>VDFB02358134.1:78902211-79357972 GCA_007258455.2 Sequoia sempervirens
TTAGATGCAAAGTTTCAAAATAGGCATGGTTATATAAATTCTCATCTCAGGACTATCATTGCATCAAATTAAGAATTTTCAATCCTTTATGGTCTAGACAAGAGAAGTATGGAGTAGTGTTCCAATGCTAAACTATTATTGTGAATCTCTTTGCTATGAGTGGTTTAAAAATGAGGAATTTGTCTTCTGCACTAAATGAGAAATATTCACAATATGTGCTAGGAAGGAATAAGTCCATAAGATCGAGTATGCAAGAACTGAGAATTGCAAAATTGGCTTACGTTTGACTTCCACACACAAAATTTTTCACACTTTTCGATGTTCACACGTAAGTCAAAAAGTATATGTGTGTAAGTTGTAAAGCATACACTTGAATACACGTAACTCATATCTATTGAACCATGAATTTATAATGCAAATATGGACACCATCGATAAAAAAGATTTGCATTAAAAGCAAATAGCCATGTACGCATACATCAATATATGTCGATATAAGTATAAAATATAGTTACAAAATAGCCATATAGGCTTACGAGAATGCCATATAGGCATACAATTTCAAATATATCCAATAAAAAATATGTACAAAATTGCCATGTAGGCATACAACAAAGGGCTCTGCATTCAAAATTCATTTCTCTCCATGCTCTAGTTCAAATACAATTTTCTTTCCCTTTGCTTGGCGATCCGATGTCGATAAGTTTGTCACCCATTTTTGTTGTGCTCGAGGAGTGCTCCTACTGCTCCTCCTAGTGTTTAGCTCCTGGTGAAGTTTTAACTGTTACAATAAGAAGTAAAGACATTAATATATAGAAATTACATTATAAAAATTGATATATTTAAACAAAATATCACTTACTACCATCTCTACTACCTTCCTCGATGAAATATTATTTGCACGATGTTGAGGCTGCTCAAGCCCTCGTGATAAACCATCCAAATAGAATTAAACTACTTAATCAATAATGGCTTGATTTTTCACTAGAACTAGTTCATCTATAACAACTAATGTAAATTGAAATTTCTAGTAATTTGCCCCATACCTCCTATCGTGAGCTATCGAGATTGAATAGCGGAGGGAAACACTAATAATATCCATTGTTTCATAACATTTGGCTGTTTCTATCAATCGGACATCTAAAAATAAAACAACAAATTATTCAATCACAAAAAGTTACGATAGAGATCCATGTGATGGCTTATAATGTATGAGATCTAATGAACAAAATTTTGAGTACAAGTATTAAACAGATATATTTCTGATTATTAGTTATCTAATTTGAAGTAATGCTTTGAGTTTGAATGATGTGTAATGCAATGTAACCAACAATATGAATATAAACTACACAAATCTATTAAACTTAGAATTCATTAGTTAAGTTCTCTTTATTCTATATTACCTCCGTGAACGTTTGATCAAATCTACTGGCACTAGGAGGTGTTTCCTTGAAACCTCCAACATTACGCTGTTCAACATCCAAAATCACATATTAAAATACCATTCGTAAAACAATGCTATTAACATGTAATAAATTTATAATTTTTTACTAGTTACATACCCCACTGATAGGTGTACTGCAAAAATAAGTAGGGGGAGCACTAGTGTATCCAGTCTCAACACTGTGACCCTACAATTTTATTAAAATAATAAAACTAAATTAGTTAAGATCTTGCATTTCACAATCGAAATTTAATAAATTAAATTCAATGAACATGCTGAATTTTACCTGAGTGTTAATGCCATATGCATCATGCAAAATTTCAGCCATCCTCTCCATCCCCGTAGATGCATACAGATCAGGCTGCGTAGTAGTATATGGATCCTGCGTAGCACCCTCTTGAGTGCCGGTAGGGTCATTCGAACAAGTTGCCCCACAAGATTGACACACATGGGTTCAAAGGCCACCACCTGAAAACTCCCCTGGATGGCGCTGTACAATAGGGCTAGTGTGATGGATGACACTCTGAGTCAAAATTGTGATCGCCTGCAATGTCTCTACGTCGGCACTCTCCTTCGAAACGACAAGAATCACAATGTGCTCACGAGGCGGCCTAGCGAAAGGTCATCTCCGTTGCCACGTAGGATCCGGATGTGCACCGGGCCTATCCTGAGCTAACCCCCCACCTCTCCCCTAGAAGTCCCTCATATCAAAATAATTTGGGATTTGGTTCAATACAAACTCACTATATAGTTTCCTAAGAAAATATTGGGGGACTTCACAATTGTTGCACAGTGGGTAATCAAAGACCAAATACCATCTATCATAAAAATGGTTCCTAATCTCTTGGTGGTGGCACCAATGAATAGGAAACCTCTTTGCATTGAGGGTAAGATTTTGATTTGTTTTAGGGCCAGTGAATAGAGAGCACAAATCACCTTTAGTAATTTTTAAATCTTTTACTTGTTTATATGATAATTTGTCTACATAATATGCCCTCTGTCTGCCTCCTATCTTGCCATCCAAATATTTGTTGGGTAATTGCATCTACATTTTTTAACATCTCTTTCAATGAATTTTCTAGCCATTCTTTTCTCACGTTGAAGCATTTGGATCACTCAACCTATTGATAAGATCCTCAAGTTGTTTTCTATTGTTCTCAATTTCACTCCTAAAATTTTCTTGACTGCCAGGAGGGTATTGAGTGATTGGTGGGGGAGGTTGATTTTGTTGTTGAGGTTGATTTTGTTGAGGATTTTGTTGAGGATTTTGCTGTTGAGGATTTGTAGGATTTCCTACAAATTTTTTTTTAAAAATCAAATCTAACCTAAAACAAACAAAATCAATTTCAAACTAAGAAATTCAAAACAAATAGAAAACAATACTTACCTCCCGCACCTCTTCATCATTGTGGCACCATATTTGCAAAGAAAATCCAATTGTTGTTGATGAAATTTGTAGAAATCCTTCCTTCTAGAACGCAAGCGCGAAAATGAGGGTTTTTGGCTGCGAGCAGAGTTGAGAAACAGTAAACAGAAAATGATACACTTTTCACTTTCTTTTTTTCTTTTAAAACAACATAACGCGAGCACGTTATAACGCACTCACGTTATCTATTTTCAAAAACTTTTTCCATTTGGCCACAAAAGTGCGACCAACTTCATGCACCCGCCCAACACTTAGATAGCAAAGGAGTTTGCTGCAAGTTGATGTCAACCTAAAAGAGTGATTCTATCACTCAACTCCATCATTATGATCCCATTCTCACATTCTTTCTACTTGGCATGTCTGGTGCAAGAGCACATGGGTGAATGAGCAGTCAGCACCACCCAAAAAATATTTCTCGTTTGTTTTGGTTTTTTTTTAATTCTCTCTTGTAGGAAAATACAAATGTGAAAATTAAAGGCAACAAAGACTTTGAATGAGAAAATATGTTATTGATTGAATTCCTTTAATGGAACAGCTGTGGATATTTGATTTTGAGGAGTCATTCTTTTCAGACCTCTTCTTTCGAGGATGTTTATAGAAATTGAACTATGGGCAGAGTATTCTCTTCCTTTGTGTTTTTCATTCAGGAGATTCATTTCCATGATATTAGATCATAATGTCCAATAAGTTTGACTTCTTTGAAAGAAATAATAATCATGATGTGCTGGCATCAATTCTTAATTATATACAAATTTAATTAAACATGAAGATTTTCAAGATCTGACGCCTCACATTTTAAGGCACACTGCCATTTTTTAATGTCCCATAATGGAAAATAGAAGGTGGAAGGGCACAAATAAGAATATAAAAATGGAAGAATGAAGTAGAATAGAAAATGCCAACGAAGGATAGTGCATGGAGAAGAGTCCAAAATGAAAGGAAATGTGAAAAGAATACTAAATGGTTGCAAGGCGATATGTGAAATGGTCCTTATCTCCATTAAAAGCTCGAAAAAGAAAGCATGAAAATAGATTGGTAGGGGGTCACACCATTTGTGACAGGATATAATTTCTTTTTGAGTAGAAGGGAGAGAGGAGGGTACCCCATCCACAAGGAAAAGTAAAAATAATGCAAAATTTATATGAATGTTGGCAATGTTAAGATCAAGAGGAGAGTGTGTAGGTGGAAGGGGTCACACCACATAATAAGATAAATTTAATATGAATGTGGAGCTACGTGTAAGGAGAGGAAGGGCCATCGACCAAGTTAAGAAAAAGGAGAGAAGGCTAATAGAGTTAGAGGGGGTGGCTAAAAATAGGACTCAACCTAGTTGAAGGAAATGGAGAACATGCCATGAGAAAGTGGATTATAGAAGTCAAGAATTGATGACTGTAGAGTAAAATAATTAAAGAGGAGAAATTGCTAGACAAGTGTGAAATGAGTAGGTAGAAATGAAGAGGAGAGTACAAAACATGGAGAATGATATGTTGTTGCTTGTGAAAGGCCATGAAGGCCAACTATTTATAATTGTGAAATTGAATCAAAAAATTCAAGTTTTCTTGCAATTTCTATTTTGTTGAATTGTTCAATTTACTTGTGAATTCAGTTTTGTGTTTGAGAGTGGTTGTTTGGTAGAGGGAATATTTTTCTTGTTCGAATCACCTACACATACATAAAGATGGAAAATTGATTTTTTTTTTGTATGGGGGTTTGCCTTGGTCAAACCCTAGTTTGGTAATTAAACCTTGATAAAAAGATAATAAAAAGTGAAGGAAATGATGAATGAACACTTGCTGCAACTCACCACCCTTCAATGGCTTCCTTGAAGGATAGAAGTCAACAAATCTCTTCAAAGGAATTGGATCTTACTTGGTTGATTTTCTTGAATGCTTGAATGCTTAAATGTTTGAGGATCTACAATGCATGTTAGCCTTCACGAGACAACATGAACACACATAAACTTGGACATAATGTTAGGATCTTGATTGATGCTACAAATGAATAATAATGCTGCTCTTGAATTATCTTGATAATAATATTTTCTCTTGAATGTTCACCTCTTGATTCTTAGATCATGCGTGTTAGATTTCAAATGATAAAAATACTAGGTATTTATATGTTTTTATCAAATTTCCCAAAAATTAGGTTCCAAAAACTAACATATACAATTTGAATTTAGATCATTAAAAGGCCACCAAAAACATATTTTAAATTGGGTTTTGGCACATAAAGGGGACCAATTCACCCATGGGTGGATGGGTCCTAGCCTAAATTTCTAGGACACTCATAATCCATGGAAATTAAATAATTAAATGCATTCATTTAATATTGGTCCCACTTTCAAAAAATGGTAATGATAAGGCTTTGGAATGGGGTATGTGTAGGATCATGATGGGCCAAAAAGTGGTGATATGATGGGTATGTGTAGGGTATGTGGCTGATGACTTTTTTTTACCCAAAATTGATGAAATGAAAAGGGTTTTTAAAGGAGATTCTCAACTTTCCACCAATATAAATTATGCTTTACTTTGAATTTAATAAATGATTATTATTCATTTTCTATTTGAATTATGACTAAATTCCTGATTAATAGGTTGATTAAAAATAATCTATAGCTTTCAAATGGTATCACATTTTTTGAATCCAAAACATGCCTTGACACATTCTATGTTTCACATATTATAGGATTAAAAAAAAAAATGAATTTCATGAAGTTTTCACCAAGTTAAGATGGTCAAACATACAAGTTTTTTATATTTTTGAAAATTTGTAATAAAAAATTCATAATTAATTATTTACTTGGAAAAAACTTAAAAAAAATATGCATCACATCGGGACATGAGTCCTCTACTTATATCTAAAATATTATAAAAAAATATTATCAATTTATTGTGGTTAGGGAGGTTAGACAAACACCTACTTCTTATTTTTTCCCTGAAATTTAAGTGCTACTACATTGAAATTTCAAATTTTCACCAAATATATTTATATATTTTTTCAATAAACCTAGTAGTTTAGAAACTACATTCAATTTGCTATAGATTCTATTCTTACATATTTTTGAAATAATATAGATAACTTATTCAATTTTTTACGTCAAGTTGCCTAACTCTGATTTTTCTGAATTTTTTGCCACTTAAGGGCCTGTTTTTTCCATTATGATCATGCACATACCCAATTCATAATTTGGAAAATTAGAAGCTTAATTAAGTCCAATAAATTAAGTGACCCAAAAATAGTGTGAAATTGTAAAGGTATACAATTTCCTACACTACATTTATCCCCCACTTTAGTGAGAGTATGGAATTACATTTAGACTCACACTAAAGTAGAGAAATATATGTCAAGGGAGGTCTAATTGTACAACTGTTGGAAAGAAAAGATGACAAGGGATCAAGAAGGATGATAATCCCCCAAGATCTATGATCTCATGACAAATGAACAAAGGCACAAAATAAAACACACACATTTGCAACAACAAAACAAGGTACACCAACATACAATGCCAAAGTTAATGCAAAAAGACAAAAGGATGGAGTAGCATGGTTGTGTTGTTGTCCATAAAATGTTCTCACAAGAAAAATAAACTATCCACTATGTGAACCCTAAAGGAAAAAATAAAATACTCACAAATACTAGTGAAATCTAATGTTCACTAGGTGAGGAAAATGGTGGACTAGCATGGTTACGCTGTTTGTCTAAAAATATATGCTCACAAGGGCTAATGAAATTTGTTGTTCACTAGGTAAGCTGCAAAGGATGAGAAAAAAACACCACGTCTATAATGTGTGCACTCCTGAAAATGATCAATGTTATGCCAATGCTTACACTAAGTTCAACTTCCTATGAAGAAAGTGAATCCAAAAATTTCAATTTGATAATGTCAATGTTGAAGTAATATTCAAGATCACTGAGAGGGGGGGTGAATTAGTGATGCACAAAAATAAATAATTTAAGAAAATTTTACTTTTGAGAAGCAAAAACTTCAATGCGAACACATAAAGATAACCATGACACAAGATTTATAAGTGGAAAACCCTAGAAAGGGAAAAACGATTGCGTGAGTTGGTTGGGTTTGAAAATAAATCTAATCCTCACAATTTTTTCACCATTAGGTCTCACTGACCAAATTTTCACTGAATACAATATATCTAGGAGAACCAACTCCAATAAAAAACAAAAGCACCAACTCCAAAATCAACAAGAGCACCAACTGTAAAATCAACAGAAGCACCAACTCCAAAACCAACAAGAGCAACAACTCCAAAAATAAAATAAAGAGAAATATACAAAGTACTACTCTATTTACAATATACTCAAGATCATCTTCACATACAAACATTCAACATGTAACCCTCTTTGCATCCATGAATAATGATTTCTTCACAAGAATACCCTTATCTCAACAAACACCATGAACAAATAGATATGAATAATGAATAATGAACCATGAAATATTTGCATCAATTTTTGCACACCTTGACTATTCCCTTCTTTGAATGAACATATAGATGACACAAAAATGACTTCCTATTATGATAATCAACAATAATACTTTAGTTACATGGACATCTAGAGCACTATTATACAAAATCACACAATCTTCATACTACCAATCAAACTCCAATCATCTGTAATCTCGTTCAGATCATATTAACCTATGCAAAGGAAAACATACTTCATGAACACTATCATATAGAGGCATAAATGATCCTTTTATGCTCTACAATTTCAATTTGTCTCCCCTCTGTATTATTTGAACACAAAAATGGTATTGTAACCTTCAACACTCACTTACAAAGCTTAATCCATGATAAAAACCTCCTCAACACACTAAACTTGCTACTAAATCCATCATTTCCTCAATATAGTTGTAATTGTATGTAACTGAACCAAAGGTAAATGACACTCAAATGCTTTTCAAACTAAAGGCTTTAGGAAATAACCATTTTACAACTTTAAATGAGACCCTTTGATCTTTGATGCCCACCATTCCATCAATCAAATTTTAACCATTGATCTTTTGGGTGGTGAAACATAAATCCTTAACCTATCAACCCGGTAACACAAAAAGTAGGGTTCAGTTGATCGATGAGTTTGAACCCTTAATTTTCCACTTAAGTGATTGTTCATTGGTTATAACAAGTCAACAATGGATTATAACATAAAGTTAACCTTGTATTGATGACCTTCAAAAAACTTAAAACCCTAATATAGGATGATCTTAGGGTTTTAGATATGCTTAATATTTTAGGTTATAAGGTATGGAGATTTTAACAACCAAAAAACCTAAAATGAAATTACCACCATACAACATAAACATGATTGAAAGGTTGCATCAACACCATAGTGCATTCTTTTTCATGAATCAAATGATGCATCAACTCCATGAAATGCATCAACAAACTCCAACTTGCAACTCTCTGAATGAATGTTCAACAAGGAATTTGATAGGAAGCAACTCAGTCATACTTTTTCATAAAGCAAAAAAATAACCTTGTCTTTGTCATGAAGATCAAAGGATCAAAGGATGCATCAACACCAAACAAGTACCTTTGAAAAATACCTATTAATACCACTTTTGCAACACTGCCATAAGGTCAAATACAACTACAACTCCTCTATCAACTTTGACATTTGTGACAAGAATCTACTCTTTACCATGCTCTGACATCTATACCATAATTTGACATGTTTGCAATTGCATTCACCTTTCACATCAATTGAAATCAATGAAAAATCAATCATCAAACTCCTCCTTTGTCATTGATGAAAAATCAACTTGCTTGCAAACCTATCACTCCCCCTTTGACATCAAATGACAAAGGACTACATGCCCCCCCTACAAAATAGGTATACTGTCATGGAAAGAAAAAGAAATTTCATGCATATCACTGTCAATTTGGTCAAGAACCCTATCAACTGCCAAAGTCAAGAAGGTTGAATGGACTTGGAAAAAACATCACTGTCAATGTGGGTATGACTTGTCACAATACTTCTACAATCACCACTACAACAAGATACTCAAAGTAATACATCACTATACAAGAATAAAAGAACAAAAAATAATGAATAACACTATCAAATAATGTTTGAGATGTGTATAGCATAATAGCACTATCCAAGAGTCATATTAAACATAGACTACTACTAATAGTGACCAAATCCTCTATAACAATGAAAACATACGTGAAAATCAGTAGCAAAATGGGACAAAGATCATTGGAAAACTTCCAAAATCATTTTGACACTTGCTCCCCCTATGATACTTATTCCCTCTGCAACTTATCACTCCACTGGGATGTGTGATTTGTGAAACAAGAGTATTGTCCATTGTGATTTGTGATTCTTGCACTGTATCAGCTATTCTTGCACTATCAAGTAGTGAATGAAGCCCATTTGTATACTAGTATCAATCCTGGACTGAGATCTACAAATTCTTAGTAACTGAAATCACTGCAAACCATTTAATGATATATGGTACATATAGTACTAGAACTATAATGAACTAATTTTGGGGACAAAAAAAACAATGTATGAAATCCCCCTGTATTCATCATATTTGATGTTGAACTATCATATTAATTTTGATACCACTATCCTCTTCAAATCTTGCTCCTATCATGCTACAAGAGAAAGCATTGTCTTTATGTATTCAACACAAACTTGTGCATTTGCAAGCCCTAACACCACTTTCACTTGTCTATTACTATCCTTTGAATCTTAATCACTTTCATGCCTTCAAGATTGTCTCGATCATGCCATAGCGGATCTTAAACTACCATTATAACCTTGTTCAAAGTCTTTGAAAACTTTATTAGATATTGATTGTTTTTTACCTTCTCATAGGTCCATCTTTTTGCATGGTGATCTCAAGAAACCTTTCATAAGAATTTTCCTTATGTGGTATCTTCCACTTCCCTCCATTTATAGACCTGTGATTTTTCTCTTTAACTATGCTATGGACTTGGCTAGGGTTTTGAATCACGGGTCTTTTCCTTTTTGCTATGATTGTTCCATGATTTAGAGAAACCACTGTCTTTCTTGAAACTTTAATCTTGACTATCATAATTTGAAAAACTTAAAGATCTCTACCCACCTGTGCCTTTTTCCCCTACCTTAGTTCAAGGTAAAACTCCCCACTTTCTTCTTTGTATTTTCCACATGTACTTTTCATGTTTTAGGGTTTTGGAAAGAAACCTCATAGAATCAGGTTTCTAACTATCCTCCCATGATGGTGTTAACCCCAACTATCCTAGGTCTGAAACTTGGCTATGTTTTCTCTTTTGTGAATCTTCATAATAAATGATTCTTGGTGTTCTCCATCATGCATGGTCTTCTTGATGAAGTGATTGTCTATCCTTGAGAATTTTTAATCATTTTTCTAAGTCATCTCATTATTCTTACACAATTCAATGTCCATTCATTGTGCACTATCTTCTTTAATATTCATGGTGACTATCCCTTTGTAAACTTTCACAGACCTACCATTTTAGATATATTTCATCTATTCTTCATAGAATAGAATACATTGTTCTTTGAAATGAATTGAGACATTTATTATAGGATCTCCTTGGTTTTAGAAATAATGAATGCAAAATAAGAACACATTCTTTTTATACATTGACTACTACTGTCAACCCTTAATATGACAGTCATGAAATCCTTGTGGAGGTCCCAATATCATTACCTTGCATACCTCATTCATCACATTGCTCTTTGTAGTTACAAGAAAAGAAAAAGGTAATGTGTGCAACTACTTTCTACAATAAGCTCTTGCACACAAAATAACTCTAGAAACCCTATCAAAAACTACACCTCTATTCAGAGTAACCCTAAACCTTTAAATGACTATCATAGCTTATAACTATTTGTGGACTATGGAAATTGAGTGCACAACTTCCTTTATCCACACTAGAAAGGGGAATGAAGGAAGACAAATCTGATTTCACAAAGTTCACACTCAAGAACTAATCCTTGAGATTCCAATGCAAAAGAGATTGAAACCTGTCAAAGGGGATTGTTCTTAAGGCTAAAACTTGATAAAATAGATTGAATATTAATGCAAAACTAAGAAAATGTGAGATGTTTAAAAACATGTTATGATATGCAAAAGGACCTAGAAAATGACTTGGAAATGAAAATAGAATGAAACAGAAAGCTATAAAATAGAAAGTGTGCACCTGGAAATGTATTGAAGACTGGAAATGCTGCTAATTCTGAAATTTTGACCTACTAGGATTCATATGCCATTTTGGGCGAATCAGTCCCAGATCTAGAAAACTACACCAGAGCCTATTTCAGCCAAATGGGTATCTAAATATATAGAAATCTCTAAAAAACACCTACATTGGGACTCATTCATCACTACTGGGGGATGAGTCTCGTTTTGTTGAAAAGTGTCCCAGGAGCTGAATCTCGAACTGAAACTTTGCAAGCCTCTGAAGATGGATGAAATAAGCACTTTCCCACTAATTTCATGCAAATTGGATGGATATTTTTCCTTAGATCTAAGTTTTCATGAGTCTTGACAACTTTTCATGACAACTTTGACAACATTTGCAACTTTATCATTTTGGAATTTCTCTTCAATCTACAAACCTGAAATCACACATTAAAGAGGGGAAAACTTGTTGATTGTTAGAGGATAAGGGTTTTCCTTGGTCAAACCTCTTTTAGGTAATTAAAAAAAAATGACAAAATAAGATAATGAAGCATGAACATGAAATGATGCAATTAGAAACTTACCATGATGATGGATCTTGAATTTCTACAACAATGGATGAAGAATCTTCCCTTGAATGCCTTAGAAAAATATCTTGATGACTTAGAATGCTAAAACCCTAGCTTGCTTGACTTGATATGGATAATGAATGATGAATGAATCATGAATTAGGGTTTAAAAGCTTGTTTATATAGGAAATCCTACTCAAATTCCCATTAATTTGATCCCCAAGGTCGACATTGATGAAAATTAAACTTAAAACCTAATTTTTCTCACTCAAACCTCTAAAATAGCCCAAATGGGACTCATTCACCATCTTGGGAAAATTAGTCCCACCTGGATGGGAATCATTTTCCCAAAGTGGTGAATGGGTTCCACAGGGTCTCTTTGTCCAACTGGGATGTTGGGGGATGAAGAAATTAAGCTTATATGTTGATTTAGTTGGGTTTTTGATTAAAATATGCCTCGGGATGCATAATATGGGGTCATAGAAGGCTATCAATGATGATATAAATGGTAATTAGGGATAGTGACACAAAGTTCAAAGTGAAAGTGTGATTAAATACACTCTACAACACTAAAATGAGGTCCACAACTTAGAAAGGTACAACATCCAATGTGAATGTGTAAAACACATTACAACACTAGATTAGGGCCAAGTTTAATTTACAATCCTTCTAGATTAATGTGAGAATGCAATTAAATGCATTTTACAATATTGAATTAAGGGAAAAATAGGTCCATTAGACTTAAATACTTAATAAAAGTCTAGAAAAGTGTGAAAGTCATTTACAACACTTTACAATACCTTTGCAAGACATGTATTTTATTCTGTTTACAAGGGCCCAAGGCCTAATGTGGATGTGTAAAACACCTCACAAAACTAGATCAAGGCAATGTTAAATCCAATTTATCATTAATTATTCCCATATCAAGCAAGGAGAAAGGCGTGCTTTTTCGGTGTCCACATTTAGCCCCCACTTTAGAGAGAGGATGGAATTGCTTCAAACTCACATTAAAGTAGACATTCAAGAGGGGTACAATTGTACCAATGCCGATGACAAAGGATAAGAAACATCAAGGCATTAATCAAGCCCCCAGGATCCAAGATCCTAGGTCAAACAACATAAGCACAAAAGGACATGCATAAGGTGTCTAATATGTAGAAAAACAAGATACACAATCATGCAATGGAAATGACTAGAAGAAGGAAAAATGAATAATGAAAATGACATGGATCAAAGATGCATTCACTATGGGGCAAAAAATTAGGTCATCCATAGGGTGAGTTGTCCCAATGAAGTGGTTAAGTGAGAAAGTCATGCCAGTGTGTCAAATTCCCACCATATAATGGGAAAGTCATGCCAGTGTGTCAACTTCCCATCATACTAACCATATCAAAGTTATCCTCCTAATAACTTTGATAAGGAACCACAATGAAAATGCTTTTTGTAAATGCTTTTGAATGTCATGTAAAAAATTTGTTAAAGGGGATTTTTCTTTGTTCATGTAAGGTCTTCTTCTTAGGGAGCATTCTACCTAATGTCTTTAAGAGAGGACAAGTCAAGGTGTTAGATTATTTCCCATGGGATGCGTCATTCGCATCATGCCATGTCATTAGATTGTACACCCTTTGACGACATAAAACCCTATGACACCACCAAGAAGAGCACACTTCAAAAGAAAAAAGAAAAATCATGCCATGAAATTTTTTCCAAAAGATGTCATCTATGTATGCCCCCACTTTAAAGCAGTTGCTACGCCATCACTGTGAGTAATTGCTTTAAAGTAGTCAATGATAAATGAAAGATTACATGAGAGCAAACTTGGAAATCCCTATGCCAAGTCATATTTTTTTGAATTGAGCTACATCATGAACAAGTATGTCACATGTGAGTCAACTTAAGACATGTCATCCACATCCCAAGCTTTCTCTTATATGTTCATGAAAGGTTAACGACTAGCCAAAAGAGACAATGATAGGTGACATACGAGGACAAGGATACCTAACCCCTTGAATCCTACTTAGTGCAGGACAAGGGTGAGCGTGGAATGGATGATGATATGTTGCTCCTTGCGAAGAATGTAAAACATGCAACTATGGAAAGGAGCATCAACTAATGTTATTTATGTTGATAAGTAAACAAAGTTTCTACTTGATATATATTTAATGAGATATCTATTCATTTAGGATGTACCAATGTTAGAGTTTTCATGGACTTGAATTGTTTGTTACGGTGGTGACAATGATTGAAGGTTTTTGTTTGGAGGGACAATAACCAAGATCATTAGTCATTTATTGCATTTTAGGCTTTATAGGGACATGGATACCTTGGTCTATAACATCACATCCTTTCCCAAGTTGCTTCATAAGTTCAAAATGGCTTCCAAAAAGTTTTGTCACTTGTTTTGGATTTGGTGGTTGTTCAATTTCCTCAAAGTTTGTCTTGGATGTTGTCTTTACTTTTAAGGTGATTGAAGGGAATGTTTTTGACATGACCTCTTTTTCTCTTCCCTTTTCAAATTATTTTATGATCTTGTATTCCCCCATGGATATAGGTATGAAATCAAAGGTTTTCGAAGCATCTTCCAATGACTTTGTGGCTTCTTCAATTTTCTTTTGTCTTTCTATATCGTTTTTCCTGGTATTGATCATAGCATATGTAACCTTTTTGTTTTGAGGAGTAGAAGGTGACTTTTCATAAACCCCTAACATTTTCTTCAAGGCTTCATTATTTTCAAAGCATTCCTGTGATGGTGGTAAATCCATGTCAAGCAATTCAGGATGCTTCAGAGTGAGGTTGATTTTTGGTTTGGACATGGTAGTGTTGATGTTTGCTTGTACCATGATACCTTCCCTATTAGGAGAGTTTTTAGGAGAACTACAAACTATATGTTTATGACATTCAATGTTTGGTTCTTCAATATTGACTTCTTTGCAAGTAAGGGAATGATCTATGGGTAGATTTTCTTGCTTGGAAATGATGGTGTTTCTTTGTTCAATAATGTTTTCCTCATGATTCACATTGATGGGATCATGTAACACCATAACATCTTTCTTACCAATAGGAGAGATATTAGGAGAGGGGGAAATTTGATTGTTGTCCATAATATCATCCTTTTTCTCTAAGGTCTCATTCTCTTGTTCCATAACATTTACCCTAGGTGGAGAGCTTTTAGGAAAGTGACAAACAATAGGTTCATCACATTTCATGGTTGGATTTGATAAAGTAGCTTCATCGCTCATAGGAGAGGCATCAATATAAGGATAACTCGAAGTTTCATGACTACCAATGAGTGGAATTTTTTGTTCAAATAGGTCTTCTCAAATGGTAGGGGAATTAGGAAAGGGAGGAATATGATTCTCATGAGTCTCAATAATGATATGTTCTAGCACTAAACTATCTTCTTCATGTCTAGAGAAGATATTAGGAGAAGGAAAGGTTTGATTTTCATGATTATCTATGTTTGCACATTCCCAAATTCTATAACATCTGCTTGAGTAGGAGAGGTAGGATTGTCATAGCTCTCAAATATAAACATATCCTCCACACAAATGTGTTTTCCATGATCATTCACAATTGTATCCTTATTGAGTAAAGAATTTTCACAAGTAGGGGAGGTGTTGGGAGATGGATGGAGACTAGGTAAAGTAATGGCCATGATTTTAGCTTTGGGTGCCAGAATGTCTTTGCAAGGGAGAGAGGAGGAAGACAAGCAAGACCTTCATGATCTTCAATGATTGTGTCTTCTTTCATCAAGATAGGTCTTCATCACTAATGGGAGAGATATAAAGAGAAGAACAATTATGATTATCATGATTGTTAATGCTTGCATCCTTTTGTGCCAAACCTTTAGTGGACGAGCTTAGTGAGAGGAATTCCTTAAGGGCTTCATCTAACTTGTATAAGTCATCACTAATAAAGGGCTTGTATGATATAATTTTTCTAAATGTAAGCATTTTTTGAATTATTTCTTGTGATGTGTTTAGTTTTTTGTTTTCATTTTCTCATGGATCTGATCTAAATGAACTAGGAACTAATGCTGAAAATGAAAATTGAAAAAATATAATACTCTCCATAATTTCCATGAATGTAAACAATGCTTATTTCTAATGATTTAAATGTAATAGAAGCTATGCAAACTTAAAATGTAATGTAAAGATATAGGATGAAATGCAACTTTTCAGATTTCACACAAGGTAATGTACTGATTATTTTATGCAATGATCTGAAAATGAAATGTTGTGAATGAAAAAATGAAATTAAGCAATGCATGAAATGAGCCAAATTAAGCTAGATTCAATGAAATGCATGTAATAGGAGCTCTACCAATTGAAATAGATAGTTAATGGCAGCAAATAGAAGTGTAGAAACAAGGTTTTTAGTACTGTAAAAGGTAGTTTTAGGGGTGTAAAGGGACTAATACACCCAAGGTGGCGAATGAGTCCCAGTAGGGAATTTTTTTTGGTTGGTTTTTTTGTTTTGTGTGCTCTATGATGCAGACCTAAGATGCAAATGAAGAATTTCAGAAATTTTCAATGATTTAACATGAAAAAATGCAACCTATACGCACTTTCACTAATGCAAAATTTGAAACCCTAGAATGCAATTTAATTAATGAAAAATGAAATGCAATGTTAGGGTATGTGCAGGATCATGATGGGCTAAAAAGTGGCAATATGATGGGTATGTGTAGGGTATGTGGCTGCCAACTTTTTTTTTACCCAAAATTAATAAAATGAAAAGGGTTTTTAAAGGAGATTCTCAAATTTCTACCAATATAAATTATGCTTTACGTTGAATTTAATAAATAATTATTATGCATTTTCTATTTGAATTATGAATAAAGTCTTGATTGATAGGCTGATTGAAAAAATCTATAGCTTTCAAACGATATCACATTTTGAATCCAAAACATGCCACATTCTATACTTTGCATACTATAGGATTAAAAACAAATTTGAATTTCATGAAGTTTTTACCAAGTTAAGGTGGTCGACATATGATTTTTATATTTTTAAAAGTTGTAATAAAAATTCATAATTAATTATTTACTTGGAAAAATTTACAAAAATATGCATCACATCTAGACATGAGTCCTCTACTTATATCTAAAATATTATAAAAAAATATTATCATTTTATTGTGGTTAGGGTGGTCAAACAGACCTACTTATTTTTCCCAAATTTAAGTACTTGCATTGAAATTTAAAATTTTCACCAAATAGATTTTGTTTCTTTTAAAATAAACCAAGTAGTTTAGAAACTACATTCAATTTTCTACAGATTCTATTCTTACATATTTTTGAAAAAATATAGATAACTTATTCAAATTTTTATGTCAAGTTGCATAACTCTATTTTTTTTGAATTTTTTTTCACTTAAGGGCCTATTTTTTCCATGATGATCCTACACATACTCGTTAATGCAAGATAATTATAGGATGATGATGGACTCCAAATAAAACAAGAAGATATTCGAAAAGTAGGTTCACCAAAATGTGGACTATGGAAATGAAGTGCACAACTTCCTTTATCCACACTAGAAAGGGGAATGTAAGAAGAGGAATTCAATTTCACAAAGTTCACACTCAATAACAAATCCTTGAGATTCCAATGCAAAAGAGATTGAAACCTATCAAAGGAGATTGTTCTTAAGGCTGGAAGTTGATAAAAGAGATTGAATATTAATGCAAAACTAAGAAAATGTGAGATGTTTGAAAACACACTATGATATGTAGAAAGACCTAGAAAATGACATAGAAATGCAAATAGAATGAAACAAAAAGCTATAAAATAGAAATTGTGCACCTAGAAATGTATTGAAGACTGGAAATGTTGCTAATTCTAAAATTTTGACCTACTACCTAGGACTCATACGCCATTCTAGGCGAATTAGTCTCAAATCTAGAAAACTACATCAGAGCCTATTTTAGCCAAATGGGTATCCAAATCTACAAAAATCTCTAAAAAAAACCTATAGTGGGACTCATTCACCACTACTGGGGGATGAGTCTCGTTTTGTTGAAAAGTGTCCCAAGAGTTGAATCTTGAACTGAAACTTTGCAAGCCTCTGAAGATGGATGAAATAAGCACTTTCCCACTGATTTCATCCAGATTGGATGGATATTTTGACCTAGATTTGAGTTTTTGTGAGTCTTGATAGCTTTTCATGACAACTTTGACAGCATTTGCAACTTTATCAATTTGGCATTTCTCTTCAATCTGCAGACTTGAAATCACACATTAAAGAGGGGAAAACTTCTTGATTGTTAGAGGATAGGGGTTTGCCTTGGTCAAACCCCTTTTAGGTAATTAAACAAAAATGATGAAATAAGATAATGAAGCATGAACATGAAATGATGCAATTAGAAACTTACCATGATAATGGATCTTGAATTTCTACAATAATAGATGA
Organism: Sequoia sempervirens; assembly: GCA_007258455.2. Lineage (NCBI taxonomy): Eukaryota > Viridiplantae > Streptophyta > Pinopsida > Cupressales > Cupressaceae > Sequoia > Sequoia sempervirens. Next base: position 78,920,224 of record VDFB02358134.1, read on the forward strand.
AGAATCTACCCTTGAATGCCTTAGAAAAATATCTTGATGACTTAGAATGCTAAAACCCTAGCTTGCTTGACTTGAGATGGATAATGAATGGTAAATGAATCATGAATTGGGGTTTAAAAGCTTTTTTATATGGGAAATCCTACTCAAATGCCTATTAATTTGATCCCTAAGGCCGACATTGATGAAAATTAAACTTAAAACCTAATTTTTCCTGCTCAAACCTCAAAAATGGCCCAAATGGGACTTATTTGCCATCTTGGGTGAATGAGTACCACCTGGATGGGACTCCTTTTCCCAAAGTGGTGAATGGGTCCCACAGGGGCTCTTTTGCTAGCTAAGATGTTGGGGGATGAAGAAATTAAGTTTATATGTTGATTTAGTTGGGTTTTTTTATCAAATTATGCCTCAGGATGCACAATATGGGGTCATAGGAGCCTATTGTGGATGATATAAAGGGTAATTAGGGATAGGGACACATATTTCAATGTGAAAGTGTGATTAAATACACTCTAGAATACTAAAATGAGGTCCATAGAGCCTAGAAAGGGACAACATCGAATGTGAATGTGTAAAAAACATAACAACAGTAGATTAGGGCCAAGTTTAATTTACAAGCCTTCTAGATTAATTTGAGAATTCAATTAAATACATTTTACAATTTGAATTAAGGGAAAAATAAGTCGATTAGACTTAAATAGTTAATTAAAGTTTAGAAAAGTGTGAAAATCATTTACAACACTTTACAATACATTGACAAGACACGTATTTTATTCAGTTTGCAAGGGCCCAAGACCTAACATGGATGTGTAAAACACTTCACAACACTAGATCAAGGCAATGTTAAGTCCAATTTATTATTAATTATTCCCATATCAAGCAAGGAGAAAGGCGTACTTTTTCAATGTCCACACTATTCAACCTTTTTTTATACATTACATAATTTTTTTTGAAGGACTCAATAAAGACTAATGCTTGCATATCCATCTTTGGTTTAGTCGCTATGAGACTATACACATTGTTTCTTATCGTTAAACCTTTAGCCACTTATTTTCTTGATTTCTTCCTTATTTCACAACCATGATTATCAAACAAAATGTTATATATCTACTATCACAAATTTGACTTACACTCAACAAATTGAGTTTACAACCTTCAATAAAGTAGACATCATGAATAGGTATTTTTCCATCTAAAAAAAATGTACCTTTACCTCTAATTTGGATGGTAGTATTTTCTCCAAACTTGGAAAACCCTCTATCATGGTCTTGAAACTTGATTAATTTTATTTTATCACTTGTCATATGGTTTGAACACCCACTATTTATGATCCACAAATCCTCCTGTAGAGAAGCTTGCACAAACATTGATTTTTCAATTTTAGTGCCCTTTTCTTTTTTCCTCCAAACTGATTTTGATTTATTCTCCTTCTTATAAAGGTTTGTAAGATTCATCTTCTTCATAGAATGGTCATTACCCCTTGGTTTTCAAACTAATTTTGACTTGTTCTTGTTCTTATCGGCAGTAGTAGGTTCTATACTTATTTTGGAATAAACATTAGTAATCTTTTGATGCACCATAGAGTTAGGTATATAGTATTTAGCTATATGGAAAAAATTATCACAATTATAACACCTCAAACTACTTAAGAAATCAAATGGATTTCTACTAACAAAGTTTGATCTCCTTCTTGAACCAACTTTACAATCACTAGATTTATGGCCATATTGATTACAACAAAAAAAATAACCATAAAAATATAGATTGTACCTAAATCGTGTGTTCCTTCTTGCAATAAATGGTTTCCTGGACTTTTTTATTTTTATTTTTGTGAAATCATCTATATCAGCCTCTTGGGTTAGGTCATTGTCGCCATCATTTGAAGGAGTTTGAGAGCACTATTTAACTTCTTTAAAATGATCATAACAACCATTTAAAATTTTACCTATCTCATAGCCAAGACCAGACCTATCATTGTAACTCTTTTTCCTTTTCAAGAGGTATTCCAATCTATTTGTGCCATCAAACTTATTTAACTTCCTTCTCAACAACACAATTTTTGCCTCCAATCTTTGGCAGTCCTTTAGATTCTTTATTTCTAACTCAACTTTGGTCACTTCTTCAATCCTTTTACTTTCCTCAAATTTGTACTTTTAGATCTGTAAGCAATTGATCAAATTATTTAGCCTTGATGATCAAATTTTTAGTCTCCTTTAAGATTTGATTTCTTCACATAGTAGCCTCCTTTTTCAATCTTTTAATCTCTCCTAGGGAAAAAATTAGTTCTCCTTCAAGGTCTAATTCACTTTATTCATCTTTTTGATCCTTATTAGAAATATTGTCACATTTATTTTATTTATTTTATTTCAACATACAACATTATCCATGACTAGAGTTTCTTCTTCTACATCACTAGTACTTTCAAAACTACTATCAGTTGTATCAAAGTCCTTGGTTCTGACATCACCTTGATAAATACTAACTAACTTGTCCCAAACATCTTTAGAACTCTTACAATGCATGATTTTAACAAGGATCTCATTTTTCAAAACCACAAAGAATGGCATTCATGGCCTTTGTATTGCACTCATAAGCCTTCTTCTCATTAGTAGTAGAAAGAGGTGTTGAAGGAACTATATAACCTTTTTCTACTGATGTCCATGCATCAAATCCTAGAAAGAAGTCAAGTAACACTCCATCCTAATACTCCAAAAAGAAAAATTAGTGACATCAAACAAAGGTGCTCTTGAAGCAGAAGATCCTTCCTTATTAGCCATAGTATTCCACTATTAGGATCAATCCAAGTTGATTAAACTTCTATAGGGAACCTGATGCTCTAATACCAATTGAAGGAATACTCAAGATCACTAAGAGGGGGGGTGAATCAGTTATGCACAAAAATAAAGCATTTAAACAACTTTTACTTTTGAGAAGAAAAAACTTCAATGCAAACACATAAAGATCACCATGACACAAGATTTATAAGTGAAAAACTCTAGAAAGGGAAAAACCACTGTGTGATTTGGTTGGGTTTGAAGAACCAATCCAATCCTCACAATTTTTTCACCATTAGGTCTCACTGATCAAATTCTCACTGAATACAATATATCTAGGAGTACCAACTTCAATAACAAAAATGAGCCCCAACTCCAAAATCAATAGGAGCACCAACTCCAAAATCAAATTGCACCAACTCCAAAACCAACAGGAGCAACAAATCCAAAAAGAAAAGAAAGAAAAATATATAGAGTACTACTCTATTTATAATATACTCAAGATCATCTTCATAAACAAACATTAAACATGTAAACCTCCATGCATACATGAATAATGATTTCTTCACAAGACTCACGTTATCTAAACAAACACCATGAACAAATAGATATGGACAATGAACAATGGACCATGAAATGTTTGCATCAACTTATGCACACACCTTGATCATTCCCTTATATGAATGAACATATAGATGACATAAAAATAAATTCATGTTATGATAATAAAAAATAAGACTCCAGTTACAAGAACATCTAGAGCATTGTTATGCAAAATCACACAATTTCCTTATTACCAATCAAACTCCAATCATTTGTGATCTCATTCAGATCATATTAACCTATGAAAAGGAAAACATACTTCATGAACACTATCATACAGGGGAATAAACAAGCATTTTATGCTCTATTATTTCAATCTCTCTCCCCTCTATATTATGTAAACACAAGCATGGTATTGTAACCTTCAACACTCACTTACAAAGCCTAATCCATGAGTAGAACCTCCTCAATGCACTAACTTTGCTACTAAATCCATTTATGCCTCAATGCAATTAACTATGAGTAACTAAACCAAAGGTAGATGACACTCAAATTCCCGTCAAACTAAAGGCTTCAGGAAATAACCGTTTTATAGCTTTAAATGAGATCTTTTGATATTTGATGCCGATCATTCCATCAATCAAATTCTAACCATTGATCTTTCAAGTGATGAAACATAAAGCCTTAACCTTCCAACCTAGTAACACAAAATGTAGGGGCTGGTTGCTCGATGAGTTCAAACCCTTAAGTTGACACTTAAGTGACTGTTCACTAGCTATACCAAGTAAACAATAGATTATAACATAATGTTAACCTTGTATTGATAACCTTCAAAATACTTAAAACCCTAGTATAGGGTGATCTTAGGGTTTTAGATATGCTTAGTATTTTAGGTTATAAGGTATGGAGTTTTTAACAACAAAAAACCCTAAAATGAGATTACCACCATACAACATGAACATGATTCAAAGGGCTACATCAACACCAAAGTGCTTGCTTTGTCATGAATCAAAGGATGCATCAACTCCATGAAATGTATCAAAAAACTCCAAATTTCAACTCTCTTTACATCAAGCATCAACACCATGAAATACATCAACAAACTCCAACTTGCAACTCTCTGAATGAATATTCAACAAGGAATTTGATAGGAAGCAACTCTGCCATACTTTGTCATGAAGCAACAAAATAAAACTTGTCTTTTTCATGAAGATCAAAGGATCAAAGGATGCATCAATTCCAAACAAGTACCTTTGAAAAATACCTATCAATACCACTTTTGCAACACTACCATAAGGATAAATACCACTACCACTCCTCTATCATTTTTGATATCTATGACAAGTATCTACTCTTTACCATGCTATGACATCTTTTTACCATGCTCTAGCATCTATACCATTCTATGAATTCTTTTCAATCACATGCACCTTTGACATAAATTTACATCAATGAAAAATCAATCAAAAAATACAAGTGCTTAATATATCAAAGAATTCAGTGATGCATTCTAGAACCAAGCACATATCAATCAAGTATCACTTTTTGAGAAAAAGGTTGTAGATAAAGAAGTGAAATTGGAGTATTATCTACAAAGGATCAGATTGTAGACATTTTAACAAAGTTACTTCTAAAGAATACATTTGAATACTTAGATACAAGTTAGGGATAATTTCCCCTCCTTTTTCTTGCTAGATGCATAGTTGGTGCATCTATCCAGGTGAGTAATTCAAGTCGTATATTTATTCTTAGACTAATGGGAGCTACATCTAAGGCATGAAGCACATAGTGGTTATTGCTAACAGGGGGAGCCTGCAAGTTGTTTCAAGAAGGAGAGATTATAAGAAGGGGGAGTCTATTTTCCCTTTGTCCTTGATGTCAAACGAGGAGTGTTTTTTCATATCAGTTGGTTTTACCATCAACGAAAAAAGGGGGATATCGTTGCAGCTTGATAAGCTTGATTGCCATTAATGTCAAAAGTATGCTCAAGTGTGTATACGCTTTGGAGATTATTAGTGTGAAGAGATATCTAATGGTGCAAGTTATAACTGTAGCAATGTGGAAGACTAAGAGTTAGCTTCATGTCTTAGTATGATGCGAAGGTGGGTACACATGTCTTAATGTGTTTTTAGCATGCCTACAATGATATTTTTTCAGTTTGGTGTACCACACTCAATGACAATTATAAAAGTTTTGTCTGAGGCATTCACAGTATAATATCTAAGGTAGAGACACAGTATTTTAGTTTGCATCCTTTCACAGAGAAAGATTTAGTCTTCCAGTTCAGAAGTTAAGCTCATGGAGATGTGAAGGTGTTATATAAAAAGTTTCATATATCAATAATCCTTTTACAAAATAAGTTTTAAGTGACAGAGTTTTGATATGTGCTATGGTAGAGAAAATTTGTTTAGGAGACTTGTTGGAATGCTCTGCATTCCTCTGGATGTGAATTTTTGGCCAAGTGGTTTTAAGGATATACTTAGTAATTTCTAATGCATGCTATATTGAAGTTTTAAGCGATCTAGTGCTCCACAAGTTCAATTTTCAAAGTGGTAGATTTACATAGTTGGTTTTAGATGCTTAATCTTCATCATAACATATGTTTGATTACTTGTGCAAGTAGAAGGTTGTGATTTTCAGTTGTACGAGTTTGTGTGGACACTCCACATGTCTCATAGTGTCTAAGGTTTGAAGTGTATGGAGATATTTCTTGTTTCCAATGCCTCATAGTTGTTTCAAGTTATTTTATGAAGATATGCTTTTTTTGAAGATGACTAAGGTATATTGATGATGTGTGCCATAAATTCAAGTGTATGTGGATCTTGAGAAGTGTTTGAAGATATTTTATGGTTCATGCCAACTCATCTAGGAGAAGCACAAATAGTGTTTTATATTTCTTGTGTACCACCACTAGCATGTGAAGGTTGACATGCAACATATTTCATGTCTTCTTTTTTATGGCCAACCTAATTTATGTTTGCAAAGCATGTGTATGATATATTTTGAAGATCCAATGTGTGAAAATTTTTTATGACTAGGTTAAGAGTGTGTTGGAATCTACAATGCGCGTTCCTCTTCCTGGTGTTGTGTGTAGTCTTTTGGTTCTTGTCCCTCTACACATTTCATATTGATTATTTTATCCTTGGATGAGTTGGAGATGTGATATTTTTGTTGTTATAGGATGACATGAGATGTAATCAATGTAATATCTTGTATAAATTGAAACCTAGTTGATCTAGGGTATGTGGTGTGATGCATTATGATAATTGTGTGAGTGACTGAAAGAGAAAGAGCAGTTGTGGTAGATCTTGTCCCTCTCTATTTTGATCATAACTCTGTGAAAGAAGGGAAGTGAAGAAGTGTGATTAATTATTTGTTGGAGGAAGTGAGCTAAAGGAAAGACTTCTTGATTGTTGAAAGAAGTGAGTCAATAATCAACTAAGAATTCATTTGAAGAAGTGACATAGAAAAATTGAAATCATCAAAAGAGAAGTGACAAAGTAGAATTGCAATCATCAAAAGGTGTGAGCTTATATTTTTAGTTTTAGATAGGAAGGACTATCATTCTGTAATCATTCTTGAGTGTGTGCTCAAATTAGGGAGTTGTAGTTTCCTAGGGTTGTATCCCTAAAATAATTTTGTATAATCAGGGAGTTGTAGCTTCCTTGGGAGTGACCGTAAATCCTATAATCAAGGAGTTGTAGCTTCCTTGGGTTGTATACTTAAAAATAGGATAAATTTTATTTATCTTGTGAGCCTATATTAGGACAATAGCTCCTAGCATCTCTTCTCACTATGGTTTTTCCCTTCTAGGGTTTTCCATGTGTATTTGGTGTTATGTTGTGTTATGCATTAAATTCATCTTTCATGTTCTTTCTTATGTGGTAGAGTTCAAAGTATGTATTTATTTGGGAGGGTTTGAGATTTGATAGAATACTAACTCAACCCCCTTAGTATTTTGGTGTGTTCAACAACATGTTGGTCTAAAATTCTTGAAAAGAGAAAGAGGTAAAAAATGAAGTTAAATAGTGAGCTTATCCTCTACAAGTTTGGCTAGACCCAAAGATTCAATCATGTCCTTTGGTTTAAATATTTTGACCTCAAAGTGAATTGAATATATCTAAAGCTACTAGTGAAATAACTCATGAAGAATTAGTTAGACACTTTCCTTGCATGTGATTGGATAGTCACTCAAATTATATTTCATTCTTGAATTGTGTCATGTTGATAGAGCTTAGTAAGGGAACTATTAAGATTATCATAGGTACTAGGGCCAAATAAATCCAATGGTTTCTTGACAAAGATTTCCTTTATTAAGATCTAGATACTAATGATAACATTAGACAACTCCTCTCTCCAAATGGAATAATGTGATAGGGACCCTATTCACTGGAATAATGTTATGTATACTTAAGTTCTATTTATCTTGATACAACCAATTTGTAGAATTGGTGTCATCAATCTAGGAAATTCCAATTATTTAGGGTCATAAGGTACATAAACAAATGGATTTCCAACAAAATATGGTCACTTGATATAGAGGTGATTAGTGATGCTTGTATTTTGGGAACTAAGCCCAAGAACCATGTGTGTCAATTATATAACATAAATTTCTTGCTTGTAAAGTTCTGGTCCATTTCATGGGTGTTGGAGTAGGTATGCACAAGCATGAGAAGGTTGGGTGGCTAGATTTATTTTTGAAAAATATGTCTCAAAATTATTGGCACAATGACATAGTTCCAATTGGATTATTTTCCAAAAGTAAAAAAAAAAAGATTTAAAAAATATTCTCTTTTTTTATCTAAGGTTTTTTAGTAATTTAAGCTTTCATGTGGGGCTAAAATATTGTCAATTTTCCTCTATAGGTTGTGGATTGTACTTTAATTGTACTAAATTTATGATACTATTTTTCAAAACCTTTGGAGTGTGATGCTCTCCCATACTTTATAGATTTCAACACATCTAGTTATGCCTGAGATGGTATAAACTCTTTTGCATGCACAATTTTACCCTATACATTGTTGTATGTGAAGAAAGTAGTCACTAATAATGATTTATTCTACTGTTCCAAATATACCAAGATGAAAATGACGCAAGAGGGAAAAATGAAGGTTTCTATAGGGCATGTTTGGTCTATGAGCCTTCAAATATACAATTCATTATGGATCTAGTACAATGAAAGTAACTTCATGGGGCTAACCACTTAGTAGTGCATCATAGGTAAAAGATGACTAATCGATTCCTTGGACTAGGTTTGAAACAGAAAAGGAGTCTTCTCATATACTTGAGGGTATGTAGAAGCTCAATGCCATATAGTGTGGATTGGGAGGGAAACCCTCCCCTCCTTCATTGAAAATTTATATGGGAATCTAGCTATAACTAGAACAATAGATCTATTGTTATTTTCAAACCCCTAGTACAAGGTTTTTAGCCTAAAAAATAAGAAAAAAATACTACAAAAGAAGAGAAAAAAAATCAATGTTGGTGCTACTATAGCTAATTTCTACTCACCAAGATCTTGAAAAGAGCTAGGTGAGAGTATATGATAGAAAATCATATTAAAAATGATTTTTTTAGCTAGAAAAAAATCAACCTTAGAAAGAGATTTGATACTAGATGTGAGGAACCTTACAATTAACTTAAGAAAACACATGAAATACAAAAAAAAATTCTTAAAATTGCAGGAACTTTGTAATAGAATATCACTAGCCTATTCAAGGAGGAAACCTCCTTTGAGTAGTATTCTATACAATATAATTCATGGGTGAAAAAACTGGCCTATATTTGTATTCATTCTATTCAATCTAACTACAACTTCACAAGCATATGGAATTATTCAAAATAACTCAAAGGATGATTTACAAAGCATATGCATCCAAAGCCTTTAGTACAATAAAGAAAGAATAGGACTAAGGGGTTCTAAGAAATATCATGTTGAGCTCATAAGACACATCACAAGTCTATTTAAAAAATTATATGTAGTTCACGTAAAGAGATGGAAAATAAATCTCAAGAGCACATGCAATTGCCACAAGAAAAGGGTAAGATGCTAGGGATTAATAAGTCGAATCATCTCTAATAAAGTGATAAAGCAAGGAGGATTTCTTGAATCAAGCCTAACTAAATCACAATTTATTTTATCTAAGGTAAGCCAAAGTAATGGTTTGAAGATTTCTTAAGTATTATGGTTTGTTAAAGTTTATAAACAATTGTATTTGATATCAAATTTGAAGAAATAAAAAATCCTAAAAGGTAAAAAATAATTGTACATAAAGATCAAGTAGTTCACCAAAATGTAAGGGAAGACAAAGTTAATCTCTAAGATTAATCTAGACTAATTAAATAAGATGCATATAATTCAACACGAACCAACCTAGATTAATTAATTGGGAGCTATGAATAGATAATTGATATATTACAACAAATTAAATACTATAATATAAACAAATAAACAATTATACTTAACTATATTACTAAAGAGTGCTTGGGGTGTGATATAGATGCTCAATCCGATCTTACCTCTATTGATATCTAAAGAGTACTCATATTGATATGTGAATCACAAAAGAAAGAGTTAAACATAAAAGTATTAGACAGGATACTCATAGTAGTGAGACAAATTATCCTCCATTAATGTTGGATTTGCTTTAGTTGTTAACTTCAATCTTGTCCATTTGTTGTCATATGGCAGCATCTTCCAAAGTAATGCTTTTTTTATCACCAATTCATGCTATTTCCAAAGTAACGCTTTTTTTAATCACCAATCCATGTTATTTCCAAAGTGGGGCTGAGCTTTCCCTTCCATCTTCACCTTCCCCGATAAGGCAACTTAAAAAGTAGTCATCTTTACTTTTTTAAGGCAAGGGGGGCCCGTAGACGGTTACATTGTATCAGACCGCGAAATATGCCACTGCCCCGCTGTCCTTGGGGTAGAATAAATTCATTAAAAACCTTCAGTCCACTATACACTTTCGCTTTTTATAATGATCAGACATAATTAAAAGATTCTTATGTCCAACATTTTAAAATTAAGTAGGAAAGGAGGTTCGCTATTACGTGAAAAACTATATATGAATGATTTGCATCATTTTATATGGACGTTATTATAACAAATTTATTAGAAATATTTAGGTGTCGGTTGATGATAATATGATCATTATAATAAAAGTATAATTATATTAAATATTTTTAAATTATTTGTAATGGTGGTGTAATCAATATAAAGACTATATATTTATTATAATAGTTTCAAATTGTTTATTGTGAGTTTCAATTATTTTGTTAAATTATATGAAAAAATCATTTACTAGGTGTTTGAACTTCTTGTTTCTTCTCCTTTCTTTGTCTTTGCCTTTCTCTTAATCCCCTTTACCTTTGAGGTCTATAAGAACAAGATTTTTAGTTCATTTTGGGGGCTTGGTTGAACATATAGGAAATTTAATCCTCTAGGAGCTTCTATGTTGGCCTAGTTTAACCCTAGCAAAGGTCTACACTCTTTACACATCTTTTCTTGTAATCCATTGCATTCCTCTAATAGACTACTCTTGTCTAGGAAATGATAATCAATTGAGTATAACTGCAACCCATTGCAACTTTCAAACACATTATGTTGGGACTTAGATATGCAATTAGCCTTTTTCTTGAGTCCCTTCCCCTTATGTGCCTTAGTCATTTTTCCCAAGTTTATAATTGATCTAAGAAATATTTTATGGGTTATGTTTTGTCAAAATTTCTTAGCACTAGTGGATAGAGCACAAAAAATTAAGTCAAGTTGCATTTTGAAGTTTTGCAAAAATCCTTATGGTTAAAAAGTTATAGGCTTGCAAGTTTTATCCCTCCATTTGACCTGCAAATGTCCCATCTAGATAGATTTGTTAGCTAATGTGCAGTTCTAGTCTATTCTCTCGTATGGTACAATCCATCATGTTTTTCCCCCAAAGTACTTAAGTGCTAAAAAATTGACTAAGTTGTCGAAATCTTTCTTACATCCAAACTCCACTTCTTTTCCCTTCACATGTCAGGTTCACATAGAATCTCTCGCTTTGCAAGAAAATCTTGTCCAAATGAACATTTGTGGGCATTTCCATAAGAACCAGCATGTTCCACATGTCAACGTTTCTCCCACATTTTCAACTTTTCCACCAAGTTCCCACAAGCGCATTTCGAAGTTGACTAAGTAAAATCTTGCGAGTAGATGAAGCTCATCTTTCTATAATGTTGATGACATATTCTACTTTTGTGTTAATTTCTAAGTGAACTTCACCTTTCATGTGCAAATGTTTAGTCCACTCTATTTCTCCGCATCCATACTTGGATGACATCCTATTGACATCATCCTATCTTGATTGTACATAATCATGATCTTATCATATTAGAGATTTCCAATCCATCTCATTCCTTCTTATTTATGTCATGTTGATGTCACTAGTGGGAATTTCCATCCAAATTGAACATGTTCATAAAGTGTGGATGTACTTGGATTTTCCACCAATTCCACTTGGAGGTCAATCACATGTTGCAACTCAATGGAGGTTTCCAACCCGCATGAAGTTGTTGAAGACCAAAAATACTAAGGAGGTAGTTTGTGGGTGATCCAATGTGAACCAAATACATATTTCTCAAAAGGTGTAGATGCATTTGCACTCATATTTCTCACATGAACTCAATAGTGGTGTTTTCCTTGCCAATGATAGTTGCAATCTATTTTCTTGCATAAGTGCACCTTGCAGGGATTTGATATTGATTGGGATTATATCTAAATGAACCTCAGAATCCTGCAATGTGTTTTTTTTTAATTTTCATATGATTTTTCAAAGCCTAATTGATTTGAGTGTCAAAATTTTGGTCTATGATTACTTCTCAGAGGATTTTCCATGAAGATCAATGAATCATTGGTAATTCTTCCACCATCCAAGAATTTATGATGTGGCTCTAAGTAGGTATTTTGGTTCCTATATATCTATTTGCACATTTTAAATTCACCTATTAGCATTACTATTGGTCATACCTATGTTTCATCTACCTATATTGATAGTGCCACTCTTTCATCCACTAAAAGTTATTACAAAATACCTTGATCAATATTTTGTGTCAATTTTGGGGGGAATGTTTTTCAAGCATCGATTAGATGTTGTTATAGTAATCCATCTTAGGGTTTCTTCTATTTCTAGGTTTTATTGGAATTTGGATGATCTTTTTTGGTATGGTTGGATGGTACAAGAGAGTAGAGTAATAATTTAAGAAGAAGAAAAAAGTTATAGAAAACAAAAGAATAGTTATAGGGGCCCATTGGTTCCAATGAACTTGTCAGAACCCAATTTTATTGCATATTTATTATAATATGGTAAATTGAAATATTGAAGAAATTCAATTAAATATTAAATGGAGATTCTAGAATATTCAAAAATTGAATAAAAGAGTTGATTGATGTTGACTTTACAACTTTTGAAATATTATTTTTATATGATTAAACGTTACTAATCAATTTGCAAGTGCAAGTGTGTGCAGTTGCAGGGTGATAGGTTGAAGAATGAGAACACAATTGAAATAGGATTGTTTAGCTAGATCAAATGGTAAGCCAGTTGGAATCTAGGTGCGCACACCACAAATTGCATGATGACTTGCATTTAAACTAATTTGCATATATAAGGGAACACAATTTTCTGACTTGAACTGTTTTAGTGTTTGAAAATGAATGGCTTGTAGATTAAAATTTGTCTACTTAAACTTTGTGTTGAAGAAAACAAAAGTGAGTATTGTAAAGAAAATTCCTTTGTTAGTATAAATATATATATACATATATGATGCTCGAAATGAAAAATCCAAGTTCCTTGTTTTAAATAGTAATGTATGGAACTTATAAGCCATTCTAAACAAACAAATTATACATGAAAGTATATATATAAATATATATACATATATATACATGTACTAAGAAAAATTGAATACAAAACATCGTAAATAAGAATGAAACCATTGAAATACACATGGAAATATATATATATATATTTATATATATATATATTTGAATGCATATTCAAATTTAATATCGAATTCAATTCGATAACGGATAATGTTCTAATATTGGATTGTTGAAAAATAAAATAAGATTATGGAGGGCGTGGTCTACCATGAAATTAATAACAATATTCAAATGTGTTATGGTTGGTGGTGAGGCAATAATGCCTCCACCAGAGACATATGCAAAAAAGAGAATATGTTATTGTTTCCATTTTGAATACACAGGCAGTGGGCAAAAAAAAAAGGAAGAAGTTGGATTGTTGGGAAGGAAAAAATCAAAGAGAGCTTGTGGAAAAATCAAGAGATAAACTCATTTGAATTTGATATCTGATGTAATTTGATCACTTAAGAAAGAAAACTCAAATTTTCTCTATCTTTTCTTCCTCATTGTCGAATGGTATCCTTCCATTTTATATGTCAATTTTCATCATTCAAACAGTAGGTTTCATTTTGATAAATGCCATGGCCTTGGGCCAAATGGCATGGAATCGACCATTATTGGGTCACTTGGTCTGTGGTTGCATTGCATGAGTTTTTTGTAGAAGCCTTGCAGCTAGCTCTCTGAGCTAAGCCTAGCCTTAATGTATGAAGTTAAGGCTATTATTAAGGTTGCACTCTCGTGCAAGCCATTCGATGGAAAATCAGAATCTCTATTCCATTTCATTGTAAATTATGATGAAAAAACATTATTATGGATCGATAAATGATCCCTTGAAAGAGAGTTTTCAACTTTGTGTTTTTATTTTTTTTTAAAGGTTTTTTTTTTCCACCTTATTGGTTGGCCGAGGCTCGAAGAGCTTCAAAAGTTCGGTCATTAACTCTTTTTGCATTTAAATGTTAAGCCTAGGATGGATATCAGAATATATTATGATGATAGTGTGTTTGTTGAAATTATTCTTTGTGTAGGATTGATTATGATCTGGGGAGGGTAAGAGACCCCTCTCTATATTGTATTTTCCTTTTCATTTTATTTAGATCTTACTATCGAATGGAAAAGAATAGAGAGGGATTTGTCGAATGTTTCTTAAGCCTCAAAAATGTATGTAGGTCATTGTTTAGTAATAAAATGACCTCATTTGATAAGAATGATGGCATGAATCCATTTTTGGATTATTGATAAAGTCTGCATGTAGAATATTTCTTCCCGCATGGTATAAAACTATAAGCCCTCAAGGGAAATTTGAAATATATCATTGATGCATACATAGAAAGGGAAACCCGACCATTTGGAATCGACTGACCCAGAGCAACCGTAGTCTATTGTTGCAGTCTAAAGGACATAAGTATTGACTAAATTTGAGGATTTATGCTTCCTTGACTAAAAAAAATTTATTCAAATATTTATTTGACAAAACATGTCAAACATAGTTCTTTATAATATATTAAGTTGCTCATCAATTTTTTTAGTGATGTAAATGTTCTAAATTTGAATAATAAACAATATGTCCTTATGTATGAAATAGGGAAATCTAATTTGATTATTTTCAAAACCTTGTGGAAAACCCATTCTATTTCAAAACCATGAATAATTATTTGTAAAGTGATCCTATAGCATGTAAACAACTTGAGGACATCAAAGAAAGCAAATGGCAACATTTGTCTTTAAACGTAACTTTTTAGTTTGAAACAGTATAGTGTTGATGTAAATAGTGGATATTCTTTTGAAAACAAATCGGTTTTGTTAAAAGGTTATCTTTATAGCTGAATACATGTTTTTTTTTTTTTTATTATTAGACTTTAGGAATCAGGTAGCACAACCCCCTATAAATTGTAGTGCACTTGGTAAAATTTAACATGACTAGCGGTGTTGGCGTAACACACCCTCCAATACTACAGTGGTGGGGGAGACTAGACCTCATGACCAACCTCTTGCAATAGGAAAGGTTTAGCCAACCGAGCTAGAGCCCCAACCTTGAATACAACATGTTTTATAATTGTTTAGTAAGAAACAATATTTATTTTGTTCAAACAATGAATGTACATATGTGAACAACTTGTATTATAATTGTTTAGTAGGAAATAGTATTTATTTTGCTTAAACAATGAATGTTCTTATGTAAATAACAATGTTAGAGAAACACAGTAGTGAGAATGCAATAACAATATGTGTGAAACTGTTAGCATAAACTTGTTATATTTTCCCTATTTTGACAAGAAACTTCAATTGTCTAAATACTATTTTAAGATTGAAATCTAAATTAATGATTATTTTAGAATGTATGCACAAAACTTTAACATTAGTAGGTGCATATATGTGTATGCACATAGGCTTCATTTATGTACATACACAAACTTGTGACATACCTTTTTTTTAAAATATATTTAAAAAAGGATTTAATTTTTAAGAGGATAAGTAGAAAATAGTCATAAGAATGATATGGTTGATTATTTGAATTACTCTCAGAATCATAAATCTGATTTCTATTTAGAGTATAAATTAGTATTTTGTTTCTACTTTTGAAGACATTTGTGAAAGAATATTTTAAATACTTGAATAGAATAGTGATACCTTAATTGACTATTTGAGCACCTATGTGTAGTTGCTGCTAGAGGGTAGATAGATGTTATAGTAGAAAGTTACCTTTTGGGATGGGTGTTGAAATGGAGTTCCAAGAGTATAGGTTTGCTTTACCAGAACCTATTGTTTGCTATTGTTTCAACAAAATTATTATGCTTGGACAAGAAATATAGCTCATTATATATGTATGAATGAACTATGCGATTTAACTCTCTACCATTCCTAGCATCTATCTTGCACTTTCTTTTCTAACTTGTAGATAGACATTGCATGTTGATGTATGGGAATGCACCAAATTCCACCTTGTAGATTGTTCTCTTGCTAAAATTTCTATGTAGGGTCGGGCATTCTCCAAGCCGGAAGAGTATTGGGGAAGCATAAGTTTTGTGGTTGGGTAGTAAATCACTTCAACCATGATCTCATCCACCAGTGGAGGTGAGCGTTAGAGAAGAACATTTTTTGTTCAAAAGATTGTTATAGTCTAAGATGTAACTTGATGTAATTCATTCTTGTACTTGATGTAATGTGTACAATGTAATGACTTTGTGGCCTTAGGAGCCAAGTCAAACCTAAATTGTAATTTGACTTTCGAAGTGAATATATGAATTTTTGACTTATTTTAAATGGACATGTGTAGCTATGATTGAATTTAGCCACTAGTTATGTCTTTTTAATTTGGAGTATATTCATGTGTCATTTACAATAATATTAATTTAGTAATAATTTTGAATGGGTTATTACATTTGGTATCAGAGTTTATGGTTCAACTCTAGGCCTTTTGAGTCTACCATAGTTGAGTAGGTGTAGTTGACCCTTGACCCAAAAATTTGGATGTCCTAAGAATTGATTGAACCTGAATTAAATGCAAGAATGGGAAGGTCAAAGGAAGGATGAAGGAAAGGGAAAACTATTAGAACCTCACATAAGAATGACGTAAAAGAAGGAAATGGGCCAAGATGGAGGTTCAATCAGAAATTCTCGATGACGAAACTCTTAGGCTCTTACACTACTCAAGCTAGACAGAGGCTTGAAGATTGAGGAGAAGTGAACACCTAAAACCAAAAAATATTTTCACAATTCGAGATTGGCCTCTAGGGTGTGGACCCAATGCACCCTTGTTTCGACTAAAGAGGAAAAGGAGAGATTGTGTGCTCAACCACCCTCTTCTATTAAGACTGAATTAAACTCAGATGATGACCTAGAGGAATGTCCTCTTTCTGATATCGAGAAATAAAAATGATGTAACAAGAAGCCTATTGTAAATAAGGGTTTATTGAATCACCTTAAATATAAATAAAATCAAATGATATTTTTTTGATGAACTCAAAGAAAGACTTTAAAATGTGTGTATTGTGTATGTCTTCTATGTTGAGGGATGTATGCATATGAAGATTATGTGACGTATCATAAGAACATTTATTCATAGAACCTTGTGTTGATATGCGATAAACATGACTGTGTTGCAAGATAAGTGTGGGACAACATGGTGACCACTATAAAAGACAGGGGTGGTAGTGGTTCCAATAACAAACCAAACAACAGAATAGAGAAAATTCTAGAACTTCTGAATCAGCAAGAGTCTCGCATGGATCATATAGAGCAAGAAGTATGAGCACTTGGCATGTGAGGATTGGGACTACAGGAATGTAGAAGGCAATCAAGGAGACAATGGTCTAGGGGCAGGTCCATGAGGGTGAATTGAGGAAGAGCTTGGGAAAGACCTCAAAAGAGTAGCACCACCCAAGTTTGATGGTAAGGCTATTGGAATAGGAGCTAAGGATTGGATTATAGAAATGGAAAAATACTTTGGGCTCTATAACATTTCTAAATAAACTAAGGCAACATGGGCTACATATTAGCTCTCGGGTGAAGCAGGGAGTTGGTGGGATAATGATAAGTTAGAACAAAATCTTTAGCCTGTTGAGATCACTTGGGGACTCTTCCTCCAAGCTTTCAGGAAGAGATGGCTAGAAAAAATTTTATTTGACAAGAAAGTGACAAAATTTTAGAACTTAACCTAGGGAAATGTGACTTTGATTCAATATTGGGAAAAAATCACCAACCCATTGAAGTATGTGCCCCAATATTAGGGAGATGAACAGTTTTGTATCTAGAAATTTATAATGGACTCAGACCCCACATAGGAGTTGAAGTGATTATGCAAAAACCTCAAACCATGAATGAAGTCTTTCAAAAGGCCACCAAACAGGAACATAAGCTACAACAGTTATCTAATCTTCACAACGATTCAAGTTCTAAGTCATAGTATCAAAAGAAGAAATTTCATAATGGAGAAAAGAGCCATCAAATCTGAAATCTCAAGAGAGAAATTGAATCATAGGAGAAGGGTGAAGATGGTAATAGTGGAAAGAACAAGAAAGAAAACAAGGGTAAGGGTATAAAAGATAGAGTGACCTAGATGAGGATACATAAAATCTTCTATCGTTTGCATTCAAAGTG
Organism: Sequoia sempervirens; assembly: GCA_007258455.2. Taxonomy (NCBI): domain Eukaryota; kingdom Viridiplantae; phylum Streptophyta; class Pinopsida; order Cupressales; family Cupressaceae; genus Sequoia; species Sequoia sempervirens. Next base: position 78,938,536 of record VDFB02358134.1, read on the forward strand.
AAAAGGGAAAAAAGGGGATAAGTGCAATGTAGAGAAATAAGTTTTTGAGATAGTAGTAGTTGAGAGATTGCTTACACATAAGTAGAGTAGGGTATGAGCTATTGTAGAAAAGGTATATAACATTGAATTGGATTGATTTGAATCAACATTAATATTCTTATTGTAAATTTGATTGGTTTGTTTCATCAGATAACTGAGTTGGTGCTTAGTAATGGAGTGGGTGCTTTCCTAGAGTTGGTGCTCCTAAATCAAGGGATTGGTGTCTCCTTAGGGTTGGTTCCCTTAAAAATTGTAACCAATGAGGTTTTATTGTGAGGTTGGATTAGGACAATATATCGTAGTAGCTATTCTTACTGTGGTTTTTCTCATATTGGGTTTTCCATGTATTGTTGGTGTTATGTGTATTTGTGTGTGTGTGTGAATCTCTGTACAATTATTTTGTCTTCTTTAAGAGGTGTTAAAAGCTAAATTTGTATGATGTATTGATTCACCTCCTCTCAATAGATAGTTGTCTTCCAAAAATTGGTATTAGAGCCATAGTTCCCTTGGAGAAACTTAATCAACTCGTGTAGATCTTGGATAGTGAACACAAATGGCTAGTCAAGAAGGTTCATCCTCAAACAATGTTTTTTGGAGCATTAGAATGCAAACATATTTATCATCATTAGGGTTTGATGTATGGATATCTGTTGTAAATGGTTATGCAATACCAAATATAACTCCTATTGATCAAGATGGAAAGAAAGAATATGAGAACAATGCTAAAGAAAATAATTCTATACTTTGTGGGTTGTCAAACTCTAAGGTTTTCAAGGTTATGCATTGTCAAACTACACATGACATTTGGGATAAGTTGAAGAACATCTATGAAGGTGATTGTAAGTTAAAGTAGGAAAATCTACAAACGTTCAAAGGAAAGTTTGAAAGTCTAAAGATGAATGTAGAAGAAAACATTGTAGACTAACTCCTTAGTGTAGATGAAATTGTTAATGCAATCAGAGGCCTTGGAGAAGAGATGAAATATCCTGTCATTTTCAAGAAGGTACTTAGATCCCTACCATCTAGGGATGACTCAAAAAATTCTGCAATAGAAGAAACTAGAGACTTGGATAAACTCATAGTTGATGAATTTCATGGCACCTTTACCACTTATGATATGATAAAGGGAGATGCAGATTCATCCAAAATAGAAGCTACATTCAAAGAACCCAAAAAGGAAAAGGTAGAGGCATCTACATCTAAAAATGAAGAGACTAGTGAAGAAGAAGCCAACTTCATCACAATATTAAGGAGATGCTCTAGAAAATATAGAGGTAAGTAACCCTTTAAGTACTTTAATTGTGGTAAAGTAGGAAATTTTGATGCTAAATTCCCTTACAATAAGAAGGAAAACTATGAAAAAGAAGTGGATAGTAAAAAGAAGAAACCCTACTTTCCTAAGAAAAAGAGTTTTCCAATAAAGAAGAAAAGTTTGTACATACAAGAAGAAAGTGATTCATCTAATGCTAGTGATAGCTCAGGTGATGAGAATGATTGTGCATTCGTAGTTGAGGGAAATGAATTTTTATTCATGGATGATCATGAAAATGGAGAATATGAATCTTCTAATGAAGAAGAAGAAGGAGAATTTGACCTTGACAGTGAACTCATTTTTTCTTTAGAAGAGATTGATAGCTTAAGAAGGGAGAACACAAAATAGAAAAATATTACACAAAAAGAGATTGAAAAGATAACCAAAATTATTAAATAATTTGACCAAATGATGGTGAGTTTGAACACACAATTGGAAGAATCTAAAAGTATAGAAGATGTCGACAAATATGAACTACAGTCTAAATATAATTAATGCATGAATTTGGAAGTTAAAATAGTGGCCTTTGTTGGAAAAATGAAGAACAACATCTCACTTCGTTGTTTCGTGTTGTCATTGATGTCACCATGAGATATGAGATGAAATTGCAAGATCAAGTCTAAATTTGTTCTGGTATTCTGGTTTGGTATCTAAACTGGTATAATGTTTACATCCTTCGGTATTTTGGTCCACAATTGCTTGCTGGTGATTATTGTTGTGTGTAGTTTTTGTAAATGGTTCATGGATGTTAGAAGCACATATATTCAATATCTCACACATTCAGATGCTTGTATGGTGTATCGACATTATTTTTTTGATTGCAATTTTTCTATTAGCTCTATTCTTGGCCAACCTAATGAATGAGTTGTGTAATAATGAATTAATTTTTGTTATGCAGATCTATGGGTGACCTATCTTAGGTTCATACTAACATGATGTAGCATGTTGGGCTTTTGAATTTCCATTTGGGAAGTTTTTGTGAATTCCTGAAGTCGACAGTTAGTATTTTTAGTAAATAATAAGTGCATCTAATTAGGCTAACCTAATTGATGCTTGCGGAGAGATCATATATATATATATATATATATATTGGATAGTTTTTGAAGATTGTGAGAGAGATGAGTGTGTTGTGAATGCAAACGTGAAGAAGAGATAATATGATGAAGTGTGTCAACTCAATTTACTGAGCTTCATTAGAACTGAATCTACACTTACTAGGTGTACTTTATTAGTTCATTTTCTAGTTGTAAGCCATTTTGCCATTGTAATTCTATAGGCAGCGAGCCTTTGTATTTGGACAGTGAGTCCTAGTAGTGAGCCACCCCATTTTGTAATATCTTAGAACTAGTTATACTATATTGTGAGCTAACACTCACCATGGTTTTTTCCATTTTGGGTGTTCCACGTAAAAATCCTAGTGTTCATGTGTTTTGTGATTTCATGGTCTATTAATGCTTTTACTTATCTTTGTTGTTGTATACATTGGAATAATTGGATGGTATCTGATCAGAAAATTTAAGATGTTGATTCATCCCCCCTCTCAGTATCTTGGATATTCAACAATTGGTATCAGAGCTTGGTTCCTCTAGAAAAGCCTAACAACTTGAGGGAGATCCTAAAGATGGAAGAAATGAATGTTAAACAAGAGCTTCAGACTGCCCTTGAAGATCTTGATAAAGTTGAAAGAGAAAATATAGATTTGAAAGAGAATCTTGAAGATGCAAATGAATGTGTCCAAAAATTAAAAGAGCTATTGAAAACTTTCAAAGAAATGCATAAGGAAGTAACTGATCAGGTGAAGAAGGTTAATGAAGAAATTACCAGTTTGAAAGTGCAAGTAGAGGGGAAGAAAAGTATTGAAGTATGTTTGAACAAATAAGTACAAAGCAAGTCTGATGAGTGTACCAAGATTGAACAAGAAGTTGTGAACCTAAAAGTGGATCTAGAGAAGGAAAAACTCTGTGAAAATAATTTCAAATCCATCTTTGAAAGGCTTGATGAATTAATTTTAGGACAGAAGTCGAGCAAAGACAAAGGTGGCTTGGGAATGGAAGGAGGTGAAAACTCTAAGGACAACTAGAAGACTCAAAAGAAAGGATTTAAGCAAAAAGGAAATTCAAGGAACTTTGCAAGGAGACCACATGTGAGACAACCTAATGCACAAAGGTATCCTTCCTTTTATGGTACTTATTTTTCTTGAAACAAATTGGTTATAGGGTAACATAATGTAGGAGTAAAATGAATCAGTTTCCTAGTTCCTTCACTGGTCAATGTTTTGCATGCAAAAGAATTGGACATAGGGAAAGTGAATGCAAAACCTTGATGATGAATCGACTTAATGGATGAAAAATGAATCAATCCTTTAATGGTGAATGTTATACTTGTAACAAGTATGAACATAAAGCTAATCAGTGCAGAACAAGACTCGGTGCAAGTCAATCTAATCAGAGAAATATTGTCTACAATAACTGCAACAAACTAGGATATATCTCAAGAGTTTGTAGAAGCAAAAAGGGGAAGCAAACTGATCCAGTAAAGCAAAAAGAACTGGAGAAGAAAATTGACAAAGAAGAAATGAACAAGATTTTGAGGAAGAAAGAAGAGCCTAAAACTACTGATGCATGTGTGCCCTCATTCGGTATAGACAATCGGGACCTCCAAGAACTAGACCTAGCAAGGTCTAAGGGGGAGCTTTAACAAAAAATCACTTAAGCCCCCTTAATGTTCAGTGTGGGAGTCTTTGGGATGAAGATATGTTGTGAGAAATGATAAGATAGAGGTTATGCAAGTGGAACTAGAAGAAAATATGAAGGAATGATCTTTTGTATAGAAAATTAGGGTTTTTTTAACAGAGAAGAAGATTTTTTAGTATCTTTTTGAAATCTGTCACATTTAATGCAAATTAGGGTAGATCGATGTTTTCATAAAGAAAATGTGTAAGGTATTTTGATCACTCATGCATTTGAAGAAATCAAAGAGCTTTTGGGAGCATTCTTGAGGAGATTTGGAGTTCAAGCCATGCAAACCTAGGTAGTTTTGGTTCATTGTGAAGAAAGAGGTATTTTACTTTTCTGTGTAGTTGTGGGTTTGTGTTGTTTGAGTTGTTTGAATTCAAAATTGGAAGAATGGAAACCCTTGTAGTCATTAAAATGTCGAAGAGATTGAGACCATCTTATAGTAAGTATTCCTTGAATTTTTTTAAAGAAAACCCCATGGGAAAATTATCATCAACCCCTCATGGTAGAATGAGCTTACTAGTGATAATTTCTTGATAAAACCTGAATACTGGAACCTGGCTGTGAAAAGGTTATTGTTACTAATTTTTCACCACCGCTCGATTGGTGGAGCTGGCTGAACTTTGTTTTATCTCAAGGTGAAATTACAGATTGTGTTTAAGTGTTGTTTGCATCTTTTATCATTATTCATTAAGTGACAGTGGCACATTTAATAGAAGAATTAGAATTTTAGAGTGCTATTCAATGTTCCAAGAATTAAATGAAATACAGAATTGAGCATATAAACAACAGAGCATTCTAGATGCTTTCATTTATTTCATGAAAAGATTCATATTTACATAGCTTCACTTGATTGCAAGAATCAGAATGATATTACAACATTGCATTGAAATGCATTTTTCTTTTCGAAATGAAAAGCAAAAGATGAAATCAAATATCCACACAAGCCGTGGATGTGACTATCACAGTGCATCATTAATAGTACACTACACTATGAAAGATGCGAAAGAATAAATCACATAAGTAAACAACATAATCATCATTGCCTGTTTTGGCCGATGGTCGACGCTGAATGGTGCACCTTTGTCTTCTCGAGCTTCGTCGACCTGTAATAGAAGGAGGGAGATGTTAGAGGCTCTGATTATGAAGATACCAACATGAATCACCAACAATAATGCAACCTACTATCAATCATACACTGAAACAATCAAATAAGTACAGAAGAAGTGAGCTGAAGAAGAAATGCCAACATGATCATCATATTCTATTTTTTATGCTAACATTGTTTGTTTCCTTGTGCAGGTATAGGTAAAGTCACGAAGCTGATCATTATTCGAAGACCAAGCATGTGGAGAAAAATGGGCTCCCACAAGGGTAGAGCTCAACATGCTGCCCTTATTCATTATAAATGGGCTGATTTAAAGATTACATCATCATATTCATCAAAAGAAATGATATACAACTGAAAGAGTAGAGCATAGTTATCTATCGAGCTACTAAACCAACTGTGCATTCATAAAAATTAGGTTAATGCTTTTTGAAAGCTACAGGTGAACAATGAGTTTAATCCGCTCAATCATCTAATTGAGTTCATTTATACTAAACATTGTTGTATGGTTCACGTTCTTTTATGTAGTGTTATTTGTTCATCATGATCACCTGTCATGTGAGGTTTTCGTTCATCAGTGTTCTTTCTCATAGCCAAGGATAGTGAACATGCATACATTATGCCTTAATGAAGGAAATTGTTTCAATTTTCATCATAGAGGCAAATAGATTTACATAATAGTTTATTAAGTGGAGCATAAAAAATGCATGAGGAACAGATATTGCATTTAAATGATAATGAACAGTCAGTTCCAGGTTGGCTAATGAGTAAATACAACATTAAGAATTGCAGGATGAGAAATGATAATTACAAAATGTGTTTCTGAAGGGTTGATCATGCATTGAAAAATCAAGGAAATGTAGTCCATTTAGCTGTAATTTTTTAACTAAATCTTTGTATAGCTTAAGACAGTGTATACATTGAATATGTGATCTAAAAATTTTAATCAAGAAGGTTCTGTGTGCAAGAAGGAAACTGTATGGAGGAAAGTAAGGTAATACAAATAAAAGACACATTTCTAGAATCTCATGAGGGTTTTCAACAGTAAAGTAAGGAATATGTATTCTTTAGAATGTCATACAATCAGGTGATTTTTTTCAGAAAGTGAGATCTACACAGTGTTCTCATGGTCAAGCTGAGCTACAATAGTGAATGCATTTAGCTGTATATGTTCTTCAATTTTTGAAAATGCCAAATACAGGAGATTCAAAATTTCAGAATGTGTAAAGAAAAGAAAAAAAATAAAAATCATGAATCGAGCTCAGATTTTATACAGATGTACCAAAGAAAATGTGTAGTTCTTTTTATTTTTTTTGTCATATACCCACATTTGGGGTTTTGAAACATAGTCCAAATTTAATACAATTCCCAGTTTACCCTTGAAAAGTTCAATGAGCAGCTACAGGAATGTCAAAGTAGAGCAGAAGCCATCATGAGTCGAGCTTATAATTTGAATGTACAATGAATATATTTTTTTTTCCGAAGACCCACGTTTGGGGTTTTCTTTTAAAATACAGAAAAGCACACCTTGCAGTGATACCCATGATTGGGTCTAGCAAGGAAGTCACAAAAACATCAAGAAAGGTGCCATGATGGGTTGAGCCATACATTGAGTACAAAATAATGGACAATTTTTATTTTCCATACACCCATATGGGGTCTTGTTTCTAAATACCATGAAGGGTTTTGTTCAAATTTGGAGGAGAAAAGGTTCTTTTCTTGAGTCGAGCTTTAGAATGTCAAGACGCAGAGAAATTGTAATTTCCAGCAATACCCATATTGTGCTGCTACATGAAAGACAAGATACAATGTTTTCTTCAAATTAATGATCACCCATATGGTGTTTTATTTCAGAATGTTGAGTGTACACTTTTTCCCTTGGGTGAAGCCTTGAAACTTGTAAAGAAATTCATTTTATCTATGAGTATGGTGCGATCAGCCATTGGAGCTCTCAACTTCAGTTTTAGAGTGATATCTCATGGCGGCCAATGAAAATAAGGAACACAAAAATAGCAAATATAAGCATAGAAAGTATGAACATGGACCTTAGAAATTATCTTAGTTGTGGCTACAGACCAAGAAAATCAGGAAGTGAAGCCACAAAAGCTATAGACCAAGAGGATCACCTTGTGTAGAGAGAGGAAGAAGAAATTTGTGAGCAAGCTCTCTCATGGAGCTTCCAGTCGAAGCTCAAACCCAAGCTCATGTTATGTTGGCCAGTGAGTAGAAGGAACCACAAAATATCAGAAGCAAAGCACATAATATAAAGAAAAAAATTAGATAGTCATCCCATGGCTGTGGCCTATGAGGCCTTCATTTTTATCAAAAGCTCAAGGAATGAAGAGAAAACAATCAATAACACTTACTATGAGTTGTGCAAGCTGAGTGTGATCAAAATCAGAGAAAGAAAGCTTGATTGAAGGCTCGAATAGAGGTTTCTAGCTGAAACCCTAGCCATACTTGGCGGCGTACTCTCTCAGGAAGAGCTCGATTTTTTCCAAGTGATGAGTGCAAAATGAAATGATTTAGGGTTTGACTTCTTTTGTTCATTCCCTAATTTGACCCAACATTATAATTGTTTAGGATATTCATGTTTGTCAATAAGCATGTGGGTTATTTTGAATTAGGTTGGCTTTGCATTATGATTCATTCAAAGTCTGAAGTTTAATATTAGAGGGGGCCAAATTCAAATGCCTAGGTTGGTTGTGATTGAAGTCTTTAAGGCTTGAGTTACATTCACATTTGTGCCTTAAAGAAAATTAGAACCTTAGTATCCTAGCTTTATTGTTTTTATGAGAAAAAAATGAGAGTATAATGGTGAATACCTTATGACCTAGGGATGGATGTTTTTATCTTTTAGGTTTTTTCGTTTTCTCAGGAGAAATCATCATCCCCTTAGGGTTTATATTTTAATTGATTTTAGAGAAATCAATTAGAGGAAGTGAGATGTAGTGATACTTTATGATTTTTTTTTAAGAAAAATAAATGCATTGTATGAGAGATAAGAATGTAATTCTTTTGCAAAAAGATTTTATAATCTTTTAAATTGCAAAAATAAATAAATTATAAAATCTGCAAGCCTATAAAGCAGAATCGTAAAGCAATCTCTTATAAATTGTTTTATGATTTCTTGCTATTTTTAGCAGATTATTGTTGACTTTTTCTCTTGGTCGGATTTGGGTCTCATCTTGGAGAGATAAGGTGTTTTTTTGGCTTTTAAAGTAGATTCAACCTATTTTTAGAGGCTTGATAGTTTGATCATAAAAGAAGTATGGTTTTTTATGCTTTTATATAGTTTTTGAGACAGTTTGAAGCTTTTTTCCTGGAGCTTTTTTGTGAGCTCGGATTAGGGTTTCTTAGAGATATATCTTTGAAAAGATAGTCTTTTGGGCCCCTTCTCAGTTCAGATTTCAGTTCCTGCTCGTACACATTTTTGAGCTTGTGAACCTTTTGTACTTAGTTTTTAGATAGACACTCTTTTAGTTTCAGTAATACAACAGAGTTCTTCTTTTCATTTTCTTGTCTCAAGACTAGTAACAACAGTTTGATGCCTTTTTGTTTTCAAATTTGAAGCCTTAATGTCCTTCTTTATGCTTTTTCTGCACAAGATTTCATGTTTTCAGGTTGTATGATGTATTCGATGTTCATGAATCTTCATATGAATTATTGATGAAATCATGTATCGATGAGATTTTGAGAACTATTGTAATAGAGAAATTGTTGTGAGTGGCAAAACCTAATTTCTTTCAGAAATAAAAGTTAACCATCAATAGTTTTAAGTTTTGATTTTAGTCCATCTTTCTATCCCTTTCCTCTGAAGTCTTAGAATAAATTAATCATCAGAGAACCAGCTCGCTCTGGAGATTCCTTCTTCATTCAGATCACCCACATCTGAAGAAGGTTTCCATGTTTCAGTAGATTGCTGAATATTGCATTCAACAGGGTGTAAATCTAATTGACAATAGTTATATATATGGAACAACTTTCCCACCTTTAGTTCCAAGGTTGATAACAAATTTGTGAAGCTAGTAGAATTTATGATAAATTCTTGTGGATTGATTGACCGCACTTAATAACTAAGGAGGTGATTAGAGTTGTTACTAGCCTCTGGGATAAAGGTACAATACCTATGTTGAAAGTCATGAAGGATGAGGAGGTAATGAAACTTACAAGAGCCACATATGATAGGAGAGCCTTAACGACAAAGTCCATGACTAATCCAGTTGTGAAGTATGCAACTATCATGATTGGTCACCAAATATACTTCACAAACAGAGAGAACTCTTTTTCAGCTACAACAATTTATACTGGTTTTGATATGGTTGTAAATGGTGCAGACTATGACTTATGTGAGCTTCTCTAGAAATAGTTGCTTAAGAATTTGAATTCAACAAAGGAAAAGAAGTATGCTTTCAAATTTGGTTCATTGATTGTATGCTTGTTGTTCGATTTCATGAAGAGACTTCCTGGAAAGAATGATGAAATGTTTTGGGACTCATCCAAACTAGTCACATATCAAATTTTTGATTATATGCATAGTTTCAATGATCTAAATGCTCAAGAAAATGCTCTAATAGAATTCTTTGTTGTATTTAACAGCAACATGAATGAAAGAGATAGGATTCTAAGGAAAATTGTTGAGAAATACAAAGATGACATCATATTCCATGTTTCCTTTGATGAATGTATGATCAAAGCAATAGAACCCCAAACCATATGGATTCAGCCATTGGGATATGAAATTACAGAAGAAGAGGCTGAGGGTTATGTAAAAATGTTGCTGAAAAATCTAAAGGATCCCAATGAATGCAGAATTTGTACTTATGCTAAAAATCTATAGAGGTCCACATGGAGCATCAGAAGCCAACAATCATAAAGAGAGTGGAAAAGAAGCTTAAAGAAGTTGGATTCACCAATGAGAAGATTTCTCTTGGAAGGGATAAGGGAGAATAGTTGGAGGTTGAATCATCTGGCCTGACAAGATCTGGCAAGACTACACTTGCTAAACCCTATGTAACCCCTGCAATAAAGATTGAATCTAGTACCACTAATAAAGGCAAAGGATTAGTTTCCTCCAGACCTACTACTAGATCTAGGAAGATGAAATAAAATCCTTTGGTGGCCCATGGAAAAAGAGGAAAGAAAGAGAAAGAAACAAGGGAGAAAAATCTTAGCATCATAGATGATTAGGATGAAGAGGAAGATGATCTTGCTACAAAATTGTTGAAGAGAAGAAGAGGAAGTTTACCCTCTGGTGAAGGTGCTTCTAAGGAAGTTGTTGGTTCTAGGAGAGTGCATATTGTATCATCTTCTGATGATGAGGAAGAGCAGGAATTTGGTGTTCATGTGCACACCAAACTAGAGTCAAAGAAGACTAAGGTGTTTGATGAAGCCTTTGCAGGCCATAGAGGAGAACAAGGCAATCCAGTAAGTTCTAGTCCTTGTTTTAAATTAGAGGCAACTCTCAATACTTTGCTACATTTTGAGAACATGCTAAAGCCTACAACATAATGTTATGATAATGTTGGAGAAGAGGATAAGAATTTTTTTCTTTTAGCTATCATTCAATATGTTATCATTTTGGAAGTTAAGTGGGATAATGTGAAGAAATATGTACCTAAGAATATGTGGGAAGCCCTGATCAAAAGGAGATCATAGGTTGTAGAATTTGAAGAGAAAATCAGGAATGTTGCATATGATAATATTGGGTCTTCCCTAACCCCGAATGATCTGGAGACCATGAAATCAATTTGTGTAGAGATGTTTTGAATGAAGAAAAGGGTAAATGTTTTAATGATAAGGAATAAAAAGCTGACAAAGAAGATAAGGAAGGAAACATCAAAGGTGATCCAAGATACAATAGATAAATATGGCATGCTTAAGGGATGTTGTTGTTGAAAATGTTGAGGAATATATTCCATTTGGTATAGGTAATGCAAATATTTCTGAAGACATTGTTGTTGAAAATGATGTCGGTAGTGAAATTGATCCTTTAGAAAGTGAGAAGCAGAATGAAGGTGAAGCTGAGCTTGAAAAGCATAATGATTCTCCTCTGGAGCACACAAAAGGTGAAAAAGGAAATAATGAAAAAGGTAATTTTAAAGAAGGAAAAGGCAGTGAAGAAGAAGAAAAGGATAATCCAGAAGAAGAGCAAAATGAAAATCTAAAATATGGAAATGATGAAGACAACAAGGATAAAGATAAAGATGAAAATGAAAAGGAAGAGAAGAAAGAAGAAGAAGAAGAAGAAGAAAAGAAGGAAGAAGAGAAGGAAAAGGAGAGGAAGAAAAGAAAAATGAGGAATCGATCGGGAAAAATGAAGAAAGTCAAAAGTAGATTGTAAAATCTCTTAAGCATCCCAGAGAATCATCCTTTGATAATAATGTTTTGAAACGATTGTTGTCCAAGCAGATCGTATTTACCCAATAATCCCTTAGGAGCTTCTAAAAATTCCTATGATTGAAGGGTTTGTAGATATGGAGAAGATGTCTCTGGTGCATAAAGTGGTGTTAGGAGATGCATTCTAGGCATCTGAAAGGAAGGAGATTCTTGAGACACATTAGAAAAGAACAAAACTCATAGAATATTCTCTTAAGGAATTGTAGGAGGTGACTCCTATTGCATCTATTGATGCATCCCTCACTCCCATTGAAAAATTGAGATTCTTGTTAGATTCTTTCAACGAGTATACCTCTAGGCTTGGAGAAAAGACAAAACAAGAAGTTGAGGAGAAACTGGCAAAGAAAAGGCTATTGGCATTGCATGACAAGTGTACTCTTGCACACTCAAATGTTGAAAAGAACCTAGATGTTGTGAAGATCTATGAGTCAGAAGAAAATGTTGCTCTTTCTTATTGCTTGAAGTGGTTGAATGCCACTCATAACATTAAGGTTGTTATGGACTCCATTGAGTCCTAGTTGACTAATATCTTTGGTACTTACAACATATCCAAAGATAGAGATAGATCAACCTAGAATGCCATCATTGTGTATAAAGATAAATTATTTGTCTTACGAAAGTAGAAGGAAGAGATTATTAGAAAATTTGATCAGTTTAGTGGCATTATAAGAGTGGAATACACTCTAGTTCGCAAGGCTTTGGTAGACACATAAAAGTTTGAGAAAATAAACTTGACTCATGATACTTTAGATGGTGCAAAAGAAACTCTGGTAGAGTTGGAATCCCTAAACAAAATGTTGATTGCTACAAAGCATAGTTGGGAGAATGGTAAATCAGTATGGGAAGGTATTTCGAAGGAGCTTCTAGGCTCACCATTCTCCAGTTGATACATGTTTCTTTGCTTTTTTGTTTTCATATTTCAATTTCAAGTTTTGGGACACCCTTTGTCCTTGATGTCAAAGGGTGAGTGAAGAATGGTGAAATACTGGTGTTAGGGGGAGAAGTGTTGTAAATAATATTTTTTTTGGAATTTTGGCACATGTTGCCATCAATGAAAAAGGGGGAGGTTGTTGGAAAAATGAAGAATAAAATCTCATTTGTTTGTTTCATTTTTTCATTGATGTCACCATAATATATGAGTATGAGTTGAAACTATAAGATCAAGTCTGAATTTGTTCTAGTATTCTGGTCTGACATCTGAACTGGTATAATGTTTACACCCTCAGGTATTTTGGTCTACAATTTCTTATTGGTGATTATTGTTGTGTGAATTTTTTGGAAATGGTTCATAGATGCTAGAAGCACGTACATTTAAGATCTCACGAATTTAGATGCTCGTATGGTGTACTGACATTATTTTGTTGATTGTAATTTTTCTATTAGGTCTATCCTTGGCTGACCTAATGAATGAGTTGTGTAACGGTGAATTAATTTTTGTTATGCAGATCTGTGGGAAACATATCTTAGGTTCATGCTGACATGATGTAGTTTGTTGGGCATTTCAATTTCTATTTGGGAAGTTTTTTTGAATGCCTGAAGCTGACAATTGGTATTTTTGGTAAATAAGAAGTGCATCTAATTAGGCTGACCTAATTGATGCTTGCAAAGAGATCATATATATATATATTGGGCAGTTTATGAAGATTTTGAGAGAGATGAGTGTATTGTGAATGTGAATGTGAAGAAGAGTGAATATGATGAAGTGTGTCAAGTCAATTTACTGAGCTTCACTGGAACTAAATTTTCACTTACTAGGTGTACTTTATTAGTTGTTTTTTTGGCTCTAACCCATTTTTCATTGTAATTCTATAGGCAATGAGCCTTTGTATTTGGACAGTGAGTCTTGATAGTGATCCACCCCATTTTGTAATATCTTATAACTAGTTATACTATATTGTGAGCTAACACTCACCATGGTTTTTCCCATTTTGGATTTTCCACATAAAAATCTTGGTGTTCATGTGTTTTGTGATTTCATGCTCTATTAATTCCTTTAATTATCTTTGTTGTTGTATGCATTGGAATAATTGGATGGTATCTGATCATAAAATTTAAGAAGATATTGATTCAACCCCCCTCTCAGTATCTTGGATATTCAACAGCCTTAAGAAAAGAATTAGAAAAGGGTAAGGAAAAAACTGATAAAGGTTTGAAGCTGAAGGTATGGTCTAAGATACTTGATGAGTTAATAAACACAAAAAATCCCTCAAAAAGTTAAAATTCTGGCCTGGAATTTGAGAAAGGAAAGAGTCCTACTACCAGTGCATCTACAAAATTGTATTATAAATTTAAAGCAAAAGAAAATATAGGTACAAAGGATGAGAAATATTGCTAAGATAATTCCTATAAAAATGAAAAGTCAGTTGAAGGCTCTACCGAGATGAATAAATTTGATGAAGAAAAGAAGCTTATAGTAGATAAGAATAACCAATCAATCCCTAATAACTTGAATAAGTAGAACTCAAGACCTCCTCATCCTACACAAAGAAATGCTATGATTAGGTATTCCCCAATTTTCTATGGTTATTGTTAAAATTGTAATCAATTTGGTCATAGAGCTAGTGAATGTAGAGTTGTTCTGCAAAGGAGAAAAAAATTGTGAGTAAAAATCCATTTTCTCCTATAGTAGACATGAATGTAATTTGTTATAACTGTATTAATTTTGGTCACATAGCTGAACAATGTAGAACAAATTTTGTAAGACCAAAAAATCTAATTAAAAATAAAAGAATGCCTCCTAGTGTGAACAAAGGTTCACAAAAAATTGAAAAGAAGGAAGTTAAGGTAGAAAAGAAACCCAAGAAAGTATTGAAGGAAAAAGAGTGAAAGCCCACACAATCAATGATTGCACAAACAAAACTTCATGCCAAAAATAAAAATTTGTGGGTAATAGATAGTAGGTGCTCTAAACACATGACTGAAGATAAGAGAAAGTTCATCAAGCTAAAGAAATGTAAGGAAACATTTGTGAGTTTGGGAGATAACACTACAATAAAGATCTATGATAAAAGAACTATGAGCATTTATGGAAGATTGCCTAAAATATATGTCCTCTATGTTGAAGGATTGAAGCATAACTTGTTGAGTGTTATCCAAATTTGTGAAAATGGGTACAAAGTCACGTTCAATCTTGAAGGATGTAAAATTTGAAAATCAAGAAGAGTTGTTGCTAAGGGAATAATGAATGAAAGAAATCTCTACAATCTCAGTGAAGTGAATGGAGAAAACTGCATGATAGGTTAGGTTGATGAGAGTTGGTTATGGCATAGGAGAATGGCCCATGTAAATTTTGATAATCTTGTAAAAGTGGGCTCAAAAGGGTTGGTAAGGCACATGCCTAAGATAACTAAACTAGTAAACACCACTTATAAGGAATGTCAACAAGGAAAGAAAAAAAGGGTTAGATTTAAAAAAAAAGAGTATGCAACTACAAAGCCCTTGGAATTGGTTCATACTGATCTTTGTTACCCCATAATAACAAAAGGATTGAAAGGTGAAAGGCACTTCATGTTGTTAATTGATGATTACTCAATAATGACATGGGGAACCTTTTTGAAGGATAAGTCACAAGCATTTGAAAGATTTAAAATATGTAGAGTCATGGTTGGAAAGGAGATTGGTAGAAGGATCAAATGCTTAAGATCTAATAGAGGTGAAGAATTCACATCAAATTGATTTATAGAATATTATGAGAAGCATGGAATCAAAAGGAAATATTCTACAACAAGGAATCCACAGTAGATTGGAGTGATTGAACATAAGAACATAATAGTCAAAGAAATAGCTAGAAAAATGCTAAATGAGGCCAAGTTACCTGATGTGTATTGGAGAGAGGAAATACATACAATAGTTGATACTTTGAACAAAGTTCAGCTGAGGGTAAACAGTGATAAGACCCCTTAGGAACTATGGTAGGGAAATCCTGCACCTGTTAAGTATTCTAAATTGTTTGGTAAAAAGTACTACATTAGGAGAGAGGAAGATAATTTGGGAATATTTGATTCAAGATGTGATGAAGGAATATTTCTTGGATATACTACCCAAAGCAAATCCTACAAATGCTACAATAAAAGGCTACACAAAATAGTAGAAAGTATCAATGTCAAGGTTGATGAATAAATGAAACATGTTAAACTTGCCAGAGGTAGTTATGAGATTGACCCAAAATTTGAAGAGGAAGATGAAAATGAAGAATTTGAATAAGAAAATGAAAAGGAACCTACAAGATATGTTCAAAAGGACCATCTTGTAGATCAAATTATAGGAAACAAGGATGAAGGAGTATAGACAAGGAGAGTTGCAAAGAATAAAGAGTAGGTAAATTTTTCTCTTATGTCTCAAATTGAGCCCAAGAGCTTTGTTGAAGCCAATAAGATGAAAGCTGGATAAAAGCAATGAAAGAAGAGCTAAGGAAAATTGAGAATTTTTTTTGGGAATTAGTACCAAGACCCCCAAGAAAAAATGTTATAGGTACAAAATGGGTCTTTAGAAATAAGCTCAATGAAGATGGAGTTTTTGTAAAAAATAAGGCACAATTGGTGTGCAAAGGATATGCACAAGTGGAAGGTATAGACTTTGAAGAAACATTTACACCTATTGCTATTTTGGAAGCTATCAAAATTTTTCTAGCATTCTCTATTTATAGATGATTTAAATTTTATCAAATGGATGTTATGTTAGTTTTCTTAAATGGAAACCTAGAAGAGGAAGTCTACATAGAACAACTTGAAATCTTTCAGCTATCAGAAGAAGAAGAATATGTTTGTAGACTGAAGAAATAATTGTATGGTCTAAAAAAATCACCTAGGGCATGGTATTCAAGATTAGACCAGTACTTGCAACAACAAGGATTCAAGAAAGGATGTGTAGGTAACAATCTGTATTTTGTGTCAAGAGGTGATCATATGATAATTGTTGTTGTGTATGTGGATGACATCATTTTTGGTGGAAAAAATGATAAAATGTGTAAAGAGTTTGTTGTCCAAATACAAAATGAATTTGAGATGTTAATGCTAGGATAATTGCCACTCTTCCTTGGTTTATAGATAACAAAAATTGATGATGGGATATTCATATCTCAACCTAAGTATGCTAAGGAAATGCTCATAAATTTTGGAATGGAAGATAGTAGTCCAATTAGTACCCCCATGATAACTAGATGTAAGTTGAGCAAGATAGATGAATCCCCATATGCAAATCAGACAATGTATAGATCAATGATAAGTAGCTTGTTGTACCTAACAACAACAAGACCTAATATTATGCTAGCAGTGTGCATGGTGGCAAGATTTAAAGCTGCTCTTAAAGAGTCTCATGTCAATGTAGTGAAAATAACTTTTAGATACATCAAGAGTATTGTTGACTATAGATTGTGGTATCCCAATGGTGAAGGTTAACCTTGATAGCATATACAAATGTTGATTGGGATTGACGTGTAGATGATAAAAGAAGAAATAGTGGTGGTGCATTTTTCCTTGAAAACAAACTTGTTTCATGGATGAGCTAAAAGAAAGAGTTAGTTAATTGATCAACAATTGAAACAAAATATGTGGAAATAGTGGCATGTTGTACTCAAGTATTATGGATGAAGCAAACACTAAAATACATCAAGGTAGAGTATGAAGAAACTATCTTTATTCTTTGTTACAATTAAAGTGAAATAAACATATCAAAGAATCCAGTGATGCACTCTAGGACCAAGCATATATCTATCAAGTATCACTTATTAAGAGAAAAGGTTGTAGATCAAGAGGTCACCATGGAATATGTTCCAACCAAAGATCAGGTGGAAGACGTATTCACCAAGCCTCTTCCAAAAATCAATTTAAATATTTGAGGATAATTTCTCCCACATCACATCACTAGATATTAGTGATAGGGCATGAATCCATGGGGAGCTTCAAAGAAATTTCATTCAACCCTAGAAGAGAAGGAGAAATCAAGTCAGGCATGCATGGTTTTACAAATTTCTAAGAAATTGATGGTTTCAGATTTATGGACACAATTATTTCTCTTTACATGGTATGTCAAAGGGAGAGAACATCAATAGTAGTAGGTGTCCTGAATAGTCCCTTTGCCATTAATGTCAAAGGGGCAGAAATTGAGAAAAATGCTCCTTTTTTTGAAAGAGAAGATATGTCAAAAGGGGAGTTGTGACAACAACAGTTGATTATCAATGAGATGAGAATTGAATGGTGTACATAATGAATGTTAATGTTTACACAAAGAATTTAGTTTTTCTATCAATGGAAAAGGGAGATATTTTTGGCAATTTGATTGTCATTAATGTGAAGTGGTCTTGCTTTGAATGATGAAATTGAAGTTGTAGTGCAAGCCTTGAAGATTTGAAGAAGTTTCAAACATTGGAGTTAAGCCTAATGCCTTAACTTAAGGTTATGAAAATGGTATGAAAAAACCCCAACACCCGGAAAGAGTTAGGCATCAGAGGTTACAGTTAAGCCTTATGCCTTAACAAAATTGTGAAGTATGCAAAATGATGAAAGCCCAAAGGCTGACACCTGAAAGGGTTATTACAGAGGTCATTTCTAGAAGTCTTGGGTGAAATCTAATGAAATATTTGACATGGATTTTTTGAGTTGTTTCCAGTGGTGTGATCTGCATGGTCATAAGTTGAATAATATGCTCATAATTAAACAATCTTTGCTCTCTTATTAGAATTAGGGTTTACCAAGTTAAACCCTAAGGGTTTTAAGTAATGGCACCTTCATAGAGTTTATGTTTGAATTTTGACTAGATATTGTTGGTTACCAGTAGCTTAAGTTATGAATTAAGCCTTTAAAGTCATCATGGTGACCGACCCCTTGACCTAGGCGATTACTAGTTCCATGGATTATCAAAGAATTTATTATTTCCTAAGTTTGGTGATAAATATTTTCTCACAAAAATCAACAGTTGAGATTTGTGATAAATGATCGGGTGACTCTCACGCGCCCACACTACATAGGAGGTTTCATCATCAGTTTCCTGTGGGAATGTGGTATGAAGACATTTGTTCATGAGAGTGATATGTGATGGTGAGTGGAGTATGACATAAGAAAATAGATGGAATATCCCTACTAGCTTGTTGAGATTATGGTGGGTCCTTGTCTTAGCCTTGCAGGAGTGCAGTATAATGACATCTATCCTCGGTGGGACCGAGCTCGTGGTTGGTAGTGGAATTCAACATCACAAAGAAAAATAGTGATATCTTATTGCATCACACAATTTCTTCACATTATAATTATGAATCAAGAAGATTGAGTCATATTTCTAATATGTGAAAAGATGACATGTGTACTTGGTGATGTTGACTTAGATAGGTGGTGACTCCTTATTGCAACACATGATTTTATTGTATCATGTTTCAATCCTTCATGTACATAGCGAATTTGTGATGTGCAATAGGAAGTGGAGTGTGACATTAAGAAAATAGGTGGTGAGTTTATATTGCATCATGTATGTAATTCACATCGCTATTTTGAATTACATTGGGTTGGTAAAAATGCGATATACGATGAACATGGTGTGTCCAAGGAATTAATCAACGACTAAGTGAAATAATGACACATGTCTAGGGCAATAGATGATGAATAGATATTGAATTTTACAACTCCTTCACATCACAAAAATTATGATTGAGCCCTAAGCATAAAAGTGATAGGAAAAATGAAGCAATGGAGATCTATGATGCAGGTTTGAAGAAGATTTGATCAAATGACTACATTTTAAAGTTTAAAAAAATAAATGAAAATCATTGGATTGTGTTATGAAGGTTGGAGATGGACGACCTATATTCAAATATTTATCTTTGCAATGGCTAGGCAATGTTGCTCATGGAAAAATGGTGGAAGCTACCATAAATCGACACAGAGGAAAAATTTTATTGGCTTAACCACTATAGATACTTATTTTGATTGGTGAAAAGATGTGTACAAATGGTGGATAAATGAATAAATAGTTAGAAAATCAAATACAGATCGATTGGGCAAGGAATGACATTTAATGTGTATATGATATAGGGTTTGCAGGTTGCTAAGAATAGAAAATACATCATATCTAGAATACTATCAAGCATACAGGAATATGAAAATTAAATACAAATCAAAACCTAAGATTGGAAGATGCCAAAAATAGTAATTACATTGAATGATGTTAGTGGTTTTTTGGATCGAGGTATGAGTGCTTGTCAGTGAAGGTATGTGAAGAAAGACAAGAGAAAAGTTGTCTAAGTGTAGAATAAAAGTAATGCAGAAGAGAGAGTGACCTAGACTAGGATAGATAAATGAATTGATGAGACAACAACAATGGAGACATTTCTTTCAAATAAGAAGAGAATAGGTTGAGCTATTACAGAAAAGGTATATAACATTGAAGCAGATCCATTTGAATAAATTGTAATATTCTCATTGTAAATCTGATTGGTTGGTGCCATCAGATAATTGAGTTGGTTCTTAGTAAGGGAGTGGGTGCTCCTAAATTAGGGGATTTGTATCTCCTTAGGGTTGGTGCCCTTAAACATTGTAAATAGTGAGGTTTCAGTGTGAGGCTAGATTATGACAATAGATCTTGGCAACTATTCTCACTATAGTTTTTCTCATATTGGTTCTTCCATGTATATCTAGTGTTGTGTATTTGTGTGTGAGTCTCAACATGATTATTTTATCTATTTTAATAGGTGTTAAAAGCTAAATTTTATTGATCTATTGATTCACCCCCTCTCAATAGATAGTTGTGTTCCAATAGTTTTACATGTACTCACCAATTCATCATTCAACTCAATACTTAATAAGATATTAAAAACAATAGCATATACAACATTAGTGATCATTTAATATGTATCTAGTAGTAGAAACCATGTTTTTCCTTCAATTGAGAAAATAAATAATACAAATAATTGAGCATATTAATGAATTTGAGTTTTTAATTGATTTTCAAATAAATGAATACATAGAGTTAATACAAAATCATGCTCAAAGATAACTTTACACAGAGCTAAGTTTTAATCTCATATTATCAAATCAATATATCAACTTTTGTATCATTCTCCACTACTCATCTGATGGAAGTACCATTCGTTGTAATTAATAGTGTCTTACTAGAAAATTTGTCAACAATTCATGATTGAAATTGGAACTTGACTTTAATGTTTCAATAAAAGTTCCATTCAAAATTATCAGTGATTTGATGGAATCCAAATGGTTCACCTCATTTGGGTTCTAAGGAAATTGGTCCAAGTATATCTTCCTTATATCCTCCATCTTCTTTATAAAATCATCATTTCCAATGAATCACTTTTTTGTATCAAAAGCATTTGGAAAACCAAGCTCTATCAAGTTCCTTAACTTTTTATCCAACTTCTTCATCTTTTTGTGGCCTAATCCAAAAAATCCTATATTTCACATATTCTCAAACACTTTTGAATTATAGATGACACCTTAATTGAGGCATCAATCTAGTTACTAATTCCTTTTGATTTTAATTCATTGTCATTGTCTTTGTAGACTATTTCTAAAATTTGATTTGCAATTTTCTCTATTGAAATCACATTTTTTTCCCCCTATGTATTTCTTGAGGTTGCTACTATGTACTATTAAGTCATCAATCAATTGAAATAATTCATGCAAATGATCAATCCTCTACATGATTTCCTCCCAAATCCTTTGTTTTATATCCTCATTGTTTCTCTATAAAATGTGGTTAACTTACTCTAACAAGACTTTATTTAATTTTTTCTTCTCTTAGCTTTGCTTCCAATCTTTCAATGGTTTTTCTCTCTTCCTCCATTTTTCCCCAATGTTTTTCTTTCCCTAGGTTTTATTTTAATTTTTTTAAAGTGGAATTTTCATCATCATATTTATTTTTTCTCTCATCTAACCTTTGATTAGGTTCATTCAATTACACCTTTGTTTGTTTATCCTCTTTGCTTGTAGATGTAGAGACAAATTTTTGTATTGTTTTTTCTAATTCAATGCTCTTGTTATCTACTACTTTCCTCTTTTCTTTCTCATTTGATACATTTTCCTATAAATTTTCTATTTGAATATAAAACCCTTTCTTTTTCTCTCTCTTTCTTTAGCAATGATGTGTACACCGGTTCATTGTTCTTTTTTGATACATTAATTATGTCAAAATTTTATATCCAGAAAAACCCAAGTAGAAACTACTCTTCTAAAATTCAGAGCAATCCATCAAATTCGTTGGTTTATTTTAAACTATGGTAACAACAAACATGTACTCCATGATTTTTGTATTTAGGTCAAATAGGGGTAATACCCTGGTTGTTACATGATCTAAAGTTATAGAAAATGTATTATCTATCAGTTGGTCCCTTTATTTTTTATACATTTATGATTTCTTTTAAACTCATCATTGTAATGAAAACTTGGGGCCCCAAAAATAATGGAATGCTTGAATGGTGAAGGATTTCATGTAGTGATGGGTGCATCTCTAATTATCTGAGACCGAGCTTAAGGCTAAGGATTTTCCATTGTTGTCCTAGTCACACTAACTCGATGAGTGCTTGGAAATAACTCCTTTGAGTTGGAAATTAAGGTAGTGGTACTTGTAGTTGGACTTGGACCTATCATAATCCTTTGCTTCTTTAGAATGCCTTGATCACTGGGTATTTATTTAGTATCTTGTATTGTTGACCTCTTGTGTGTAATTTGTTATTATAATAGAACATGTTCACCACTACTATTACTACTACCCATACCAAAACCACTAGTGGTAGTGCTAGTTACACTAGATTCTCCACCATGGGCATGTTCTAGTTGTGCTTGTACTTGAGCATGAGGATTAGGAATTGAAGTTGTAACAAAATGAATTGTTGCAACTATCCTTGTATGCCCTTGGGATTTTTTATCAGCTCCAATGCCTTTCAAATCACTACGTTTTCTATGGCCTACCTCTAATCACACCCAAATGCCTTGTCCTTCAAATACCAAACCACCATGTTCATAATTGATGTTTTTTAGTTATAACTACTCCTGAAGTATGTATTTATTTTTTGTTCTCACTTAAACCATATTTAACTTTTCTTGCATATTGTACACTATTTTCTTCCCTATCATCATCGATTTCTTCAACTTCAAAGGGATGCTCTTTATTCCACAAATTGCTAAAATCATAATCTTCTTGGATCTCTTCAAATGTTGCACTAGTTTTTGGTTCACCTAGATCCTTCCTCATAGACCAAAAGGCAATAATTTTTTATTGTACCAATTTTTTTTTATCTACAAGCCTTTTTTAGAGAATATGGTATTTTTACTTTAGATGGTAGATCATTTTTTTCATAAAAATTTCCATAAGGTCTCTTTATTTACTTCTCTACTTCTCTTTGTTGGTGCAATGGCATATTTTTAATGATAATTTTTCAAAAGAAATACCTTTCTCAACAATAGTTTTATTCTTTTTTATTTTGACCTCATCCCAAGAATCCTTGTTTCTCAAGTCTCCAAGAAAGGGTTTACTTTGATGTTGAATTCTACTTGAAACATTCTTATTGGTCACAATCCTTGATTTAATGGTGTCACATGGATCATACTACCAATGAGAGAAAACATAAAATTATTTTTCTAAAGGTCATGTACCACAATAAATGATTTTCTCTTGAATGTGAACCCTCCACATGAAAAAAGGTAATGAAGGAAATATGCTCTTCTTTTGCTAATTGAAAAGGTATAGTTCCATATTTCACACATATTCCAATGTAAAAACCTTTTATGTCACATGTATTGGAATTTTGCATGGCTCTACTCCTGGTCCATAAAATCTTAGTACAATATATTCTTCCATTAACTACAGATCAATGAATTGTATTTCTTTTCCTAGTTGAATGTAATCTCTACAAGACATAGGTAATCTAGGAATCAGATTATTTTTAATTTCTTGATACAGTGGAGCCAAAAATTAGTCTAAAAAATTATTGTAGATCCTTTGAGAATCATGCATCCTTATCTTATTTTTCCAATCATGTACTGTATCCATTTCTTTTTCATCAACATTCGTATAGGGCTGAATCTAAAGCTTATTGGTCAGAAAGATTATACTATATTTGAATAGGAAAATAACACAAGTAGGTTACAATGAACCTAAATGTTTTATTCTAACCTCATTTAATCATTAAAAATTGTGTATGCATGGATTCTACAATATGATCAAGAGAGGTATATTTGGCAAGTCAATTAGAATAATAGTTATTAAATATCATTTTAAGGAGGGTTGTAGCCACTTCCCAATTGCTATCCAATCTATGGAAAAATTCTAGTATGGTATTAGTATCTTGAACCCATGGTCTAAAAATTTCCAAATCATATGGAGGCTTATGATTATTTTTGAATAAGTTACTATAAAAATCCTAGGCTATTTTAATTAGAAAAATATTTTTCTCCCCTTCATCAACTACTTCATAATCACTAGCAATCTTTTCTAGGTCAATCTGGATGTTTCCAAATTCTTTGGTTGTAAACCTCAATATAGTTTCAAATTATTCTATATTAATGGATAACATTTATTCTTTGTTATCATTATTAACAATTACTTTTTTATCTCATCCTAATTGTGGGTGTAGACCATGATAAATTTTGGGCAAGGGAAAATTTGATGTAACATCAAGTGCCCTCTCCCAAATACCTACAGTGTAGTGAATCTATTAATTAACATTGTTTTACTATTGGTATTTTTCCTTTTATTTACATTTTTATTCTCACATTAAAATATAAGTTCTGAGGTAAGCTTACCATATATTTAGGATCATAAATATCATGGTATTCATCCATGAAACCTAGGGTTTTAAGCACTCCAAAATAATCTATTTTTCTATTTGATTTTTCTTTTCCTTTCCCAACAACTGGTCTAGTAGTGTGGTGATCATAGACATGCTTATACACTAGTGTGAACTCTCGAGTTCTCAAACCTAAACCCCAAGATTTAAAAATTAAGAAATGATGAAACATATGATTTCTATCTTTCACTTACCCAAATTTTAATTCTTGAAAAGATGAATACAAAGACACTAGCAGGCATGGACTGGTTGTGTTGAAACCCAAAATCTCCCAAGTGCTTTGTAATGAGTAATATCCCTATGTTTTGATCCTTTCACTTAAAAATAAAATTACTTAACAATAGAAAGTTCACTTAGTTTTTTCTTTTTCTAGAATATTAAAGTGAATTAAAAATGTTACCTCTAGAATGCACAATTAGTAAATTATATAATTCTATATTAACACTTCAAATTAAATTCAAAATTTTTCCTTCATTTTTGCAACTTCTATTAATTGATCACTTTCAACAAGAAGAATCACCATTCAAATGTTCCATATCAAATAAATTCTCAACTGTTTGTCTTTATAAATCTAATGGTTATTGGCTAATTTGAGACGTTTGAGTTTGCAAGCCTAGTGCTCTATGCATTTCATTCTAGAATTTAACTACATCCATCCATCAAAATTTCATCAAATGGTCGAGTAACTCATGATATAAACATGTGTTTTAAAGTTGTTTTAAACTTTAAACTATGCTAGTATACAAAATCCTCATGGGATTGTACCATGTGTCATCATTTCATTGCTCATAATCCTAGTCTTTGATAGAAAACCCATTGGAGACATTGAAATGAGTCCAAGTGTCCTTATTCAATTGTTCCAAAATTCACATATAGATCTTCTTGAATAATCTAATGGACCTGCATAATCCCTTTAAAAAAATGACATTAAAACTTGTCCCCTTTCCACGATTTCATAACAACTAACTTAGCCTTTATAAAACTATTTGTGGACTCATGGAATCATGTCAAAAGGAAACCACTAAAATTTAGTCATGTGTGAACCCCTCTTCAATTCCATTGGTGTTCCATTCCTTAATAAAGTACTTTGTACAAATTAGCAAAAAGGCATAATAAGTGATGGGACCCATATATTAAGCATGGGATCATTTAAACCATTTAATTTAGCAGATGCACAATATTCTCCTTAATTGAGTTATAGGAGAGGATAAAGGGGTTGTTAACTTAACATTGCAAAGGACTTAATAAAACAACTAATGACATCAAGAATCAAGGGAGCAGGTCAACAATGAATTATAAATAAAGTGAAAGGCACATAAAACTAGGTAAGCTTTTTTTGAGGGTTTTTGAACCTAAATTCACATATAAAGCAACATTTTAGCAAACCCTAGCAATAGTGTCAAATTTTTTAATTTTTGCATCTTAATACTAGAGCAAATATTGAGAGCCCTAAAAATGTGAAAATGTACTACCACCAAAAATTTTACAAGTACTACTAGATTGTGGATATCCCAAGTTAGTATCATTGATTGTGATTCTAATAATAGCATTAATTCTAATTAATTGTAATTTGAATAGACTTTGAAGACATAAAATAATTTTCTACTATAAATGAATAATAAAGAATAACACAACCATTTATTTTATTACAATTGAATTACAATTTTACATAGCTTTTAAAAGATGAGTAGAGAATACAAGCTCTTGTATAAATGACACATGTCACTTTACATTAGACACAATTGATTCCAAGCTAGTAGTGGTGTTATGAGATGCAGATCATATTCTCAAACCATAGGGCTTGCCGACCAAGCTTGGGATCTTGGGATTTCACATGATAGCCCCATACCACCACTATGGTTTTGTATTTATTGAAAATTTTGGGCCTTGGTTTTGCATCCCACTATGGTGAAGCATGAATCGATAGTTAAAAAATTTAATACAAAATATATTGCATAATTTGCTCAATTGGCCCACCAAAATAGTCAAGAATGACATTGAAAATCCATAGGGCTTACCCACCATGCCGAGAAAAGGGGAGCTATGAATATAGAAAATGTACGTATCCTGGTTACCAATTGGAATTATGCTGAAGATAAGGGGTGGTAAATCTGCTCCCACACTCCTTGAGTAGATCCAAGACAACAAGATAGGACATAATGAATTTGAGAGACCATAGTTCCTTTTTGAGGGTCTCTGTCAAAATATAGTATGAAAAATCAACAAATTTCAATGCAAACAAGATTAAAATATTTATGTGGATGCACTCTCTATGGAAACACTTATCTCCATTAGAACCCCTCATCCTAGTTCAAAACATGGCTCAAGTGTTAGGTGAACAAGATAAAATTCTTTCCAATTCCACTCATTTTAAACTTGAAGGAAATTGGTATCTCTTTTACTCTATTACTACATAACTAGAGGAAAGAGAATTTAGATTATCCCTAATAATACTACAACATAATATGATTCCTTATTAACCTTACAAAATGAAAAAGCTTATCAGAATTCAGAAAATTGCACTCAAAAGTAAAGCTATTTTATGGACATTTAAGAATGATTTCAGTTGAGCTCATCATCCCTATTTATGGGCTACAATATTTACTCATGAGTTGTGTGAGGTATAATTAATTTTTTTGTTCTAACAAAGTAACTAACTTTACTCATGGGAGAACCACTTACAATTTTATTTTGATTGATTTTTGGATACATACAGACTGTACCTCAAGCTGACAAGCAGTAAGCAGTCAAATGATATGAAATATATTACAAATCTTATTTTGATTGATAATTGGATTCATGACACCATCATGTACAATAACTTGTGCAATTTTTAATATCAAGTTATCAAATCAATACATTCCACTCTCCTTGGATCAGAAGAGGAAATTATTTCTTATCTTTTAAAGATTTCCCACTAACACATTAAATTACTTGAACATCATGAAAGTAAATATGGCATTATTCTATGATTCCACAACCACATTTTCTTCAATGAACAATAATCCTTTGGAATTGCAAAAATCAATAAAAATAAAATGTGTCATAGTTTTTGCCATTTTCATGGCTTCCCTCTTCCTTAGTGAATTTTACCTTGAAAAATAGTGAAAAAGGTTTGCTAAGGAGGGGGAACTATATTAAGCACGGGTTCACTAAAGTGATTTATTTTTAGTGCATGCAAAAAAGTATTTTTAAGTGAGCATATAAAATCTATTCATAAATCTTTAATACCACATGTGAATGAAAGGTCAAATGTCAATATTTGTATATCTAATAACTCTAGGGTGATTTTGAAGGTTTGAGTTCACAATTCTAGTGCTTCAAAAATTTAATTATGGAATGCAACTGTAGTCGTCCATTGATTCATCGAATGTTCCTTGAATGGTGAATTATTTTTGTACATTAATTTGAATTTTTTTAGAATATATATATTTTTGTTTGTAAGAGCAATCTATGGTTGCATTTATTATATTAATCCAAAAATAGTAATTGTGTTTACAAAAACATTTCCCATGACCTCTATACCATGAAAAAATGATTTTACATGTGATTAATAATTTAATACACAAACTTTATATTGAAATTGAAGTAGTTAAGAAAAATATTACATCGATACAAAAGACTAATCTATATAGCTCTGACTTGAGATTGCAAGATCAGAAGGTTGAAGAAAGAGAGGACATGCATGTGGGTCCTCCTCATCATGCTTTGTGAGAAAATAAATGGAATTGAAAATATTATATTACTCAAAATATAACGATTCACTGATAACAGGACACAAATCATTCATTTCTCTACTAAAATCAAAAGGGTTGCCATCAACAAGTCCATTGACCATCGCATATAGAATTGAGACACTATTGTCACCGTTTAGTAGCTTGTTCTTGTCCACAAAGTCACCTGTTCCCATCGTACATAAACCAGAGCTAAGATTGCAACTCTCCAAATCTTCAGATAGAGAAAAAAATAAGAAGATAGAAGGCTAGAGATAACTCCCACTAAGGAACTTGACTAGTTTTGCACACCAAATAATATCCATTAGATTTGAAATAAATAATGAAGAAACCTTGGATGGGAGATCTGGAGGATTATTATGAATCCAATATCTACCAACCACTGTTGTAACAACTGACTCCACTTGATCACTTTGATATATGAAAACACAACATAACTTCTCCCCTAGGAAAGGTAAATTGTCTCACGTCCTATTGGCAACAAGGGATAAAGACTCTAAATTGGGACCCCATTTTAATCTAAAAGAACATAATTATAGAAGAAATAAAAAATAATAGAAGCTCTGAATCAGACAAAAATAATAGAAGCAAGAAAAAAGAAGGGTTGACCATGAAATATATGTTGAACACTTAGAATATTGATAGGGAGTGAATCAATATTCTCTGAAACCACTTAAACATTTAAATATTAATTTGAAACATTATATTCAATTTTCAATAAGGAAAGAAACCATGAAAGTAATCATCAAATAAAATAACACATGAACATTAGATTTTTATGTGGAAAACCCGAAAATGGAAAAACCATAGTGAGGATTAGCTCTCAATATATTATAACTGTACATAAAATATTATAGAAAAGATCACTGCTAGGCAGACTCACTATTTAAAGGACTCACTATCTAGAGAATAAGGAAAATAGAAAGGATGGGTGGCTCATTATGAATATTTGAACTACAAATAATGCATCTACAATATGTAGGAGATAGTTCCATTAAAGCTCAATACACTGACTTAACACACTTCATGTTTCTCAACAATTACACCCACTTTGATCTTCTTCACATAATATCCACATACTTTTCTTAGGAATTCACATCATCAATACACACATCACATCTCATATCATTCATACAACACCAAAATAAACTTACATTTATATGCATTACATCCACAAACACCTACAACATCAATTAGGTCAACCTAATTAGATGAAACATGTAATGCATCAACCTTTCGGCTCAAGATCAATGACACACACCTCAAACATTGTAACACATCAAAATAGGTTGACAGGGACCTATTATTTCTCCCTTAAGTTCACTCAATTCATACTTTAACTTTGCACAATCCTAAACTCTTTAGGTTGGTACTAGATAGAAAAGACTAGTGATATGAACCATCTATTCATTCACAACAAAATGTACAAACCACCAAAACACTTGCGAATTGGACCAAAAAATATTTTAACAGCTATAAGAACCCTCACAAAACTACATAACCAAATATTATTTTGAAGTGGAATGTGAAGCATTCCAAGCATGTACTTTGTACTGGTAACACTATTATTAGTAGACCTGATACACTACCATCATTATCTTCAATACCAAAGGATATAGAGTCATGAGACTTTGGATTTATATTCATTTGACATACACCAAAATTACATTAGAACTAAAAACCAAAATTCTTTAAGGAAAAATGCAAACCTAAAAACTGATACTCTTTACACTAAAAATTGTATTATGTGATTTAGCCAAATATTCAACACATTGATTCTACACTAAATCAAAACTCTTGTACTAGTATAATGGATTGCCATCACCATACTCACTCATGCTTCTCCAATAAATTGTACCTCAATGTAGACTTCAATATTGACATCAATGAAAATATTGTATATGATCATGCTCATATTTCCAACAACCATATCAATGACCAATAATTTCCTATAAATTCTAACAATCTACCCCTTTTTCATTGATGGAAACATGCAAAAAATATTTTCCCCCTTTGACGTCAAGAGAAAATGGCACACTGTACAAGCATACATACATCAACCATTTTTATCTCCCTTTGATACATATATGATTTTACATTATCATACTTATCCACTACCTTTTTCATATATACAATGAAATATGAAATTGCATAAACAAAAAATAAATATACACAATCAACTAGAAGAAGTGTATGACACCTACAATTTAGCAAGGTGTGCTTCCCAATCCCTTTTCCCATCTTCCCAATCTTTCTTGGCAAAATCAAGCATACGAATTTGTGCCTAAAATTCCATGAGAAGCTCCTCACCTTCATCTATAGTACTAGGTATTGGATTCAACCTTATTGCCTTCTCCACATTAGTGAGGGGTGATACCACAATATTGGTTTACAATTTTTGGCCAAAGTGGACATTGAACTATTTTTTTCTAACTAAATCTTCACTTTCGGGCACCTATAGCGGCTAAACTGTGAGGAATTTGAAGATGATGCAAACTAGTGATTTGTGACATTTTGTCTGTAGATAATAAATATATTTTTTTCAAAATTTTTGGAATCAGATTGCACTTCTTTTTCCATCTCCTTCGAAAAGTAGTTTTTTTTTTCAGTAGACACCATTTTTTAGGAGTGATTCTCACCGTATACAACATAATTTTTTTTCCATGAAGGATAAAATTGTAATTTTTTCAATTTTAGATTTGTAACTATGATATCTAGTGCTTTCATTTCGTTTCATGGTTTTTTATTGAACATTTTTTCCTTAATTAAGTTTCGAAGTCAAACCAACTACAATTCAAGCATAGGCAGACTATATACAACATAACTTTTTTTGTTTGTATCAAAATTCTTTTTTTTTGTTGGATCAAGGACTTCAATACCTAGTGCACTGATATTTTTCGAAAAAAGTTTTTGATAATATACTATTTTTCCACATGTACAAAACAAAGAGCTTGATTTTTAGTGAAAAACCTACATTCACAAGAAATAAAAAATAAATATAATAATAAAATTAAATTTATTTAAAATTAAACTTCTTGGGAAGCTTATAATAATGACTAGATATTTTTAAAAATAAATTTTATATGAATTCATTTGATCCCCCAAAAGGTAAATAAAAAGTGGGTTTTTATCAGCATTTTGATAGGTGTAAAGGAGACTTTGTTGTAGGTATGGTTTAAAACTAGTGGGGTTCTATCAAAGGGGGTTTGATCTAAGGTGGTTCGATCAAAACCTCTTCAATTGGAATCCTTTAAATAGAAAATTTCAAGGCTTAAATCATTATATTTTCTAAAAATATGTGATTTCAACAAAAATAAAGATCTCCTAAAAATTGTAAACCAGTATTGTGGGATCACCCTAAGAGCACTAGACATGGTTGTGAACTTGGCATTCACAAGGTCTCTAAGCTACCCAAACTACATTATAATATTTTCATTTTGTTCCTATAGTTGGAAGAATTTTGTCCCTATAGATTCTCTATATCTAATCTTATAGTCCCATCTGCATCATTTTTTGATTCATATGCATTAGATGCCTTGTTAATTTGAGACTCAATAAATTCCATCTCATCATTAATGTTCATAGTGGAACTGGTTCACTTAAAGAAAAAAATGGAACAAAACTTTGGCTTCCTCCACACAGTTCTAAAACTCCTTAAGGTTATTTTGCAACTTACCATGTGTAGTAGCACACTTGTCTAAGATATCTACCAACATTTTCTCATTCACCTTCTTGTTCACTTCCTCCTCCAACTTCTCCTCTAAACTAGTAGAGAATTCTTTGAAGGAATCTAGGAGCAATCTCAATTGTTGCACACTGAATAATGAATTATCAACTCAAGAACTAGGAAAGCTTTCTTGCAACACCTTCATAGCCTAATCTATCAATTCAACACTCTTTTGGTGATTTTACAAGATCTCTTTTCTAGTGGAGGCATGAAATGCATCACCAAGTTGTAGTTTATGCAAGAGGGATATCTTGTCCATATTGACTTGGCCATGCTACATTAGAATTTGAAGCAATTATGTTGAGACAACTAGTTCAAATTGGAGTTGCATACCAAAAAGGATATTTAAGGAGTCTTTGGAGGTTTTGAAGGACTCACCAACTATCTTCACACTCTCTTCATCCTTCTTCTCAACTTTTTCTTTCTGACCTTAATATTTTTTATTATTCTATTATTTTTCAATATTACCAGACTTATCCTCATTCTTATTTTCTTCTTAAACTAATTTCTGCATTATCTTCCAAAGGAGATAGATAGATTAAGTATTTTGTGCCTCAGTGTTCTCTAGTTTTTCTTGTCCAACTTCTTCTTCTTACTCTATGTTTTTCTCTATGTCCAAAAGAGGTGTGCCATATTCTATCTGTGTATCCCCCTTCTTCATTTTACCATCATTTTCTTCTCCAACAATATTCTCTTCCACCAGAGGGGTAATATCAGTATTAACTATTGGATATTGCTGATATGTGGTTGTAATTGATGTCAACACTATTAGAATTAATGTATTTAAGGTTGTATATGTCGAGGACATTGAGAAAATTGTAATAGAATAAGTTGCAGGTTGTCGGTGGTGCAATGAAGTTCAGTTTGGTCAACATACTAAGCCAACCTAGTATGTTGATGATCATAAGTTTTGGATTAAAGGGTTTGTTTTTTAGTATATCTAGTTTATCCATGTTAAGTTTTAGAGGTTCACATGAATATTTGATCGAGTTATGAGTATCTTTGTTTTGACAATTTTTTCGTTGCTTTAGTTGGTGTTCCTGAATGAAGATGATGTGATTCTGGTAATCTGAGTTGTTATGGATCCTTCTATTGTGTTTCATGATGCTCATGGATATTTCTATATCATGCTCTATCTTTGTTGCACGTCCACATTGATTTGTGTGCTCACAATTGGTGATTTTCTCTTGTGTGTTCATGTTTTTCATGTTCATGGCCAACAGGGTGATTGTAGCATGTTGTGGATCTTTGAGGAATAATTATTGAAGGTGTTTCATGTTCAAGGTTGTCGTTTTGGGTCATCACTATGTTGTGGCTGACTTTGATTAATTCACATTGCAATTTTTTTATTGATTTGGGCCGATAGTCTATATTCATTTTATATTTTATTGAAGCCAACATGTAGATGATGTTATTCTTGTTGTGGATATATAAGAGTGATTGTTTTATCATTTGAAGGAATATTTGTGAATGTGTAAAGTGTAGTGTATGAGTCTTGTGTGCGAATAAATTTCTAATCATTTGATGGAAGAAGTAAAGTGTGAAGTGTGAGTATATTTTTTGTGCTTAACCGAAACTATAATCAGGCATGAGCAGATGCTATTTTCTCATTTCAATTTTGCAGATTTAATCCCAATATTTTTGTAAGATAGTGTGTCTTCCTTTGGGCAGTAAGCCTTGTTGTAATTGAGTAGTGAGCTCTAGGTAGTGTGCCTTAATGCATGTGCATTCCCATTTATTCTCTTATACTTTTAATAGGGTATAATCTTGTGGACTAATCTCCACTATGATTTTTCCCCTAATAGGGTTTCCATGTAAAAATCTTGGTGTTATGTGTGTTTCTGATGTGGTGATGATTTATGATTTCTTGTTTATTCATCATATATGATAATAAGGTTAATAAGGTTAATAAGTTTAAATTTATGTGACAACTGATTCACCCCCCCTCTTAGTTGTCTTCCCTTGTGTTGCCAACAATTGGTATCAGAGTAGGTTCCTTGGAAGAAGTTTAATAGCTTGAAGTGATCTGGGATGGCGACATTCAAGGATAGTGTGAGATTTTATGGAAAAAAATATTCTTTGTGGAAGACTCAAATGGAGTGTCATCTGAGATGCATTGGTGAACCTTATTGGAACATTACCAAGAACAAAAATATCATCCCATAGAATGGTCCTTCTTTTGCAAGTGAGATCAAAGATGTTGAGTACAATATCAGGGCTAAGGAAGCATTATTGAGTGCTTTAACTGATTCTGAGATGACAAATGTAATGGATTTGAAGACTGCTTATGAGATCTAGAAAAAGCTAGAAACTTTGTATGAAGGTGATGTGCATGTGAAGATTGCTAAGCTACAAAGTCTGAAAGGGAAATATGAAACATTGAAAGTGGGTGAAGATGATAACATCACTACTTTTATACAGAGTGAATGAACTTGTGTGTAATATCAGATGTGCTGGTGGAACATTGGAAGAATTAGAGATTGTTGTTAAAGTGCTTAGATCCTTTCCTACTGCATATAAACAAAAAGTAGCTGCTATTGAGGAAATCCAGACTGTGACAAATGTAACCAAAGACATGTTGATTGGTAAGCTTGCTACTTTTGAGTTAAGTAAGTTTGGATATGCTCTTCCTAAGATAAAATCTTCATTTAAAGCTACTACCTCTGGAAAAGATAAGCAGAGATATGATTCGGGAGAAAGTTCTTCTAGAAACTTTTCCAAGTATGAGTAGGAAATGAGAGAGATTGAAGAAGAAGAGAGAAATCTAGACGAGCTTGAAACACTTCTTGTCAAGAGCGTACCCAGAGAAGAAGGTAACTATAAAGGGAAATTGCCTCTTAAATGTTTTTCATGCAATAAGATAGGTCATTTT
The DNA here is from genome assembly GCA_007258455.2 of Sequoia sempervirens. NCBI lineage: Eukaryota > Viridiplantae > Streptophyta > Pinopsida > Cupressales > Cupressaceae > Sequoia > Sequoia sempervirens. Next base: position 78,973,246 of record VDFB02358134.1, read on the forward strand.
TCCTCAAGATGTCCATAAAGAGTTCCTAAGCCAAGACCTAACAAGCCTAGATTCCAAAGAAAGTGTTATTATGCTACTAATGAAGGTGTGATAGATGATGAATCTAATAAAGGGAATGCAAGTGAAGATCAATGGGTATTTATTGCTATCAAGGAAAATGATTCGGTACCTACTAAATCTACTAGTTGCATGAATGTGGAGAAAGCTATTGCAAAAAAAATTAAAGAAAAGGATGAATGGGTGATTGATAGTGGATGCTCGTATCACATGACAAGGGTTACCCATGACAGGTGATAAAAGTAAATTTGTGAGCTTGGAAAAGTATGATGGTGGTGTTGTAATATTTGGTGATGACAATGGTGGTGTAATCCATGGAAGAGGATCCATTTCTCTTGATCGTAAGAATAATACCGATGATGTCCTATATGTGGAAGGTTTGAATCATAATATTTTAAGTGTTGCATAGATGGTTGACAAGGGATACAATCTTCAATTCAAGGATGGAAAGTGTAGAATATTGGGGAATTCTGGAAATGTTATTGCATCTAGTACAAAAACAAAAGGTAATATCTTTCACCTAAATGTTGCTAGTAAAAGTTGTATGATTGCTCAAGTTGATGAAGGTTGGTTGTGGCAAAGGAGATTGTATCATGTAAACTTTGACAATATTATCAAGATAAGTTCTACTCACGCTATGAGAGATCTTCCTAAGTTGGTAAAGCCTACTAATACCATATGCAAGGAATGCCAGTTAGGGAAGCAAACTAGAGTTTCATGCCAGTTAAGGATTTATTCAAAAATAAATATTTTATCAATTTTTGTATTCAATGAATTTTAATATATATATATATATATTTAAAAGAATTCTCAAGATAAAATGGTTGATTTAATGTTTTCCAGATAAAATCTTAAATGGTGGCAGATTTAAGTTTAATTTAATTTAATTTAATATAATAATGTATGAAATGGTTGATTTAATTTAATAATGTGATAATATGTTTAAGTGGTGGTAGGTTTATGTTTTCTCCAAATGAAAGGATTTCACTAATAGGTGGAAACTTTGGTAAAAAGAAATTGTCGGGTGTGACATTGGAAATTGTGAAATTGCCACCCGTCCCCCTTATCTTGAAAGTATTCTTTAATTTATTTTGGGGCACTGGAGTAAAAATTACTAGGGGAAAATTTTAGAGAAAAACGGAGATTTGGGAAAGGAGGAAAAGACCAAGGTAAAAAGAAAGGCGAAAAGAAAATTATAGGGGGAGAAAGTTGGAATGAAGCTCACCAATTCTATTATCAAGCAAAGACCTTCGAGTTTGCCAAGGTGTTATTTTAAATTCTCATTCGATTTTCATAAATATTTTTGTTTGAAAAATCCGATTTAATTTATATGCATTTTATTTTCCAAGCCCTAACTATCTCATTCATGCTCTTAACTTTGATTCACCATAGACTTTGCGTTTTGGGAATGTGTATTTTAATTAGAAAATAAACCTCAATTTCAGTTATTTTCTCAATTCATTTCTTCAAGAAAATAGCCATGCTATTATATCTCTATCCTTCTAAAGTTGTGATAATATTAAATTGGCTTTGGTGCTAGGCTGAAGTGTATAGGTATATATATATATATATCTGTCTATAGCTTATGCATATTTGCTTGGCTTAGTGTTAATATGTCTTGTTTTGCATGCATGTCTGCTACAATCTCTTTACATTTTAGAATTGTACCTCACCTGCCCCTTCAGCGTAGATGTTTAGAGTTGATCATAGGTAACAACAATTATTGGGATACAACCTTAGAACAGTGTCATTGGAGATACTCGACCTTTATTCATATATGATTCATAAGCGCTACAAGTTTAATGGGCATCATAGAATATGGCTTAGGGTATCCCCAAGATATCCAACATGGGTAGGAGAGGGCCAACCATGCACCATTAATGATCAAATAAATACGTAATACAATAAGCGTTATTGTGTGTGAGGCATGCATAATCCCTCTTCCGCTAAACCTGCATGACTACGTGCATCGAGAACATAAGTAAAGCTTACAATGTTAGGGAATGTTCCAAAATGTTTCATTAGTTTAAAGATTTTGAGCACTTCCTTGCAAAATCTATTTTGTTCCTATCGTGCAAATAATTTATATATTTTTCTTTTATCATTGTATATATATGTTATCTATAGAGCCTATGTGTTGCTAGTGGCAGTCCCTCTGTTATAGTCACTGCATGCACATTATTCATTGGGGGTTTGATTTGAATATATATATTTACATATATGTTAATCTAAAATTTTTTTATGAAGGATGGATGACATGTAGTTGTAGTTTTATAAATATACATCTATATCCTTGTCTATATGTACATGCATTCATTTAGATAAAACTACGGCTAGAGAAGAGCATACCACCTTATGAATTTAATGGATATTGGAAAAATTAGATAGCAGGAGTTGGATCTAACTTTATTGGGTGATATTCGATATAGGTGTACATATTTATGCATGTGTGTTTACATTCGCTTGATGTTGCATGTTTGAATCTCAACTTTTATGTATTTGATTTGTATGCTCTTATTTAGAAATTGAAATAATAGTATTGTGGTATTCGAAGAATTTAGTTAAAGGAATGCATTTGATAATCTTTTTCTAATAGTGGAATGGTAAATTAGATTATGATAATCTATTGGTGTTTTTGTTTTGAGGTATTCAATATTTGTACTATGAAAAATGTATTATATGGGTATGTGCAGGATCATGATGGGCCAAAAAGTGGCGATATGATGGGTTTTTGTAGGGTATATGGCTGATGACCATTTTTTTACCCAAAATTGATGAAACGAAAAGGGTTTTTAAAGGAGATTCTCATATTTACACCAATATAAGTTATGCTTTACTTTGGATTTAATAAATAATTATTATTTATTTTCTTTTTGAATTACAACTAAAGCCTGATTGATAGGCTAATTGAAAAACATCTATAGCTTTCAAATGGTTTCACATTTTTTGAATCCAAAACATGTGTCACATTCTATGCTTCACATAATATAGGATTAAAAAAAAACACGAATTTCATGAAGTTTTGACCAAGTTAAGGTGGTTAGACATACGAGTTTTTATTTTTTTAAAATTTGTAATAAAAAATTCATAATTAATTTTTTTGGAAAAAAATAAAATGCATCACATTAGGACATGGAGTCCTCTACTTATATCTAAAATATTATAAGAAAATATTATCATTTTATTGTGGTTAGTGAGATAGGACACCTACTTCTTTTTCCTAAAATTTAAAGTACTACTATATTGAAATTTCAAATTTTCACCAAATAGATTTTTTTATTTTTTTAAAATAAACCTATTAGTTTAGAAACTAAATTCAATTTGCTACAAATTCTATTCTTACATATTTTTGAAATAATATAGATAACTTATTCAAATTTTTACATCAAGTTGCTTAACTCTGATTTTTTTGAATTTTTTGCCACTTAAGGGTCTATTTTTTCCATGATGATCCTGCACATTCCCGTTTATGATTTGTTTGTGTTCATTAGATGTAAACATTTTGTGAACATGTATATGTAATATTATATTTTTTTTATTCATATAAATGTGTAGTTATATATATATATATATAATTATGGTTAGATGGTCTAATATGTAATGGTTATTTTAATAGATTAACCTAGTGTAAAATTGTTACATTTATGGAAGAGTAAGGTTGGGTAAATAAACTGAGTTACGTATATTTAGGGGACTAAGGAGATTAGCATATTTACTCTAGATTAGGTTACTATTAGTTAGAGGGATCACAACCAAATGTGAAAAGGAAATAATATTATATTATTACTCTCTCTATATATACAGTAATTGTGTATACATGAATAATTTTTATATATAGTATTAAGGATAAATGTTAATAGAATGACTTAGGAGAAATTAAAATGTTTTGATTAGAGGTAAAATATGGGTTTTGAAGGGGCCCAAAACCCTTTACAAAAGGAATAACTGGAGAGAAAAGGGAACAACATTAAACAACCATCGGCCCAAAGTCAACAAACCACCAGCCAAAAAATAGCTAGAAATTGGAAAACACCATTACATATTGTTCAGAATTTCAATAGCTTCCATCTCACTAGCAGCAAGCTTCTATCCCTTAACCTCAGTATCAAAAGCCTTAATACCTTAGGCCCCAACCTAATTTTTCAATATATTTATAGTCCTAACCCCAGGCCCACCATTTTTTACCTCACAACTCAAAATAGAACCTTTAGCAACACCTTTAATAGCAGTTGCCTCCACCATCAACTTACCCTCAACAACCATAACATCAACAAACAAAATTTCTTTTCTCTTTTTAGGGGAGAAAGCCATCGCAGATTCTAACATAGTAAAGACTTTAGGGGCTTCTCCACTCTTCATTACCACATTCCAAATTTTATCAATTTTTTCCTCAATCGATAACATTCTTCCCTCCATACTGTGTTTCAGATTGATGGTTTCCCCCACCATAGTATCAACAACAATATTGAGACCAGCCATTAAATTATCAATTTGGCTTTGGATCAAAGGTTCCTCAGCCTTGCAAGCAATAATTCTAATACAAACATTGGTCCTATTGATCTCATGAAAGAACCATTTAAACAGTTTAAAAAGAACATTGACACTATCACGGGCCAATCCCAACACATCGAAAAGATCCTCCCTATAAATATTTTCAATGAGATTTCCCACAAAAATGTCTTCTTCAAAAGAACTCTCATGAACCTTATCAACAGAAGCATCCTTACCTTTACCAGCAAGGAAAAGAGACTTCATCCAACGAATGGAATTGGCAATTTGATCCGCAACAACCTTCCTCTTCTGAATCCTATCCACATCCGCTTTATTAGTTCTTGTAGCCTATTCACCACCCATAGCTCTAACCTTCTCCTGCTTCGGAAACCCTATGAAAGTGCTTAGAACATCCTCATTGTGGAAGCCACCTACTAGAGAGAGAGGGACATCCTTCTCCATGTGTTGACCAGGTTTCAAAACCCTTCTCTTTCAGCTTCCCTCCTCAGGTTCCTGCACATGTCTAGATGCAAGGGGAGGAGAAGAAGCTTCCCCATAAATAATTTTTTTATCTCTACCCCCCTTAGAAGGGAAAATCACCTCCACATCATCACTGCAAGTCCTATAACCCGCTTCCTCATACATTTTCCTTTTCCCATATTTACCCTAAACAGGGGATATGGGACCCTCCTCCAAAGAGGCATATGAATCTAGGACATAGTCAACATCATCATCCCTATCTGACTCAGATTCTTTATTTAAATTAAGCCTCCTCTTCCTCAGTTTCTTAGAAGCCCTTTCCTCACCTGACTCAATTTCATAACCCTCCCTAGCTTTAATAGAAATATCCTTTGGAGAAACAAGAGTTTTATGGACATCATGATCTTTCACATGTTCATAAATCAAAAGAATCAACCCTAAATGAAGGATAGAGTTTTTGGGATTCTTCCTATGCTCTTTAATCCCATAGTCCATCGACAACAACAAATAATAGGGAAATGACACCCATTTCTTGTGCCTAAAATGGTTAAGGAAAAAAAAATGGTAATTGTTAATGGTCATGTATCTTCCTTCCAGGGTTACATACGTCATAATTTATTCGACAACATCTCATGAGAGAGCTTTCAGGGAACTCCTCAGATACCCACCACTCTTCATGGGATTCAAGTCATCAATCTCATTCTTCTTAAAGAAAAGGGAAATTGTGGCCTATGATTCTTTCTTATCCCTGTACACTTTCATACCCTTAATTGCTAGGTCAGTAATCTGGGCTATGAATTCATCATCCACTGCAATTTCCCTACCACCCAAGTCCAGGGTTCTCCCTTTCCACCCTTTCTCAACCAATTTAGTAACCCAACGATTATTGCCATGCAGTTTCTCCATGAAAGGAGTTAGACCACCCCTTTCTAAAATCTCCCACACCCCCTTTTTCAGCTTAGTAGTATCACAGGATTTGGGCTCAGCATGATTTATGTCCCCACGCATGACGATAGAAAATAAAGACCAAGCACTCAATAGGAAACTCCAAAGGAAGCAACAAACACCACCCAGAACCAAATTATCCAACAGAAGACTCTGGAAGCTTATGCGACTAACACCCACAATCCATGCAAAGGCAGCCACAGGACATACATACCATAATGAATTTGAACTCTACACCATATGATAGCCTTTCCTCAAAATCATAACCATAACAACCTTACAAATGACATTCAACCACATGAGCAAGGACGTGCACGCCTTAATGAATAAATTAACTTTCATTTATAACGATAGTCATGGCCTCATAAGGGATGGGGTCATTTAAATCCCAAACCTTACTATCTCTAACACCAAAGTTAGTGAAGAAATTAGCTAACTTATTTCCCTCTCTCAAAATATGGGAAATATAAACATTATCAAAGGACTTAATAATTTCTATGGAATCCTTGATCAAGGCCTCAATTGTCCAAGACGGGGGAGATATATTCTTCAAATTATTAATAATGTTAAGAGAATCACCCTCCAACCAAATCTTCATGTACCCTCTTCTTTGAGCCAAAACAAGACTATGATAGGCAGCCGCCATCTTCGCAAAGGAGAAATTAAAGTGTTACAAAAGAACTTTGAAATAGATAGTTATGGGTAAATTGGTTATCTAATTGGTTATAGAAAAATGGAATTAATTACATTATATTATTCCATTTTCCGAGAAGCGATGTGTTCCATTTATATTTATATTTAATGATCTATTTCTTTTATATTTGTATTTTAAAGTAATTTGCTCATGTTAAATTGGAGTAATTAGGTATTTTTTTTAGAAGCATGTTAACATAGTCCTTTAATTAGTTTTTAAATGATCTCTTCATCAATGAATAGGTAAAAATTAAATTGGAATCTTCTACTCTTATAATTTACTAATTTGTCATGAAAATTAATTACTCAAAAGTATTAGGATCATAGTTCTTTAAGTATTTTAATGATCTTTTATGAGCGAAATGTTATAACATAACTAAGTGTTGTGTTTATTAGACATGTACATTTAAAATTTGATTTATTTTTCACATACATTCAAATCTGATTTATTTTCTAATACATTTAAATTAGATTTATTCTCAAGTGCATTTAAAATTGGGTTTAATTACAAGTTTATTTAAAGTTAAATTTATTTACAAATTATTTTAATACTATATTTGTGATTTGCAGATAAATCGTTTATGCTAGATTTTAATTAAATTTATTTAGTTGATAATAATAAAAGGTATATATTACATTGTAATTAATTATTTTGAAGTAACAAATGCATAGGCTAGGAATTTTAAATCTAATGGTCTACTTACTACAGGTTTTCTTAAGTTCTTTATTTAATTAAATAATTTTCAATATAGTCATGCAAATAAAATAAAATATGTGATTCCTGAATATCTAATAATCTAAAATTACTAGGAGATATTTGATTTATTTGAGTGTTATAATTAAAGAAGTGAACATTGAAGTTAAATTATTATCAAATGGATAATCCTTTCATGTTCTTATTAAGTTATTTTATTTATCAATTTGATTAGGAATGTTTGAACAAGTGGAGTATGGAATATGCTTTTAAGTTTCGTTACACGGAATGGTGTTGAGAAGTTAAAGTTTGATATCTTGTGTTCTCCTAATTAATTGAATTCTACGCTGATTTATTTCCTGTTTGACGAGTTTATAAGCCAAGCCTTGATGTGAGCTTCTTTGGGAACCCAAGTATTTATGTACCCTCATGTTGGGAGTATATGAATATTGGTGTCATAGAATCCCTTGCTTTTCCTTTGTATGCCTTTGGAAGCAGCCACCTTGTAAGTGGCCATTGAGATTGTTGTATGATATGTTTTAGTTGACCTTGTGATTTGGTCTTGTGATCGTTTTGCTTGTCTGTCTTGGTCATGGGTCTTTCTTGTCAACTTCTAGCACTAGGGGTGAACCTTCGGGTCCATGTGGTCTAGTGGAACGTGCTATGCACTCCATTGGGCTCCCAAGTTGTGTTCATGATGCGGAAGCGGATGTAGAGTTTCCAAAGCTTCATGTTGTTGAAGATTATTCCTCACTTTATACCTTATTCTCCATTAATGTATTATTCTTGTTTTCAATGTACTCTTCCTGTTGATATAAGGGAAGCATTATGTAATGTACTATTGTATTTTTAATGTGTTGTATCTTTGGAAATATTCTCCATAGTTGTATCATGGAACTATGAATTGAATTGGAATAAAATGATGTATCATTTTCCTCTCTTTTTATCATGGATGATTGTATGTTATTATGTAATCTTGGATTTCATTCGCTATTGTTTTGGTAAAAGTTTGGGTTTCATAATGACTATTCTATGTACCCCAGAGGATGTAGATGACTTTGTAAATACATAATTTCTTTTCATGTAATGAATGTAAAAAATTATCTTATGCAATGTTTTTCTTTCAAAAAAAAAAAATGCGGTGTCTTATTTTCCTTTGGGGTTCACACATCAGGGTGTTACAGCTTGGTATCAGAGCCTAGGTTCATACACTGGGCACTCTGGTTTCATCTGATCCCATTATTATGTCCTAGTCAATTTGTTAAGTTAAGTTGTTATGTGATCACGATGATCATGACATTGACATTTAGCATCATGTGATCTATGGAAAAGAGTAGAGTGAAAGAAGAATTGTTAAGGGTTGTGGAAAGGATGTAAGGATATGAATCACATTGATGTTGGAAATAAGTGTACTTATGGAATTGTGTATGTAATTTTTTTCCCCCTGTAAATGTTAGAAACCAGTAACTGTGCATTGGTTGAGTGTTGTGAATACCCTGTACTTGATTTGTGGGCCCATGGGATGGTGATATTATGTACCCATCCATTCAAAATATGTTGTATTTGGTGATTCTTTTCTTTTGGTTCTTTAGCCCCTCAATTCGTGAAGGGGTAGTAGCAACCATAAAGTTTCGTGGGCGAAGTGTGCATCTTATGCACATTGTGACGTAGAGTGGTCTTAGCTCAACCGACCCTGAGGAAACATACTCACTACTTCCCCTTATGATGGATCAAGGTACTTGATCCATATGTGCTAGCCTAAACCCCACAGTTTTCAGTACAACAACATTGGTTTGTTAGTTTATGCCTACCCATCCATAGGGATGTTGAGTTGGCATTAGCGAGTCAACCACGTCCATATGAGAGGTGAATCTTGAGTAGCCCCATGTTGATATACTCATATATGTATTGTATACACTGTATCCGCACATGCTATGACATGATGCAATGGATATGATGCCACACCCCACTGATCTTCCAATAAAATGTTGGTGATGATGTCATGTTACTGATGGTAGCCAGCTGAGCTCAAGGAAACGATGCCACATGCATAGATACGTGAAGGTGCACTATGAGATTGTATTATGATAGCCTACTTGTGTGATGAGCATAATGGGGCCTCACACACTTGTAGAGGGATACTCATGTTTGCTTTCGACAATGTTTGGGTCAGTTAGCATATGGGTATGTCCTAGCCATGTATACCTCTAGCTACGATGAGTACCTGCATGTGCCTTCTCTATGAGGTATCACTATGCGGGGTGTGACTACATGTGCCTACTTTCATGGAGCCACAGACACATTGCCATGCGGCATACAACCAGTGCATGCCTTTTCCATCTAGCGTATGACCATGTCACGTGACGACGTGAGGCAGGGTGTAGCCGAGGAGTACACTCTGAGACATGTGGATGGCATGCTCACTCCACACCACATGAGGGATATTGTTATAGCCTGAAGATGTTCCCTCCTTCCTCATTTGGTGGTTAGTATCTAGTCACACAATGTTGTATTATGCAGTTTTGAAGATTAAGGACTTCATATATAGTTATTGATGATTTTTGATTGACTTTGAAGGTAGACATTTTGTTTATGTTTGATTGTAATGGTTAAGCCACACTTTGTGATATTATTTGCTCATAGCCCTCATGGTTACATTTGGTTTAGTGTTGACTTTGTGCGGATTTATTGCTTTATTGCTAAAATTAAATTTTATTTGATGTTTATTTTATGAATTTGGTAGCTAAACTAGTTTATCCTTATTGTTTTTGAGGTCATTCATGTGTCGTATTGTGATTCCTCTCCAAGGACGTATGAGGCGGACTTGGTGAGTGTATACGAGGAAGCAGACACAGGGAACCTTGAGGATGAGGGTATGTGAGGCTGATATATAGCTAGGAACCACTACCCACCTATGTGTGATAACTATCTCTTGGAGGCTAACCACCTTATACAATAATAGATAGGTCATTATGGTCTTGCTTGGATGGTATCACCATTTCTATGTGTCCTAACACCATCAAGCCACTGAGTGTGAGGTATGGATTATGTGAGATGGATATTAGCTCTTGGCTCATGGATTATGTGGCATGGATTAGTATGCTACTTTTCGGCATCCAGATGGACCCTTGTGTAGCCTTGTGATGTGATTCCCAGTGATGTGAGTTTGTGTGTATGTGAATAATTTATGTTAATCATGGATATAGTATTTAGATTCTTGAGATATTGTTCCCTTCCCTTCTGTTGTTCTCGTTGAATATCTGAGACTTGTTCTTCAGTGGTGTTGTGTAGGATGATGTCTAGAGGTCGTGATCTTGATAGGGGTCATGGTAGAGGTCAAGGAAGTGATCATAGGGTTGGCCGTCAAATCATTCCTTTTCTAAATTCCCATGAGGGTGATCATGAGGAACACCTAGGCCCTTAGTTACATCCCTTGCTTGAGGAAATTCTTAATCGACTTGGCCCAAGACAAGAGAGCAATCGACAGATGGTAAGGGAAAGACAAAGGTTCCCTAGGAGAAGAGGTGTTTCAGCTATAGTGGGACTTATGATGGACCTCTTAAGGGAGGATTCTCCTACCTTCCATAGTCTTAGTGGTGGTTTGGAGGATGAGACTTGGATGATTGGTGTCCAGATTGGTGGTCGTTTTTCGTCTAGGAGAATCTAGAGTTGGTTGCATGCTCAGCTTTATAGAATTGACTAGTCAACCCAGAGCACTCAAACTGTAGCTAGTAGGGGTTGATCCTGATAGATTAGTGCACCTCCTCGAAGTAGAGGAAATTGAAAAAATGCAAGATGTTTCTCATGCGGCCAACAGGGCCACATAGCTAGACAATGTCCTCAAAGGAGTACACATAAATTTAGTCAGAGACTGGCAGTCATAGAGCCAACTGGGGATAATGCAGGTAGGTTCCATAGAGTGATTGTAGTAGTTGATGACCACTGGGTAGAGCATCAGGGCACAAATGTGAAGACTACAGGTAGTGGACAGGCAGCTGACTTAGGAGCTCATGGGAATTCTACCGTATACGAGACTAATGTAGTGCTTCTCATGTTGCTTTTACTACACTAATACTCATTATGATATATTATGTACCTTGAGACCTTATTGGTGCTTTTTTACCATTTTGGATTGGTTTGGATGGAATTTTATCTGACTCTGATGATTATGAAATTATTGATTGATGGATATGTTATGATGGATCAACAATCACGTTGGGAGGATGTGTCCCACATTCGAGAGTCATTTCTTTTTTTTGTTTTTGGCTTCCAGGAGTAGGCCTAGTTCTAGGGGGGAGGATGTAGTGCCTCCCGTGTTACTATACTCCTATGATACTTTTTGTGTGTGATTGATGCCATTTAGATACTACTTATGTTTGATGCATACTCGAGACTCTGTTGGTGACCATTTCATCATGCTTTTTGGTTGGTTGATAGTTCTGCTTACTGGACTTCATTGTTTATGACACTGTTACTTTTGATATGTGGACATATGTGTTTTATGTTATGCTTATGCAATTGTTTACTTATCATTTAATGATGATGTTGTTTAGAATATGGTTATTGATTGAGGTTCGGGTGAGAACGCCATGCCACACTACAACTCTCTCTCATCGTGTGTATGGCATTGGATGTATATGTTGTTTCGACACTTGGTTTTATGTAGGATTGTAGGTACCCAAGCCTCAATTCCACCTGCTCTGTCAGGATAGGGGGAGTCTCATAAATCTCAATGGGTATGAAGTTGAAAACAAAGTTGACAAGAAAAGTCCTACAACCTAGTCCATCACCCCATCATTGTTTGACAATGTTGTCTGTCAGTACCCCATCTTGTTTGGTATCATTTTGTCTTATGTCATTCATTTTAAGCGTTAATTCTAATATGTTAATTGTTCAATTCTGATGTGTTATCATTATTTAGTGATGGTTATTATTATTGCTGAAATTAATTTTATTAAGCATCAAACTTAATTAGCAAGGTGATTTGTGAAATTACTAAGGATTTAATTAAATATTAAATTAGTTTGAAATTTTTTAATTATGTTTGTAAAATTAAATGAATATTATTTTAATTGTCAATATTTAATTTTATTAATAATAAATAGATTAATATTTTAATTTTAGCTACGTAAATTCTCAATTAGCTATTAAAAAATATTATTTATTTAATTAAATAATATGATTTATTTAATTAAATAATATTATCTATTTAATTATTGTGAAGCATTTATTCAAAAATAAATACTTTGTCAATTTCTACATTCGGTGAATTTAATAGATATATATATATAAGAATTATGAGGATAAAATGGTTGATTTAATGTTTTCCTCATAAAATGTTAAATGCTGGTAGATTTAAGTTTAATTTAATTTAATAATGTATGAAATGGTTGATTTAATTTAATAATGTGATAATATGTTTAAGTGGTGGTAGGTTTATGTTTTCTCCAAATGAAAGGATTTCACTACCAAGTGGAAACTCTAGTAAAAAGAAATTGTCGGTTGTGACATTGGAAATTCTGAAATTGCCACCCGTTGCCCTTAACTTGAAATTATTCTTTAATTTATTTTGGGATGAAGTAAAAATTATGAGGGAAGAATTTTGGAGAAAAATAGAGATTTGGGAATGGAGGAAAAGACCTAGGTAAAAAGAAAGGTGAAAAGAAAATTACAGGGGGAGAAAGTTGGAACGGAGCTCACCAATTCTGTTATCAAACAAAGACCTTCAGATTTGGGGTGTTATTTTAAATTCTCATTTGATTTTTTTGTTTGAACAGTCTGATTTAATTGATATGCATTTTATTTTCCAAGCCCTAACTATCTCGTTTGTGTTCTTCACTTTGATTCACCATAGACTTTGCGTTTTGGGAATGCGATTCCAATTAGAAAATAAACCTCAATTTAAGTTCTTTTCTCAATTTGTTTCTTCAAGAAAATAGCCATCCTATTATATCTATGTCCTTCTAAAGTTGCGATAATATTAAATCGGCTTTCATGCTAGGTTGAAGTGTTTAGGTATACATATATATATATATCTGTCTATAGCTTATGCATATTTTCTTGGCTCATTGTTACTACGTCTCCTTTTGCATGCATGTCCACTACAATCTCTTTAAATTTTTGAACTATAGCTCACTTGCCACTTCGGTATAGATGTTTAGAGTTGATCATAGGTTGCAACAATTATTGGGATACAACCTTAGAATAGTGTCGTTGGAAATACTCAACCTTTCTTCATATATGATTCACAGGCATTGTAGGTTTAACGGGCATCATAGAATATGGCTTAGGGTATCCCCAAGATAGCCAGCATGGGCAGGAGGGGGCCAACCATGTGCCCTTAATGATCAACTAAATACGTAATGCAATAATGGTTATTGTGTGTGAGGCATGCACAATCCCTCTTCTGCTAAACCTACATGACCGCGTGCACCGAGAACATAAGTAAAGCTTACAATGTTAGGGCATGTTCCAGAACGTTTCATTAGTTCAAAGATTTTGAGCGCTTCCTTGCAAAATTTGTTTTGTGCCTATCCTGCAAACAATTTATGTATTTTTCTTTTATCACTCTATATATATGTCATCTATAGAGTCTATGTGTTGCTAATGGTAGTCCCCGTAATATAGTCATTGCATGCATATTATTCATTAGGGGTTCAATTTGAATATATATATATATTTACATATATCTCAATCTAATTTCTTTTTTACGAAGGATGGACCACATGTAGTTGTAGTTTTATATATATACAACTATATCCTTGTCTATATGTACATGCATTCATGCAGATAAAACTGAGGTTAGAGAAGAGCATACCACGTTATGAATTTAATGGATATTGGAAAAATTAGATAGGAGTTGTATCTAACTTTATTGGTTGATATTCAATATAGGTGTACATATTTATGCATGTGTGTTTACATTTGCTTGATGTTGTATGTTTGAATCTCAACTTTAATGTATTCAATTTTTATGCTCTTATTTAGAAATCGAAATAATAGTATTGTGGTATTCGAAGAATTTATTTAAAGGAATGCATTTGATAATCTTTTTCTAATAGTGGAATGGTAAATTAGATTAAGATAATCTATTAGTGTTTATGTTTTGAGGTATTCAATGTTTTTACTATGACAAACGTATTATATAGGCTTTGTTTGTGTTCATTAGATGTAAACATTTTGGGCACATGTATATGTAATATTATATTTTGTTTATTCATATATATATATATATATATATATATTATGGTTAGATGGTCTAATATGTAATGGTTATTTTAATAGATTAACCTAGTGTAAAATTGTTACATTTATGGAAGAGTAAATTTGTCATTAGAAAATTGAAGGTTGGGTAAATAAACTGAGTTAAGTATATTTAGGGGACTAAGGAGATTAGCATATTTACTATAGATTAGGTTACTATTTGTTAGAGGGTTCACATCCAAACATGAAAAGGAAATAATATTATATTATTACTCTCTCTATATATACAGTAATTGTGTATACCTGAATAATTTTTATATATAGTATTAAGGATAAATGTTAATATAATTACTTATGAGAAATTAAAATGTTACAAAAGAACTTTAAAATGGATAGTTATGGGTAAATTGGGATCTAATTTGTTACAGAAAAAGGGAATTAGTTACATTTATATTATTCCATTTTCCATGTTACTGAGAAGCGATGTGTTCCATTTATATTTATATTTAATGATGTATTTCTTTTATATTTGTATTTTAAAGTAATTTGCTCATGTTAAAGTGGAGTAATTAGGTATTTTTTTTAGAAGGGCATTAACACAGTCCTTTAATTAGTTTTTAAATGATTTCTTCATGAATGAATAGGTAAAAAGTAAAATGGAATCTTGTGCTCTTATAATTTACTAATTTGTCGTGAAAATTAATTACTCAAGAGTATTAGGATTATAGTTCTTTAAGTATTTTAATGATCTTTTATGAGCGAACTGTTATAACATAACTAAGTGTTGCATTTATTGGACAGGTACATTTAAAATTTGATTTATTTTCAAATACATTCAAATATGATTTATTTCCTAATACATTTAAATTAGATTTATTCTCAAGTGCATTTAAAATTAGGTTTAATTACAAGTTTATTTAAAGTTAAATTTATTTACAAATTCTTTTAATACTAGATTTGTGAGTTGTAGATAAATCATTTATGCTAGATTTTAATTAAATTTATTTAGTTGATAATAATCAAAGGTATATATTACATTTTAATTAGATCTATTATTTTGAAGTAACAAATGCATAGGCTGGGAATTTTAAATATGGTGCTCTACATACTGTAGGTTTTCATAAGTTCTTTATTTAATTAAATAATTTTTAATATAGTCGTGTAGATAAAGGGTATGTATGGGCTAAAAAGTGGCAATATTATGGGTATTTGTAGGGTATGTGGCTGACGACTTTTTTTTAACCCAAAATTGATGAAACGAAAAGGGTTTTTAGAGGAGATTCTTAGCTTTCCACCAATATAAATTATGCTTTAATTTGAATTTAATAAATAATTATTATTCATTTTCTATTAGAATTATGACTAAAGTCCTGATTGATAGGCTGATTGAAAAACATCTATAACTTTCAAACGCTATCACATTTTTTGAATCTGAAACATGTGTCACATTCTATGCTTCACATACCATAAGATTAAAAAAATAAAAAATAAATTTCATGAAGTTTTGACCAAGTTAAGGTGGTGAGACATACGAGTTTTTATATTTTTTAAAATTTGTAATAAAATTTTTATTATTAATTATTTAATTAGAAAAAAATTAAAATAAAATATGCATCACATCTGAACATGATTCCTCTACTTATATATAAAATATTATAAAAAATGGTTATCATTTTATTATGGTTAGGGTGGTAAGGAGGACACCTACTTCTTATTTTTCCACTGAAATTTACTCTTGCATTGAAATTTCAAATTTTCTCAAATAGATTTTATTTATTTTTAAATAAACCTACTAGTTTAGAAACTTTATTCAATTTTATATAGATTCTATTCTTACATATTTTTGAAATAATATAAATAACTTATTCAAATTTTTACGTCAAGTTGCCTAACACTGTTTTTTTATGATTTTTTGCCACTTAAGGGCCTGTTTTTTCCATGATGATCCTGCACATACCCTAAAATAAAATATGTGACTCCTCAATATCTAATAATCTAAAATCACTAGGAGATATTTGATTTATTTGAGTGTTATAATTAAAGAAGTGAACATTAAAGTTAGATTATTATCAAACGAATAATCCTTTCATGTTCTTATTAAGTTAGTTTATTTATCAATTTGATTAGGAATGTTTGAACAAGTGGAGAATGGAATATGCCTTTAAGTTTCATTACATGGAATGGTGTTGAGAAGTGAAAATTTGATATCTTGTGTTCTCCTGATTTATTGAATTCTACACTGATTTATTTCCTATTTGATGAGTTTATAAGCCAAGCCTTTATGTGAGATTCTTTGGGAACCCATGTATTTACGTACCCTCTAATTAGGAGTATATGAATATTGGTGTCATAGAATCCTTTGCTTTTCCTTTGTATTCCTCTAGAAGCAATCACCTTAAATAAGTGGTCATTGAGATTGTTGTATGATATGTTTTGGTTGACCTTGTGATTTGGTCTTGTGATCATTTTTCTTGTCTGTCTTGGTCATGGGTCTTTCCTGTCAACTCCTAGCATGGGGGGTGGAACTTCGGGTCCACGTGGTCGGGTGGAATGTGCTATGTACCCCATTGGGTTCCCAAGTTGTGTTCGTGGTGTGGAAGTGGATTTAGAGTTTCCAAAGATTCACATTGTTGAAGACTATTCCTCACTTTGTACCTTATTCTCCATTAATTTATTATTCTTGTATTCAATGTACTCTTCTTGTTGATATAAAGGAAGCATTATGTAATGTACTAAATTGTAACTTTGATGTGTTGTATCTATGGAAATATTCTCCACAGTTGTATCATGGAACTATGAATTTAATTGGAATAAAATGGTGTATCGTTTTCCTCTCTTTTGATCATGGATGATTGTATGTTATCATTATTTAATCTTAGATTTCATTCGCTATTATTTGGGTAAAATTTTGGGTTTCGTAATGACTGTTCTGTGTACCCTAGAGGATGTAGATGACTTTGTAAATGCATAATTTATTTTCATGTAATGAATGTATAAATTTATCTTATGCAATGTTTCACTTTCAAAATAAAAAATAAAAAAATTATGGTGTGTTGTTGTCCTTTGGGGTTCACACAGTGGTGTGTTACACAAAATAGATAAAGATAAATGAATGTTTGATGCTAGAAGTGATGAAGGTATCTTTCTTGGTTATTCTACTAAAAGTAAAGCCTACTCATGCTTCAATAAGATATTGAGGAAAGTAGTTGAAAGTGCTAATGTCAGGTTTGATGAAGACACAGTTAGACGATCAAGATCATGCGGATATGATTTAGATGATTAGAATGCCAGTATAGTTCAGACTCAAAATCAAGTTCAGATCATTCCGGTGAATCATTAAAATCAAGAGAAAGGAACTAGCGAAAATGCAAAAGTGAGATCAAAATAGCTTGAAGTTCATGAACATCCTAAGACTCTAAGGTATGTAAGACTAAATCATTTAGAAGATCATATTATAGGTGATAAGAACAAAGGTGTTCAAACAAGGAGAAAAATTGTAGAAGAATACTATTTGATATCAAAGATTGAGCCTAATAATGTTAATGAAGCATGAATTGTAGAAGAATACTATTTGATATCAAAGACTGAGCCTAATAATGCTAATGAAGCATGCAAAGATGAACATTGGATGGAAGCAATGAAAGAAGAGCTACTGAAAATTGAGAAGAATGATACATGGATTCTTGTTCCTAGACCTAAGGAAAAAAATGTAATTGGAACTAAATGGGTTTTTCAGAGAAAACTGAATGAGCAAGGTGAAGTTGTTAGAAACAAAGCAAGATTGGTGTGTAGAGGATATTCATAGATGGAAGGAATTGACTTTGAAGAAACTTTTTCCCCTATTGCTAGGATTGAAGCTGTGAGATTATTTCTTGCTTATGTTGCTTACAAAAACTTCAAGGTTTATCAGATCGATGTCAAGTCAACATTTCTAAATGGTGAACTAGAAGAAGTGTATATTGAGCAACCTAATGGATTTCAATTGACTGATTAGGGAGATATGGTTTGTCAGTTGAAGAAAGCAAATGTTGTATGGAATTAAGCAAGCCCCTAGAGCATGGTATGCCAAATTGGACAAATATTTGCTAAAGCTTGGATTTAACAAAGGTACTACTGATAGTAATCTATATTTCAAGATTGATCATGATAAAGATTTGATTGTTGAAGTCTTTGTTGATGATATCATTTTTGGAGGAGATGATAGTTTGTGCATGAAGTTTGTTGATGAGATGCAAAGTGAGTTTGATATGTCTATGATTGGAGAGATGAAATTATTTTTGGGATTGCAAATTACTCGGCTAGACAAAGGGATCTTTATATCTCATTCCAAGTATGTGAAAGAATTTCTAAAGAAGTTTGGTATGGAATATTTTAAGCCAGTTGGTACACCTATGGTGACTGGATGTAAGTTGACTCAAGATCATGATTCTCCTAAAGAAAATCAGACTAGATACAAATTCATGACTAAGGGATTGCTTTATTTAACTCAAACTAGACCTTATATCATGAATGTTGTATGCATTATTGCAATATTTCAAGTTGATCCTAAGGAATCTCATGTGACAGCTATAAAGAGGATTTTTAGATACTTGAAGGGAACAATTGATTTTGGCATATGGTATCCTAAAGAAAATGATTTTACTTTGAGTGCTTTTACTGGTGTTGATTGGGGAGGATATGTGAATGAAAGAAAGAGTACCAGTGGTGGTGCATTTTTCTTGGGAAAGAAGCTAATTTCATGGTTAAGTAAGAAGTAGAATGTCATTTCTTTATCTACTGCAAAGGAAAAATACATTACTGCTACTAGCAATTTTACTTGAGTATTGTGGATGAAGCATATGTTGAAGGATATCAGAGTTGTGTATGATGAACCTATTGCTATATTCTATGATAATTCAACTGCAATTAATATTTCTAAGAATCTGGTGTTGCATTCAAAGACCAAGCATATATCTATAAAGTTTCACTTTTTCAGAGAAAAGGTGAGTGAAAAGGAAGTCAGATTATAGTACGTGCCTACTAAGGAACAAATTGTAGATATCTTTACTAAGCCTTTTCCTAAGGATACTTTTTAGTATCTCAAAGAGAAGCTAGGGGTGATTACCCCTCCTAATCAGAACTAAGGTGCATTGAATTGCATTATTCTGTGCATTTCATAGTCATGTCTTGATCTGGATTGATGTTATGGTGGATGCTACTTAGGGGGAGTAGTCAAATGTTCAAAAATGTGGTTCAAAGCTTGTGTGAAAAAGAAAATGTCTATCTTTTCCATTTATGTCAAAGGGGGAGTAGAGTCATGTGAAAAATTTTGTGGGAAGAAGAGTCAAAATCTAAGGAGGAGAATGTGTTGAGAGAAAGTTGGGTTGATGGTGTTTTTCACATCATGCGTTGCGATCAATGCCAAAGGGGAAGATTGTTGGATATTGCTGATATGTGGTTGTCATTGATGTCAACACTATTAGAATTAATGTTTTTAAGGTTGTATATGTTGAGGATATTGAGAAAATTGTAATAGAATAAGTTGCAGGTTGTCAGTGGTGTAGTGAAGTTGAATTTGGACAACATACTAAGCCAACTAGGTATGTTGATGATCAAAGGTTTTGGATTAAAGAGGTTTTTGTTGAGTATATCTAGTTTATCCACATTAAGTTTCAAAGATTCGCATTAAGATTTGATCGAGTTATGAGTATCTGTATTCTGATAGTTTTTCTATTGCTTTAGTTGGTGCTCCTGAATGAAGATGATGTGATTTTGGTAATCTGATTTGTTGCAGATCCTTTTGTAGTGTTTCATGATGCTCCTAGATTTTTCTATATCATTCTCTATCTTTGTTGCACATCTACATTGATCAGTGTACTCACGATTGGTGATTTTCTCTTGAGTGTTCATGTTTTTCATGTTAATGGCCGACAAGGTGATTGTAGTGCGTTGTGGATCTTCGAGGAATAATTATTGAAGGTGTTTCATGTTTGAGGATGTTGTTTTGGGTCATCACTATGTTGTGGCCGACTTTGGTTGATTCATATTACAAATTGTTTGTTGATTTGGGTTGACAATTTGTATTCATTTTATATTTTATTGAAGTTGGCATGTAGATGATGTTATTCTTGTTGCAGATATATAAGAGTGATTTTTTTATCATTTAAAGGAATATTTTTGAATGTGTGAAGTGAAGTGTGTGATTCTTGTGTGCGAATAAAGTTCTAATCATTCAAAGGAAGAAGTAAAGTGTGAAGTATGAGTAGATTTTTTGTGCTTAACCAGAATTGTAATTAGGCATGAGTAGATGATATTTTCTCAGTTCAATCTTGTGGATTTAATCTGAATCTTTCTATAATACAATGTTTCTTCCTTTGGGTTGTAAGCCTTGTTGTAATTGAGCAGTGAGCTCTAGGTAGTGTTCCTGAATGCATGTGTATTCCCATTTATTCTCTTATACTTTTAAGAGGGTATAATCTTATGGACTAATCTCCACTATGGTTTTCCCCTAATAGGGTTTCCATGTAAAAATATTGGTGTTATGTGTATTTCTGATTTGGTGATGATTTATATGCTTTCTTTTTTTTTCATCATATCTAAGAATAAGGTTAATAAGGTTAATAAGTTTAAATTTTTGTGACAAATGACTCACCCCCTGTCTCAGTTGTTTTCCCTTATGTTTCCAACATTAACATCATTTTGTATATTTTATTGCTTAGGTACATGCTCATGTTAAGAATATTTTAATACATCCACTTCAGGGATGGAGACATCATCATGCAATTATTCTTCACTATCTAGATAGATTCCTATTTTTTTTGTCAAATTGGCAACCTTTTCCACTATCTCATTCCTTAGTCTCTCAATATCATCCTTGTCCCTTCCCATTAGGGTAATGAACTTCTTAGTTCTGAATTCTTTGTTGTATAATTGAGCTAGTCTAGCTCTATCCTCATTTGTGAGAGGAGCATTGATCTTCTCCTAAGTGAATTCCCTTAATCTTGCATCTTCATCAAATGCTTTCTACCTTCTTGCATATAATACTCCTTTCAGGTCTTCAATATTTTATCCTCTATATCTTTCATGCTAACATAAAAATAAACCATGTACCTTACAATAGCTTCCTCAATAGTTAAATTTTCCACATTATTTGTAGTTGGGTACAATGCAACAATCTTCTCAAGATTTCCATATTTTGAAATGAAGCTCACCAAAGCTTCAAGATTCATTAGATTGTGTTTCATGAGTGTAGGGGTCTTGAATTTCTTCTTCTTCTTCACCTTTAGATTCTTCTTTACTTTACCAATCTTTTCTTTCTTCTCCCTTACATAAATTTTGTATCCTTCTTTCTCTTTCTCCACCTCAGCTTCATTTTTGTATCTACAATATCAATCTTAGCCTTCTTTTCACTTGTATCTACTTGAGAGACACCTAATTATCTCTTTCTTATCAATGGTTTTTATTCTTCCTCTTCTTTTTCATCTGAACTTACAAACCTTTTTCTTGATGCCTTCTCTTTCACTCTTATCTTCTGTTGAGCACTTTGTTATTTTTTCAGAACACACTTTTCTTTCACAAGCATATTGCTATTTTTCCATAGTAGTGATTGACTCTTTCCTTTTAGCACCAATAGTAGGTTTAGTCCTAGAGGACTTAGGGGCAACCATAAAGGGGGTAGTTGTTCTACCTGATCTTTTTGTGCTAGGGGAACATATCAAAGGACTAGATGTGCTTTTGAATTTCTCCCAAATATCCTTAGGTGTGCCCATCACCACCACAACCCATGCTATCATCTTCTCTATAGTCTTCTTGATCTCATTTTATCTCTACTCCATATGTAATTCATAATACTTCTCTTCATAAGTGCCATACATTCCTTTCTTTGGGTCTTTAGGCATGCTAAACATGTGATCTTCTAGATAAACAATTACCTCTTCTTCAACCCCATGTCACATTTCTAGAATCCATATTGTTATAGGCTCAACAACCTCCATTATTCATCATTCCTTAATCACCATGAATATAATATCATTTTTTATATTTCTCTACCACACTCTTTAGAATCCTTTCTTTGGCTTTCATATTCTCTTAGAATGTTTTGAATAATCCCAATAATTCTTTCTTCTAAGTTTTTTCATCTCCTAATCTCATCAGGTGGTCTCTATTTTGAATAGACAATGGTATTTCCTTCAATCATACAATATTTCCTTCAATCATACAATACTTAATGCTCTCTTATTAAAATTTTCACTTTTTATCTTCATCATGACTTCATTTTTCACTGACTAGAGTGTTGTAAATGGTCCAGTTGAACATAATCATATTACAACCCTAATTTCCTCCTTATTAATCATATATGGTATATCCAACCACATAAACCTATCATGAATCTTCTTAATATATATCTGATCTATTCATAAACATAGAAAAGAATGGGGAGATTATTCCATATGTCAACCTTCTTCTTTGAAAAGCTCTTGAACTCAGGTTTCAATTCAAACTCATCTCTAGTGAGCTCATTAAACCATACATATCCTAGTTTAGAGTGGTTTTACTTTTCCAAATTTGCATGAATTTAAATCCTAACATCTTTTGTATACAACACACCATATGAAATACTTGAAAATGTACCATCTAGATCCATCATCATTGAATTATCATGATGCCTCTTAAATTTAGGTTGAGGATGATCTACAACCTTGATAGCTTGTGGAGTACACATCTTGCAAAAATTTAAAATACTTCTACAATTGGGGTAAAGTAGAAATCTGTAAATACCTTTTGAATCTCTATCAACTAAGGTTTCACGAACGAATTTCAAATCAATTCACGTTGCTCCTTATCTACTTTTCTCTCCTTGAACATACAATTAAAAATAAATTTAATAGATGTGAGATTACATATAAAACCTTTTAAATGATCTAAATCACATTAATTGCATTGATTTGAAGTTAGGTCAAAAGATGGAAACCCTAACTATAATGACACAATTACCTTGAAACTCTCTGTAAATCTATAGGAAAATATTTTCCACTAGTGGTTTCATCAATAGGTCAAACATGCCAACCTACACCTCATATAAATGTGTTGAAGGAATCAACACCATATCTTTGGCAGGGGCTTAGATATTTTTAGTTAAAAATTCCCTTGACCCAAATCTCTTCATTTACTTTCTAGAGGAAACATCTACACTAGAAATTGACATAGACTCATACTTAACCTAATTATCCTCTTTATTTTTCCATATCTTGTTCATCTTATTCTTCATCTCTACTAGATCAACCTTTTTCACTAGATCATTCTTCTTTACCAGATCAACCTTCACATTTTTGCTTCTGCAAAGTTTGATTGTATGTCTAGGTTTACTGCATTTGTGACATATGACAATATTTTGAACAAGCTTAATTTCACCAATTATAGATTTGCATACATTAGCCTTATTCCCATATCCATTACAAGAATAACAATAGCCATTGAAAGATTGAAACCTCATATCATTATTGTAACCATTCATTATCCAATATCTGCATTCACTAGCCTTATGACCAAATATATTGTGTAAAGCACTAACCAAGAAAATATTAAATATTCTGATTTATTTTGCTTCTACATTCTTTAGCTCTTTGTCCAAATTTATTGTAAGAATAGTAGTAACCATTAAAAGATGAGTACCTTTGTGCATTCAGTTGTCTAACATGTGGTAGTTTGAAGTTTTTCCTCTAATTTCAAACCTTCTTGTCATTTCTTTTCTTGTCTCCAATATTCTTTTATTCATTATTCTTCCTTTTAGTAATTGGTGTTTTATCTACTTTTGAAATTCCTCATTTTTCAAACCCTAATCCTCCTTTGTCTTTAGAATTCTTTTGATTTGCAATCATTTCATCAAGTATTGTAGATACCTTCTTGAATTTTTCTTCTTGATTCTTTTATTTCTCCGGATCTAATCTCAAAGTCACAACCTCTTCTTCAAGTCTCGAACATTCTATAGATTTTCTTTTCAATTTATCATTCAGGCATTCCACAACTCTTGTTCCTTCTTGAACTAGTACCTTTATATTGGTGATTGTCTCATTTGATTGCTTCAACTGATTATTAACCTACTTATGTCTTTCTCTGGACTTGTTTATTTCTCTCTCAACTTTTTGATGTATTCATCTACTTCCTTGACATTTTCTTCCAAAACTTTTTTCTCACTTTCAGTTCTTTCTAGAACTTAAAGGGCTATTTTGGAATTATCCATTCATATAAACCATGCAATCTCCTTCAATGAATCTAACCTGAAACATAGAAGGGTATGTTTAGGATCATCATGGAAAAAACAAGCCCTTAAGTGGCGAAAAATTCATAAAAATCAAAGTTAGGAAATTTGACATAAAAAATTGAATAAGTTATCTATATTATTTCAAAAATATGTAAGAATAGAATCTATAGAAAATTGAATGTAGTTTCTAAACTACTAGGTTTTTTTTTTAAAATCTTATTTGGTGAAAATTTGAAATTTCAATGCAGTAGTACTTAAATTTCAGGGAAAAAATAGGAAGTAGGTGTCTGTCTGACCACCCTAACCACAATAAAATGATAATAATTTTTTATAATATTTTAGATATAAGTAAAGGAATCATGTCCCGATGTGATGCATATTTTTTTGTAATTTTTTTCCAAGTAAATAATTAATTATGATTTTTTTATTGCAAGTTTTAAAAATATAAAAACTCGTATGTTTGACCACCTTAACTTGGTCAAAACTTCATGAAATTCATTTTTTAAAATCCTATAGTATGTGAAGCATGTTTCAGATTCAAAAAATGTGATACCGTTTGAAAGCTATAGATATTTTTCAATCAACATATCAATCAAGACTTTAGTTGTAATTCAAATAGAAAATGAATAATAATTATTTATTAAATTCAAAGTAAATCATAATTTATATTGGTCAAAAGTTGAGAATATCCTTTAAAAACCCTTTTCGTTTCATCAATTTTGGGTAAAAAAAAGTTGTCAGCCACATACCCATCATATCGCCACTTTTTGTCCCATCATGATCTTGCACATACCCAAAAATATGGATGTTTTGTGTGAGATGAATGAATAGGCTGATTCACCACAAAATCCTATCTTCCTAATTTTATTCAAAATAGAAGCTATAATATGAAAATGAAGAAAAAAAAAAAAATTTGATGGAAAAAATAATCAAAAGGAAGATTTGGAAAGGGGAAAATGTTGTGTACCTTTCACCAAAAGTCACCTTTTGAAGCTCACTAAGGAATTATTCACCCTACGTCGAACGGGTCCTAGCTAGGGTTTCTGGAAATTTCTTTCTGGATTCTATTCTGCTTGTTCTAGACTTCCAGATTATAGGTGTTCACTATCAGACAACAGAAATAAAATTTGTAGAGAAGTTTTCATGATTTGACAACTTTGCAACTTTCTTCTATCTTGCTCTTCAAATGATCTTCAACATAAAATCTATAATCACACATCAAAGAGAGGAATTTTTTTTTTGTTAAGTGAATGGAAGTTTTCCTTGGTCAAACCCGATTTTGATAACTAAACCTTGAAATGAAACAATGAACCATGAAGGAATGATGAATGAACAACACTATGTAACAACTCACCAAACCTTATTTGAACCTTGGATTTGTAGAACTACAACTTTGCATGGCTTCAATGGATGAGGATCTTGATCATGAAACTTGATGTGAAATAATGTCTTTGATATTCTTTAATAGATCTTGAACGTGCTACATCACCATATTACCTCAAACAACATGCATGATGCAATACATCTTTGACATGATGAAAGGAATCTTGATTGCTGCAATATTCTTCAATAATTTTTCCCTTGAATTTCTCCTCTAATTCTCTCTTGAATGCTCTTAGGATGACTTCAATTTTCTAGGATTGCTTAGATGAAACATAGTGAAATAAACTTTTGTTTATACACATCTTACCATTAATTCCAAAAATTCAAATATCATAAGTTGACATTGATTTATGGATTTGAAATCATTAAAATACCACTAAAAAACATATTGAAAAGGGGGGTCCTAGGTCTAAGTGAGCACGCATTAACCATAGGGTGGATGGGTCCTAGGCCACTCACCTAGGACACACATCAGTCAATGTTAAATATTATGTAAAATTAGGGTCCTAGATCTAAGTGAGGACCCATTCTCCCTATGATAAATGGGTCCTAGGTCACTTACCTAGGATACACATCTTCCAAAGTTAAGTGTTTTGTAATGCTATTTATGAATGTTGGGTTTTATTCCTTGAAAATTATATTTAATTAGGCTTGGATTTGAATTAAAGGGGCCAATTAAGGAAAATTAACCTCAATTAATTAATAAAGCCCTAGATTAATGTGAAAGTTTAAGGTACACCTTACAACATAAAAAATAAGGGACAATTAAGTCCATTTAATTTAAAAGGGCCCTAAACTTAATGTGAATATGAAAAACATATTAGAACACTAAATTAAGCCATCATTAAGATCATTTTATCATTAATTATTTCTAAATTACATGGGAAAAAGGGATATTTTTTTCTACACTACACAACCATGTTGCAATTATGAAGGAAGTATGATGATTGTGTTGTCATTGATGACAACTAGTTAACTGGTTCTCAACTAGTTTTTGTTGTCATTGATGTCATGGATAATGGTTATTGGATGTATATGTCAAGAATATTGAGAAAATTGTAATGAAGAAAGGTTGCAGGTGTTCAATTTTTTCTTTGCATTCTACTCCAATATTTGCTCTTGTGTTCATGTGGTTCAAATATGTTGATCATGGTTGTTGGAAGTTGCTATATCCAGGATTTGGGCTTTTATATCATTGTACAATGTGAGTTATGTTCACTTGTTGTAAAATGTATTTTTTAGGGTATCTGGCTATGGTCCAAGAGAAATGTAGTTGCTCCAGATTTCTTCTTGTTTCAGTCTTATGACTTGCGGTTTTGGAGTTAAGGTGATATGATCATGTTAAGATAATTTTGTTATCGAGAAGGATTGGATCATGCTAAGGTTGTGTGTGCTTTATTGATTTATGTGTTTGACATTGGTTTGGACAACCTTATGTTTTACACTACTTTCAAAACTTATGGAAGTATGTTGAAGCATGTGATTGGGTCACCCTCATTCTAATTCCACCCTATAATATTTTGGCACTGACCTAATTTGAATTTAGAAATGCAAATGGTGTATGACTGACTTTGGATATGTTTCAAAGTTGAAGATGGTACAAATACAAGATGAGATATTGGTGAAAAGTGAAGTGCAATGAAATGGAGTAGGATAGATGTGAGATAGATGTGAATCAATGTGTAATCAATGTGAGTTGGTGCATATCAGTGCAAAGTCTAAATGTTGAGTTTTTGGAAGCAGTGAGCTAAAGGAGTACTCTATCATTCGAGCATGTCTGCAAGAGTTTGAGAAAATTGTGGTGGAAATCTCTATTGCATTGAGATTTTCTTCTCTCTATAACATATCTCTTCTATATTCTTTGTATCTATGTGGCAGTGAGCCCTTTAGGTGGTTAACCCTTATTTGGACAGTGAGTCATGTTTTGGTAGTGAGAATTATCTGGCAGCGAGCCTTTGTAATCAGTTTTGATATTCTCTATATTATGAGATAATCCTTACTGTGGTTTCTCCCTTATAGGGTTTTCCACATAAATATGGTTTTGTTGTGTATGTGTGATGCTTTTTAGTTTCTTCCTTTTAACTTAATGATTAATTAGATTAGTAGAATAAAGGATTTGTGATTGATTTAATTTTTAGTGAAATTTTTTAAAGGTTAAAGTTTGTTACAACTAATTCACCCCCCCTCTTAGTTGTCTTGTTTAACAAACCATAGGAATTTATTGTAGAGGAGTAAGATATATCCCAGTAGCCATGTGTTCAACCTCTAAGATCTTCCTCAAGGGGTTAAGCTTCTTCCAAGGAACCAAGCTTTGATACCAATTGTTGAACACCCAGAATACTGAGAGGTGAGGTGAATCAGTATTCTCAAAAACCACTTAAACATTTAAACATTCATTTGAAACATCATATATAATTTGTAGTAAAGAAAGAAACCATGAATTTAATTATCAAAGAACATAACACATTCAAATAGTAAATTTTATGTGGAAAACCCAAAAAGGGAAAAACCATGGTGAGAATTAGCTCACAATATATTATAATTGATCATAGCATATTACAAAAAAGCTCACTACTAGGTGGACTCATTAGCTAGAGGAGTCACTATCCAGAGAATAAGAGAAATATAAAGGAGTGGCTCAATGCAAATATTTGAATTGTAAATAATGCATCTACAATATGCAAGAGACAGTTCCACTGAAACTCAATACACTGACTTAACACACTTCATGTTTCTCAACACTTATACCCACTCTACTCTTCTTCACATCACACTCACATACTCTACTTAGGAATTCACATCATCAATACACACATCACATCTCATATCATTCATATAACACTAAAATGAACTTAAATGTATATGTATTACATCCACACACACCTACAACATCAATTAGGTTGGCCTAAGTAGATGAAACATGTAATACATCAACTTATTGTCTCAAGATCCAACCACACATAATTTCTTCCTTAAATTTTCTCAATTCCTAATTTAACTTCACATAATCCCAAACTTTTTAGGTTGGTAATTGATAGAAAATACTAGTGATATGAACCATATGTTGATTTACAACACAACATGTGAAGCACCAAAAAAATTACCACTTGGATCACACACTTCTGAAATTTGTAAGAACTCCCATAAAATGACAACCAAATGTTCTTTAGCGATGGAATACATAACATTCCAAACATGTACTTTGTACTACTAACACTATCTCTAGAAGAGATGATACACTATAATCTTTATCCTTGATATGAGAGGACATAAAGTCATGAGAATTTGGATTTATATTCCTTTGACATACATCAAAATTACATTAGAACTGCAGACTAAAATTATTCAAGGTAGAGCAATGTGAACCTGAAAACTGATACTCTTTACACTAAAAACTATATTATGCCATTTAGCAAAATATTCAACACATTTGTTATGCACTGGATAAAAACTCTTGCACTAGTATAATGGATTACCATCACCATACTCACTCATGCTTTTCCAATCAATTGTACCTTAATGTCAACTTCAATGTTGACATCCAACAATGATGTTGACATCAATGAAAATACTGTATGTGATCATGCTCATGTTTCTAGCAACCACATCAATGACCAAAAATTTCCTCTAACTTCCAACAATATATAGCTAAAAATTTAAAGAACAAAGACATCAATACTTGGAAGTAACAAATGCAAATTAAATGGATTGTTGTACCTTAAGCATTATCAATATCCACTAACAACTAATAATATTTTTTTCTCACTTTCGATCATAAATTATAAATATGTTGACACCTGACTCATGTAATGTCCGTCGTGCAAACCCCAGAGAACACACACAATGCAACTAATTTTTTTTTAAAAAACAATTACATTAAACATGTAATAACACTTAACCATACTCACATAGCACATTACATAACATTAACACACTTAGTTCTCTGGGGCACGCGAGGTTACATCGCAACAACTAAACACAAGTAAAGGTAAAGATTAAAACATAACTATTAACTTTAAAAAAACCATATACAATGATACATCCAATAAACATGATGCGAGTAAGATAGACATCACATAATTACATCCAATAACCATGATACATCTCTTAATAGAGTTACAAAAGATCCTAACTATTACATCAATGTTTTAATAATACATTACAACCTCTTGATAAATGAATTACATTGAGCTTCCCAACATAGGGATTGATACAAGAATAATGAAATATGAAGTACAACTGATCACTGGTACAACTCCACTGTGGAATGCTGAGAAGACAAGACGCTAATGGGGAGCCCAACGGGTGTGGAGCACATTCCACCCAACCATGTGAATTACAAGTAACTCACCCCCCGTGCTCAGAGGTGACGAGGAAGTGAACCCGACCATGAATGTCAACCGACTCAACCACATGATACAAAACAAATACAACTCAAGTATACAATGCACAACCATCGACGTACTCAAATCACATAACAAGTAGGAACCAAAAGACTCATCGCAATAACATGAAGTACTATCAATTAACAATCATGAAACAGAACCACAAGAATTCAAGAAACATCATAAAGAGATAACATCCCGAAGAACTGAACCAACACCCAAAATACATTTCCAAATAAATCAGAACCAATATAAAGAACACGATTCCACAATAACTCTAAATCAACCATTCAACACACCATTCCATGGCAACAAGAACAAGTCAGATGGGTGTCAAGCGGGGAGGGTCATCGCATAGCTCTCATGGGATCCCCTGGCTCTTCCTTCAACTGAGGCGCCGGCACCCATCTATGGATTCCCTAACCCTCGAAATAACATAAATATTAACATATCCAGAGGCGACAAGAAATAGGAACAAGGACAAATCAATAAATCACTTCTAGAGGACTTCAGTAAAACAACACAAACAAAATGTTAGAGTAGAGTGTCATCGCATGGTTTCACATGGATTCTCCAGACAACCTTTCACAAAGTGCCACCTCCATCTCTACATGGATTCTCCAGACAACCAAGTTAAGGTGCCGCTTCCATCTATGGTTCTCCTGACAGCCTATCTCAAGGCGCCGCTCCATAGGGTTACTCATGCGGAGTCATTAACCTTTCGTGAAGACAAGGCAATGACCTTGCCAACCATGGCCTTCTCAGTCCCCTTTAGTCTGTGATAGCACTAATAGGCAGATGAGGCTTCACAATTATCTTATTAGTGTTTAAACCCCACCCGTGGTTTATTACTTAAGTTATCACTGATTAATCTAACTCTATGTGGGTTACCCTGACAGCCCCTTTGTGCGCTGGCCCCCACTAGAGCCACTCTCTCTAGACACTCTAGCACAAGAATATCCAACTGAACATGATTGTATCAACAAGGAAAACTGAACCAACAATGGATCAACCACGAGGCACAACCCTCTCGCCCAAAATCATACGCATAACATTCACAACAGTACAACCCAAATGTTCATTAACCAAAACCAGAACATAAGAACAACATCAACTTACAAGATCAAAAGCAAACAACAGTGTTCCCACCTCTGGAAGTCCTAAACACAAATTAGGTTCCTATAATTGGAACGGTTAACTCTAGGGTTTTTCCACATGACCTAACCCCTATTCAAAGAAATCAACTAGAATAAAATAAAATGAATAATCTCGAGAGTGAAGAAATCATAGAACAATGCCAACAACTTAATAAACTTCACCAAAAACGTAAATCAACATCTCAAGAAAGTTCAATAAAATTCAAAGCACAATTTATTTCTATACTATAACGTTGCACTATTCAATTTATTTAATACTCTCATAACTTATTCATAATCTTCTCAATCTCACTATATTATAATAACTTGTAAAAATAATCGTATTAAGTTTATAAATCCAACATACACCCTCAACGTGTATATATATATATATATGCATATACACACACATATATATATATATAAATAAAAATAAACATCTATCAAAAATCCTACTTTTTAAATCATATTATAAAACAACTTTGAATAAAATCATATCCGACTAATATAACAAAAAAAAAAAACTCAAATTACACAAAACACTCCAAAATGAAATGATATAAAGAACACAAGCTCGACAATATTTAAGTAATTTGTTGCCTAAAATCAAACCATAATTTCTATATCAAAATATAATTAATTATTTAAAATATAATAATAACTTAATTTTATTTTACATTAAAAAAAAAACATTAATATTTCACGTCCAAAGAAAATATCATTTCTTTAATAAAAAAAAAAAAACAATTAATAATAACATTAAAAAAAACAAATATTAAATAACTTAAATTATAATTATATTATTTAATAAAATGAATATATTTAAATATATATATATATATATATATATATAAATTTAAAATGAAATAAAAATAAACTAAAACCAAAAAAAACATTTATGAATTAATCATAAGAAAATAAAAATCCCCAACCGCCGGCCGCGGGTAGTACCGCCGGCGGACTGCACACAACAGTCTGACGGCGGCTGTACGCAGCGGTACGCTGCGCATAGCAGTCCGTCCGGACTGCTGTGTCAGCCCCTGCGGCCAGTGGGGGAATGGGGCGGGTACGGCCAGCCGACCCCCCCCAAACTCCCACAAATTTAATTTTTTTTTTAAACAATGAAAAATTTCGATTTCATTATTTTTGTAGTTAAAATTTTATTTTATCTTATTTCATTTCATTTTATTTTTTTTTATTTTTAATAAAATATACCAGTCCGTCAGGTACAGGTACGGAGTTCGACGGCACAGAACCATAGTTTTAAAAAAAAATTCAAATTTCCTTTTCATTAAAAATCAATAATAAATACTTCAACATTCCAATAAAAAAAATACCAGATAAACATTTATATATATATATATATATATTTATATATGAATATTCCAATGAATATATATAAAATTATATATATATATATATACATAAAATTACATAAACACAGACAATTAATTTTCTGTATAAAATACAGAATCATCACAAATTTAAATATATAATTAAGATAATAAAAAAAAACAAAATTTCAAATTTAATAACACACTAAGAGTGATCCTTTCCCTAGTAAATATAAGAGTGAGCAGTTGAGTGTATTCATATGGAATTCGTCAGAATTTCATTTCAGTTTGTTTGCCAGGTATTGTTTCCAATTTCAACATGAATTTTCTTTTCAAAGGAAAACCTATTTGTTTATTTGATATCTAATCTCAAGAAAATCATTAAAATCTAAATCGTAGTCAGATTTCCTTTTGTTTATTTGCAACACAAATTCATTCAACCATAATTTCTGTTTATTTTACAGATTCAGAGAATCAAAGATAAAGACGGGAACCTGGAGTCCTACGCTTCTTGTGAGAATCTGCTGATGCCCGTTTGATTTCGATGACTTCGAAGAGCTCCTTGCTCGTGCTTCCAAATCTTCTATTGAATTTTGCCCTCGAACTTGAATCCTATTTTGTTGTTCAGAAAACTCTCTAGAACATTCACCAGAAACAGATTGACAATCCCTCTCTAAAAACTCTCCTCCCAATACAATAGAAGATTTCAATACCCTTTCTAAAAATTTCAGAATACCAAGCCCCTCTCTTGCACAACTTCTGTAACAAAAATCTCTGTGTGTGTAAAACTTCCCAAAATTCTTAATTCAATAATAGATAATATCCCTCTCTTCACAAAAATTCTAAAAATTCTAAAAAAAAAACAAAAATCAAATAAAATCATTCTTTAAAAGCAAACTTTTTACTCAAATCTGTATTCTTATTGGCTCACACAATCTTTTTATTCTTTTATTTGTTTTATTGTTTTAATTTCCATTTTTGCAACTTTACTTGCACAACACTTTACTTATTTAATTTAAATAATTTATTCTAATAATTATCTTCAACCAGATAATTAATTAAAATAAATAACACACATTTAATATTTAATTATCATTTAATTGAAACACATGACTTAAAAAAATTAATTAAAACATTTAAATATTTTCATACACATAAACCAACATTAAAATACACACTTATTATCCACCTTTAATTAACAAATTCACAACTTGTAAAATATCAACATCAATCAAATAATCATAACTTATAAAATACCACATTGATAAAAAGACGACAAAATATAGAACACAAACCACAAAGATGACAATTACAGAAATGCACAATACCAAATCAACGAGAGGACCTGACATCATGGAACGGGAGGACTTCATCGTCACCTCTGTATCAACATTTATCTGTTGGGTTATTTGGTGCTCGCCCTGTCCTGCCGAAGCAGGTGGAATCGAGACTTATACCTGCAAATCCTGCATACAAACAAAGTTGTGTACCTGTGCATACATATATATATATATAAAACGAAGCATTAAATCAAAACACTGTGTTGTGAGAAGGAGTCACAACATAGCAGGGCACTCGCGAACGAGTGATGCCATATTGTCCTTCATCACACCTATCCTAACAATTATAATCTAACTGATAAACTAACATTTCTAAACTAACAATTCATCTCATAACATATCTAATTAAACCACTGCATCATATCATAATTATGAAAATGAACTAACATCTAACCAACCACAATGTCATATGAAATAATCAAATCCTCAAGTGTATAAACATAATCACCAATAGTCTACTAATGGAATACAACTTCATCAAATGTCTAACTATCCAACTCAAACAATATCATCATCGTCACAAGTAGCAAACAACCGCATTGAAAAATACTAAATCCTACCAGTAAGAGGAGGGGTATTACATCCTCCCCCTCTTAAAATCGGCTTACTCCTGGAAGCCGGTAAACAAAGGAAATACGATTCCCTAATACGGGAGGCATCCACCCACACCAAGACGGTGAACTAATCACCAATAAAGAATAGAATCAAGCTCACACATAAGAGTAAGAAATAATAATACAAGTATTAGTAACATGGTGGTATTACATCCTCCCCCCCAAGGATATGGCTTACTCCAGGAAGCCATTAAATAGATAAGGGTAAGCACACAACAAACATGCAGAGATCCCACCAAAAATCACACACATAACTCACCTCACTGTAACCACATCACACAATGACACAAGGGTTCATAGTGCATCCCTGATAGGAAGGATATCTGTGCATTGCGCACTACACCGAGGGCCCTATCCTTTCCCATCAGTTTCCTGCACCATTGCCCTAAGACGGCTAACGCAAGAAACTTAGGTTCACAACAAATACAACAAAAAAAATCAAACTCTAGACTCAAGGGACTAAACGCAAGGTTACATAGTGAGCACACTAGTGCCCAGTGTATGAACCTATGCTCTGATACCAAGTTGTAATGCCCGTCGTGCAAACCCCAGAGAACACACACAATGCAACTAATTTTTTTTTTTAAAATAATTACATTAAACATGTAATAACACTTAACCATACTCACATAACACATTACATAACATTAACACACTTAGTTCTCTGGGGCACGCGAGGTTACATCGCAACAACTAAACACAAGTAAAGGTAAAGATTACAACATAACTATTAACTTTAAAAAAACCATATACAATGATACATCTGATAAACATGATGCGAGTAAGATAGACATCGCATAATTACATCCAATAACCATGATACATCTCTTAATAGAGTTACAAAAGATCCTAACTATTACATCAATGTTTTAATAATACATTACAATCTCTTGATAAATGAATTACATTGAGCTTCCCAACATAGGGATTGATACAAGAATAATGAAATATGAAGTACAACTAATCACTGGTACAACTCCACTGCAGAATGCTGAGAAGACAAGACGCTGATGGGGAACCCAACGGGTGCAGAGCACGTTCCACCCAACCATGTGAATTACAAGTAACTCACCCCCCGTGCTCAGAGGTGACGAGGAAGTGAACCCGACCATGAATGTCAACCGACTCAACCACATGATAAAAAACAAATACAACTCAAGTATACAATGCACAACCATCGATGTACTCAAATCACATAACAAGTAGGAACCAAAAGACTCATCACAATAACATGAAGTACTATCAATTAACAATCATGAAACAGAACCACAAGAATTCAAGAAACGTCATAAAGAGATAACATCCCGAAGAAAAGAACCAACACCCAAAATACATTTCCAAATAAATCAGAACCAATATAAAGAACACGATTCCACAATAACTCTAAATCAACCATTCAACACACCATTCCATGGCAACAAGAACAAGTCAGACGGGTGTCAAGCGGGGAGGGTCATCGCATAGCTCTCATGGGATCCCCTGGCTCTTCCTTCAACTGAGGCACCGACACCCATCTATGGATTCCCTAACCCTCGAAATAACATAAATATTAACATATCCAGAGGCGACAAGAAACAGGAACAAGGACAAATCAATAAATCACTTCTAGAGGACTTCAGTAAAACAACACAAACAGAATGTTAGAGTAGAGTGTCATCGCATGGTTTCACATGGATTCTCCAGACAACCTTTCACAAAGTGCCACCTCCATCTCTACATGGATTCTTCAGACAACCAAGTTAAGGTGCCGCTTCCATCTATGGTTCTCCTGACAGCCTATCTCAAGGCGCCGCTCCATAGGGTTACTCATGCGGAGTCATTAACCTTTCGTGAAGACAAGGCAATGACCTTGCCAACCATGGCCTTCTCAGTCCCCTTTAGTCTGTGATAGCACTAACAGGCGGATGAGGCTTCACAATTATCTTATTAGTGTTTAAACCCCACCCGTGGTTTATCACTTAAGTTATCACTGATTAATCTAACTCTATGTGGGTTACCCTGACAACCCCTTTGTGCGCCGGCCCCCACTAGAGCCACTCTCTCTAGACACTCTAGCACAAGAATATTCAACTGAACATGATTGTATCAACAAGGAAAACTAAACCAACAATGGATCAACCGCGAGGCACAACCCTCTCGCCCAAAATCATACGCATAACGTTCACAACGGTACAACCCAAATGTTCATTAACCAAAACCAGAACATAAGAACAACATCAACTTACAAGATCAAAAGCAAACAACAGTGTTCCCACCTCTAGAAGTCCTAAACACAAATTAGGTTCCTATAATTGGAACGGTTAACTCTAGGGTTTTTCCACATGACCTAACCCCTATTCAAAGAAATCAACTAGAATAAAATAAAATGAATAATCTCGAGAGTGAAGAAATCATAGAACAATGCCAACAACTTAATAAACTTAACCAAAAACGTAAATCAACATCTCAAGAAAGTTCAATAAAATTCAAAGCACAATTTATTTCTATACTATAACGTTGCACTATTCAATTTATTTAATACTCTCATAACTTATTCATAATCTTCTCAATCTCACTATATTATAATAACTTGTAAAAATAATCGTATTAAGTTTATAAATCCAACATACACCCTCAACGTGTATATATATATATATGCGTATACACACACACAGATATATATATAAATAAAAATAAACATCTATCAAAAATCCTACTTTTTAAATCATATTATAAAACAACTTCGAATAAAATCATATCCGACTAATATAACAAAAAAAAAACTTAAATTACACAAAACACTCCAAAATGAAATGATATAAAGAACACAAGCTCGACAATATTTAAGTAATTTGTTGCCTAAAATCAAACCATAATTTCTATATCAAAATATAATTAATTATTTAAAATATAATAATACCTTAATTTTATTTTACATTAAAAAAAAAAACATTAATATTTCACGTCCAAAGAAAATATCATTTCTTTAATAAAAAAAAAAAAACAATTAATAATAACATTAAAAAACAAATATTAAATAACTTAAATTATAATTATATTATTTAATAAAATGAATATATTTAAAAAATATATATATATATATAAATTTAAAATGAAATAAAAATAAACTAAAACAAAAAAAAAACATTTATGAATTAATCATAAGAAAATAAAAATCCCCAACCGCCGGCCGTGGGTAGTACCGCCGGCGGACTGCACACAGCAGTCCGACGGCGGCTGTACGCAGCGGTACGCTGCGCATAGCAGTCCGTCCGGACTGCTGTGTCAGCCCCTGCGGCCAGTGGGGGAATGGGGCGGGTACGGCCAGCCGACCCCCCCCAAACTCCCACAAATTTAATTTTTTTTCTAAACAATGAAAATTTTCGATTTCATTCTTTTTGTAGTTAAAATTTTATTTTATCTTATTTCATTTTTTTTTTAATTTTTTTTTAATAAAATATACCAGTCCGTCCGATACAGGTACGGAGTTCGACGGCACAGAACCATAGTTTTCAAAAAAAATTCAAATTTCCTTTTCATTAAAAATCAATAATAAATACTTCAACATTCCAATAAAAAAAATACCAGATAAACATTTATATATATATATATATTTTTATATATGAATATTCCAATGAATATATATAAAATTATATATATATATATACATAAAATTACATAAACACAGACAATTAATTTTCTGTATAAAATACAGAATCATCACAAATTTAAATATATAATTAAGATAATAAAAAAAAACAAAATTTCAAATTTAATAACACACTAAGAGTGATCCTTTCCTTAGTAAATATAAGAGTGAGCAGTTGAGTGTATTCATACGGAATTCGTCAGAATTTCATTTCAGTTTGTTTGCCAGGTATTATTTCCAATTTCAACATGAATTTTCTTTTCAAAGGAAAACCTATTTGTTTATTCGATATCTAATCTCAAGAAAATCATTAAAATCTAAATCGTAGTCAGATTTCCTTTTGTTTATTTGCAACACAAATTCATTCAACCATAATTTCTGTTTATTTTACAGATTCAGAGAATCAAAGATAAAGACGGGAACCTGGAGTCCTACGCTTCTTGTGAGAATCTGCTGATGCCCGTTTGATTTCGATGACTTCGAAGAGCTCCTTGCTCGTGCTTCCAAATCTTCTATTGAATTTTGCCCTCGAACTTGAATCCTATTTTGTTGTTTAGAAAACTCTCCAGAACATTCACCAGAAACAGATTGACAATCCCTCTCTAAAAACTCTCCTCCCAATACAATAGAAGATTTCAATACCCTTTCTAAAAATTTCAGAATACCAAGCCCCTCTCTTGCACAACTTCTGTAACAAAAATCTCTGTGTGTGTAAAACTTCCCAAAATTCTTAATTCAATAATAGATAATATCCCTCTCTTCACAAAAATTCTAAAAATTCTAAAAAAAAAACAAAAATCAAATAAAATCATTCTTTAAAAGCAAACTTTTTACTCAAATCTGTATTCTTATTGGCTCACACAATCTTTTTATTCTTTTATTTGTTTTATTGTTTTAATTTTCATTTTTGCAACTTTACTTGCACAACACTTTACTTATTTAATTTAAATAATTTATTCTAATAATTATCTTCAACCAGATAATTAATTAAAATAAATAACACACATTTAATATTTAATTATCATTTAATTGAAACACATGACTTTATAAAAAAATTAATTAAAACATTTAAATATTTTCATACACATAAACCAACATTAAAATACACACTTATTATCCACCTTTAATTAACAAATTCACAACTTGTAAAATATCAACATCAATCAAATAATCATAACTTATAAAATACCACATTGATCAAAAGATGACAAAATACAGAACACAAACCACAAAGATGACAATTACAGAAATGCACAATACCAAATCAACGAGACGACCTGACATCATGGAACGGGAGGACTTCATCGTCACCTCTGTATCAACATTTATCCGTTGGGCTATTTGGTGCTCGCCCTGTCCTGCCGAAGCAGGTGGAATCGAGACTTATACCTGCAAATCCTGCATACAAACGAAGTTGTGTACCTGTGCATACATATATATATATATATATATAATGAAGCATTAAATCAAAACACTGAGTTGTGAGAAGGAGTCGCAACATAGCAGGGCACTCGCGAACGAGTGATGCCATATTGTCCTTCATCACACCTATCCTAACAATTATAATCTAACTGATAAACTAACATTTCTAAACTAACAATTCATCTCATAACATATCTAATTAAACCACTGCATCATATCATAATTATGAAAATGAACTAACATCTAACCAACCACAATGTCATATGAAATAATCAAATCCTCAAGTGTATAAACATAATCACCAACAGTCTACTAATGGAATACAACTTCATCAAATGTCTAACTATCCAACTCAAACAATATCATCATCGTCACAAGTAGCAAACAACCGCATTGAAAAATACTAAATCCTACCAGTAAGAGGAGGGGTATTACAACTCAATTCTAGAGACTTTATGTAGGAATTTGGTTGTGTTGAAATTTTATCCTTGAATATAAGTATAACATTTAATATTTTTACCGCCCATCCTAATTTTTATTCTCATACAAGTTTAATTCTAATAACATGAGAGAATTACTGAATTCTTACATTAAAATAACATAGAATAAAGATGTAATAATATAAAAGTAATATTAATAAAAACTAATATAAATATACATGTCAACATTTACATCTTTGATAATGTAGCATGTATAAAGGTGCTTGAAAAATGTAGATAATAAAGTTACTAAGTAACAAGATATTGCTACTAGCAGAAGGAAACAATATACATTTATCAAAATTATGACAAACTTCATTCCTTCGAAAATCATATCCCATGGTAACTAGTTGACGATGTCCCACTAAAGTGAGATTGTAGAAATTTGACACAAAATGGTTCATGGTTATAGTGGCTCTTTCTTTTAAGAATCATGGAATATACCTTGGTTTAGGGATTCTCACTCCAATGTGCACAACAACCAAAACATCCCCTAGTCCTCCTAGATAGCCATGTTGAACCATCAGACTCACCAAGAACAACACATCAGCCTACTAAACTCCAATGTATAGTAAAAAAGAAATGAACCATGAATAAAGATTGATTTGCACCTAATATCTAACTACAAATTCTACAAATTTGAAGCCCAACACCATCCTGATAATGACTATAGTCCATCTATTGTGTAACTTGAAAATCTATGTAAATCTTTGGCTAATAATTTCTCCTAGAAGGCTAATCGCCATCAAAGATTGGTTAGACAAATTGGTGTATCAAATTCCATAATGATTTTCATACTAGTGGTTTAATCAAGATTATGATGAACTTCATTAGTAATTCTAGTTAAATTTATAAAAAAATTGGACCTTGGTTCTGCATCCCACTATGGTGAAGCATGAGCCGATAATTAAAACATTTAGTACAAAAGATATTGCATAATCTAATTAAGGATCTATATCTTGTTATCTTACCTCAATTTACATGTTTTAAATTTAATTTTTATCAGAAGAATTATTAAATTTAATTGAAAGGTGAGCGAAATTGTCAATTGTTGCATTCACACTTTTTCAGCACATGGAAGAGCCATTGCAAATTGTATGGATTAATATCTAGATTTAGGAAGAGTACTTCAAAGCATTAAAAAGTTAGAGAATTGAGTGGGTTGTTGTACCTTAGTCATTATCAATATCCACTAACGAGTCACTATAAATTTCACTCACTTCTTATTAGAACTTATAAATATGTTGAAACTTGTCTTCATTCTGGAGACTTTATATAAGAACTTGGATGTGTGGAAAATTCATCCTAAAATAGAATGATACGTATTATTTAATAGTTTCTCCACCCATGCTATGATTTTTATTGGCATACTCGTTTTATTTTCCACAAAAATATTTCATTGGTTTGAATACAAGTTTAAGTTGCCAAAATAAATATTTTATCAGTTTTAAAACAAGATTAATTCACCAACAAAAATACTTTATTGGTTAGAGTACAAGGTTAATTCATCAACATAAATCTTTTTGGTTTCAAAATAGGTTTAATTCACCAACAAAAAATATTTTAATGATTTGAAAACAACTTTAATTCACCACAATTTTTTTTAATTGGTTTGAAAACAAGTTTAATTTTCTAATGAAAATATTTTATTGGTTTGAAAACAAGTTTTAATCACCAATAAAAAAAAAATTGGTTTCAAAAAATTATAATTTACCAAGACTTTGTACAAACTTCTAGTGAATACAATAGATTCAACAATTGAATTTATATTTTTCCTCGAAAAAAATTTGACAAGGTTTATCAAGTTTTTACACCTTTTTTGAGGGGGGGTTCTTAAAATTATCCCTTGATTACATATATGATGAGCATATGGTTGCAAGTACGAAGAAGTTATTGCAAGAATGAAGGTGTTGTCATTGATATCAACTGGTTAATTGGTTATCAACTAGTTGTTGTCATTAATGTCATGGATGAAGATTATTTGGTTTTATATGTCAAGGATATTGAGAAAATTATAAAAGAAAAGGTTGCAGGTATTCAGTGGTTGCTTTGGGTTTTGCTTCAGGATTTTCTCCTATGTTTGTGTGGTTTAGATATATTGATCATGATTGTTGGAAGTTGCTATATCTATATTTTTTTCTTCTGACTTGTTGTACAATGTGGGTTATGTTCACCAATTGTAAACTGTGGTTTTTAGGGTTTCTGGCTAAGGTGCAGGAGAAATGTTGTCAGTTTGAATTTTTTTTTTTTAAGTCTTATGACTTACGATTCTAGACTTAAATTGTTATAATTTTGTTGAAGACATTTTTTTTTTGGAAAGATTGGATCGGGTTAAGGATTGCATGTGCTTAATTATTCTATGTTTTTTATACTAGTATTGCCAACCTTGTGTTAAAAACTACTCTCAAAGATCATAAAGCATGTTGGGACTTATTTGGGCCTTCTCTTAGCACGTGTTTGGGTTTCCCTCATTTTAATTCCACCCTAGAATGTTTTGGCGATAACTTAATTTGAATTTAAATGATGGATGACCAACTTTTGATATGTTTCAAAGTTGAAGATGGTATATATATAGGATTATATATTGGTGAAAGGTGTACAAAGAGTGGTGTGAAGAAATAGAGTAGATTGATGTGAAACAGATGTGAATCAGTGTGTATGTGATGTGACTGAGGAAACTCAGTATAAAATCTAAATGTTGAGTTTCCAGAAGTAGTGAGCTGAAGGTGTACTCTATAATTCATGCATTTTTGCAAGTGGTTGAGTGAATCATGGTGGAAATCTTTGTTGCATTGAGATTGTCTTCTTTGTGTAACATACCTCTTCTATCTTCTTTGTATTTGTGTTGTATTG
This sequence comes from Sequoia sempervirens, assembly GCA_007258455.2. Taxonomy (NCBI): domain Eukaryota; kingdom Viridiplantae; phylum Streptophyta; class Pinopsida; order Cupressales; family Cupressaceae; genus Sequoia; species Sequoia sempervirens. Next base: position 79,016,623 of record VDFB02358134.1, read on the forward strand.
AGCCCTTCAGGTAGTTAACCCTTGTTGGACAGAGATTCTTGATCCATATAGTCAGTCCTTGTTGTTTTGGCAATGAGCCTTTGTAATCAATTTTTATATTCTCTATATTGTGAGATAATCCTCACCATGGTTTTTCCATGTAAATCTAATGTTATTGTGTCTGTATGTTACTTTTTAGTTTCTACCTTTGCACTTAATGTTTAATCATTTTAGTAGAGTAAATTATTTATGATTGATCTAAGTTCTAGTGGATGTTTTAAAGATTAAATTTGTTGCAAATGATTCACCCCCCTCTCAATTATCTTGTTCAACAATTGGTATCAGAACTTGTTTCCTTGGGGAAGAGATCAACTACTTAGGGAAGGTCTGGGATGGTTGGGAACATCACTTTTGAGTATCTAAAGTTTGATGAAACTAATTATTCTATTTGGAACATAGTAATGGAAGAATATCTGGAGTATTGTAGATATGATGTTGAGAAAGTGTAAGGCCCCACCTTGCATGTGATTAGTAAAGCCCTAATATGTTTTATGTGATCCTAAAATAGATGGTAAGATGTATTATAGATGAAAAATAGTGTGATTATTTGATAATATTCTTGCTTATGCTATCATGAATGTAAGAACCCATTTTGTATCCCCCATTTTATTTCAATCGAATAAGTAGTTAGATGATAATTATGATGAAATGAATGATAAAAAAATATTTTTAGGATTTATGGGCATTAACCTTAATTAATTATGATAGATGCACATGTGAATTGTTGGATATAACTTTAAAGTGTTGGGTTATTTAGCGTATTAAATCTTGGTAAATGGTTCATCGTTAATGTTATAAGAGTTTAAAATGAATTACTAAGGTGGTAAACAAAATGATGGAGTGACTATTTCATTGAATATATTCTTGTATTGGAGTATGTGTGTATTTCCTTTGATTATAATAAAAATTGAACCATTAGGTTCATTTGATGTATTAATGAGTAAATATTTCATGAGTGAAAATTATGTGAATTGGATTAGCTAATAATATGAAGAGATATATGATCTAATCATGCTGACTTTGGTAATGTGTAGGAATCAAATATGCAAATAGGAGGATAGATAAATGTTGGAATCAAATCAAATACATCTTTGGAAAGTTCTAAGTGTAGCCCTACTTGACTTAGAAGGGTTTGAGGTTTTATTATTGGTTGGGTGATTATGTAGAATCTAATTGTAGGACATGTGATGTGAGTTTGGTTGGGGTTGGAACCCTTGGTTAGGATCAAAATTCGTATGGATTCTTGTGTGGGTTTTGAAAAGGGATTATTGAGTCAATTTCCTTGGTTTTTGAACAAGAATAGACCCCTAGGACCTATACCTATGGGTTTGGAACCTTTTTGACATGTGAACTTGTCCTTGGAGTGTGGATCCCTCAAAAGTCCACATTCATGAATGTGGCGAATTCAAAAGTGTTGGGGCTTGGGAAGAGTGACTTGTCACTCTCAACCTTCTACTCCTCAAAAAGTTCTTGGGATTGGCACAAGACTCACACATGTGTGAGAACTTGTGGGAAAGAGTGTAGGTTTGGAGGATCCCTATATACCTCAAGAAGATGGAAGATTTGGCCATTGCCCACTTCTCCTTTGGAGAACTCAAGTTGAGATAAAAGAAAGGATGAGAAGAGGAGGGTTCCACATCTTTGAAAGGATAGTGAGCAAGATGCATTCTCTTGGAGATGAAGAATTTCACAAGAGATCAGTCCCTTCATCTAGAAGAAAAAAAAAGATAAGTTCTTCCTATTTCCATTTACACTTGTCTATTGGTTGTAAGAAGGTGACAATGTATGGATTATGTTTGAAAATAGAAAGTAGAGAACCTAGACACATGAAAATGGTTCTATGTTAGTTTCATCCCTTTTGTAAAAATGAGAAAGGACTCCATTTATCATTGTGGAGCTTAAAATGAAATTCCTTGCTCGTGGGTATGGCTAGAGCCCACGAGGCTCCATGATGCCATTATGGTAGGGTGGAGAGCAAGACTTTGTTCATGGGTGTGTAAGACATTTGTTTTCTCAAACATAGTGGTAGAGTTACAAGTTGCAAGGAGATGAATTTTCATATTGTCCAATGTAGAAATGAGAGCAAACGTTAAGTAGTTATGTGACCTTCATTGTTTCTCCATAAATTTGTTTGTAACATGGAAAGCTAGCATTTTGTTGTATTATGGAAGGGAGAATGGAAAAGAGTAAGGTTGTTTTCTTTAGCATGTAAAAATCAAATTGTACCCATTATTGTTGTAATATTTCATGGTTGAGGGGTGAATTTCACTTCTTGAAAAAAAGAAGTTAAGTTTCCTCATAAATATGATATTTCATTTCGTGCTTATAATTTGTGTTTTGCAACCGATAAAAGGAAAACAAATCCTTCTCTTTATCATTGTAGGTATTAGTTGTAAGGTAATTTTCGTTGTGAAGTAAAGTTTAGAACACAAATGTAATCCTCTATGTTTTAGATAAATGAGCAAGTGCCTTGGTTTTGAACTTATCCAGTGAAAATGGTGGTTTTTATGTTTCTGGTTAGTTGTTGGATGAGTTTTTTTGATTAAACCTCTTGGAAACGATAATCTATTTCGCATAAGCTATAGGGAGAGTGTGCCATGATAATCCCTATGAGTCACAATTATTAATGTAGAGAGAAAGCAATCTAATACAGTAGCCACTAAACTGTAATAGGAGATATGAAGATTAAAATAAACTACTAAGCATTATGCTTAGAAAATTCTGTAAAGCTTCACCTCTTTGCCCCATGAAAGTAAAAAAAATAAAAATAAAATAAATTCATAATTTTGTATCCTCCTTCCTTTCTATAAATTGCATTATGTGCAATTAGTACCATACCAGACTATAAATGAGGAACAATAGTGTAGGAATATAATTAGTGGGAAATCATTATTTCTTCAAAATTAGAAAAGAATAAATAAATGAGGGGTTATCTAGATTTTGCTTTCTATACAAATCCCATTTTTTTTTTTAGATTCTGCAAGGAAATGCATGTATATGAAACTCAGAATAAAAGCTTTCCACTTCCAAATATACCCCTAGAATTATAGTTTGTGGAAGTAGAAAATACATTTTGGCCTATGTCTAAACCATAAGATAACACCACACAAGGCTTTTGGTTGTTTGCAACAGAGCTAATTTAGCCTAAGATACTGATTAAAAGGGGGTTTCTCAGATAATATAGTCCTCAATGTCCTGTAAGGCGTAGACCCAGTTCATAATATGCAAGGTCAAAAATAAACATGGAGTTGAAATAATAATACTCTCAGGAAAACTCTGGGGAGCCCCATACTCATGCCCAGCTGCTTCCTGAGCATTTACCTCATGCCATTCCTACTGTTGAGTATTGATGTGCTGCATTTCTTTTCCCTTAGACTGGAATGCATTCATACCGCATGCTTGTGCAAAGGAGGTCGCCGCTTTATTCCTTGTTTTGCTTGGTTGAAGGAGGTGTACGTTAATAGAAAAGTTAGGGCTCAGTGTGTAGAGTTGGCGTGTAAGAAATGGGGAGATGTCCTCCACCACGCCCTTAGTCATTGCTGCTTGACCACCGAACTTTTGTCAGTCTACTCAAACCATCTCAAGCATTTTAATGAAGTATGTTGCCCGCTCATTCGTCAATTATGCAATTTACTGGAAAAGCCTACCATTCTGACTGACATTTATTTGTGACAGTGCTTCTTAGTAGTTTTTTTTTTGTTTTAGTAGATAGGAGGTCACATCAGATTCTTTTTCTCTATAGAATAATTACTTTCGCCAACTAGATACATTGAATGCTGGCAGTTGGGTTCTGTCTTGTCGTGTGAAGAAAAGGAAGCCATCTCATTTTTTTTTATACAAATGACTCTTCACAGCTATATTTGGAAATGAAGAGACATGAAATAAATTGCTTGTTTTATTTTAAAAATAATATAGTTATTAATTGAATAAATTCATAATGATGTAAAATAGAGAATTACTAATTGGTAACATAACCTTTAAAATCTCAGTAAAAAAAAAATTAAAAGAAAGGAAAAAAAAACACATTCAATGGAACAAATCAATCTTACTGATGATGTGGAAAGTTGAAATTAATCATCCACATATCCAGGCAAGTGAGATCACTGCATCGCTTGCTTCTTGAATACTATGTGAGCAGGGGAAAGATCACTAAAATTTATTTGTACAACAAAAACAAATGCATTGTTGTTAGAATTAAATAGCTCTAATATTTTAATATTCATGTAAAATTTCATTACCAAATCTTCTTCCTTACTTTTCTCCAAAAAGAGCATAAAGAGATTAAATTTTAAAGAAAAAAAGAGAGACTCCACATATTTCTACTTTCCCTTATTCATATCCTTATTAAAAAGAAAAAAATAATTCATATCCCTATTAAAAAGGGAAAAGTAATTATTTGTAACTATTAAGATTGGAAAAGAAAGAAAGAGAGAAAGAGTATAGGGAATCTTTCCATTTAAAAAGATATATATGCATTTCTTTCTAAAAGTAAAAAAAAAATATATGTTTTTTTTTTCAAAAAGTTAATAATTTCAATTATTAGATTTTAATATATATGTGTGTCTTTCTTGAAGCTTTCTAGAAGTTAAATGGTTATGATCTTTAATTTAAAAAAAAGAGAGGTTAGACTATTTTATTTACTAGTGTTATTTTATAAAGTGAAAATTTTAAGACTAAAATATTACTTGGTGATTTATTTATTTTATTGTAGAAAAATAAATATTTAAAGTTTCAAAGGTGATATATATATATATATATATCATAGTTAATAATGTTATTAATTATCGATATAATAATAATAATAATAGTTATGGTGTTAATTGATTTTATTAGATGATTACAATGTATAAATAGTAATATATATATTGAAAGAGGCTTTGGCCTTTAAACAATAATAAATTTTCATGTGGATTTCTAATTGTAAATAAGTGGTATTATGGATACCAAGGGTAATATTGTTAGTAATAGTAGGAACGTTTTGTTCAATGTTAAAATCTATAAAACAAAATGTGAGTATAATGGCTAATATTAATCATCCACATTATCGATGTTCTCTATACTTGACAAAGGAAAAGAGAAAATAATTTAACAATAATAATATGGTTACTATATACACGAGATAGTAGGGATAATAATACCAAGAGCAATGCCCATCCATGACTAATTTAATAGTAGCTATATTTCAGATTAACTGGAAATGTTCTACAATTATAACATTGTAACATAATAGAATATCACTTGATACGAATGGGATGTTTGACCACATTGGCATTAATTTCAATTAAGTGGTGAGAATAATGGTATAGGTGTTGCAAACAAAAATAGTTGTACTAATGCTAGAGTAATTTTTCATTAAAGTTGTGCTTTGATGGTCTAATGGAACCTTAGTTTCATATTCCTTTATTGCTTTAAAAATATTGGTGTCACGTGTAACCTAGACTATTCTGACTCTAACCCCTAAAAATTTAAGGTGCACACAATGGACTCCATGCACATGTTGTTCATTCTTCTTTTTCCCTATTGGGAAATTTGCTAGCAAAGACTTTGCATTAGCAACATCCCAAATGTGTTGAGAATTGTCTGCCCTTTTGAGTATGGTAGTTCATCCCCAAGCATTAACATTTGTATTTAAAAATAAATAAAATTGAGTTTTTCTAGCGTGAAAGTTTAGGCATGACAGAAAGCTTACAAGAATCCTTACACTTCTTTTCCTAATGGTTTGAGTACAGATGATCAAATAAAGGTGCATGAAGTGAACAATAAGGTGAAGTTCATTTTGAAGAATATTCTTGCACATTTCAAGTTGATTAAAGTTCAAAATCTGAAGACTATTAAAGAATTTTGGGATTCTTTAGAAAAGGCACATGGAGGAGATGAGAAGGTCAAAGAAGCAAAGTTGTAAAATTTGGAGATAGTTTGAGCTCCTGCACATGTCTAAATATGAGAACATTAAATCCTAAATAGAAAGAGTAGATGAAGTGTTAGGTGGTATATGAGGACTTGGTGCTACAATAGATGAATCTAGGATTTTAAAGAAGATTCTTAGAAATATCCTTGATGCATATAATGAAAAGGTATCTTCTATTCAAGAACATGTAGATTACAAGACGTACACTAAAAATTAGTTAGTGGGAACTCTAACAACTTTTGAGTTGAGAAAGTTGAATTTGAGAAATGGATCCAAGTCATAAACTACTTTCAAGGCTATAAGAGTGGAAGATATGGATGAAGAAAGCCTTGATGAAGTATAAGCTAACTTTGTGAGGAGGATAAAGAAAGGCTCTAGAAAGTATGAAGGTAAGTTACCCTTTAAATGCTTTAGTTGCAGAGGAATAGATCATTATGCTTTGAGGTTTCTGGAAGGAGCTAAGATGAATAAACAAAGATATGAGAAAGAAAATAATGACAAGAAGATCAATAGAGCATATTATGTGAATGAGGATGCTAGTATTTCTGATGAGGAAACTAATTATGGAAATCACGATGACAATGAATGCTTGTTCTTCGGTATAAAAATGAACCTACTTAGACTACTAATTTTGAAAAATAGGTGAAGGAATTCCCTCTAGAGAAGGAGAAAAGTGAAGGTACCATAATCTCTTCCCTAAATGCTAAATAGGAAAAGAACTATTGTGTTGTTGGCATTGACTATTCACATCACATGACTAGTGACAAGAGTAAGTTTTTTAAACTTGAAAAATATGATGGAGGCTTAGTTATGTTTGGAGATGATATTGGTGCTAAGATTTGTGGCATAGGTTTAGTAATATTTATGGCAAGCATAATACTGATGATGGCTACTATGTTAAGGGCTTAAGGAATAATATTTTGAGTGTTGGATAGATGTGTAGTAAGGGATATGATCTTGTGTTTAAGGATGAGAGGTGTGAAATTAGGAAACGATCCAAAATAGTGACTGGTGTAGGAAATAAGTCTAAAGGAAATATATATCAACTTAAGGGTGTTGATGGATGATGTTTTATGACTTAGATTAATGACAATTGGCTATGGCATCATATAATGTGTCATATTAATTTTGATAACTTGGAAAGGATTAGTGCAATGCAATCCATGAGAGATTTACCGAGGATTACAAAGCCTATTAATGTTATTTGTAGGAATTTTTAGTTTGGAAAACAAGCAAGAAATCATTTCAGATCAAAGGAATGATCTACTACTGGACTACTAGATTTAATTCATACAGATCTTTGTGGTCCTACAAGAGATAATTCTACAAGGTGATAAGTACTTTATGCTTTTGATTGATGATCACTCTAGGTATACATCATGGGTTACATTTCTTAGAGAGAAATATGATGCATTAGATAGATTCAAGACATTCAAAGATATGGTTGAGAATGAAGTGAATTTGAAAATAAAATGCTTAAGGTCTAATAGAGGTGGTGAATTCACCTCCCATGAGTTTAATATTTTTTATGAGGTTCATGGAATAAAGATAAATTTATCTTCTCCAAGAACTCCTCAACATAGAGTTGTTGAAAGGAGGAACAAAATGATTCAAGAAGTTGGTAGATCAATGATGACTGAAGTTGATCTACCGAAATTCTGCTTGAGAGAATCTATTCATACTATTGTTTATGTGTTCAATCAAATTCAAGAAAGAGAAAAAAAAAAAACCCCTATGAGCTATGGTGTGGAAGAATTCCTACTGTTAAGTATTTTAAGCTATTTGGAAACAAATTTTATATTAGACAAGATGAATAAACTTTAGGAAAGTTTGATGCTAAAAGTGATGAAGGTATTTTTCTTAGATATTCTACAAGAAGCAAAGCTTATAGATGTTTCAATAAAATACTTGAGGAAGATTGTAGAAAGAACAAATGTCAAAATTGATGAAGTGGTGAAGAATTCAATTGAATTTGATGGATTGTATCTGATGAACCTAATTGTGTAAGAATTGAAGAAGTTATGGAAGAGTGGAAAAATGATGAGCAAGAGAAGAAGAATGAAGAAGAGCAAGAAGAAGCTTTGGTGGTGTCCCCTAAGACACCTAAATATTTATAGAGAAATCATTTAGATAGTTAGATAATTGGAGACAAAACAAACGGAGTATTGACAAGAAGTAGAGTTGCTAGTGGTGAAGTGAATACGTGTTTACTTTTTGAGATTGAACCTAAAACTGTAAGTGAAGCATGTAAAGATGAACATTGGATGGCATCTATGAAAGAAGAACTTATGCAGATAGAAAAGAATCAAACATGGGAATTAGTCCCTAGACTGGAAGATAAAAGCATAATTGGATCAAAGTGGGTATGCAAAAACAAGTTTAATGAGAATGGAGAAGCTGTCAGAACCAAAGCTAGGCTTGTGTGTAAGGGCTACTCAAAAATAGAAGGCATAGATTTTTAGGATACTTTTACTCTAGTGGAAAGAATGGAAGCTATTAGAATGTTCTTAGAATTTTCTACTCATAAATATTTCAAATTCTATTAGATGGATGTTAAGTCTACTTTCTTGAATGGTAGGCTAGAAGAAGAGGTCTACATGGAACAACTAGAAGGACCTTAGTTGTCAAATCAACCGGATATGGTCTATAGATTGAAGAAATATTTATATGGATTGAAGCAAGCTTCTAGAGCTTAGTATGAAAGGTTGGAAAAGTATTTGATTCGACAAGGTTTCAACAAATGTACAGCATAAAGTAATCTATATTTTAAAATTGAAAATGAAAAAATCCTGATTGTGGTTGTATATGTTGGTGACATTATCTTTGGAGGAAATGAAACTATGTGCAAGATGTTTGTGAAAGAAATGCAAAAATAATTATAGATGTCCATGTTTGGTGAGATGAATTTCTTTCTTGGCCTACAAATTAATCAAATAGAGAAAGTGATTTTTATTTCATAGTCAAAGTATGTAAGAGAGATGTTGAAGAAGTTTGGGATGGATGGATCCAACCGGTATGCACTCCTATGGTGATTGGTTGCAAATTAAGTAAAGATGATGATTCACCCAAGGCTAATTAGAAAAAATATAGGTATATGATTGGTGGACTATTGTATTTGATTGCTACCAGACCAAATATTATGCATGTAGTTTTTCATGTGGTTAGATTTCAAGAAGACCTTAAAGAAACACATGTTGTGGTTGTTAAGAGAATATTCAAATATTTGAATGGCACTTTGGATTATAGCTTATGGTATCCTAGGGATACTAACTTCACACTAAGTACTTATACAAATGTAGATTGGGCTGGATGTGTAAATGACATAAAGAGTACAAGTGGTGGTGCATTCTTTCTTGGTTGTAGGTCGGTGGCTTGGTTAAGTAAAAAGAAAGATTCAATTTCATTATCTATTGTTGAAGTTAAGTATATTGTTGTTGCATCTTGTTGTACACAAGTTTTATGGATGAAACAAACATTGAAAAATATCAAAGTGATGTATGATGATCCTATTTCTATCTTTTGTGGTAATACAAGTGCAATTACCATTTCAAAGAATCTTGTTGTACGAAGGATCATATTGATGATATATTTACAAAGGCTCTTCCTAAAGATTCTTTTGAGTATCTCTGGGAGAAGTTAGGGGTGATTTTCCCTCCTTTCTTGAACTAGATGCATATGGAGATGCATCAATCTAGTGGGTCTATGCATCTATCTTTCTTATGGACTAATTTTTTTGTGGCTACCTCTTAGGGGGAGTAGGTAGTGTCGTGTTTTTTCATTGAAAGAATATTTTGTGTTTAATGTCAAAGGGGAAATCAATGTAAAACATCTTTTTCCTTTACCATTGATGTCAAAGGGGGAGATGAGGAAGATGTGAAAAATATTATCTACTGATATGAGGAAGATGTGAAAGAGGTTATCCTCTAAGGGGGAGAAACAAAAATCAAAATCATGAGAAGTGTGTTCAGAGATAGAGTGTTGTCTTTGATGGTTTCTCACATCATGTGTTTCCATCAATGACAAAGGGGGAGATTTTTGCAAGAATGGAGGTGTTTTCATTGATGTCAACTGGTTAATTGGCTATCGACTGGTTGTTGTCATTAATTTCATGGATGGAGGTTATTGGTTGTATATGTCGAGGATATTGAGAAAATTATAAAAGAAAAGAGGTTGAAGGTATTCAGTGGTTGATCCAGGTTTTTCTCCTATGTTTGTGTGGTTCATATATGTTGATCATGGTTGTTGGAAGCTATTATATCCAAATTTTTGGCTTCTGATTCATTGTAGAGTGTGAGTTATGTTCACTATTTGTGAATTGTGGCTTTCAAGGTTTTTGGCTAAGGTTTGGGAGAAATGTTGTTAGTCTAGATTTCTTTTTGTTTAAGTCTTATGACTTGTGGTTCTAGAGTTAAGCTATTATGATCATGTTGAAGATATTTTTGTTTTCAAGAAATATTGGATTGGGTTAAGGATTGTGTGTGCTTAATTGTTCTATGTGTTTTACACTAGTTTGGTCAACCTTGTGTTAAACACGACTCTCAAAGATCACGAAGCATGTTGGGACTTATTTGGGTCCTCTCTTAGCATGTGTTTGGGTCACCCTCATTCTAATTCCACCATAGAATATTTTCTCACTAATCTAATTTGAGTTTAAATGATGGATGGTTGACTTTGGATATGTTTCAAAGTTGAAGATGGTATATATACATGATGAGATTATGGTGAAAGGTGTACAAAGAGTGGTGAAAAAAATTAGAGAATATTAATACAAAATAGATGTAAATCAGTGTGTATGTGATGCAAGTGAGTTAGATCAATGTGAAATCTAAATGCTAAGTTTCTGAAAGTAGTGAGCTAAAGGTGTACTCTATCATTCATAAATTTCTACAAGTGGTTGAGTGAATCATGGTGGAAATATATATTTCATTGAGATTGTCTTCTCTGTGTAACATATCTCTTCTATCTTCTTTATAAATGTGTGGAAATGAGCCCTCTGTGTGGTTAAACCTTATTGGATGGTGAGTCTTGATCTAGAAAGTGCATCCTTTTTCTTTGGTAGTGAGCCTTTGTAATTGGTTTTGATATTCTCTATATTGTGAGCTAATCCTCACCATGGTTTTTCCCTTATTGGATTTCCTATGTAAATTTGGTGTTATTGTGTATGTGTGTTACTTTTTAGTTTCTAACTTTGCACTTAATGTTTAATCATTTTAGTAGAATAAAGGATTTATGATTGATCTAAGTTATGGTATATTTTTTAAAGATTAAATTTGCTACAATTGATTCACCCCCCCTCTCAATTGTCTTGTTCAACACATACACACATACATACACATTAGGTTACATACACCATGAACATACATACATACACACATGCATATACATGAGATTACATACATTTTGAACATACACACATACATATACATGAGGTTACATACACCATGCGAATAAGCACATATGCATTAGATTACATACACACATGAACATACACATGAGATTAATTAATAGACATACATACATACACATACACATACACATACACATACACATATACATGATATTACATATATATACACAATAAAATACATACATACACATGAACATGCATACACACACATTAGATTCATAAACATACATACAAATGAAATTCATGAACATACATACACTAAGGATTTATGACATGTATACCTATGAGCATCCAAATCTAAGAAATATAGTTACATACCATGTGCATTGTTAGCATACAAAAAAATCACATCCATCATCAATATAACTAATAATTTCCATATCATATTTTCCATCTCCTCATGTAAAAATGAATAAATGTAGTCTTTAGTAAATTATCTCTAGAAAAATATGCCCCTAGGAAATCTATCTCCTATAGCTATCAACTTAGCCAATCCCTCTCTGTGGCTACAAGTCATTCTCATATCTACCACCCTCAGGTGATACCTTCCATTTTCCTTTTTATAATTCACTCCTCCTCACTAAATGAGATAGATCATCAATAGGCCTCAAAATTGTTAAGCCCATACCATAAATAGACTTGCATATAAATATTAAAAAAATATTGAGCATAATCAAAAATCATACAAATATTTAATTAAACATTCTCTCAAACAAAATATGTTGTAAGATTAAGAATAAATACTTATAATTCTATCATATATGTCTTCTTATGAATTATATGTGACAACTACAAAATTTATAACTATTTATCTCAATCGCCTATCCATGGTAGCTTTATGCTAAAAAAAAATTGCATTTATAAGCAAGTGAAATGTTAAGAAAAGTAATTTTGAAGACCTATTTGAAACTCAACAATGGTGGATTTATTACCATTGTAACCTCCTCATGCTCCAAACATGAGTAAAATATACCTACATATAAATATTAAAAAATTATTTATCATAATTAACATGAACTAAAAGAAATTAATTGAACATTCTCTCAAACTAAATATGATCCAAGATAAAGAATAATACTTCTAATTCTATCGTAGATTTCACCTTATGAATTATATGTGACCACTACAAAAGTTATAACTATTGATCTCAATCACCTATCCATGATAGCTTTATTCTCCAAACAACCTAAATTTATAAACATGTAAATTTTTAAGAAAAACAATCTTGAAGACCTATTTTAAACTCAACAATGGGGGATTTATTTCCATCATAAACTCATCGTGCTCCAAACTTGAGTGAAATAGATTTTCATATAAATATTGAAAAATTATTGAGCATATACAACACAACATACAAATTTCATTGAACATTCTCTAATACCAAATATGATACAAGATTAAGAATCACTATTTATGAATTATATGTGAATGCATTACCATAATAATATCATATTAATCATGAAACAATTGTGGATTTATTGATATGAATCACTTGAAAAAAATCATTTTTTCTCCAAAAAACCTACATTTTTATATACAAGTGAATTGTTATATGCATTGTAATATATTTTTAATTCAATACATAGAAAAAACATGAATCTAACTAAGATGAAAAATATCATACCCATCCCATAGAAAAAATAGATCTCCTACTCAAGTGTGCTTGGGGAGTCATCTCTTACCTTCAAAGTATCAAATATTGCCTCATGATCAAGATTACTAAACATCCATAGTTCATTTGTTCTTGGTTTTGCATGATTCTTCAATAAATTAATATTAATTTATACAACTAGGTTTAAATACATGAGTATAGTTTTTTGTTTCTCAAAGCCCTCAAATATAGGAATTCCATTCTTTCTAGTCATATATGTTCACAACCAAGTTCAAACAATAACAATTGATCTTATAAGTTATGTGAACCAATCATCATCCAAGTCACAAGTTGTGTTAGCTTTTATTTTCATTGAACACATCATGCCAACAAATAGTTTGATATCTCTTCATTTGCATATGGTGGAACAACTACATAAACATGTCCTAGTTGTATAAGGTCTGAAATATCATCATAGTCAAATGAAATTTCCATTTCACTTCATAAAGATGAATGAGATTCATATAATGGGCTAGGTATTATGGAATATATTTATTCTACCTGCTCAATTGACTCACAATTATCCAACTCATATTTAATAAAAATCTGATAAAAACAAGAAGAATTTTTTGTCCAAATAGTCCATGTACTTGTATTTGAGCTTCAAAATTAATGCATATTTGATGATTCCTTGATTTTCTAACAATCCAATCTCTCTCCCACTATCCCTTCATCAATCAACCAAATGAATCTACACACTTCTAAAATAAATTCCCCTCCTTGTGATAATGTATAGTTACACAACTCAGCAATTGAACTTGTATCACTAAGTGTAGCACCACCTCTTATCTTTAGTTATTACTTAACTAGAGCTCTCTTTACACATACACCCACTTCATCATGCTCCCCTTTTCCATTCCACGCTTCATAAAAACTAAAAATATAAGGTATATCCCTCTCTAAATTCCTTTGTGGTATTATTTAGCTTCTTATCAATTTGTGGAAGTCTACCACTAAAAGCCCAAGTATCATTTTGAAGAGGAATATCTAGTCTTGATCTTAATTATAGTGATTTTGACAATGTTTTATGATTTATCCTTAATTCAACAAATTTTTTCCTCAATAATCGAGACTTTCTTAATTTATTTTTGACTAAAGAGGTTGTTATTAATATATGAGAAACTCTTATATTTTTACTTACTATTCTTTCCAATAGAATTGAGTGCATTAAAAATATTTTTAACAATAATGTTTTTGATTGGAGGTAAACAGGTTTTGAAGGGGCTCTGAAACCCTTTACAAAAAAGGATAGTTGAAGCAAAAGATAACTAGATAGATCAAACAACATCCCAAACCTAGCAAGCCATCAATACTATAGCAGCCAAAAAGGAAGGAGTAAAATAGTAGAACTATATACTTTTTAGAATATTCACCACTACCATGTCACTCTCAATAGTCTTTTGATGACCATCCATAAATTTAGACATATATTTATTAGGGACCCAAACCTACATCTTGGTATTATTGCGAGTTCTTGCACTGAGCACAACCACATTTACCTTATTAACCAAAAAATTTTGTGAACTAGTAGCCTTGTCAACCAAAGCTTCCTCCACATGCCTCTCACCAACACCTTCTTTCTCACCAGGAGCAACTTCCATTCATTTCTTTTCCTTCTCATTAGGAGTAGATAGGCCCTTAGCCTCATACCTCACAAAAAATTTAGTCCCTTCCACAACTTTATCCAATTTCACACCAATCCTTTCCATTTGTTCTTCCAAGGTCAAAATTATTTTCTCAAACATTTTCTTCATCTCTAGCATCTCCTCAGCAATAGTCTTCAAGGAATCAAATAGCTCATCAACTTGACTCTAAATAGAAGACTAAGAAGCTTCCTCCACTTTTCTCATATCACCTTGAACCCTAAGATTAGTCATGTTGAGCTCATGAAAAACCCATTTAAAAAGTTTGAATAGAGAAATGGTGCCCTCCTTAGACATTCCCAAAATATTGGGTAAATCTTCCAAATCGAAGTTAAACACATCCTTATCCTCTACAACACCCTCCTCGGAAGAACTATTCTTTTCTTAGCTTGCACAAACCTCCTTATCTTTAACCCTAGCCACATGTATTTGAATCTTGCAAAGAGAGCTAACAATTTCCTCAACCACTGACCTCCTTCTATTCTGTATCTCTAGGTCCACACCTGGAGATCCCAAAGAATCCTACCCAACATTTATCTTTGAAGGAGAAGAAATATGCACCTCCTATGTTTGACTATCAGACCTAATGGCCAATTTCTTTTTTCTACCCTTCTTTGAATCCTTCTTTCTCTTAGTCCCTGAAACAGGGAGTGGTGAAGACACATCTTCAACATCATTAATCTTATCCTTCAAGATAGTAGAAGGGGTGATAGGCGTAGTTTTACAAGGTTGTTCACCAACCTCTTCCTCACTATAGGTTTCATAATCCTTTGAGTTAGGAACTGGGTCCCATTTATCAGTCTTCCCCATAACAGGAGGTTGCAATATCACTTCCATAGAGGCATGAGAATTCATAACATAATCCATGTCCTCATCCAACTCAGATTACTCCCCCAAAACCACTTTCTTCTTATTCCCTTTCAAATGCACCAACTCTTCCTCTAAAATAGTCTCATACTCCAAGACCAGATTCTATTGCTCAACCTTAGAAGCCATTACACATGGCTTAGGAGCCACAAAATCTTTAACATAATTTATAATTAGCAGAATAAGACCAACATGCAACATAGGGTTCTTAGGGTTCTTTTTATGATCCTTTAAACCATACTCCTGAGATGCCAAAAGATAAAAAGGAAAGGATATTTTCTTTTATATGGAAAAAATGATTAAAAAGAACAAAATGATAAGCATTCATTGTAGAAAACTAACCTTCTAAAGTAATGAACCTCATCAATTCCTCATCCACATCACCTTACAAAGCTTTGAGGGAACTGCGCTAGTACCCACCACTCTTGGCCTGCTTAAGCTTTTGTTCTTCATACCCTTTGAAGAAAATCCACATAGCTACCTTAGATTCCTTCTTGTCTATTTAAAGCTTCTTACCCTCCATTGAGATATCGATGATATTCATAATGAAATCCCCATTAACATCAAATTCAGTGCCACCCAATTTCAAAATCTTGTTACTCCATCCTTTAACAAATGAGGTTGTAGCCTACAGGTTATTTCCATGAAGCCTCTCCAAGTAAGGTGTAAGCCCAAATTTCTGCAATCTTCGCCACACCTCCTTTTTTTTCATGGTATCATAGGAGAAAGGCTCCACTTTTTTTCTATCACCTCCCATGACCACTAACCTTACAGAACTCAATAGCTTGAAAAGTTTGCAAATGATTAAGAGTAGCCTTGAGAAGGAAGGCCGAAAAAACCCACAATTCATGTGACAACGACATGGTCACAGAGAGAAATAATTATCCTAGAACACTACCCCATATGGAGAATACTAAAGGTACCAATAGCTTGAGAAAGATCCAACTCACCTTCATTCCACACAATTAACTACCACGTGATTATGGTCATGTGAACCCAAAAATAATGGGGCCTTCATCTAATTTAGTAGTTTTGATAATCATGATTTAAACAAGCAAGATCCTCAATGGGGAGGGGGTTTTCCACATCCCAATCCCTAGAACCACTAACACCTAGGTTAGAAAAGACATCCGTTAAGCCATTCTCTTCCCTAACAATATGAGATATATATAATTCATTGAAGGAATTTAAAATTTCAATGGAATCCATGATAAGGGATTCAACACTCGATGAGGGGACAAAAGACTTCTTCAATTTGTTAATAATATTTAAAGAGTCACCCTCAAGCCACACCTTTTTATAGCCTTTAGATTGAGCCATCTTCAAGCCATGATAGGCTGCAAATTTTTTAACAATAATGTTATTTCAATTGGAATTTTTGTTTACATGAATCTTAAATTTCTTTAGTAATGGTCTCATTTTGTATGACTTTAGCAATTGTAAAAAGAGTTAACATTGTTTGATTAATGTATTGTTGGAATAGTATTGATTGAAAATTTGGGTAGCCCGTAACTAAATGATTCATAATGACCTTTTTCCTTCAAGTTTTTCTCATATACTCCCATATATTTAAACTTACCATTTTGGGGTTCTTTAAATTTTTTTATAATTTTTTTAGACTCATTACAAGATGATGGATTTAGGATTTTATTCTCTTCTTCACAAAGGTCCTCTCTTGTAATGTTATTTGGAGATACATTGACTTTCATTATTTCATGTGTGTTATCGATTTCATGAATGATATGAATGGGTGGATTATGGAATGCAATTTTGATGTGACAGGGTTCATATCCACATTTTTGAAGCAAATATTGATGTGTTTATGCTTATTCATCTATGATGTTACTCTTATCAATAGGTGTTTCATCACATTTTGTAATATTTACAATTTTTGTTCAAAATTATCAAATTAAATTTCATATTCAATTTTTTAAAATTCATGTTCAACATTTTCAAATTATATTTCAAGCTCAACATTTTCATTTTCAATTTGATGTTCAACATTTTCAAACTCAATACCATAGTCACTTTCAATGTCATTTAAGGGTAAAGAAGAGTCTTCTCCTTGAAGATTGTTTGAAAAACCTTTTCTTACTATCCTCTTCTTGAAGATTGTTTGAAAACCCTTTTCGTACCATCCTCTTCCTTGATCTATGTTTTTCCCTACTTTCTCTAATTTACTCTACTTGAAATTTCCTATTTCTTTTGGCTTTATGAAGACTACTACATCCCATTGTACAAACAAAAACAAGTACCTTGATGATTGATGGAATAAAATTTATGTCCAAGAGTGCAAAAAAATAAAAAATCTGTTGTTGACATAATTCATGGTATTCATGACACCAAAGAGCATGTGGGAACCATTGGAACACCCATAATGGAAAATGGACCTTTTTCCCCAATCAAACAAAATGAATATCTATTCTATACTTCAAAACACATCTATTTTGTAAAGCAAAATGGGTACTTATTTTGAAAAGAATTGATATTTGTTATATAAAATAAAAATAATAATTTATAGCAATCAAATATAATAGATATAATTTATAATATTATAATATTATATTTATATAATAGAAATATTATATATTATATATTATATTAATATTAATATATTTTAATATATATATTATATATTATATTAATATTTAATAATTTTAATATACATTAAATATTATATTTTTGTTTGCTAATAGATTGGGCACCTTGAGATAATGAATATTTATTTCCTAGAAAAGGTACTTCTATCCCAATAGCTATGGATAATAATCCTTTTAGGAAAAAAATATCCTTTGAATTGAAAGGTACAACTCCCTTGTATGATATTCAATGAATTTAACTAAAACTAACTAAACACATATATTCTTTTAACCCTAAAGTAGGAAAGACATAACCTGATATAAGAAATATTTCCAATATCATATGCAAAGGAAAGATGATAAAGATAATGGAACAAAGACCAGTTCATATGAGATGAAATGATAACTAAAATATAAACCCAATATTATCTGAAAATTAAAATATATTATGAAGATAGATGCATACACTCATGCACAAGAATAATCATAAACATTAAGATATAATCAAACACACATATTTAAGAATATCAAATATCCTCATAAACTAGATACACACAAACGACTAGAGATTTCAATTAACATAAGTAGCAATTTGTATTCAAAAGCAATATAATATTAGGTATTTTCAAATGATTTCTAGAGAGTATCAGTTCAAAAGTAAACATAAATATATATATAAATGAGTAGTTGCTTCATTTTATTTACCATAGATAACTAGAATTGTAGTCTTTTCAAGAAATAAAGAGCAACTAAAAAATTAAGATGGTGGCGATTCGCTTCCAAATTCTGCAGATGTAGCTAGTCTTTTTTGCAGGGCTTGGAAAGCATTTATGATAGGTGGTGGTTCCTTATGTTGGGGAATAGTTACTGTGATATCAAAATGTCTAACCTATTCTAAGCAATTAAAATGCAATGGAAAAACATAAAGAAACACCTGAAGATTACCCTAAGGAATTTGTAAATGCAAAGAGGAAAGTGTTAAATGAGGACAAATAGATATACCTCCATTTTTTTAGCCGAAACTCCTTGTTTGGTCCTTGATTTGTATTGATTTGTATGCTCCTTGATGGCTCTTGATGTTGCTAAATGCAAGTCTTGACTATATGCTTGAATGTAGATGCAAATGGATGAATGTTGATGGCTAGATGAGTGCACAAAATGGCAGCATTTAGTTGCAAAATGGCTAAGTCTCTTAAATGCCTTAGAGGATGGGGTATTTATAGAGGAATTTGAATTCTTTAGAGAATTCAATGGTTGAGATTTATCCAAAAAAGTCAAGATGAATGGCTAAGGTGATTTGAGGACTCACAAGCCCTCACATTTTGACATGTGGAATGTGAGAGGGCTAAGGGTGAGATGATGTGTAGGTGATGTGGAAGCGAGGTACATGATGTGGAGGAAGGACAAGTACCTTCCAAGTACTTTGATGTGACCTTTCAATGATCACATGGGGAGAGGGAAAGCTTTGGGAAAATAAAAGCGAATTAAAAATTCACAATGATTGGAAGAATCTAGTGGATAAGACAAGGTTCCCAAAAGGTGGAAATTTGTCACATGTGACTTGATGTGACAAGTCAAAGATTCTAGAAGATGCATGGGAAAAGGGGATTCTAGAAGGAAAAAAATGTGGAAGAGAGGAGCCTAGGGTGAATAAAAAGGAATTAAAAATTCCTTGGGGGATGGGGAGAGTTGACTAAGGTACTAATTAGGTTTAACTAATTAGTAATTAGAGGATAATTAGGGGTTAATGAGGATTAGAAGCCAACTTGCAAAATTTGGAGGATGTGACACATCCTAATCAAGGATTAGGCATGTGCACATTCTTAATGAAGAGATTAGGAGATGGATTAGGATTAGATGAAAATGACATGTGAGGAATTAAATAAATGTAATATTTATTTAATTCATTTGATGAAAAGAAGATTAAGGTAAGGTATTTAATTATTAATTGAATACCTTAGGGATTTGACAGAATTAAGGATATTAATTAAATAATAGTAATATTACTTAATTAACTTAGATAAGAGGATGCTTAGATTAAAAGTGATAAATTTGGATAAATTAAGTGTCCAAATTTGGATGTCTACATTTTTCCCCTCTTTGAGATGGTGTTACAAAGTACCATCATTTCAAAGAATATTAAAATATAGAACCCAGAAGGAGATGGTTAGATTGAGAAGGATGCCCCGGTCATCAAAAGGATGACTAGGAAGAAATATGATAGAGGTGAAGATGAAGATTAGGGATAAGGATGCCCCCTCGAGAGGACATGTAGGTTTAAGAGAACACAGATGTTCTCTTGAAATGGATGAGATGATGAAATGGGAGATGAGGAAGAGGATGAAAGGGGATGGATATGAAAGGATGAAAAGGCGACATGAGGTTGGGAAACAAAAAATGGATGAAAAGACGAAGATGATGTTACCCCAGTCAAGGTACAAGCCAAAAGGGGTTGAGGATGGATGGAATGTTGTCAATGAGGATAGGGAAGGATACATCCCAATGAGTGGTATTGCTGAGGGAAGGATACATCCCAAAACACCACTAAAGGATAGGGAAGAGTACCTCCTGATGATGATGAAAGTGTTGTTGACGAGGGAAGGATACATCCCAAACAACACCAAAGGGATATGGAAGAATAAAATGGGATGATGATGATGATGATGATGATTGGATCTAGGCTTGTAACAAGATTGAGAACAAGACCAAGGATATGATTAGATTATTTGGGCTAAATGGAATGGATGGGGATTGGATAGAGATGTGAGATAAGGATGAAGGATGAATGGATGGGGGGATACATGCAAGACGATAGAATGGAAAATGAAATGCAATCCTAATGCAATTTGCCATCTTCGGAGCACTGATTTTTGCTATAGCATAAGACACCAAGTGCTAGGGTATGTGGAACCAAGGCGTAATAGTGTCTAATGCATGAAATAAACACAATAGACAAGAAGGCTATCCCAACACCCCAAAGTCACAAAGACCTTGGTCAGGCCAGGTATTGAGATAACCACAAGCACAAAAGGATGCCCTAGCATAACACAAGACCTTAGGGATCTTGGTGGGTACTATGTGGGACAACCAAGAAGACACAATCAAATAAAAGAGCAAGATATGCCCCTATGTGGACCAATCAAAACACACCATAATATGATGGATCATGGAGGCCTTGACAAGTGATGATAGGGAGCTCAAATGATAAACAAAAGCCAAAAGCATCAAAAGATTGCAATCAATTTCAAATGTCCTTTGCCATAGGATCAAGGGGATGGATGGGATTGATGTGGTCTGTTAGGAAGGATGCATCCTGTTGAGACCAATGATGGTTACTAAACTAAAAGATTGATATGACGTAGGGTATTTGGGACTAATTGGATTGGCTGATACAAGTGGATCTTGTTTGTTAAGAACCAGCTAGATAAAGGCATAGCTTGATGGCATGACACAAGACATGAGACTGACACACCCTAAAGACCTAGGGGCTTGGGGGCCGATCAAAGATTAGCCTTGCCTACGTGAAAGCACAGAGCCCTCGTAGTTCGGTAAAAGGCTGATGACTAACCAAGATGAAGATTTTGATGTATGATAAAGATAGGATGGAGAAAAGGAGCAAAGTGGAAAATGGCGATCAATGATAGACGCTATAGGAGTGGATGGAGAAAGAAGAGAAACCGAGGCTAGATGATAGAGGAGCAGATGGATAGAGTAGAAAGACTGATGCTAGACGATAGAGGAGCAGATGGACAAAGTAGAAAGACCGATGCTAGATGATAGAGGAGACATGAGGGCAGATCAAGTGATTGACCTTGCCTATGTGAAAGCACAAGGGCAACGTAGTTCGACCAAAGACCAAAGGAAAATGATGGATAAAGGATGATAAGATGATAGGATAAGTGGAGAAAAATATGGGACCGATACAACAAGATAACATAGACTTGTTGGATTCAGAGGATGGGATAGTTATCCAAATCATCTAAATATGAAGTGGGAGGATGATATGATGGAGAGATGAGTGATGAAAAGTGATAGGGGATTGGAAAGATGTGCAAGAGGAGTAGGATTGATGATGATTAGATAAATGGCATTGGGTTGCATGGAGGGAGGCCTATAGCTAGATACCAATGACAAGGGATTGTGAGATGGGATGAGGATAAAGATGAAAGAATGGATAGAGATATAGGGATAGGGGATGGGAGGGATTGTTTGGATGGATAGGAATATAAGGATTGGGAGATAAAAGGGATGCTAGGATAGATGGATAGGAAGAAAAGGATGGGGAGATGGAAGGGATATTGTGATAGATGGATAGGAAGATGAAAGGATGGGGAGATGGAAGGGATATTTTGATAGATGGATAGGAAGATGAAAGGATGTTATGATAGATGATGTCTCCAAGGACTATGTCACAAAGGAAGCATATTCCCCCACTTTAGATATGTCATATATGATGAGGCATGAGGGATGGAAGATGAATGGATGGGAAGAAAAAATAGATAACTAGAGAAGGATAAAAGGGTGACTAAAGAATATGATAGAGCATGGATGAAGGGAATGTATACCAAGAGGTGTCCAAAGCATGTATAGATAGGTTCCCTTGTTTTGATCAAGATCACAAGAAGGATGGAGGGATGGGAGATAAATGGGATATGATGGTAGGATGTAGAAGATAGGTAGGATGGAGGGGATGAATGAAGAGGATGAATAGCAGGAAGATGGGTGCATAGATAGAAGCATAGTAGGAAGCATGGTGGATGGAGGGAATGCATATCAGCGAGTTGCCCCCAAGTGCAGATGGGGATTTACGCATGACGCCTGTTTGCTAGGTTTTCATCATGGTATTTATCCAAGGAACTTGTTTACAAAGTTTTCACCATTGGATGAATTATTGCTCTTTACTTATTTTTTTAATTTTTTTAATGTTTTTGATTTTCATTATTTTCATTATTTATTTATTTATTTATTTTTTATTTTTTTTAGATTTTGTGGATTTTTAGATAGCAAGGGGATGAAAATGGATGAGGATAAGGATGCTAATAAGGGGATTTAGAAGACATGCAATAAGGACATGGATGAAGGACTCAAGCATTAAGTTCCATACGAGGTATTAAGAGCCCATGTTTGAAGCGACTATTGGATGTTAGTACAACCTTATTAGGATAAATGCATTATGCAAGAGGATGAATTAGAGGTATTTGAGAGGGGAGATACACAGGATAATGGAGTGGATGTTGCAAAGGGTATGGATGGAATGATGGGGTGGATATGTGATGGGGATATGTGTTCAGGACCAACATTGGCACATGTGGTGGTGGATGTGAAAAGATAAGAGGATGAATGGATGGAGAATGTATGGATAATGGAGGAGATGGGGTGGTGAATTTTGGAACATAGAGTCCCAAAATAGACTTAGGAGATGAAAGGGGTGTATGATTAGCTTTTGGATTAGCAACTTTGGATGTTCTTACATATTTTTCATGTGATGGCATTGCATCTTTTTTCTTTGGGATCCACATGGTTTTGATCTTTGCTTTGGTAGGCCTTTGTGGCCTATGGATTTGATGTATATTTAGATTTTTCTTCTCTTCACCATGTCTTTTGTGTTAATGTTTCAAGCAACGTCGTAGCAACTTCCAGTGATATCATTCCTTGAAGAAATTAGATAAAAGCCAAAAGCCAAAGGTTATCTAATTTATAAGATCTCAAAAGGCACGAATTAGAAGTCATTTTAATTTTCTAAAAAGAAGATAAACATTAAATGGCATAATCATTATTATTTGTTAAATATGTTCTATTCTTCAAGAGGCGTAATTATTTAATAGCCGACTTCATTTAAATGGCACATTTTTTTTAAAGAGATGTCTTTGCATAAGAGGCCGACATTGCATCTTGGAAGATCACATCCATTGGATATATCCTATTGACATCTATAAAAGGAGATCACTGTTGTTACTTGAGATCCATTAATATCGATTTACAAGAAATTTTGAATATCCATCTATATCTAGTGTGAATTCTTCTAAGTGTTGTGCGGATTCTTCTAAAGAGCAGTGCGAATTCATTAGAGATAGAATTGTTTATTGTCAAGTGTAGTTTGTTATCAGTCTCTATATATTGTATAAGTGCTGCAAATTTTGCCTTGATATTGGCCTCATTGTAAAGAGAATTGTTGCCTTTTTAATATATATAAGAGAGATCTTTGTTGCTGGGTTTTTCTCCCTCAAGAGGAGGGTTTTCCTAGGGTATATGCTATGTTATTGTGTCTAATTTTGAAATAATTTTCTCTGCACTTATCTGATCACTAAACTTAACATGGTATCAAAGTGGGTTTGAAGAAGATCGTGATTAGATTTGTGCTTTCACAACATTATTCTATCCTTTGTTGATGGTTCTTATCTATCTTCACAATATTCAAAATGGTGAACGGATTGAAGATCGAGGATAGACTTGATGGAGCCTCAAACTACACCTCATGGAGATTCTGAATCATGCTTACATTAGAGGAGAATG
This sequence comes from Sequoia sempervirens, assembly GCA_007258455.2. Lineage (NCBI taxonomy): Eukaryota > Viridiplantae > Streptophyta > Pinopsida > Cupressales > Cupressaceae > Sequoia > Sequoia sempervirens. Next base: position 79,041,230 of record VDFB02358134.1, read on the forward strand.
ATTTGGTTGAATTTGTGGAGTCCCAGGTTCTAGAACCTAAAGAGGAAGAAGAGAAGCTGCAATGGAGGAAGAAAGATATCAAAGCAAAGAAGTTGCTAGTTGACTCCGTTAAAGACCACATCGTCCCTATTGTTTCCAAGTTGAAGACTGCAAGGGAGATGTTCAAAACCTTGGAAGAAATGTATGAAATCAACAACACCAGCCGGGCTCTTGCACTGAAGCAACAACTTCATCATGTGAAGATGTCGAAAGGAGAGATCGTGATCACCTACTTCATGACGATTGTAGAATTGAGAGATCAACTCTCCACAATTGGTCATATGGTTGATGATAAAGACTTGAAAATGCTTGCACTCAATGGCTTGCAATTATCTTGGGAGTCCTATATTCAAGGAATTAGTGCAAGGTCTAAACTCCTGAAGTTTGATTGTTTGAGGGCTGATTGCATCCAAGAGGAATCAAGGTTGATGGCTAGAGGTGTTGGTTCAAGTTCTTCTAATCAAGAAATCCATGTTCTTGCAGCCCAAGCTTTGAAAAAGGAAGGAAAAGGTGGAAAGAAGGGACACTTTGATCCGGTGGACATTTTTCAGTGAAAATTGAAGTGTCTCATTTTTCTCCAGAATTTGCACCATCAGAAAGAGCTCAGCGTCTTGATTCCAACGCAACTCGAACGGAGTGAAAAGGAGTCCGTTTGCACGAGTTATGGCCAGTCAAACCTTTGGTCAAACTGGGATCAGGGGCATCCAGGAAGTGAAAAAAATGATGTCATCAAAAGTTATTGAAGTCGGCATCATCACGAAGAGCTCGTCGTAAGCTTTCCAATGCAACTCGTTTCGCCGAAATCTGACATCGTAGGCGCAAGATATCGTCAGTCAAAGATTGTGCTATGAAGGGTTGACTTTGACCGTACGAATGATGACGTCATAATTCCGTACTATACGGATAGTGAAGTGTACCAGTCAAAATCTGACATGTGTCATCCATGTCAACATTTATGCAGAACCAATCAGAGACTAACACGTGGCATCCGTACGCCCAATCAGCGTCCACTCGACAGTCCACTCAGCACGCCACGTCAGCACGCAGTCAACATTGTTGTCGAATCAGGTTTTGCCATGTGGCACCTCCTCGGCATGCCACGTGGCCTATCACTTTGTTGGGCGGATGGATAAGTTAAGTTAGTTTGTTAAGTAAAAATATTGTCATCGGCCGGCATGGGATTTGAACCCTCCACCACCCATGCGCGAGAATCTCGGCTCATCGTTGCGCCAACACTTTCGCACCTAACTGGATGTTGCGACGGTTTCATTTTGTTATATAATGGCCGAAAATTAGCTATAAAAAGTCAACGGTCGGGATTGAACCCCCGACCGCCAGCCTACTAAAAGGAAATACCGACCGCTAAGCCATTCGATGGCGTTTGAATACTATTAGCGTCGGTTTTTATTGATAATTGATGAGAACCAAAATGCCTAAATAAATTAAAACAAACCCTCTAATTTTAAATAAACCCCAACAATAAAGCCAGAATAAAGATAAAATTTAAAGGGCTTAAATCAAATATTTGTGATTTTTATATATAAATTGGGGATTTTCAATGATTTTTGTGTTATTAAGGGAGGATTTTTCCTATGTAAAGGAGATTTGAAGATATTATGGCGAGATAAGGAATATTTTGTAAATCAATTGGTTAGTAACCAATTTGAGCATTTTTTTTGTATTTAAGGGGGGTGTAAGGTGAGAGTTGATTCAAGTTTTCTTTCAGGTGACGAAGTCTTGAAGCTGTGGAGTTAATCGAAAGAGAGGTCTTGTGGAGATTCTTTGAGTCATTCTTGCACGTCAGAGCGCTGTTATGCGCCGAAGTGCTTGGAGAATGATTGTGGTGCTTTGTAATTGATTTTGGAGTTAATCGGATCGGTCTCTCTATTGGAGTGGACCCGGAGATGTAGTCACTTCCGTGACAAACTCCGTTATCAACTGTTTGCACTTCTCTTCTTTTCTCTCTTTCTGTCTCTCCTTTCCTTCCTTTCTATTATAATCACCTTGTTATTACTTTCATTCTGTTATTTCCTTAAGTTAATTTTGATTTAATTAACTTGAAATAATCATTGTAAAAGCATTGTAAAAGTTAAGCATTTAAATACTGCAATCTAGTCTAGATCCTATATAGATCAAGTTGGTATCAGAGCACAGTAGACTATTATTGCAGTTATTTGTTTTTGAATGCTAACGAGATCCAGGATTCAGAAGGGTGAAGGAAAACTCAAAGAATTTGATCCTAAGATCGGGAAGCGTAGAACTTTTCCGAAGATGTCAGTTTCTGGAATGGAGGTTCCTAAAGAAATCAGTGAGCAGGAGTTTCGAAAAGCATTCCTCGAGATGAAGGCAAAGGTGGACATTCTTTTTCAAGAAAGACAAGAGTGGAAAGAACATGAAGAAGGTTTGTCGAAGCAAGATGCTCGTGAAGACAAGAAAGGGAAACAACATGGAGATGGTGGTAAGCAACCAAATCACCCCTTTTCTTCTTCTCCTCCCTCTACTCCTTCTCCTTCTTCTCCATCTTCTCCTCATTCTATTTCTTCTAATCCTTTCAAGAGTGGGTATAAACCTAAAATTAAACTGGATGTAAAATTTGATTTACCAAAGTATTGTGGTGAACTTAATGCTGAAAAATTGGATGATTGGATTCAACAAATAGAGGTCTACTGTAGAGTCCAAAACCTAATAGATGATGTTGATATGATCCAATTAGCTACTCTTCGTTTAGGAGGTACAACCTTAACCTGGTGGGAGAGTAAGTCTAAGGCAGAAGTTTCACAACATGGTAGAGTCAGTTTAACTTGGGCAGAGTTTGTTAATGCTCTTAAGAAGCAGTTTTATCCCTTAGGACATATGCAGCAGTTAATGATGGATTGGCAAATGTTTAGGCAAGGGAAAGGTCAAACTGTCCAAGAGTACACCCATGAATTCAGGAAAAGGGCTATTGCTTTGAATGTTCCTTTGTACACCCAAGACACGTTGTTGAAGTACATAGGAGGTTTGCATTCCTACCTTAGGCATTCCATTTTTGTTTTGAACCCTTGTAATTTGGATGAAGTGTCTGTTCAAGCTACACACTTAGAGTCAAGGGGTAAAGGATCTTTCATTGACAAGTTTGATAATGATGTAAAGAAATCTTCTAAGAATGCAGAGACAGGGAAAGGAAAGAAGGAAGCTACAGTCAAGAAGGATGAGAAACTTTCTTGTTCTCATTGTGACAAGAATGGTCATGATGAAGATCACTGCTGGAAGTTACATCCGAATTGAAGCCTAAGTGGGCTCAAAGACGTAATCAGAAACAGAAGGGTAAGGACAAATCCACAAATGTTGTTATGGATCTTGGTTCAGATTCAGATGATGAGACTAAGATAACAACGATGGGTCTAAAAGGTAAAATCCCTATTTCTGGTGTTTCTGTTGCTAGTTGTGCTTCTTCTTCTACAGTTAATGATTTCTCTGAAGATGTGAAAAGGAATGAGTTGTTTCATTTAAGGGTTATTTCTAAGAACGGTAAAATTGATGCACTCATAGATAGTGGTTCTCAAGTTAATCTAATTTCAGAAAGTGTTGTAAAGAACTTGGGATTAAAAACTACACAACATAAGAAACCTTATCCACTAGGCTGGATTTGTGAAAATGATAAGTTGCAAGTAACAAAACAGTGCACCTTAAGATTCGCAATCACTAGTAAATTTGTGGATGAAGTACAGTTTAATGTAGTTCCACTGGATATCTGTGGGATAGTACTTGGTAGCCCTTATTTATATGACAGGAAAGCTATTTTCTATAGGGAAAAGAATCATTATCACTTGTTTAAAGATGGCATTCAATATATTGTACATTCTCACAGGATTAAGACTGATCATTATTTTGCAAACACATGGCAGTTAAAGAGGGTAATTAATGAAAGTAAAGAGTTAACTCTTATGTCTGTCAGTACAGGAGGTTCTACACTTGAACTTGGAGTAGCTAACCAGGATCAGATGTTGCAGGATGCACTTGCAGTACAGCATGAGAAAATGATGCTTGAAAGCATTGATGAATCCTTCGGTAAAAATGTTCCTGTTGTGAAGGATCGATATATTGTTGATTTATTCTCTTTCATTTTTGCATTGATGTTCAGCTTGATGCTAGTCAATTTTTGTTGGTTAGTGGCTACGACATTTGATGTAGACGCTTATGAAAGTGATAGAATAATGTTTATGTTCAACAACATTGTTGCAGTCTTCATTGTGCTTGTGAGCCAGGTATTCAGATGTACAGAGGATACAGGACAAGTGGGGAGGCCAAGTCCTCACTTAATGTCAGAGTAAATGCCACTTTTGGAGGTCCAAAAGGTCTTCAGTGGGGAGGCCTGATCCAGTGGACATTTTTTAGTGAAAATTGAAGTGTCTCATTTTTCTCCAGAATTTGCACCATCAGAAAGAGCTCAGCGTCCTGATTCCAACGCAACTCGAACGGAGTGAAAAGGATTCCGTTTGCACGAGTTATGGCCAGTCAAACCTTTGGTCAAACTGGGATCAGGGGCATCCAGGAAGTGAAAAAATGATGTCGTCAAAAGTTATTGAAGTCAACATCATCACGAAGAGCTCGTCGCAAGCTTTCCAACGCAACTCGTTTCGCCGAAATCCGACATCGTAGGCACAAGATATCGTCAGTCAAAGATTGTGCTATGAAGGGTTGACTTTGACCGTATGAATGATGACGTCATCATTCCGTACTGTACGGACAGTGAAGTGTACAGTCAAAATTTGACATGTGTCATCCACGTCAACATTTATGCAGAACCAATCAGAGACTGACACGTGGCATCCGTACGCCCAGTCAGCGTCCACTCGACAGTCCACTCAGCACGCCACGTCAGCACGCAGTCAACATTGTTGTCGAATCAGGTTTTGCCACGTGGCACCTCCTCGACATGCCACATGGCCTATCACTTTGTTGGGCGGATGGATAAGTTAAGTTAGTTTGTTAAGTAAAAAGATTGTCATCGGCCGGCATGGGATTTGAACCCTCCACCACCCATGCGCGAGAATCTCAGCTCACCGTTGCACCAACACTTTCGCACCTAACTGGACGTTGCGACGGTTTCATTTTGTTATATAACGGCCGAAAATTGGCTATAAAAAGTCAGCGGTCGGGATTGAACCCCCGACCGCCGGCCTACTAAAAGGCAATACCGACCGCTAAGCCATTCGATGGCGTTTGAATACTATTAGCGTCGGTTTTTATTGATAATTGATGAGAACCGAAATGCCTAAATAAATTAAAACAAATCCTCTAATTTTAAATAAACCCCAACAATAAAGCCAGAATAAAGATAAAATTTAAAGGGCTTAAATCAAATATTTGTGATTTTTATATATAAATTGGGGATTTTCAATGATTTTTGTGTTATTAAGGGAGGATTTTTCCTATGTAAAGGAGATTTGAAGATATTATGGCGAGATAAGGAATATTTTGTAAATCAATTAGTTAGTAACCAATTTGAGCATTTTTTTTGTATTTAAGGTGGGTGTAAGGTGAGAGTTGATTCAAGTTTTTTTCAGGTGACGAAGTCTTGAAGCTGTGGAGTTAATCGAAAGAGAGGTCTTGTGGAGATTCTTTGAGTCATTCTTGCACGTCAGAGCGCTGTTATGCTGCCGAAGTGCTTGGAGAATGATTGTGGTGCTTTGTAATTGATTTTGGAGTTAATCGGATCAGTCTCTCTATTGGAGTGGACCCGGAGACGTAGTCACTTCCGTGACGAACTCCGTTATCAACTGTTTGCACTTCTCTTCTTTTCTCTCTTTCTGTCTCTCCTTTCCTTCCTTTCTGTTATAATCACCTTGTTATTACTTTCATTCTGTTATTTCCTTAAGTTAATTTTGATTTAATTAACTTGAAATAATCATTGTAAAAGCATTGTAAAAGTTAAGCATTTAAATACTGCAATCTAGTCTAGATCCTATACAGATCACACTTCAAGAGGAATCATGATAAAGGAAATGATGATGCTTCCCCTCCCAAGAAGAAGCGAGATTTGTCTAAAATTCAATGTTTTAGGTGTGACAAGTTTGGTCATTTTTTCAAACATTGCCCTAACAGACCTAAGCATCAAGCCTCCATTACAGATGTAGAGAATGTTTCTCCTCAGAAGGATGAATATTTGTTTTGCTCAGCCTTGCCAAGCAATGTTTCCACCGACACCAACACATGGTTGATTGATAGTGGTGCTTCTTGTCACATCACTGGGTTCAAGGAGCAATTATCAAACTTGGTGAAGAAAGACTCTTTGGAACAAGTTATCATTGGAGATGATGCTAGCTACACCATGAAAGGGATTGGGACCTCTACTCTTCATTTGGATTCAGGCATCACACTTCAATTGAGCAATGTTCTTTATGTTCCAGGGATCAAGCGCAACCTCATCTCTATTTCAGCCCTAGAAGATAAAGGATATCAAATTTCCTTCTCAAAAGGAAAAGTTCTTGTATGGATGGAGAACTCTAGCTTCAAGGATGCTCAAGTTATTGGAATTAGACATGAAAGTATTTACAAAATTTGGACTCGTCCTCTACAAGCCTTGGTTCATGATACTTCTTCTCTATGTGATCTTTGGCATCGAAGATTGGTGCATGTACACTTTCGTGCCTTGCCTATTATGGAGAAGATGGTGACAGGTCTACCTAAGTTCGATAAGGAGCATGAAGGCACTTGCAAAGGATGTGCTCTAGGTAAGAATGTAAAAGCCACCTTTCATAGTAGTGAAAATAGATCTAAGAGTATTTTAGATCTCATCCATTTAGATTTATGTGGTCCTATGTATGTTCCGTCTTCAAGCGGATTTTTGTATTATGTATTGTTTATTGATATCACTCTAGGAAAACTTGGATTTATTTCTTGAGGTCTAAAGAGTCTGAGGAAGTATTAGCTAGATTTAAGGAATTCAAAGCTTTAGTAGAAAATCTTTCTGGTAAAAGAATTAAGGTCCTTAGATCTGACAATGGTGGAGAATACACCTCTGGTAGTTTTCTAGACTTTTGTTCTGATGATGGGATTAAGAGGGAGTTCTGTGTTCCCTATAATCCCCAGCAGAATGGTGTTATAGAAAGAAAGAATAGGACAATCATGGAAGCAGCAAAAGCCATGATTCATGATCAAGATTTGTAGAATTTCTTATGGGCAAAAGCCTCTAGGACAACTGTATATGTGTAGAACAGAAGTCCTCACAAGGTCTTGGAGAATATAACTCTGAAAGAAGCCTTCATAGGGAAGAAGCCTAAAGTCAGTCACTTAAGAATCTTTGGATGTCCTATTTATATCCATGTTCCAAAGGAGAAGAGAATTAAGTTGGAGCCTTCTGGAAAGAAGGGCATCTTTGTGGGCTACAACGAGACATCTAAAGCCTATATAATTTACATTCCAGGACAAAAGTTGATCGAGATCAGTAGGGATGTTACTTTTGAAGAAGACATTGCATTTAGGAGATCCAAGGGCACTCACATGGAGATCAGTAATGAAGAGTCTCCTTAGGATATGGAAGTTGACCATACTCCTGAGATTCAGAGGGAGACTGTTGAACCAAAAGAAGATGCTGATCTTGTTGAACCCTTGGAGCCTACTGATGGGCCTAATGACATTGTCATTGGAAGAAAAAGAGCTCTATGGGCTAGGCGCACTATGCAAGAGGCAGAAAGCTTTGCAGCTCCTAGAGGCACATTCAGAGAAAGTAAAAGGCCTCATAAGTTCTTCAATTATGTTGCCTTGATGAGTCAGATTATTGATTCAGAGCCTTCATGTGTTGAAGAAGCATTCAGACATTAGGTTTGGAGAGATGCAATGGCAGAGGAATATCAGTCAATTCTGAAGAATGATGTTTGGGACATTGTTCCTAGACCTAAGAGCAAATCAGTGGTATCTTTGAAATGGCTCTTCAAAATCAAGCATGTTGCAGATGGGAGCATTGAGAAGTATAAGGCAAGATTTGTGGCTCGAGGGTTTTCTTAGAAAGAGGGAGTTGATTATGAAGAAACATTTGCTCCTGTTGCCCGTTACATTTCTGTCAGAACTATCATTGCCATTGCTACATCGAGAGGATGGAAGATTCATCAGATGGACATGAAAACAACTTTTCTCAATGGTGTAATTGAGGAAGAAGTTTACATTGAGCAACCTGATGGTTTTGAAGTTCATGAGAAGGAGTCACATGTGTGTAAGCTGAAGAAGGCCTTGTATGGTCTTAAGCAGGCTCCTCATGCTTGGTACGAAAGGATTGATCAGTACCTATCTAGTTTGGGCTTCTTGAAAAATGATGTTGATTCAAATGTCTATTTCAAGGTAATCAATGGTGATGCATTAATACTAGTTTTATATGTTGATGATTTGATTCTTACTAGAGAAGATCACTCGATTCTCAAGTGTAAGAAGGAGTTGACTTCAAAATTTGAGATGAAGGACCTTGGGCTCATGCATTACTTCCTTGGTTTAGAAGTCTGGCAGAAGCTAGAGGAGATGATTCTAAGTCAAGGGAAGTACACCATTGATATACTAAAGAGATTTGGCATGATGGATTGCAAATCCATGTCCACACCCATGGAAACCAACCTACATAAGTTGAAGGAGGCTACAACCAATTTAGACTTGGTGGATCCTACATTGTATAGACAGTTGATTGGGTCTTTGATGTATCTGGTTAACACTAGACCTGATATTTGCTATGCAGTGAGTGCACTTAGCCAATTTATGTGTGATCCGAGACAAATACATCTTGTGGCAGCTAAACATATCCTGAGATACTTGTGTGGCACAATTGGTTATGGGTTGAGGTATACTTCAGATGCAGACTTGGAGTTACATGGTTTTACAGATTCTAATTGGGCAGGGTGTGTCACAAATCAGAAGAGCACCTCTGGTTGTTGTTTCAGTTTGGGTTCTACTATGATTTCTTGGTGCAGCAAGAAGCAGTCATTTGTAGCATTAAGTACAGCAGAGGCCGAGTACATTGCAGCTTGTATAGAAACTCGAGAAGTAGTATGGATTCGTAAGCTCCTTACAGGATTGTTTGGACAATCAATGGAGCCTACCATCATCCATTGTGATAATCAGAGTTGCGTGAAGCTTTCTGTCAATCTTGTGTTTCATGATAGAATGAAGCATGTTGAGATCAAGTACCACTACATCAAAGATATGGTACTGCAGAAGGCTATACAATTGAAGTACATCAGAACTGATGAGCAGATGACAGCTATTCTCACCAAGCCTCTCTCTAGGATAAAGTTTGTATAATTTTGAGATAATCTTGGTATGGTGGAGAATCCAGCCTTGACTGAGAAAGAGTCTCAGTATCAGTGAGCCTTTCTATATTTTACCATAGTATGGTTGTAGCCATTATGGTAGATATCATGTTAAGGAGATATCTGATATCACGTTGAGGTGATATCTATCTTTTACCATAGTATGGTTGTAGCCATTATGGTACATATCGTGTTGAGGCGATATCCGATATCACATTGAGGTGATATCTATCTTTTACCATAGTATGGTTGTAGCCATTATGGTAGATATTGTGTTGAGGCGATATCCGATATCACATTGAGGTGATATTTATCTCTTACCATAGTATGGTTGTAGCCATTATGGTAGATATCGTGTTGAGGCAATATCCAATATCACGTTGAGGTGATATTCCTTTGTTCACCATAGCATGGTTGTAGCCATTATGGTTGATATCATATTGAGGCGATATCTGACATCACGATGAGGTGATATGTCTTGAGCAGTTGGAAGTGTGCTCCTTAGCTGAGAGGGAGTGTTAATGTTTCAAGCAGCGTCGTAGCAACTTCCAGCGATATCATTCCTGGAAGAAATTAGGTAATAGCCAAAGGTTATCTAATTTATAAGATCTCAAAAAGCATGAATTAGAAGTCATTTCGATTTGCTAAAAAGAAGATAAACATTAAATGGCATAATCATTATTATTTGTTAAATGTGTTCTATTCTTCAAGAGGCATAATTATTTAATAGCCAACTTCATTTAAATGGCACGATTTTTTTAAAGAGACATCTTTGCATAAGAGGCCGATGTTGCATCTTGGAAGATCACATCCATTGGATATATTTTATCGACATCTATAAAAGGAGATCACTGTTGTTACTTGAGATTCATTAATATCGATTTACAAGAAAGTTTGAATATCCATCTATATCTAGTGCGAATTCTTCTAAGTGTTGTGCGGATTCTTCTAAAGAGCAGTGCGAATTCATTAGAGACAGAATTGTTTACTGTCAAATGCAGTTTGTTATTAGTCTCTACATATTGTATAAGTGCTGCAAATTTGGCCTTGATATTGGCCTCATTGTAAAGAGAATTGTTGCCTTTTTAATATATATAAGAGAGATCTTTGTTGCTGGATTTTTCTCCCTCAAAAGGAGGGTTTTCCTAGGGTATATGTTGTGTTATTGTGTCTAATTTTGAAATAATTTTCTGTGCACTTATCTGATCACTAAAATTAACATTTTGGAGGGGACATGGGGAGCCGTAGATTCATGTGGATGTGCTTGGATTTATGCATTTTTTCTTTAATAGCCAAAGTGCTTTTAGTAGCAATGGGATGGGTGTGAGGAGATGGATGATGTGGAGTGATGGAGGTAGAATTGTGAGGATTATGTGTAGATGGAGAATGTGTAGGTATGTGCCTTTGTTGATCCTGATTAGGGGACATGTGAGTGGGATGTTTATGATGAATGACATGGATATTTGATGAATGGATGAGAGGATGGATATGACAAGATGGAGGAGGTGATTTTAGGTTATAGGGGCCCAAAATAGATGGAATGGGTGGAGGGACATAAGAACCCAAGATGGATGGTGTAGATGAAGGATGGGAGATGGTGGATGGAGGGATGTAAGGACCCAAAATGGATGGAGCAATTGAAGGAGGAATATGGATGGTTGTTTTGAGGCGATACGATAGAGGAGGAGGGATGGCAGTAGATGGTCTGGTGGAGCGATGGGAAGAGCTGACATTTCTTTTGGAAAAGGCTCATTGAGGACATCTAGAGGTTGTACCAAAATCTTTAGATTGTGAGTCATGGGAAATAAGTCCAAGACCTTGCATACAGATTTGTTCTTTGACTTGGATGGGCTCCAAAATACCTTGCTCATGAAGGCCTAGACCTTTTCCTTGATAGTACATTTTCTTGAGCATGCGATCCATGATAGGATTTGTGTTATTCTGAAAACATGATGCAAGTCCATTATTAGGTGGGGGATGGTGGGTGGTAAATACACTGTGTTTTTCTTCTACAAGGAGGCCACCATGGAAGAATCTGAGAGTACCAAGGGGATATGCAAGTACTGTGGGGATAGAAGTTTTAGGAAATGATGGGGGATCATGAGAGGGAGATGATGGGATAACAACATTTGGATGGGTGGTATCAAGAGAGGGATCAGGGGATATGATAGGATCTGGATTTGTGATAGTGGGATCATGTGATGGAGATGGAGATGGAGGGGTGGAAACTTGAATGACAAGGGGATCATGGGATGGAATGGATGGGGGACTATGATCATGAGGTGGACTAGATGGGATGGTAGGATCTTGATCTAGAGAAGGGGATATGGTGACATGCTTTGGATTATACTTTGGGCATGACTCATCTTGTGTGGATGGTAGGATGATAGAGTGTTGGAGAGAATATTCAAGTGGGGAAGATGGAGGGATGGAGGATTCAAAACATTCATGGGAATGGATTTTAGTGCATTGGATTTGGGTGTCATCGATGGGTTTGGCGAGTATTGGAGTAGGAGGTGGGTGTTCAATGGATTCAGTAGCTATGATGGTAGGAGATGGGGGCTCAGTGGATTCAGAGGATGTGATGGTAGGAGATGGGGGCTCGATGGATTCATAGGATGTGATGGTTTCATCAGTGATAGGTGTTGAGTGGAGAAGGGTCTTGTCACTAACGATCGTGGATGATGGGTTGGGATGACATGATTCTGCAACTTCAAGGTACGGAGTGGGGGATATCTTCTTTGTTATAAGTCCTTGGATAACTTCTGAAATGAGAGACTTGCATACTCTAGGTTGAGATGGTGTGGTAGGAGTGGATGAGGGATTATGGATTGGTGGGGGATTAGGACTAGGGATTGGTGGATTAGGATTAGATGGGGGAATGGGATTGGATGCAGGACTAGAAATAGATGGGGGATTAAGGTTAGATGAAAGGTTAAGATAAGGGGATTGGAATGGTGAATTAGGACATGAGGATGCGGGTGGTGGATTAGGCTGGGAAGATTGAGATAGGGAAATGTGGATGTCAGATTAGGATAAGTTGATGTGGATGTTGGATTAGGATAGGAAGGTACGAATGTAGGATTAGAGTTAGCAGATTGGCATGGAAGATTAGGGTAGTGGGTATATGTATAATTTAGATAGGAGGATGTAGATGGGGGATTGTGATGGAAAACTAGGATAAGAGGATGATGTAGATGAAGGATATGGTGGATATCCCTTGCCAAAGCTAGTAGAAGCAGCATGATTAGGCATGGATGAAGACATAACGGGATAACTCGAAAGGGTGATTGGATGTTGGAAAGTGGGTGGAGAAAGCTTTCTAACAATGATAGTGTCAAGGGAATCTATGTCATATTCCTCTTGATCAACAAGACTTTCGTTATCATTGTCAATGTAATTAGGGTTTCCCTTGACCACTATTGATGGAGGATAAGGATTCATGATGGTGAAAGGATAAAGAGGATGGATGAAAGATTTTGGATGGGATCAGACTAAAGCTCAAATCGAGATTTTGGTCAAGCTTAGATTAGGATTGGACTAAAGCTCAGATTAGGATGATTTGATGGGATTGATTCTGATAATTGGATTTGATTATGAAAGGATGATTACGACACCGAATCTACTTCGAGATGGAAGTAGATTGATTGGGTCGAAGGTGATTGGATAGGGATGCGATTGGATTGGATTGGATTGGATAAGATCGATCGATGATTGATAAGATAGACTAAGGGATCAGATAGGATGACGAAAGGGAGTGAAAAACCCTATTTGGAGATTATCCTAGGTGACTTAGGATGTTGATTGATCAGATTAAAGGATAAATGGATGATTGTAGCACCGAATCCACCTTGAGATTGAAGGTGAATTGATTGGGCCAACGATAATGATTAACTTAGGATAGATGACAATCCTAAGAAAATGTTGATGAGGACGATCAGATCAGACACTTAGGTCAATTTGGATAATAACTCAAGACAAAGTTTAGGGAATCTGGATGATGATTTGATTGGAGGAATGGATGATAAAAATGGATGAATGAATACTCAAAATGAGTAAACAATTGATTGGAAAGGATAAACAACTTTTAGAATGAGGAGATGGATGCTTGGAATGGATGAAATTTTACTCGAAACAAGTGAGGGGAGGATTTGAAAGGGATGAAATACTACTTAGTCAAATGAATGTTGGAATGGCTAAGTGAAGGTTTGGAATGGTAAAAATGGGGGTTTAAAATGATCAAATGGAGGATTTTGGGGGCTTAGAGTGACAAAATGGAGGCTTGGGATGATGAGATAATGGTTGGGAATGATTAAATGATGGTTTAGAGGCTAAACGGATCCAAATGGGGTGATTTCGGGTGTTCAGGAGGGAAAATTCGCCCCTCTGTAGTAAATCAGGGGCATAATCACCTCACTGTGGAAAATCAGGGGCATAATTGCCCCATTGCAGAAAATCAAGGGTGTAATTGCCCCACTATGAAAAATCAGGGGCGTAATCACCCCAATATGGAAAATCAAGGGCATAATCGCCCCACTGTGGAAAATCTAGGACTTGGTTTGATAAAAATGGCTATGGCAAGGAATTTAAAATGATAATGATAAGGCCAATTTGTCAAAAAATTCAGTGGTTTCTCACAAGAAAACACTCTCAAGCAAACACAATCCTATGATTAGTGTTAAGGGTATGGCCAAAGAGGTCTTAATCTAGGATGCACAAGGTGTCTAGGGAGTCCTCGATATACTCTCGGTACATGAGGCATAACCATAAACACCAACCCATCACAAGCCTGAGTCAGGAACCCCAGCGAGATACTGAAGGGCTCAGACCAACTCTTCACATCTATCTAGGTATCACCCTAGCTTCGACGCTCTGCCAATTATGACATGACTGGATTGGGGTACAACTTTCACTCTCCCCCTTTATATACCCCGCCGATACACGTGGTTGGAATCGTCCCTTGGGGTGATGAAATCCCCAAGTAGGTCCCACTAGAAAGAAAGCACTAATTATTTCCAACTACTCCCCAAGCTCACACGAAGTGCAAGGGGAAAGTGAAAACAAGCTAATGCTCCCTTTGGGTAACAAAAAAGATAGACACAACAAGCAATTAATATTACTCCCCCTAATTAAACTATGTTCTTAGATTAAAGCAAATAGCAAGGATATTTTAAAAAAATTGAGTGAACAAATAGCCCTACAAGCAAATGTTAGATGTTTTATCCTGCTTTCTTCATCAAATTCACAAAAATATGTTGCCAAAAGTTAGCAAAAAACACCAATATCCTTGCATGAACAGTGTTAGGGTGTTAATATCTGAAAATAGTAAAAAATTGAAGCCAAAATGATAGTTTTACCTTTTAAAATGTGTTGCTTTGTGGTGATAAAGGGGTGCAGTCGCCCTTCTGCAGTAAATCAGGGGCATAGTTGCCTCACTACGGAAAATTAGGGCCGTAATCGCCTCACTGTAGAAAAGTGTTAGCACAAAAATTTCAGCCTAGGGGGGCATAGTCGCCCCACTGCAGAAAAAGTGTTAGCCAAAAATAATTTTCAGCCCAGGGGGCGTAGTCGCCTCACTACAAAAAAAGTGTTAGCCAAAAATAATTTTCAACCCAGGGGGTGTAGTCACCTCACTGCAGAAAAAGTGTTAGCCAAAAATAATTTTCAGCCCAGGGGCCGTAGTCACCTCACTGCAGAAAAAGTGTTAGCCAAAAATAATTTTCAGCCCAGGGGGTGTAGTCGCCTCACTGCAAAAAAAGTGTTAGCCAAAAATAATTTTCAGCCTAGGGGGCATAGTCGCCTCATTGCGGAAAATCAGTGGCATAGTCACCCCACTGCGGGAAATCAGGGGTGTAGTCACCCCACTGCGGAAAAATCAGGGGTGTAGTCGCCCCACTGCAGAAAAATCAAAGGTGTAGTTGCCCCACTGTGACGTACTCTTGCAAAAAACTTAACAACAACAAACATGAAATATAGGAACCCACTTGTGGGAACCATCGGGTGTGCCAGAAATGTGATATCAAAATGTCTAACCTATTCTAAGCAATTAAAATGCAATGGAAAAACATAAAGAAACACCTCAGGATTAGCCTAAGAAATTTGTAAATGCAAAGAGAAAAGTGTTAAATGAAGACAAATAGATATACCTCCCTTTTCGCAGCTGAAACTCCTTGGTTGGCCCTTGATTTGTATTGATTTGTATGCTCCTTGATGGCTCTTGATGTGGCTAAATGCAAGTCTTGACTATATGCTTGAATGTAGATGCAAATGGATGAATGTTGATGGCTAGATGAGTGCACAAAATGGTAGCATTTAGTTGCAAAATGGCTAAGTCTCTTAAATGCCTTAGAGGATGGGGTATTTATAGAGGAATTTGAATTCTCTAGAGAATTCAATGGTTGAGATTTATCCAACAAAGTCAAGATGAAGGGCTAAGGTGAGTTGAGGACTCACAAGCCTTCACATTTTGACATGTGGAATGTGAGAGGGCTAAGGGTGAGATGATGTGTAGGTGATGTGGAAGAGAGGTACATGATGTGGAGAAAGGATAAGTACCTTCCAAGTACTTTGATGTGACCTTTCAATGATCACATGGGGAGAGGGAAAGCTTTGGGAAAATAAAAGTGAATTAAAAATTCACAATGATTGGAAGAATCTAGTGGATAAGAAAAGGTTTCCAAAAGGTGGGAATTTGTCACATGTGACTTGATGTGACAAGTCAAAGATTCTAAAAGATGCATGGGAAAAGGGGATTCTAGAAGGAAAAAAATGTGAATTAAAAATTCACATGGGGAAGAGAGGAGCCTAGGGTGAATAAAAAGGAATTAAAAATTCCTTGGGGGATGGGGAGAGTTGACTAAGGTACTAATTAGGTTTAACTAATTAGTAATTAGAGGATAATTAGGGGTTAACGAGGATTAGAAGCCAACATGCAAAAGTCGGAGGATGTGACACATCCTAATAAAGGATTAGACATGTGCACATTCTTGATGAAGAGATTAGGAGATGGATTAGGATTAGATGAAAATGACATGTGAGGAATTTAATATTCATTTGATGAAAAGAGGATTAAGGTAAGGTATTTAATTATTAATTAAATACCTTAGGGATTTGACAAAATTAAGATATTAATTAAATAATAGTAATATTACTTAATTAACTCGGATAAGAGGATGCTTAGATGAAAAGTGATAAATTTGGATAAATTAAGTGTCCAAATTTGGATGTCTACAGTTACATTCCCCATTCATAACCTCCATTCCAGCTAGATATCTCAGACAACTTAATTTTATAATCATAAGTCCTCTTGAGTCCATCCACCTGGGATATAATAAGGTCCAATTCATTGAATTTCCTCAAATGCTCAACATTGAAGGACTAGGAACTGAAAATACTATGAACTATTTTTTGGAAGTGATTCACTAGGATTTTAGCATTCTCATCATTTTCATCTCTTCCCTTATCAAGTTGCAATATGACAATGACAAGATTCTTATGAATCTATTCTAAGATGACGTTGCATTTAGTTAGGATCTTTTGGAGCTTCGATAAGCCCTTCCTTGTGACTTGTAATTTTGATTCTACATTTTAATTCCAAATAATGCACTAGGCATCAATGACATTGGGTATGATTTTCTCTACAACTAGCCTCTCCATTCCAAATCTTATTACTACTTTAATTTCATTTTTATACTAACTCCATACCCTTTTCTCTTTCTAAGTAGTGATGATATCCTCTTCAATCTTATACCTTGAAGTATTCACTCTTTGAAGACATCTGAGAGATTCATATATAATTTGATTACATTTTCTTATCAAAGCACCACTCCACTCCTCGATAGCTTTTCCAAAGGCTTTGCAACTCTTCATTTTATTTATTTCTTCTCTTCCTATCAGGGCCAAGGGATAAGAAGACTCAACTTGATAAATTGGTTGAGGGGGAAGATCAAAGACTAATTTCAGAAATTCAGTCAAAACTTGGACCTATTTCTTGAACTCATCTTTACTCTCTTTTTCTTTCTTATACCTCTCAACCATTCTTTTTTTGGACATCTAGAAGTTGTGTACATCCCCGTCCCTTGTAGGAGGTCCTACATTAATCCTATCAATGTCAAAGTCACTCACAATTTCTTGAGTAACTTCTTTATATGTAGTGGGACATACAACTTCCAAGCATAGACTTCCTTATTTAACATCATCTATTAGCCAAGCATCAGTCTTCAATTTCTTAGGATTTATGGCCCTTTGAAGAAATTGACCCACCATATATTTCCTTGGGAGATCTAGCTACACTACCTTGCTTTGCTTTTAAATGTATCTTCTAGCCAAAAAGGGGTAATAGGAACATTAGTCACCTTGGAGTTGGAAGAGTCAAATAGCATTATTTTCATAGGAGGAGTGTTGGTTGGTATGTCCTATGATGAAAGTGTAGTAGAATTCTATTTAGGAGGCTCCCTTTCCTTTCTAACAAGTGATGACCAATGAGATGAGCGGGAATAACTAATATTAATGTTACCTAAGTCACTTTCTTCTCATCGATCTCCTTTATCTTTTTCCATGTTAGTTATTGTATTAAAACCAAACTTGTTCTCACCAAGTTCCTATGAACTTTCCACAATTCAATGATAAGAAAAGGAAAGGATTTGCCAACAAACAAGTAAAGGATTGCTAAAACTCTACTTCTACTCTTTGAGCTCTTTGAAACTCAAGAGGGTGATCCTAACAATGTTTGTATGATACTCTTGTGCCATTTTATCTTGAACATTGAAACAGACAAATGTATTCCCATTAGATGCAAATAAACAAAATTCCTTAAGTATTTTCCTAACCCTTACACAAATTAGTATCTAAAGGATATGTGAAGGATCATCATAGAAAAAATAGGCCCTTAAGTGGCAAAAAATTCAAAAAAAATAGTGTTAGGCAACTTGACATAAAAATTTGAATACGTTATCTATATTATTTTAAAAATATGTAATAATAGAATCTATAGCAAACTGAATGTATTTTCTAAACTACTAGGTTTATTTTAAAAAAAAAATCTATTTGGTGAAAATTTGAAATTTCAATGTAGTAGTGCTTAAATTTTAGGGAAAAAATAAGAAGTAGGTGTCTGTCTAACCACCCTAACCACAATAAAATGATAATATTTTGTTATAAGATTTTAGATATAAGTAGAGGACTCATGTCTCTATGTGATGCATATTTTTTTGTAATTTGTTTCTAAGTAAATAATTAATTATGATTTTTTTATTACAACTTTTAAAAAGTATAAAAAGTCATATGTTTGACCACCTTAACTTGGTCAAAAATTCATGAAATTCATTTTTTTAATCCTATAGTATGCAAAGCATAAAATGTGGTGCATTGTTTGGATTGAAAAAATGTGATACTGTTTGAAAGCTATATATAATTTTCAATCATCCCATCAATTAGGACTTTAGTTGTAATTCAAATAGAAAATGAATAATAACTATTTATTAAATTCAAAGTAAAGCATAATTTATATTGGTGGAAATTTGAGAATCTCCTTTAAAAACCCTTTTCATTTCATCAATTTTGGGTAAAAAAAAATTGTCAGCCACATACCCTACACATACCCATCATATCGCCACTTTTTGGCCCATCATGATACTGCACATACCCTAAAGCTAGGAATGAATGGTACTTCTTACCATTTTATTCCAAATACAGGTGCATCAAAAATTGCAATTAATGTTTGTGTTCTTTGTTAGGTACGTCCAGGCTCACTAACATCAAAGATAATGAAATACATGGATCAGTGCCTTATCTATGGGCAACAGACTCACACTTGCAATAAACTGTAATACATCAAGAATTCGGAAAAATATTTAAAAACTATTGTGTACTACTTTGCAACACACAACTCAATGCATCTAGAAATAGAAACTTCTTAATAATCCTTGGATTTCACTTACAAATCTATGATCTCTTTTAAGCAATTATTTAGCACTTTGAACTAAAGAAAAAATGACATCATACATTCAATCAAAATGACTGAAGACAAATAGAAGAACCTTGATCCCTTTATTCATCATTTGGAAAGAAAAATATAGAGGAGAGAAACTAATTCCAAAACTTTCAATTATCCTTCACATTCCATTGCTACTATAGAACCATTATGCTTATTACAAATTTGAATGCATTCCTAAGATTCAATGCTAATCTATTTCTCTCTGCTTGAAAATACGAAACAAATCTTACATGAGATCAAAATTTTCTTAATCATCAAAAAATCCATGTAATTGGCCTTGAGTTACCATTTAAAGAAACATGGGAGCAACAAGCATAGGGCCAAATTACAATTAAAGTCACATTTTCATTTGACATACATTTCAATTTTAATTTCAATAGCCTTGAGACAGTTATATTTTCACCTTTACAAATAGGGGGGAAAAATATAAGACAAATTATTTTCATTTGTCAAAAAAGATATACCCACCTTTCAAAAGTATATTTCATTTGTTACAACATAAAAATATTTTCTTCATAAGCCAAAAGTATTATGCACGTGCATGCACAATGAACAAAACTTTAAAAGAATGAAAAACATCAGAAAGATATAAAATTGACCAGTCCAAGTTAGCATTTGTGCCACCAATTTCCATGTTGAGGAGGGTATGTGCAGGATCATGATGGGCCAAAAAGTGGTGATATGATGGGTAGGTGTAAGGTATGTGGCTGATGACTTTTTTTTACCCAAAATTGATGAAACAAAAAGGGTTTTTAAAGGAGATTCTCAGCTTTCCACCAATATAAATTATTCTTTACTTTGAATTTAATAAAAAATATTATTTATTTTCCATTTGAATTACGACTAAAGTCTCGATTGATAGGTTGATTGAAAAAAATCTATAGCTTTCAAATAGTGTCACATTTTTTGAATCTGAAACATGCGATACATTCTATGCTTTGCATACTATAGGATTAAAAAAATAAATAATTTCATGAAGTTTTGACCAAGTTAAGTTGGTCAGACATATGAGTTTTTATATTTTTTAAAATTTGTAATAAAAATTTCATAATTAATTATTTACTTGGAAAAAAATTACAAAAAAATATGCATCACATTAGGACATGAGTCATATACTTATATCTAAAATCTTATAAAATAATATTATTATTTTATTGTGGTTAGGGTGGTCAGACAGACACCTACTTATTTTTTCCCTAAAATTTAAGTATTAATAAATTGAAATTTAAAAATTTCACCAAATAGATTTTTTTAAAAATAAACCTAGTAGTTTAGATACTACATTCAATTTTCTACAGATTCTATTCTTACATATTTTTGAAATAATATATATAACGTATTCAAATTTTTACATCAAGTTGCCTAACTTTGATTTTTCTAAATTTTTCGCCACTTAAGGGCCTATTTTTTCCATGATGATCCTACACATACCCGAGAGAGAAAAATATTTTGCATTACTTCAACAAAAGCCCAATCTATACTATTTCTAGGCTATGCATTATTTCTCTCTCATTCGTTAATCACCATCGTTGTAGACTTCAAAACCAAAATTATACTCACCACCCCACCAGTGTAGCTCAATCCTCCAATACATCTAATTATTTTCTCTTCCACACCTAGAACTCATCCTCAGTGGGCTAGCTAAACTTCAAGACACTATCAACCTTTTGTTTATAAGGTGAATATTTGGTAACAACCTGATTGGCTTTATCAAACTCTACTAGGACAATTTGTGCATGGGCCAGCATGTCCATGTTCCTCTTTAGCATACCCATATCATGCTCCTGGAAAATTGAAGTAGCTTGACTTGAAATGACATGATATGTTTTCTTTCTCCACTCCTATAAGGTTTTTATGTTACCATCATTCCTTAGAATAGATGGGAGGAGGCAATGATTTGTTTCATGAAATTTTTTTACCAACTCCCTTATCCTAGTCTTGAAAGGATCTATGCTTCCCCTGAACTCCTTAATTTCATTTACAATATAGATAGTGGGCTTAAGCTTCTCAAGGGGTTCAACATCCTGGTTGGCTCCAATAAACATCATTCTCAACTCTTGCAACCTAGGGATCCATGTCTCCATAAGAAAAATAGCTCTCTCCTTATCATTTCCAAACTTATTTATAGTAGACGTTATAGAGGAATAGCTATCATCAATGCTACTTTGTTAATAACTCCTCCATTCAAATGGTCCAAGAATGTAGTGACAATCTCCATATTACTAACAAAGATTTCCCTATTGTGATTATCACAACTCTCTTTATAATCATTTAGCTGCTTAAGTAACTCATACTTACTAACGCCTTCCTCTGCCTATGGTGCTTCTGATGTGTTTGGCTCTACCACTGTAATCTAGTGTAGGCTCTACAATATTAGGCTTTCTTGTACTTCGAGCTAAGGCCCATATAGCCAATGCATCCCACTATTCACTAAATGCAAATCCTTGTAGTACAATTGTGGCTTCCTCCTCTTAATTATATAGGGGTCTATCACACCTTTTTATCATATCAAAGGCAATGGCAGAGGTTAGATCCCATTTCGGTAACAACAAAAAACCATTATTCCTTACCAATGCTTTTCCTTCTACTACAGTAATTCTATGAAATTTGTCTTTCATTTCCTTCAGGACCTATGCTTGAGTAGTCTCCTTAGGCAACTCTAGATGAAGACTTCTTTTCTTAGCCATAGTAGTAACATATTCATCCTTCTTAGTTCTATAGGAAAACTACATGAAAGACTAGGATTTTACAAATGAATCATCATCCATAAATCTTGTGAACGCTTCCACCTTGACATCATCCTAATTGTTTATCACAGTGAGGTTAGCCTTGCTCAACCTCATACCCAATTGTTGTGGCACAATCACTGCTAATGAAAGAGGCATTCCCTGTTGCATTTCCTACTTAGATACCCTGATTTCCTGATCAGATTCATCATCATCATAATCCACCAAACCTTTTTGACTTAACCTTTTTCTTTTTCAATGGTGGCTCTTTTGGTGGTGAGGCATGTTGTGATGGGAATTCAACATCCACAATTCCAGGCCTAGTTGAACTTGGAGGATATGGTGGTGGAATTTTTGGCTATAGAGAAGAAACTAATTTCTCCTCTTGTTGAGAGCGAGCAACTACTGCATCATCTTTCTTTTCTTTGTTCTTCCTCCTTATGAAAAAAATTATTTTGTGTTCCTTAGGAGGTTGATATGTAGGCCTTTCCTCCACAACAGGGATTTCCCCTCCACCATGTTCCTCTTCCTTGGGGGCTTTCCCCTTGTCTTGAATCATTCTTTCACCTCCAATGTGACCAACCATTGTTTCAAAGTTTTGGAACACATATTCCATTCTCTCCATTATATTGGGGATTTTTCACAAGCGCAGTGAATTTAGGATCCTTTTCCCTTTCCTTTCTTTGCAATTTGTCAAAAGAAATCCACTTTTATTTTGTATCCTCTTGCTCCACAAGATCAAATATGTTCCTTATTACATCCTCAGGGTACTAGAAAATATGATCAAATTTGGAACTCTTGTTCCTCAATTTTAACCAAGCTACGAAACCTTCAGGATCACGATACTCTCTCACCCCTTCTTTTTTCATGTAACATATTTTGAGCATATCATTTATCTTATTCCAACCTCCCTTAATCATTACAAAATTAGAGAAACATTTGTATGAAGGGAATAATGTTCCCTTTCCTTGATCCTTCAAGTGCTTGTTCTCCACACTTCCCAAATAGTACATCACCTTAAGAAACCCAATTCTTTCTAGCAAACATCTAGGAAATAGATGAGGTGTGATAATAGAGTCATACACTCTTAAAACAATATATGTAGGATAAGGGATAACATCTCCCCAATTATGATCAACCCCCAATTCATGCCTCCTATCCTTAGGTCTCAAGAGATCATGTAAGGACTTGGGAATTCTTGGAACATTCATAGCCAGAGCTCCTCTCAAATCAGAGGCAAAAAGGTTCTCAAATATCACAAAGTGAAAATTTTGTCATCTTTATCAAGGACTGTGGTCTAACATTGGACCAGAAACTCCAAATTACCTTCTACCCTATCCAGTGTCATATTCCACCCAAAGTATGGTGCACCCTTAAATAGAAACATGTGCATGAGTAGTGAATACCAACTGAATCCTACTCCCATCTCACCTTCAACTTTACTAGAACCTCATGAATTTTCTTTACAAGAAACCCTACATAATCATATATTGTGTAACATTGGGGGTGTTGGATGTGTGTCACCATATACGTAAATTCCATGGGCATTCTAGTGATTGGGTCATAGCCAATTATCTGACAAATGGAGTAGAAAGTTCTTTGGAAGTAAGGGACAAAATAATTAGTAGGATAGGGCTCCTTATCAAATGGTCCCAATGTAACCTTATCGCCACTAATCTCTGCTAGGTACTTTGGAAATATAGGGACCTTGAATGCATGTTTATTTTTATCATATTCTTCCATAAGAGCCTTTTCATTGATCTGAACCAAGTCCTCACTCCATTCAGTGAGTTTGAAAACATGAGCAATCTCTTCCTTGGTGACCTTAACCATGTCAATTGCATCAAAAGACCTCACAGTCCTTGTGACTAGGCCATAATTGACAACTATTGCTTTTAAAAATTAAATATCTAGGTATATATTTGGCACATTCAACTTTCCCAAGTCAAGATTCCAAGTGTTACCCACTAGAACACCACAATTCCTATTTCCAAACTAGCCATAGAACAATTCCCACACAGTGCAAGGAAATTTGGCATCCCTAATAGCACAATACTTGTGGACCAAGGCCTCAAATACTTGTGTATCCCAAAAAGGTAATTGAACCTTAGGTTTTTCATTGGTCAAGGGTTGCAGCTAGTTAGCTAGGTCCTTACTCAAAAGTCTTTTGGAGGTAGGGGCCTCCTCCTTAGATGAAGATTTTGTTTTAGGAGCCATGACTCAAGGGTTTTTGTAAACTGGGGTTTTTGGTTTCACAAAAGAAAACCTATGGCTCAAACAAGGGTTTGAGACAAATTATAATGTAGCACTGACTAAATGTTCTTAAATGAATTTCAAACCTTAAATTAAATGTAAAACCAAGAAAACCTTAATGACAAAACAATAGAGAAAGCATAATTAAGAAATTTCTTAATAAACTCAAAGCTTGCCACCCCGTGATAGTATTTAAAAGTAAAAAGAATTTGAATAGGGAAGCGGGGAATGATCGAGATGGATCCGCATCACTTCATTCACCACTATTGATGTGAACCATCTCATTTCCTTCTAACTTTTCAATGATTTCAGGCCTTCCCATGCAAAAGATACATGGTCCTCACCCAGCAGCCTGTGATAATATTTTAATGTTGAACAAAATCAAATGGGGGCACAGGGAGTAGTGAGGATGTTATGTTAGCTATTGAATGGTCCTCATAAAATAGGAAATCTACACATGCCAATTGTTAGTTCATAAAAAGGGTCCATGACTAGGTGAATGATGGGTGAGGATATGAAACCTTAGGATAAAAACTTAGGAACTAAAAAATATTTCAATTATTTTCACTTGCATAGTATAAAGGAAACATTTTTATTAAGATGACAAGTAACAATGTACTAGGAGTCAGGGGCTGATCAATAAAATGAGTTAATAGGCATAAGTCACAACTTGGATGACTGGGTACCGACAACAAAAGATCAATGATGAATTAAAACCATAGAAAAGGATGAAAATTTGAGGAAATTTGAAAAGGGTTTAAGCAACATAAACCCTAAAGCATGATAACAAAAGACAAATCTAAGCCTAGACACATAAAACTAGCCAAACTTTGCAATTTTTTAAGGGGATCACAAACAATTTTATAAGGGTTCCACCTATGGCTCCATTTCAGGATGTATGTTCTTCCAAAATAGAGCGAGATCCTAGAATCTCAGGTTAAGTAGACCAAACATAGAGAACCAAAAACTAGGGCTTGCCCAAACAACGGAGGAAAACTAGACCAAAGCAGACTGACATATATACAATATTTACAGGACTGTACAATGTACATGGAAAAGAACATATCTCAAAGGAAATATGGCTTCAAGAACCATCCATGTACTAGCAGCTCAAGAATTTCACCTATTAATTCTTGTAGGAAATATGAATCATCACCATGAGTGTTGCTGATCAAATAAGGTCCAAGCCACAATACTTTAAACTTTCCATGTTTTACCTTATCTTCAAATCTTGCATTCCACATCAACACTAGTTTTCCTACTTGAAATTTTCTTGAGGACGCTTTCTTGTCATGCAAGTTCTTGACTTGCAATTGCAACTTGGCATTTCTTTTCTAGGCATCCCTCCTTGTTTCATCTACTTCCATTAATGAATCAATCCTATGTTGCATTGCATCACACATGTCCTCATCATACTCTTAGAAAACCTTATACATCTACATAAGGTTGTTTTGTGGTAGCTAGCTACAATGCCATATACTAGATCAAAAGGTGCATAGCTAGTGGCCTTCTTAACATTCACCTGATCTGCCCATAGGGCTAACTTTAACTTGGAATCCCAAGCTCTCTTGTTCCTTTCAAGAATCCATTTGATAATCTTCATCAAGCTTTTACTGCTTGATTCTGCTTGACCATTTCCTTGAGGGTCATATGGTGAAGATTATGACATTTGGATTCCATGTCTTGTGCAAAATTCTTTGAATTCCTCATATCTTAAGCACATTGCATTATCTAAGACAATTTTTTTAGTTACTCCAAACCTAGTTAATATATTTTTCATCAGGAAGTCTATGAATACTTTACTTCTTGCTCTCTTTTTTGGGATGGCTTCCACCCACTTTTTAAAATAGTTTGTGGCCATAAGAATCCATGAATTCCTTCCATTATACTTTTCATCTATTTCTCCAATGAAGTCAATACCCCATTGTTGAAAGGGTGCCTACACAGTAACTGGTCTAAGAGGAAAGTTACTTAAGAATTTTAGTTTCCTAGAAAACCTTTGGCATGCATCACATGTTCTTACTAGTTTGTATGCATCCTTACAAACTATAGGCCACCATAATCCAAACCTCAATACTTTGTGGGAAGTGGTTTTAGCTATGTAATGTCCACCACATACCCCACCATGCATTTCTTTTAACAACTCAAAGGCCCTGGTCTTATCAATATATTTCAACAATACACCCTCCAAATTTCTCCACCACAACTCACTTCTTATGATCACATATTTAATGGTGTGTAACTTAAGAGTTATTTTCTCATTTTTATTTAATTCCTGAGGGAATTGCATTCTTTTCAAGTAATAAATAACATCCTTATACCAATCACAACACTCCATATCACAAATGTATGATCTTCTAGATTTATCTGATTGGCATCCAGGTTCACTTCATCCATTAACTTATCCAATCCCTGACCTCTCACCAATTTGGTTATCTAGATGTCAATATTAAATTCTTGAATTTTGTTTATCCATCTACATCTTCTACCTATGACTTCATGTTGAGTAAAGATGTCCTTTACAGTTGCAATTGGGACATAAGAAATGATTATGGCTCCAACTAGATAAGTCTTGAAGTTCTTCACAGCCTTAACAAGTGCATATGCTTGATTCTGTAAGTATGTGCAAGATCATGATGGGCCAAAAAGTGGCAATATGATGGGTATGTGGCTGAAGACCTTTTTTTACCCAAAATTGATGAAACAAAAAGGGTTTTTAAAGGAGATTCTCAACTTTCCACCAATATAAATTATGCTTTACTTTGCATTTAATAAATAATTATTATTCATTTTCTATTTGAATTATGACTAAAGTCCTAATTGATAGGCTGATTGCAAAACACCTATAGTTTTCAAATGGTATCACATTTTTTGAATTTGAAACATGTATCACATTCTATGCTTCACATACTATAGGATTAAAAAAAAATGAATTTCATGAAGTTTTGACCAAGTTTTAAGTAAGGTGGTTAGACATACGAGACTGTTTTTATATTTTTTAAAAGTTGTAATAAAAAATTCATAATTAATTATTTACTTGGAAAAAAGTTACAAAAAATATACATCACATCCAGACATGAGTCCTCTACTTATATCTAAAATATTATAAAAAAATTATCATTTTACTGTGGTTAGGGTGGCTAAACAAACACCTACTTATTTTTTCCCTAAAATTTAAGTACTACTGCATTGAAATTTTGAATTTTTACCAAAAATATATTTAAAAAAAAAACCTAGTAGTTTAGAAACTATATTCAATTTTCTATAGATTCTATTCTTACATATTTTTGAAATAATATAGATAACTTATTCAAATTTTTACATCAAGTTTCATAACTCTATTTTTTCTAAATTTTTTGCCACTTAAGGGTGTGTTTTTTTCATGATGATCCTGCACATACCCCTCTATTAAATAATATTTTAACTCTATAGCTTGAAGTGATTTACTAAAAACTGAAATTGTTTTTTCAAAACCTTCTTCATTCTTCTGTAACAAAACAACAACAATAATATGAAATGATACAAATGAGAATATTTTTAATGGCCTGGAAAAGTTAGGAGTTCTTAAAACTGGGGCCTCCTTGATAGTCTATTTTAGGCTCTTCAATGCTTGACTAGGCTACTCACTCCAAAATACCTTTTCTCCCTTCTTTAGCATCTTGGAGATAGGTCTTGTGATCTCTACAAAATTCATTACAAATCTCCTCAAGAAGTTCATCTAGCCAAAGAATGACTGAATTCATTTTACATTCTTTGGTTAGGGAATCTTGTCTATGGAAGCTACCCTCTTAGGGTCAATCCTCACTCCCTCCTTGGACACAATGTGCCCCAAAAACTTGACTTCAATAACTCCAAAGGCATACTTTTTTGGGTTTAGTGATATTCCATATTCTAGTGCCCTGATGAATATCTTCTCCAAGTGCATGCAATGATCTTCCTATTTCTTGGAGTAAGCTATCAAATCATCTTGGTAAATTTTGATGAACAAGTAAATAAAATTAGAAAAGGCTACATCCATATCCCTTTGGAAAGTCGCACCTATGTTAGTTAAACCAAATGGCATCCTTGCATACACATAGGTTCTCCATGGAGTTGTGAATGCAATCTTATATTGCTTAGACTCCTTCACTTCCACTTGCTTGTATCTAGAAAAACCATCCATCATAGACAATAACTCACAACCAGTTACCTTTTGTAACATGGCTTTTGTGATTGGTAGTGGATAGTTATCCTTCAATGATGATATGTTTAGATTTCCAAAATCCACATATAACCTTATATCACTATTTTTCTTCCTAACTGGCACTAAATTAGACACCCATTAGGAATGCCTAATAGGATTTATAATACAAGCATCCCTTAGCTTAACTAGTTCCTCTTGCATTTTTAGAGCTAAGGTTGGATTGATGGGTCTTTGCTTCTTCTTGAAAGGCTTGACATTTTCTTTCAAAGGAATCTCATGTTGGAATAATTCTTCTCTATAAGGTTTCAGGTCATCATATGACCAACCAAAGAAATGTCTTTGTTTTCTCAATAAGTAAATCAACATTGCCTTGATCTTAGGTTTCATCTTCTTTCCCACATACATATTTTTAGGGGCATTTTCAATCCCCAAATTCACTTCTTCTAGATCATTTGGATGGGTGGCAATTTTTTTAACCTTGCTTTTTTCCTAACTATCAAAGACTCTTGCTAATGCTACAAGGCCCTTGGGAATCTTGTTTGTCTTCAGCTAAATAACTTCATTTTTGAAGACTATATCCTTACCATCTATATTCTCAACAAAAGTAGCAAAATCAATCTTTTAACCCTCATATTCATCAACAAGTTTCAAAAAATTTAGAATGTCTTCAACATCATTGAATATTTTCCAATTATGTACATTGTCAGGGATTGATGGTCTTGCTTGTACCTCAACCTTGTAAATACCTAAAAAAAGTTACATTATCTAGTCTTAATGCAATGTTTTCAAGTAATTCAGCCACTCTTTTTTGTCCTCTCTCCACTCAGTCGATTCCAAAGGCATCAAACTAATCAATCAAATCCTAGACAACATTTCTATATTGTTTGAATTTGTTATTTTTGCATGCATATCTAGATCTCACTTGGGATATCACCAAATCAGAGTCACCTATCACCATTAGCTTCTTTATCCCATTCTTTTTAGATAACCATAATCCTAGTAGCAAGGCCTCATACTCTGCCACATTGTTTGTGCAAACAAAGGACAAAGTGAAAGAAAACTTATAAGTGTTTCCACTAGGTGACACCATCAACATACCTGTATGAGATCCTTCCTTAGAACTTGCACTGTCAAAGTACATTTTCCATAGTCCATCCTTGTTAGATAATCTTGAAACTTCATTATCTATAGGTGCAAGTTGCCCACCACTTTCTCTTGGTAACTCTTCTACCTTAAATTTACTAATATCATTATCTATAAAAAGAATAATATCATCTTCAAGAGCATGCTCCAACATATGTGGAACTTTTGGTTCTCTAACCACTTGGAAATACTTACCATCAATAGGGAAAGTAGTGTAAGAAATTTCACATTGCATGCTACCTCCCATGGAAACAATCCACTTCCTAGATAACAACATTCCATAGTTGAGTGGGATATGTACCACCACCACACTCATCTTGAACTCTTTCTCTGGATATGCATCTAATTTGTAAGGAAGCTCATATATTACACCAGTCATAGGGACTTCCCTTGAGTCCATAGAATAAAATTTTCCATGGGTACTATCAAATTTTATTCCTAATTACTCTGTGATCTTGGATGGCATTATAGTATTGGATGCTCCAAAATCAATAATACAATTTTTTTAGAAAGTTTCCCTCAACAATCAGTGTGAGGAAGAATGGTTCTATCTTTCTAGGACAAACAGTCACTAAATTCCCTAGAAAAATATGAGGGATTGCAATGATTAATCCCTCAAATTATTTATTTTTATTTTCCTTTACACTCAATTTGGGTGGAGTGGAAACCACTAATTCAATATAGGCTCTAGTAACACCATGGATAAGGGATACTACCTTTTGTTTTTTCTCATCAATTCTCATCATCTCAAGAAAAGGTAAAAAACTTTTACTTAACTAAGAAATTGAAACATGTCAACAAGAGTGTATTTAGGTAAATTGATTGGGATCATACCTTGTTCTATACTTCTCTCTTTCTATTGATTATTTATTGTCTCAACTCTAGGCTTGGCCTCTTTTCTTGCTGCTTTAGAAACCTACTTTTGTGCTTTCATTTTCATAGAAGGGGATTTGAGCTCTCCATATACTTTTGGTATATCAACTTTCTTAGCCCAATTTTTTTCTCCTCTACTTTCCTTAGCTTAAAGTGATTCCCCTTTACCATCAAATTTTTATCTTTACCTTTCCCATCTTTTTCTTTGATAAAAAGGCCAGTAGGGCTACCTTTGGTAACCACCAACTTTTCTATTCCTTAGATGATATGAACCTCTAGCTTGTGCAACCAAAGCCACTGTATATCTTGCAATTTCTTAATTTGAAGGTCCCACCAAGGACACATTTTCCTCAGCTACTTCCAATGTGTACACTTCATTATCACTTTCATCATCTTCATTAGAGAGAACTTGCTAGTGATATTTACTGGCAATATGCCTTTGGTCATCCACATCCATTTCATGGGACTCCAAATAAAATGAGCATTCATTTTCAAAAAAATTAAAACCATCCATAATCATATTAATGTCAACATCATCCTCATTGGACTGATCATAGTCTTTACGAACATCTTCTTCAACCTCAACCATCTATGCAACTGTACACCTCAACCATCTATGCAACTACACACTAATTAGCAGAATGTGGCATTTGGAAAACCATACACCAAGGGGTCTCATCAACATAATTGATTGATTTTTCTACAAAGGATTCAAAGAAACCTTGCTTTGAACATTTTTTTGATTGTTAGGGATGGGCTTCCCATTATGCTAGTTTGTATTATATATATGATCCTGCAACTGAGGAGATCTTTCATTCTTATGATAATTTGACTTTTCATTTGATATACCTTTCTCTTGCGTGGAAATTTTGTTTCTTAGATCCTTCATGGTACTAGTAAAACTATCAATCTTATCCTCAAGAGAACCTCCTTTAGCACCATAAATTTTATCTTCTCTCCTTATATTCTTTAGGATATTTACATCATCCATTCTTCCAACCTTACTATCTACTCTACAAATGTTTTCAATATTGATGACCATATTATAAGCTTCCCTCAATGTTTGAGGGTTTTATCCAACAATTGATAACTCATCCTTGCATCAAAGGAATTGCAGTAGTTCACCAAGCATACATTATCAATCAATTTCAAATGAGGAGGTAACTAGTTCACAAACTTTTGAAATCTCACATTGAAGTCAGTCACACCTTCATTAGAATTTTTTACAATATTATTGAACTGATTTAGAAGGAACATTGAGTTAGTTTTATCACCATACTTTTATTTGAACAACCTCTTAAACTCCTCCCAAAAACCAGTACTCCTAGCAGGTAAACTCCTATACCATTCTCTAGCATCCTTAGTAAGTGACTACAAGAATAAATTCATCATGTCATCATCTGCTTCTACTTCAAAATCATCCATGACATTGGAAAATGCTTTAAGGTGGTTCTCCGCACTCAAGGCATTGTTTCTAGAGAATCTAACCAAAGCAGGCCTAAAATCTTCAAGAAATGGATTGGGATAACCAAGATTCCTAGTAAAGCACAACTGTTGATATCTCTCAACTTGCATTGGTCTCCTGGTAGCTCGGTCTCTATGATAATTTCTATTCTCATCATCCTTTTGGTCATCAGATTGATTCTTATCTTTACCTTTTCCATCTCCACCATTACTACAACCTCCTTTCTTCTTTCCATCATCATCTTCAAAATTAGAATTCTTATTTTTATCATTCCCACCACCTCCACTAGTGATGTGTCCCTTAGACTTCTTTTGTGATTCACTATCAATATGTCTAGAGCTTGAAGCTACTAGATCAAGTATGGAGATCTTAAGGAAATATATCTTCCTTGCTATTTCTACATTTGAAGCTTCCGTTTTAGTATTCTTCAATTCTTGCAGCAACTTATCATTCTCTAATTGCAATCTCAAGATCTTAGGGTTTGGGAGTGTAGTTGATGGGTAGGATCAATCTTAACATTTCGGGTGGAGGAATTACTAGATGAAGTATTGGTACTTGTATTGGTGTTAGTGGTGAAGGTATTAAAGGTATTTTTCTTTGGCTGGCTAGTGGGCTTCTTCCTATGATCTATACATTTTTATTTCTTAGTGACAATAGATGGATTTGAGGCTTTAGTGGTTGCAACAAATGTGGTATAAGTAGTGGTAGCAGAGGTTCTAATTTGAATTTTCACCTTAGGTGGATCAGGGGTTATTTTAGTAGCAAACTTAGAAGCATTTTTTATAAATTATTTTTTGTTTTGCTTCTTCTCTCATCTTTTCTATTCTTTTCCTCTGAGCATCCCTTTCTTGCATCTTAGCCTTGATTCTATTTTCCCTTTCTTTCAAATCCTTTTCTCTTTTTTCTTCCAACTCCCTAAGACTAAATTCTTCTTCTTCTTTAAGCCTAATCTCATCTTCCTCTAAGGCTTGCATATCTTTATCTATATCATCCTCATCTTTGAGGATATCTCTAGATTCACTCGAATCAAGGGTAAAGAAAATAATATTAGTTGGTTCTCCCTCAAGAGGAAGGTGCACTTCTACATTAAGGGCTTCACCTTACTTGTTGCCATTAAAGACAAATCCAACTCTAGAAGTTAAAGGTTCTGAGAACTTATTTTTCTCCTAGAATTCCCATCTATACTCTTCTCTTGACACATCAATTTCATTTTCAAACACTTCCTCAGTGGGAAAAATCCCCTAATTTACATTAGGAACCTCGACTTCATGTGCTTCTTCATGAATATTTGCACTATTTACCTCATTATTAAAAGTAAGAGATGCATTAATGGGAAGTTCAATAGACTTACTTGATTCAGCATGTTTCTTCACCCAAGTTAGTTGCTTGTCCTTTGAATGCTCATAATCCATCTTCTGTTTAGGATGCTTCTTTGTGTAACTTCTGGTATTCCTCATGGTATCAAATTGTATCTCATAATTCTCTTTCTCACTTTCTCTCTTGGAATTTAATCTCGTACTAGCATGAGATACTTTAGAGTCTCCACCCAAGATACTGGGAAATAGAAATTTATTACACATTGAATTTGAACTCGCAATATTAGAGAAGACTTTGAACATTACAGACACAAGATGGAGGAATGAACCATACTTTGAAGAATAAAAATAGATGTGACTTATATGATGAAAATTTGAACTAATTATTCTCTAATTAGTGAAGAACAATAAAAAACTTGACTCTGACTCTACTAGATCTAAACTAGAGACATTGGACTAGCAATCTCCCCAATAGAGTGGCCAATTAGTTGGTAATTTTTTTTGAAAAAAAATTGCTCTCACCAAATGCCTATGAATTTTCCACAATTCAATGATAAGAAAAGGCAAGGATTGGACAACACACAAGTAAAGGATTGCTTAAAATCTACTTCTACTCTTCGAGCTCTATGAAACCCAAGAGGGTGATCTTGACAATGCTTATATGATACTCTCATGACATTTTATCATGAACATTGAAATAGATAGATGTATTCCCATTAGATGAAAATACAGAAAATTACTTAAGGTTTTGGTTGACCCTTGTATGAATTAGTATCTAAAGCTAGGAATGAATGGTACTTGTTACCATTTTACTACAAATATAGGTGTGTCAGAAATTGTAATTAAGATTTGTGTTCTTTGTTAGGTATAGGCAAGCTCACTAACATCAAAGATAACCAAATACATGGATCAATGCCTTATCTATTAATAATGAAATCACACTTGTAATAAACTGTAATACATCAACAATGGAGACAAATATTTAAAGACTATTGTATACTACTTTACAACACATGACTCAATGCATCCAAAAATAGAAACTTCTTAATCATCCTTGGATTTCACTTACAAATCTATGATATATTTTAAGTAATTATTTATCTATTTGAACTAAAGCAAAAACAACATCATACATTCAGTCTAAATGACTTGAGACAAATAGAAGAACCTTGATCCCTTTATTCATAATTTGGAAGGAAAAATATAGAGAGAAACTAATTCTAGAACTTTCAATTATCCTTCACATTCCATTGCTACTATAA
Organism: Sequoia sempervirens; assembly: GCA_007258455.2. Lineage (NCBI taxonomy): Eukaryota > Viridiplantae > Streptophyta > Pinopsida > Cupressales > Cupressaceae > Sequoia > Sequoia sempervirens. The sequence goes on from VDFB02358134.1 coordinate 79,075,759, forward strand.
AACCATTATGCTTATTGAAAATTTGAATGCCTTCCTAAGACTCAACACTAATCTATTTCTTTGCACTTGAAAATATGAAACAACTCTTACATGAGCTCAAAATTTTCTTAACCATCAAAAGACATGTGTAATTGACCTTGAATTCCCATTTATAGAAACATGGGAGCAACAAACATAGGGACAAATTACAATTAAAGTCACATTTTCATTTGACATACATTTCAATTTTAATTTCAATAGTCCCTAGATAGTTATATTTGCACCTTTGAAAATGGGGAAAAAAATATAAGACAAATTATTTTCATTTTTCGAAAAAGATACACCAACCTTCCAAAAGGAATCTTTCACTTGTTACAACAACTTCAAAATATATCCTTCATGAGCCAAAAGTATTATGCACGTGCATGTACAATCAACAAAACTTTAAAAGAATGAAAAGCATCAGAAAGATATAAAATTGACCCATCCAAGTCAACATTTGTGCCACCAATTTCCATGTTGGGGAGAGAACAATATTTTGGAATACTTCAAAAAAATCCTAATTTGTACTATTTCCAGGCTATGCATTGTCTCTCTCACCTATTAATCACCATGGTTGTAGTCTTCAAAACCATAATTATACTCACCAGCCCACCAATTCAGCTCAATCCTCCAATACATCTAAGTATTTTCTCTTCCAGGCCTAGAACTCATCCTCAATGGGCTAGCTCAACTTCAAGACACTATCAACCTTTTTTCTATAAGGTGAATATTTGATAATAACTTGATTGGCTTCTTTATCAAACTCTACCAAGACAATCTCTACATGGGCCAACATGTCTATGTTCCTCTTTAGCATACCCATATCATGCTCTTGAAAAATTGAATCAACTTGACTTGAAATGACATCATCAGTTTCCTTTCTCCACTCCTATAAGGTTTTTATGTTACAATCATCCCTTTCAATAGATGGGAGGAGGCCATGATTTGATTGTGAAATTTTTTGACCAACTCCCTTATCCTAGTCTCCAAAGGCTCTATGCCTCCCCTTAACTCCTTAATTTCATTTACAATCTAGATTGGGATTAATATTCTCATGGGGGTCAACATCCTCATTAGCTCCAATAGACATCATTCTCAACTCTTGCAACCTGGGGATCCATGTCTCCATAAGCAGAATAGCTCTCTCCTTATCATTGCCAAAATTATTTATAGTAGACTTCATAGAGGAATAGCTATCATGAATGTTGTTTAGTCTGTTAATAACCCATCTATTCAAATGGTCCAAGATTGTAGTGAAAATATTCATATTACTGAGAAATATCTCCCTATCATTATTATCACACTTCTCTTTGCAATCATTTAGCTACTTAAGCAACTCATCCTTGCTGACACCTTCCAATACATGTGGGACTTCTAATGTGTCTGGCTCTACCACTGATATGGGTACATTTCCCATATTGTTCGGCATAATTTCCCATGAGAAACTTGTGGAAGGGCATAATCAATAGGTGTTGGCTCATGTGAAATAGGGGAAGAGGTAGCATCAGTTTGTGTTTGCTCTCCTGATTGCAAGTTTTGCAATTTTTTCCTCAATAATGTTATCTCCATTTGCAACTACATCTTTTATGTTTCATTCTTCCCATAATCAACTAGAAATTCATTATATTGCTTCCAAAATTTCTCCTTCTCAATAGTTGTTGACTCCACAATGCCTTTCGTAAACTGAGTAACATGCGCTAAAATTTTTTCTTCCTCAAGAGATAATGTCTCTAACACTCTTTTTACTATCAAGCCTCCTCTGTAATTTGGTGTAGGATCTGCAATATTAGGATTTCTTGTACTTGGAGCTAAGCCCCATATAGATAATGCATCCCACTATTCACTAAATGCATATCCTTGTATTACAATTGTGGCTTCCTCCTTTGAATTATAAAGGGGTCTATAACATCTTTTTATTGTATAAAAGGAAATGGAAGAGGCTAGACCATATTCTTGTAAAAAAAACCACCACTATTCCTTAGTAATGCTCTTCCTTCTGCTTTCATCATTCCATGAAATTTGGATTTCATTTCCTTTAGGACCTATGCTTGAATAGTTGTCTTAGATAACTCTAGATGAAGACTTTTTTGCTTATCCATAGTAGTAACATATCCATCCTTCTTAGCTCTATAGGAAAACTCCATGAAAGCCTTGAATTTTGCAAATGAATCATCATCCATAAATCTTGTGCATGCTTCAACCCTGACATTATCAGAATTGTTTATCCTAGTGAGGTTAGCCTTGCTCAACCTCATACCTAGTAATTGTGGCACAATCACTACTAGTGTAAGAGGAATTCCTTTTTGCAATTCCTACTTAGATACCTAGACTTCCTCATTAGATTCATCATCATCATAATCCACTAAACTTGTTGACTTGACCCTTTTTTGCAATGGTGGCTCTTTTGGTGGTGAGGCATGTTGTAATGGGGAATCAACATCCATAATTCTAGGCCCAGTTGAGCTTGGAGGAGATGGTGGTGGAATTTGTGGCTCTGGAGAAGAAACTCTTTGGTCCTCTTATTGAGAAGGAACAACTACTACATCATATTTCTTTGCTTTGTTCTTCCTCCTTATGAAAAAAAATAGTTTTTGTTTGTTAGGAGGCTAATTTATAGGGCTTTCCTCCACAACCAGGATTTCCCCTACACCCTGTTCCTCCCGCATGAGGGCTTTCCCCTTGTATTGAATCATTATTTCATCTCCAAGGTGACCAACCATTTTTTCAAAGCTTTGGAACACAAGTTCCATTCTCTACATTATATTGGGGACTTTTACAAGAGTAGTGAATTTAGGTTCCTTTTCCCTTTCCTTTCATTGCATTTTATTAAAATAAATACACTTTTCTTTTCTATCCTCTTGCTCCACAAGATCAAAGATGTTCCTTATTACATGCTTAGGGTACTAGAAAATATGATCAAATTTGGAACTCTTGTTCCTCACTTTTAGCTAGGATATGAAACCTTCAGGATCATGATACTCTCTCGCCCCTGCTCTTTTCCTGTGAAATTTTTTGAGCATATCATTTATCTTATCCAAACCTCCCTTAATCATTACAAAATTAGAGAAAAATTTGTATGAAGGGAAGAATGCCCCCTTTCCTTGATCCTTCAAGTGCTTGTTCTCCACACTTCCCAACTAGTAAATCACCTCAAGAAACCCAATTCTTTCTAGTACACATTTAGGAAATAGATGAGGTGTGACAATAGAGCCATACACTCTCAAAAGAATATATGCAAGACAAGGGATAACATCTCCCCAATTATTATCAACCCCCAATTTAGGCCACCTATCCTTAGGTCTCAAGATATCATGTTGGGCCTTGGGAATTCTTGGAACATTCATAGCTAGAGCTCTTCTCAACTTAGAGGGAAAAAATTCTCAAATATTAGAAAGTCAAAAAATTTGTCATCTTTATCAAGGGTTGTGGTCCAACATTGGACCAACAACTCCAAATTAAGTTTTACCCTATCCAATGTCATATTCCTCCAAAAATAGGGTGCACCCTTGAATAGAAACATGTGCATGAGTAGTAAATACCAACTGAATCTTACACCCATCTCACCCTTCTTCAACTTTACTAGATCCTCATGAATTTTCTCTGCAAGAAACTCTACATAATCATATATTGTGTAATACTAGGGGTTTTGTATGTGTGCCGCCATATACATCCATTCCATGGGAATTCTAGTGATTGGTTCATAGCCAATCAACTGATAAATGGAGTATAAATTTCTCTAGAAGGGACAAAATAATTAATAAGATATGGCTCCTTATAAAATGGTCCCAATGTAACCTTATGAACATTAATCTCTACTAGGTACTTTGGCATGATATGGACCTTGAATACATGTTTAGTTTTGTCATATTCTTCCCTAAGAGCCTTTTCATTAATCTGAACTAGGTCCTCACTCCATTTAGTGAGTTTGAAAACATGAGAAATCTATTCCTTGGTGACTTTAACCATGTCAATTCTATCAAAAGACCTCACATTCCTAGTGACTGGTTCATAATTGACAACTATTGCTTTTAACAAATCAATGTCTAGGTATATATTCCACACAGCCAATTTTTCCCAGTTGAGATTCCAAGGGTTACCCACTTGAACACCACAATTCCTATTTCCAAACTAGCCACAAAATAATTCCCACCTAGTGTAGGGAAATTTGGAATCCCTAATAGCACAATACTTGTCAACCACGCCCTCAACTACTTGTGTACCCCAAAAAAGGAATTAACCCTTTTTTTTTTCATTGGTCAAGGGTAGCAGCTGCTTAGCTAGGTCCTTACTCCAAAAATATTTTAGAGGTAAAGAATTCCTCCTTAGATTAAGATGCTTTTGTTTTAGGAGTCATGACTCAAGGCTTTTTGTAAACTAGGTTTCTAGTTTCACAAAATAAAACCTGCAGATCGAACAAGGGTTTGACACAAATTATAACAATGCAGGACTGACAAAATGTTCTTAAATGAATGTAAAAACTTCAAATAAATGTAAAACCAAGAAAACACGAATGACAAAATGATAGAGAAATCATAATTAATCAATTTCTTAATAAACTCAAAGGAAAGATAGTATACCAACTTACTAGCTTGATGCGAGCTTAGAACCCTAGCTCTGATGTCGAACAAGCTTGAAAATGTAGTAAGATTTTCCCTGGATATGTTGAATTCTTTTATCAATTCACAATTGTTCTTTAAAACAAGTTTTAAAATCCATACAATCAATTAATTTGGTAGAACAGTGTCCTATCAACCATTATGGGTCTCTCGTGCAAACCAAAACAAATCACATTCCCTCAATCTCAACTTTGAATGCTATTTGTTGATCTTGCTGCAAAATGAAACAACCACCAACTTTGATTGAGTTAGCATAGTTTGAAAATTTTGACTATGAACAATCATTTCCATCATCCAACCAAAACCAGCTATGTGGGGCCACTTGCTAGTGATCTGTGGGCTCCACCATCTTCTTATCATCGAAGCACAAGGTCACGTATTAGTTTCCCCACTCCCCCATGAATCTTAACTTGTTTGCAACTCTTATCAATAAGAAGATGAGGAAGGGATGAGATTAAATCTCCCACCCTCAATACATGCATATCTTAACTCAAGCTCACATGCCTATGCACATAATCCTTAGGTTCAATCGACGGCCATGATTAGAAGATCCTTTGGTTATTACAACATGTGACTCTGAATTCCCTTTAGCAACCTTAACTTTAACACTTTCAATCAGTGGTAAAATATTTCATTAATTTTCTTCCATCTCCTAATGTTTCCTTCATAGCTAGGGTGACGCCACATGACATTCTCCCGCTTCCTCATTGACAGAAGGGAGGTAGAGGGGGGTCCCCCATGGGATGGCGAGGAGTGGTCAAGATTGAACCACATCACCCTCCTCAACCGTCGATCTCATTGAACAGAGAGATTTCCTTCTTCAAAGCCTACTGGGTCCCATAGACAGATGTCTTCTACCCACTGCCCTGTGATAGTATTTAAAAGTAAAAATAATTCAAACAGGGAAGCAGGGAATGATCCAGAGGCATCCACATAACTTCATTCACCACTATTGATGTTCTCCATCTCATCTCCCTCTGAAATTTCAATGACGTCAGGCCTGTCCATGTAGAATATATGTGGTGTTCACTCGCCAACCCATGATAATATTTTAATGTGGAACAAAATCAAATGAGGGTGCAAGGAATGAGCAGGATGTGCTCTTGGCTATCAAACGATCCTCATAAATAGGAAAATTACACATGAAAACTTTTAGTTCATAAAAAGGGGCCACAACTAGGAAAACGATGGGTGAGGATATGAAACCTTAGGATAAAACTTAGGACTTGACAAATATTTCAATGATTTTTCACCTGCATAGTATGAAGGCAACATTTTTATTTAGACAATAGGTAATGACAAGCTTACTAGGATTTAGGGGTCGGTCAATAGAATGAGTTAATGGGCATAATTCACAACTTAGATGACCAGGTACCAACATAGATCAATGACAAATCATAACCATAGCAAAGGATGCAAACTTGAGGCCATTTGAAAATGGTTTAAGCAACATAAACCCTAAAGCACTATAACAAAATACAACCCTAAGCCTAGATACATGATACTAGCTAGACTTTGCAAACTTTTAATGGGGAACACAAAGCATTTTATAAGGGTTCCACAAATCCAAATGGGGTAAATCAAGGAGATATTCTCCACAAGTCAATTGAAACACATTTCTATCAAGAGGTTCTTCATCATGATCACCTTGAGTTCTTCATGGCACTGAATGTGAAGTAGCTCTAGAGATTCCTACAATCATAGAAGGTTGGAAACTACCTCCTATATGTTGAGTGTTTGATGACCTAGTTTGGGAGGAAAGATTGTTTTGTTATCTTTTCAATGACACACTCTTTCTAAAAAATCTATATTCCTTAATTCAATTGTTTCTTTTTCTTTATTCCTTAGGATGGGCATATTTTCTATTAATTTAGTAAAAGGGTTTACTAGGTCAAATTCATCATCCTTAATTCCTTGCACATCCCAACCCAAACCATAGATGACTATTTATCTCAAAGACAATCTCATCTAGTTCCTTCTCCTCACCTTGAATTCATCAAAGAATTCAGCTGAATAATCCTCCAAAGTTGGAAGATGGAAGACGCCAAGTCCTATTTTCAAATTACCTTTCACATAATCTTTGAGATAAAAATGAAAATGTTCATTGTAGGTTTTCAAATTATACCTAGATATTTCCTTTTCTATGTTTACAACATCATACATGGATTCACAAGTGAAGGGGCCAAAACCAACTAGAAACTGTATTGTTACTCTTCTCCACTATTGGCATCTTTTGTTGACACCATCCAACTATCTACATACCTCAATCATTACAAATTTATCTTCCAAGTGCCTTGGGAGTTTGATAGGGAAACCAGTCAGACCACCAATTCTTATATAAGAGAATATTTGAAATTGAATAAAATGGCTACCATAGAAATTAACAAACTGCATGGATTTTAGAGAAAACCACATATCAAATTTTCCTTGTAATTCCATGGTCACTCTCATGGTAAAAGCATTAGATATCCTCCTATGATGAAGGAAGCTCTTATTAATCTACAACTCATCAAGGTACTTGAAAATTGGTACCTAAGCACAAGGAAGGTCACTTGGCCTCAAACCTGGACATGGTCTAGCTCATGCAATAACATAAATTAAATAAGAATACATATAGAATGACTTATTGATCTATGAATAAAAAAAGAAAACAGTGTATCTTGTCACTGTTGAGTGTCACCTAATCTAGATATTGGCTCCCCTCAAGTAGTATCTAGATGAAAAATTAGATCCATTCCTGTAAACCATAAGCAAATTTTTTCCCCCAAAGTCTATGTAACAACATAACTATGTTGGATATCTCATCCACAATGGTTATTGTAGAGGTTTTGAGGCAATTGAGATTTACCCCACTTGGGTTTCACCAAATAATTTTTTTCCATTATATTTCAGTAATACCTCTTTTTGAGTGAGAACTCAATCTGAGCGTTGGTGAAATCTAGGGTCAAGTAAAGATATTTTTTCACAATCCTCAAGCATGAGAAAAAAAGTGGCTCTTTGAATTTTAACCACCAACCTATTGTCTTCAATTTTGATTTCCTAAGTCTGATAGTCATAATGGCTTATGAATTCTAGAATTAGCTATGGGAACTAGACAGTTATGGGGAATGCAACTACTTCCACAAATCCATTATCGACAACCTTCGGTGTGATGGGTGGTGGATTGGGTACCTTGAATTTTTCCCTTAATTCATGTATGTTCTTTTTCCTGAGTTTGGTTTTCCCTATCTTAGGCATGTCACACATTAACCTTGAGATATAGTCATAACCCTAACACTTAATTCTTGCCATGACTAAAATTATATGGTTTGAATTAACTTTCATTGGGAAATTTGTAATGGAAGAAAAAATAAGATTGGAAACTATAAATTCAAAAGGAAAAAACAAGGATGTAAATACCTCAAAAAAATCATGAACTCTGAGGATGAAAATCTGCATTGGTGTGCTCTCCCTCATCATGTATCCTAGTGTTAATGTCACAACTAAGGAATGTTTGCTTCTTGCATGAATTTCCTTTTAATTCCCTATGGGAAATGTGCAAGTAGATAGGCATTAAATGACATCCCCTTGTCATGTAGACACATGTCGGCTTTCACATCACCACTTCATTGCAACTACTTTTCAAAAATTTGAAAAGGAATGGCTAAGGGGTGGAGAGATGGGTGGTTCACATAACCTTATAAATCATCACCCAGGTTCATCCTTCCTCATAAAACACCACACACTTCTCAATTAACACTTGACGAGTTAGTCCTTATTTCACTATCTAGTAAATGGTGGAGTTCGATGAACACAATGTTCAAATACTGTTAGTATTGACTTAACTATGAAAATGAATTAGAGTGGAAAGGATAAAGGTTCACATAACTTAGAAAAACACTGCAACGTGTTAAAGACAAAGCAAAGGGAAGTCTCTTGGCAGGAAAATGGAAGGTTAGAGGAACATTTGTAAACACCACCCAAGTTATATTGTTTACTTAAAACACTATCAAATCATAACATAGCCAAAATTAGGGATAAAATAAATCTCCTAGGGATGACCAAAAATGTAGTAACAACTGGCTTTGATTGGGGACAAAAGCTAATAAGAATGAAACAAAGAACCCAAAATAAAAACTCACATGATCAGTGCTTTATCCATTGGGTCACATGGTCAAAATATTATTCAGACCAAAAATATCAAACGTAAAGAGGACACAATCAAAATTGGAACAAAACCCTAAGCTAACTATTTACAAAGAGAAACCCTGAAAGGCAATCAAATATTTTAGAGTTTGAGATCCTACCCATTGTAGGCATAGGAAAAGGGGTATCATTGAAATAATCCAAATAGAAGGTATTGGTTCTACACTAATGAGTGATCTTGAATGGACCAGTCCAAAGAGCATCAAATTTTCTATGAGAACCCTTCAGCTCCTTGTGTTTATCCCATAGTACTACTAAGTCCTCTAGATCATAAATTTCCTCAATTTGGTCTTCTTATAAAAAATATTCTTGACCTTGGCCTAATGCATAGTTATTTTATCCACCGTTTCATCACATTACTCCTCAACCTTGGCCAAATAAAAGACCCTCTTTTCTAAGGCATCATAGAACTCTTGATTTGCAATTGCATTCCGCAACTTACAAGTGAATAATTCTAGTGGAAGAGGAAATACACTTCCCACTCCATATACCAACTCAAAAGGAGTCATTCTGATTGCTTTAATTGTAGTCATTATATCTTCCCATAAAGCCTCGTAGAGCTTCTTATTCCAATCCTTTTGATTCTCATTCACCAACTTCTTAATCATACTTACCAAATTTGTATTGCTAGATTTAGCGTGGCCATTTCCCTAGGGATAATAATCAGCTGAATGTGATAAAGAGACTCCATAGTCATAACAAAAAAATGATATTTCACTAGAGGAGAAACTTGCTACACTATTGGCGAATAGATTGTAGGTAACTCCAAATATGACTAAAGTGTTCTTCTTGATGAAGTCACAAACCACCTTCGAATTGTTTCTCTTCACAGGAATTGCCTCTACCCACTTGGTAAAATAGTCTATGGTTGTGATAATGTGAGTGTGACCTCCACTCAATTGAGGACTAATAGGTCATAAAAAATAAAGGCCCTATTTTTGGAAGGGCCCATTAATTACAATAGGTCTAAGTGGGAGTGTCACCAACTGAGGTCTACTTGTGAACAACTTGCACTTTTCAAATCTTGCTACCCAATAGTAAGCATCTTTGAACATACCTAGCCAATAATAACCATGCCTTAGGATTTTAAAATTACTCACCATTGAAAAAGGTCCACATGCCTCACTATGAAAAAATCTCCAACAACCTCTCTTGCTGACCTATTTCCACATATTTTATGAATGCACCATCTAGTCCTCTTTTATATAAGGTGTCTTCCTAGATGACATATTTAGTCACCTTTAGCTTTAGATTCCTCCTCTTATTCCCTAAAATATTTTTTGGGAACTCTTCGTAAGTGTGGAAATATACAATATCCAAGAACCATTCATCCTAGAGGTTGATAGTCAGAACTAGAGGAAGATCTTGCTCATCTTCTTATCATTATGATCCAATGCCATCAAATTACAAAGTACTCTACCTCAGACTAGTTTCATAGGCTTAAGATCCAAATCATATTCCTGCATCTTAGTGATCCACCCTCCTCTTTTGTTGTAGCCGATATCCTGCTGAGTGAGAATGCTTTTGACGGTAGGGTCTGGTACCTACACAACCAAATGCAAGTGCAATATATAGAAATGAAATTATTTGAATGATTTTGCCACTAAAAATGCATTATTTTCTACTTGATATTAATTAAGATTGTGCTTCTTCAATGGAATGGTCATGAAGGCTATGGGATCTTGTACATTCTTCTCATCAGCTTGGAGTAGGATAGCAGACACAGTGTGCTTTGAAGTGTAATAGTAAATGATAAAATCAGGTTGGACTAGAATAGGAGCCTAAGCAATGGCTTCTTTGATTTCATTAAAGGCTCACTTTATAGCTTCATTCCACCTATTTTTTTTATTTCATCATCTCCATTATATGTTTGGTAATCTCATAGAAATCTGAAACAAACTTCCTTAAGAAATTAACTTGACCAAAGAAATATTTCACACTGGTTTTGCTACAAGGAAGGCTTAGCTGAAGGATACCTTTAACTCGGTCTAGGTCTATTTTAATCCCTTATTTGGATACTATGTGACCTAACAACTTACTTTTAGTAACTCTAAACTCTATCTTTTTGGGGTTAATGGAGATATCATGCTCTTTACACATTTTTAGTACATGCTTCAAATCCCTTAGATGATTCACTCTTTTCTTCGAAAACACCATCAAATCATCAAGATAGATGACTATGATATTATTTTTGAGGTCTCTAAAGGACAAATCCATGGCTCTTTGAAATATTTATCTGACATTAATAAGCCCAAAGGGCATCCTATTGTAGGAATAGGTTCCCCAAGGCATGGTAAACACTAAACTTTATGGTGATTTTCTCCCACCACACTAATCTAATTGTAGCTAGAGAAACCATCCAACATGGAAATCATCTCTGAGTCAGCTATCATCTATAGGATATGATCCATATTCAGAAGTGGGTAATTTTCTTTCAAAGATGCTTGGTTCAAATTCCTAAAATCCACACATATTCTTATTTCACCATTCTTTTTGCGGAATGGAACAATGTTTGCTACCCAGGTAGAATGATGATTTAGGTAGATTATTCTGGCCTTCAACATCTTGTCAATTTCCCTAAAAAATTCCATCACTTACCTTAGTGTTGTAATTCCTTTGTTTCTACCTAAAGGAAACTATTCTCTCTTTCAATGGAATGTGATACTAAAACTTTCCATACATAAAGATCTTAAATCATCATAGCACCAAGAAGAAACTTCCTTGTACTTGATGAGTAAGGCTATCAATTTTTCTCTTTCTTTTGGTGAGAAACATTCTCAAATGTAAACTAGCTTAGGGGAGTCAAGATCACCAATATTTATTGCTTCAAACTCTCTTGATATATTAATAAATTCTCACTTTTCATTTAATTGACCGATCATGATGGTCAAATATGTCCTCCAAAGATACCAACCCCTTAGGAATTCTATTTCCTTTCAACTAAATGACTCCATCCTTTAGGTCATTGGTATCATTAGGGTAGAACTCTTTACACTCACTTACACTCCATTCACAGAAGGTTTTGGCAAATATTTCAAAGTTGTCAAGAAAGTCTAGAATGTGCTTGTCATTTCTTGAATACTTGCCAATGGTTAATGTTATCAGGGATGATAGCTCAGTAAATTAACTCAATCCTATAGGATTTTTTCTTGAAATTAGGATGGGGAGACATAAGGAGGCACAAAATTCTAGGGAATTATCCCTAGAGTTGAGTTCTCTAGGAACAACCTCTATTAAAAATGCATCAAAACTCTCAATAGAATCCCATACCTAGTTCTTATAATGTCTTAGCCTTCCATTTTTCATAGTAAAAATTATCCACACCTATTTTACAATTAGCTCTACATCTTCTAAAACTTTGAGCATCTTAAAATTCCCATACTTCTTGCTTCATCCAATCCTAATAAGAGAGCCTGATATTTTGCAGTATTATTGGTGTTTGCAAATTCTAACTTATAAGAAAAAAGAAAATGTTCACTTGAAGGAGAAATAAGTACCACACCTACTCTTGATCCAGGGTTATAATAACTCCATCAAATTAAATCATCCAAATTTCCAAATTTGAATCTAGACCGACCATACTAGCTTCTTTATCCTCATCCAAAAAAAGCATATAGCTCTCAAATTCAGCTTCCAGAAATAGAATCTATGCCTTAGGATATTATGATTTTAGCACTATTATCTTGGCTTTAGGCTTATGATCTAAGTGCACTTTCTTACTCCCAATAGGTATGGTAGCATAGGACCAATCCAATTGGATTTCACCTCCTAGGTCTTTACAAAAACTTCTACTCAAGAGCATACCATAGCTAGTAGGTATGTCAACCACTAGAATTATGAGTTTGAGTCATTTGTTTGGATTAGCTGCAAGTGCAACTTGTGCATCTTTAATTTTACCAATCAAAGGAACTTGCTTGGACTCCATAGAGTAGGTTTTTCCAAATGTAGTAGTTAAGTTCATCCTTAGGGAACATACATTCTGAGCAGACATTACATTATCAGAAGTGCCAAAATCAATAATATAGTTATTCACTTTGAACCCATTCACAAAAAAATGATACATAGAAGTGATTGGGTTTATCTTCAAAGATGTAAGATGAAGATGTTTTTATGTTGGATACCACATTTGCAACTGAGTTTTGAGAACTAATCATTTGCTCATTTAAGCCCATATGGGACTTAGATTGTCCTAGTCTAACATACTCAATTAGTCTATCTAACTCCTTAGGATTCATCTACAAATACTCTACTTGTGATATTTACCTTAGATTTTTTGTATAATTCAACAATATCAAATCTCTAGTAGACTTTTCAAAAAATAACACATTTGAAGATTTAGAAGAATACTCTATAGTTTTGTGCAGTACATTTTCACTTTTTGAAATGGCACTAGCTCTAGTAATTAAAACTTTTGGAGAGTTTTGAGTACCTTTTTTATTAGTATTTTTTTGATCTCTTGTGATAGTGACATAAGTGGGCTCATCCAAATTTATGCAGACATCTTTGCCTTTATCATCATAAGGTTCAAACTCGAGGTACCCATTTGTAGAGTCACCATATTGATCAAAAGAATTACCTTCTTTAGTAACATCTTCAATGATTTCCTTCATAGTAGTTGTGAATGGTGATGTTAAACCTACACAAATACAACCAAAAAACACATCATTAGTCTATTATGCAACTTAAATCAACATTCCCCATCGAATTCATTTGAAATGCACAAAATAAGAAATAGAATGAAGAACACAAATAAAAAAGATTTTAAATCCTATTTAATGCAACAAACTCTCAATCCCATGGGGGAATTGGTGTCATTTTCATGTGGAAAATGGCCCTTTCCAAATCCCTTGTAAGCTTGATGATGATTTGATTAAGATTTGATGCTTCCTTGGTGAAATTCCTACATAACCTAGCTATGAAAGATGAAATGTGGATAAAAATGGATGAAAATTCCTAAGATTGTGGATCCAAATGAGCATGGTGATCTTACATGGATTGTGGATGAGCAATACAATAGAGAAGCTCTCTATTTATAACAAAGAAGGATGGAGGATTGAAGAGTAGGATGATTGTGGGATTAAAGATGGACCAATGGTATTGTGCCACTTGTCAAGATGATAATGGAAGGAGGTTGAGTACATTTCGATAAATGCACATGCATTTGAAATTTGAATTTGAAGAAGTTACATGTTGGAGGGAGAAGAAAATGGAATTAATGCCACTTGGCTCAAGGAAAAGGACATGTAAGAGGCTTTTAATGCCTTGTTGGATGTACAAGCCCTTTTGGAGGGATTTTTTGAATTTGAGGAATATTCCATCTTTGATGCCTTTTTTCAATGAAAATGGAGTTTTAATAAATCAAATAAATTGATTTATTGTGCAAGTTACAAAATATAGAGGATTTGAGTGATTAGGATTAGCATTAATCATGATTTGATTAATTTTTATGAAGATTAGCTGATTTGACAATTTGATTTAGATTTTAGGATTTAAATAAATCAAAATGAGAGGAATAATGGTCTTAGACTTAATTAAATAAATTTTGATTTATTTAATTAAAGAGAATGGTGTTAGTTTTATATCAAATAAAGATAAATTTATTTAAGTTAAATGAGATGAATTTAGAGATTAATTAAATAAAATGAATTATTTAATTAAAAGAGGGACTATATGATTAATTAAACAAAATGGTTTATTTAATTAATAGGAGATGATGACTTAATGAGATAAAAAAGATTTATTTAATTAAGAGATGAAATGTGATGAATATAGAGATTATTTAATTAAATGATTAGCAAAGGAGATGATTCAGGATGAACTAGTGTTAGTAAATCAAGATCAAATGCATGGGATTAAACTATACATTTTCTATGTCTACATTTTTCCCCTTGTTGAAGCAATGTACTTGTTGCTCTAGTTCAAAGAATAACCTTGCTGAGATCAAAATTAAAAAAAAGTTTGATTATTTTCGATGCCCCAGTGGAAGGAAGTCTACTAGTACACTGCCCCTTCGAGAGATCAAGCAAAAAAGTTCAATTTGAGGGTCAATCTTATGACAAAGAGGTTTAAGGTTAGTTTAGCTCGAATGTTTGATGTAGATAGATTTGCTGATGTAGATAATTCATTAGCCATCAGTAGCCTCATGTATATTTTGATATAACACATAGATTTGGATAGAAATGTTAGTAAAGATAGAAGAATAAGGAGAAATGAGATGGTGAAAGAGAGGATCCAACAAGTCCATTCAAGTCATTAAGACTTTATTAGATATGATGATGAGTGATGATGATGATTTTCTTATCAAGAATTGGGATTTTAAAAGGGCCACTTACCTTATGTTTGATAACACACATAGGCACAATGCATCAAGGTATAAAGAACTAGGATGGCATTGCACCTAGTGTGGTGGAATTTGACTTGGAAATCAGATAGGAGTACTCCTATTCACACCTGACACATAGAACCTCATTTACAATGCAGTTTAGATATTCCAAACATCTCAGACCAAAACATAGAAAGGAAAGCCTTTCTATGTGGTCAAAAAGAAGCCTAAAACATCCTCCTTGCAAATCAAATGAAGCACGCATGACCAAGGTTATATTACAAGAACATCCAACAAGCACAACAGATAAAATATAATGATCATTGGTCCATTCCTTTCACTCTAATTTTTTTTTATTAGATATCATCGAGAGGTCATTGGGATGAGTGCAATAAGATAAATCAAAAGAAAAGATCAAGTAAACAAACATGCCAATGTTCTTCATACTACCAGCCAAAGGGATTTTTTTTGTTTAGGATAAGTTTCCAAAGTGAATGCCAAAGATAATGCCCATTGTAGGAAGGATGCATCCTGGGACATGTTAGTGGATGGTGGCAAGTTGTTTTGTTTAGGATAATTATCCAAAATGTTTTTCCAATAGATAATGACAATTGTAGGAAGGATACATCCTAGGACATGTTAGTGGATGGTGGCAAGTTGATAGGCTGTTTGAAAGGCTATTGATGTAAGGATGATTGACATGTTTGTGAATGAGATCAAGAGTTTGATTTTGCATTTAAAATTTTGTTGTTTTGATTTTGATTTTGTGTTTGAAGTTTGCTTTTGTTGATTGATGTGGTTGTTTTTGTTTGTGTTTCCAAAGGATGAAGATGACAATTGATTTATTATGGTTGAGATTATTGTGGATGAAAGGGAAATGGGACAAATGGATTTTTTCAAATATTTCAATTTTTTTGGTGTTGTTTTTGGTATTTTCAAGATTTTACAAATGTTTTGATTTTCAAAATTTCCAATGTTTTTTTTGTTTTATGAGATTTTATGATTTTTTTTGATTTTTTTGTTTTTTGAATGTTTTTTGTGTTTTTGTGTCTCTAGGGTTGATCAAAGATCAACCTTGCCTACTTTTAAGCTCGAAGACTCTGTAGTTCGAATACCATGATTTTGAATTTTTTTGACTTTTTTATGTTTTGATATTTTGATATGTTTTGGATGTTTTTTGATTTTCGCATGATTTTGATGATTTGGATATGGATATGTGTGATGATATTAGTGCTTTGTTTTTGAATTTTTTTGAAAACCAAGCTAGGGTTGATTGATCAGATCAATGGATTGATGATGATAACATTGTTAAGGATACACAACAATGCAAGGATAGTGTTAAGAAACACAAGGATTAGGATGGATATCCCAAGATGATGAGCGATTGATTGGATTTAATTGATCAAGATTGATGAAACTCGATTTGGAACAAAAGTTGGTTTTGGATTATTTGCAACTGATATTGATTTTTTGGATTGGTGTTCATTAAAGATAAAAATTTATAAGGAACATCTTCTTGATTTGGATTTTGGATCTCAAATGCTTTGACCAATTTGATTTAAAATTTTCTAGTGTTTGGATACCCACATAAGTTGGAGGATATAGATCAAGATTTATTCCTAAAGCAAGATGTGAATATCTTCCCCCAGTGTCTAGAAATGTATGGAATGTCATGGGTGGATGTTTGGATAGATGTATGGATGGAGGGATATGAATTATCTTGCAATAAGGTAAGGTGTTTGAATAGAGGATGATCATTTGGATATTGCTTCATGGCTCAAATAATGTTGGGTAGGATAGGATCAATTAAAATGACCCATGTCAAGATGTTTACCATGAGCAAGTGTAAAGTGTGCACCAAACTTTATTTTTTGGCATCCATGTGTATTTTATTTGTCCATTATGCTTCACTACTTATTTTTCTTTGATAATGTTCTTTGTTCTTTGATTTAAATACTTATTTTGATGTTGGTACCAATTTGTGGATGGGGTGATGGGTGGATGAAGATTCATGATGTGGCTGGTTGTAGTATTGGCATCGGTTTCACCATAAGGATTCTTTGTGCTCCCTATTTTGATGCTTGCAATAGATAAAATTTCCCCCAGTATTATAGAGGTATCACTGATATGTTTAGGTGCCTTAATTGTTGAACAACCAAGAACTTGATGCTTAGGATTTCTGATAATCTACACTAGTTCTAGGATACCCTGTTCATGTAGGCCTAATCCTCTACCTTGATAATTCATCTGTTGAAACATTTTATTTGCAATAGGACATGATTTACCTTAGAAAAAAGATGCTAATCCTTCTCTGCTCTGTCATGGATCTTCAAAGGTGATATCTTGTTCACTGATAAGATAGATTTCCCTTAAAAAGGTAAGTGATCCAAGTTTATAAGTGATATTATCCTCCATGTGTGGGATAACTTTCTGTTGATATATTTTGCTTGATCTTGTGGAATATCAAATTTTAATGCTTCTTCAAGAGGTGTCGATGATTCACTATCTTTGTAAAATTATTCCTTATGATTCATTTTCAATATGCCTTTGCAAGATGTTCCTGATTCACAACTTCTATAGAATCCCTCTTCATGACCATTTCTAATATGTCTCTATATTTTTCTGTATCTTGATCATGTGTACAAATTTTAAGAGTAGGAGACTCTTGTTCCTTGGTAATGATATCAAGAATATGAGACTCTTGTTTTTAATGAATATCATCTACATGTCCATTAAGAGTAAGCATCTTATGGGTAAATGGAGGAATATGTGCTATATGGATATGATCATCATTTGTGACATATTGTATAGATAGGAGAGTGTGCATTAGATCATTGTAGTATCTTGGATATACAAATTCTTGATCTTGAATGATTTCAGAATTGCTTTCAACATGCTTTGGATCAAGTTCTTGACATGGGCTAGTTTCAAAGGATGGACTTATTATAAAGGTTTCTTGGATATCTTCATTAGGAATGGGAAGTGGCTCAATATCCTCTTGATCTTTGAGTGGACTTGGATCAAATGTTGAGATGAATATTCCTTCAATATTTGCAATCATGAGGTCAAAGGATGTCAATATGTCTTAGAAAGGACCTTTGCTAGACTTTGGTGAAATATGTTGATCATGATTTTTAATAACTTCTTGAGATATGTCCTCTAACTCATTGGATGATGTAGAGATATTGTCAAAATGATCATTTGTGGAAGGATTTCTAATTATAGGATCAAATAATGTTAACACTCCTTGAAATAGATCATTGTTAGACATTGTTGAGGGGTTTTTATCATGACCAAAAAGTGACTCTTGATGTATGTTGATTTGATCGTTGAATGAGGTGGAAACATCTTCAATGTGCTCATTGATGGATAGATCTTGATCATTGTTTTCAACAATTGTGGTGGAGAGATTGTCAATGCTATCACTAGTGGTTGAATCTTCATCATTGTCCTTAATAGTTATTATTTTTTGATCAATAAGGTATTGGATGATATTTTTGAGTTGAATACAATTTGATGTTGTGTGTCCCTTTATTTTGTGAAAATCAGAAAGGTGCTTCTCATTATACCCTAGTGGTTTAACTTGAGGCTCTTGATAATTTTCATAAAAGGGGATTTTGATTATATTTTCTTGTATCAACTATCACATGATTGATTCTATTGGTTCCCCAAGTGGTGTGTATTTTTTTTTGCTACCTTGTGAGATTTGTACTTTAAATTGACCTTGTGGTGATTGATTTTGGAGATGTGGTCTTTGATCTTTGAGATGTGGTGATTGGGTTCATTGTTGATGTTGTTGATCCTGATATCCAACCTCTTAACATTGGAGATATTGTTCTTGATGTGGTTGTGGACAAAACTCAATGCTTTGATGACATTGTTTGATCAATGGAAGAGTGTATTGATTTTGGGGTGGAGATGTCTCTTAGGGAAATGAATCAAGTAGATTTGGAATGTATACTTGTGGTGTTTGTATGGAATCATGGACAAATTGATTTTGGACAATGTTATGATTTGGGATGATGTTTAGATTTGGCATTATAGGTTGAAATTGAAAATTGTTGTGGTTGGGAATCACATTACCTTGATTTAGGTAACTTTTACTTTTCATGGTGTTACCTTGACTTGGACCAATACATGGAGTCGTTAACATCTTGTTTGGACTTTGGATAACATTTGTATGATTCAAAAACATGTATATCCCAAAGTTTACCAAGTCTGGATTTGAAATGTTCATGTTTGGTAAACTTGGTATATTCAAATTTGGCATGTATGGATTTGGTGGGATAATGTTGTTTTGTTGAAGACTCATGAATTGATTTTTTGGTTGATAGATTTGCAGGTTTGGACTTTGATTTACATCTACCATAGGGAAAGTTGTTCCAAAATTTAGATTGGGCATACTCAAATTTGTTGTACCATTGAGGTTTGTAGGAGATAATAATCTCATGTATGGATTGTAGAAGTGTGAGTTTTGATAATCAATCAGTATTGTAAGGCTTTTATAGTTTGGTTGATGTAGACCACTCATGATGTATGAATCAAGTTTATATTCCATGTTCTTCTTGTGTTGAGGTCTAGTTTGGGCGGTAAAATAAGGATCAATTTTCAAGAATGTGGTAGTTGAACCTCTAACTCCTTAGATTGATCTAAACTTTAGGCACAAAAATAAAATCTAGGATGATAAGGATCAAAGGGTGATGATGAGGTAAATGAAAGATGGATGATGTGAATGATTGAACTCTTAAGAAATATTGAAGGGGATACTAGACTTTAGGACTTTTTTATTTTTATTTTTGAGTTTTATTTGATTTTGGATTTTGTATTTGATTTGGATTTTGGATTTGGATTTGGATTTGGATAATGAAGAAATAGACCTCAAGATGTTGGATGTTATCTATGGGATAAAATTTCTCATAAGATGATAATTTGAGTAAGTGTATGGAGAAGGATGCATCTACACACACCTAGCCAAACAAGATGACTTTGATGTTGATTTGAAGGATTTTACCCAAAGTCTAGTATGAATGATTTTTTCAATGGTTCAAAAGTTGTTTGTGAGATGGAGATGATAAATGTTTGGATGGATGAAGTGTTTGATTTTGATCCTCAATGACCTAAGGACTTGTTTACCAGACCAATATATTGAAGAACATTCTTTTCTCTAAGAGTAGTTCAAAGCAAAAGACCAATGTTTGCATGGAAAACCATATGACCAAAAGTTACCAAGCACATGTGTGGGGTTAAATTGTTCTTAACTTTTCTTAATGAGTTATTTTTACCACAAACACTCTCTTGATTAGCTTTTCAAACTAAATTGCTAATGTACCAATTTATTTTCATCCCAAAAAGCCCATTATGTGGAAATCAAGAAAATGAAGCCAATAGTTCCCTAATGTTGACTTTAGTGAGAGAAAATTAAGATGTAAATCCAAATACTTAGAAGCCTCTAAGGATAAAATCCCTAGGGCAAGTGATAGCACTTGGATTTTGTCAAAGGTATTTGCTTCTTCTAAAGGGTTTGAAATTTGATGATCATGTTGAATGTTTGTTTTTCCAATGTTTAGGATCCAAGCAAAGTGTTTTTTATTTCACGAATATGTACAACCCTATGGATAATGAAGAGATAATATTTTTTTGAGTTCCCACTTGGATTTATCTAGCTACACCTACTATTATTGAATGATTAGATGCTTGAGCACATAGGCTCCCCCTTACAGTGCACTCACTTCTTGGGTCAGCCAAGCGTCAGTACCCATGAAACTCCCATGGCATACTTCTCATCTGTAATAAGAGTCCTAAAAATGTGGGATGGATTTAGAATGATCGTTCTTGCACCAACAAATAGATTAAGGTTTTGGGCCTTCTACACAAAAGGTTTTAATATAGGCATTTCGTTCATGGGGGATCATCCATACAACAAGAGACCATTACTGGCCTTATTGTCAAAACAATCCTCATGATACTTGAAATTTCCTCAAGTACCCACACTTATATACTAGTTGGAAGTCACTTGGCTTTAGTATGTTCCCGGTTGGGTCATTCCCTAGGGTGATTATTTTTTCCCACCAGGCAGGCCCTCTAAGGATAAACAAAAGAGAGCAAGTACATCTATAGTTCGATCAATATTTGTTGAGAAACAAAGAAAGAACACATGTGATATACTCCACTCACACTCACAAGTTTTTTCTAATTTTAAGAATCTAAATTGAAGTGTGGAGGTAATCACTTACACAACTTAATATCACAAAAACCCTTTTGATTCTTAAGATCTTCATGAGGCGCGAGAGAAGAGCATACGTCTTTTAGATGATATTAATTTTGATAAGTGATTACAAAACATAGAGGCACATGTTCATATTAATCCTTCAAAGAAAGAATTGGATTATTTTTAAGCACCAAAAGGAAATATGAAAGTTGCTTGTTCAATTGTTAAACCTTAAAAAAATCTAGTAAGTTGTCTAAGGTTCTTTTTAATCCTTTTGTATTGTTCTTTTTAGACCCAAATTGAAATTTAGTGAGTCCTAAAGAGCTTGAAGAAACAAAATCCTTAGAATTGGAATTATAATTGTTTCCAAAAGTGTTCAAAAACACTTGATACAATAAAGAAATGATGTCATAATTCAAACTTCTCCTTGCTCCTTCCTTGACTCCACCTACAAAAACTAATTAGTCCAAGGAACACAGAGGTGGAAAATAGGTCAATAGTTCAAAATGATCAAAGGAAAAAAGGAACACGTCAAAATAACTTGAAATTTAATCTTTTACCCCACCCTAGCAGCACAAACTGTATATGCATCATAGTTTGAAGAATTCAACGGTTCTATATGGAACCACTAGGACTAACAATGATGCTCTACAATAGAACTAGTGAGCATGATTGCGGTGTTGTTTTGGCAAGTGCCATAGTTTGGAGTTTAGCCGACTGGCCGTTTGGGAAATGAGTCTAGTGTCGCAGTTAGAAATTCAAATTTATGGGTGGGAAGAATTTAGTGACAAAATTTGGAGTTTGTAGCATCACTTTTATGGCAACAGTGGACTGGTAGCATCGTTGTATGGTGACATTGGACTGATAGCAGTGTAGTTTCCTGTAGGCACAAAAAAGTTCAAAAAACCATAATTTTTTTGAAAAAAACATGTTAAAATATTCATATTCACCCTCCTTCTAGTGCCAAGATGTGAATGGTGATGTTAAACCTACACAAACACAATCAAACAACACATCATTAGTCTATTATGCAAGTTAAATCAACATTCCCCATGGAATTCATTTGCAATGCACAAAACTAGAAATAGAATGAACAACACAAATAAAAAACCTTTCAAATCCTATTCAATGCAACAAAATCTCAATCCCATGGGGGAATTGGTGTCATTTTTTTTGGAAATATATGTCTCAATCCCATAGGCTATAACCTCTATTAGAGCCAAGTCAGACTAACATCTTTAATTTCTAGGCGACTAGTAGCTTGAATCTTGTTGAATAGTTCCAAGTCACTGAGACAAGGTTGGTGGCTTGCTGAATGAACTATTGCTATGACAAGAAGCATTTGTTGTGACCTCTTACCACATGGAGATCTCTGGCTGATAGGCCATTCAATCGGGCGTCGGGGAGATTCATAGCGATAGGGATACTCTCGAAGTCTTCGCAGTGACATGAATGTTTTGGTATGAAGTCTGGGCGATGTGTTTTTGTCTCGTCGATAGTGTTTAGTTTGAAGTCATTGAGTAGACTTGGCCGAAAAGGAAAACTATCGGTAAGAAGTCTTACTGATGTGGGAATTTCACACCAACTATATTCATTCAGGGTAACTCAAAGGTCTCAGGAAGAAGTCCCAGCGACCGATGAAGGTCTTGAAGATGGGGACACACTTGGAGGCATTGGGGTAACACTAAGGGTTTGCTAAGAACTATTAGCAATGGACATAAGTCTTGCCGACCGTTCGGTGCTCGATGTAACATAAGGATCTCAGAGTAAAGTTTTAGTGGACATATGTCTTGGTGATAGATGAGCACTTCGGAGTAACATAAGATAGCTTGATGAAACCTCTTGGTGACAGTTGAATGTCTTAGCGATGAAGAAGTCTATTATCGGTATGACTTGAGAACCCAGTATGAAGTACTAGTGAGAGAAATATGTCCTACCGACAGTATGACTCTTCGGCGTGACTTAGGATATCGATATGTGGTCTCAATGAAGAGAGATAGTCTTGTCAAAAGGAAAACTAAAGTCGTTGTGACTTGTGAATAGCGATATGACTCTCATCGATTGTAAGGAATCTTGGTGATATCAAATGTTGACTATGTTGACATCAGGGAGACATGGTCAGTGTCTCACCGATATGCCAACATAGCTTGAAGCCATTTGACTGAGAGAGACTTTCCTATGTGGCATCTCATGGACCAATCAGAGGAGCTGAATGGGAACCGTTGGAAGGAATTCCGTTGTGGCAGTTATGAGAGGAAGATAAGCATACCAGTGACGATATGAATACATTATGTATTTTTGGAGAGGTTCAGTTGGTTTGATCAACAGTTGGATGAACAATTCAGTGTATGATCAGTGGATGAGTTCTATTCTTTGAAGACTATAACATGAATGTTTTATAACAAGGTTGTTCATGGTGAATGCTACTATAATATGACATCAGAAAGATAAGTATGATATTTGTATGTAATCTCCATTACTGTAATACAAAATGATTTCTCTTGGTGTGGTGGGTTTTTCTCCCATAAGGCTTTACCCATGTAAATATGGTGTTCATTTGTATTTGTCTAATTCTCTATTTCTACTATTTATTTCAAAGTGCATCTTAATTGAATAGTAATTGGAAAAATTAAGAGTATATCTACATTCTTCCCTAAGGTTTTGATGTTAGGAGAGTTGTTTCCACATCTAGCTTTCCTTACAAGTGGTATCAGAGCTTGGCCAGTTGTGTTATCCTTGTGGATACATTGGGTTTTTTGTGTCAATTTTTGTTCAGTGGGAGTCTTGTAGAAGTTTGTTAATTCAAATTATAGATTGAGATGGCTAGTATGTCAGGAAAGATTGAAATAGAGAAATTCAATTGCAGCAATTTTAAGTTGTGGAAACTCAAAATGGAGGATCTCTTAGTGGATTGTGATCTATGGCTTGTTGTGTCTAGAACTAAACCTACAGACATGAAGCAAGAAGATTGGGACCTTGCAAATAGAAAGTCTAAGGGGCTGATAAGGCTCTGTTTGGTAGACTTCATTCTTCTCAATGTGCATGAAGAGAAGATTGCATCTTCCTTGTGGAAGAGATTGGCATCTATTTATCAGGGGAAGTCTTTAGTGAATAAACTATTCCTCAGGAAGAAATTGTACTATTTGAGAATGCAGGAAGGAGGGTTTGTAGCTAATGATTTGAATGCATTTAATATGTTGATTGCTCAATTAACATCTGTTGGTGTAAAAATTGAAGAAGAGGATCACTATATGTTATTATTGTGTTCTTTGCCAAACTCTTGGGAGTACAACATCCAGTTTCAAGATGGAAGATGTTGTTGGTTCTTTGTTATTAGAAGAGATGGGAAGGAAATCTTCTGAGATGGCAAAGGAGGGCCTTGCTGTTAGAGGAAGGTCAAAAGAGAAAGGCAAGAAGAAGGACAAGAATTCTAAATCAAAATTAGAGGGGAGATCAAAGTCTCCTAGCAAGAAGTCCAAGGTGAAATGCTAGAACTGTGGGCAACCTGGTCATGTCCAAAAGAATTGTAAACAGGAGAACTGATTCTTCTCACAGTGATGGAGACACCTTCATTGCAGCCTTGGCTACATAGGCATCAGATGATGTCTGGCTAATTAATTCTGGAGCATCTTTCCACATGACATCTCATAGAGACTGGTTCACAAATTATGAAGAATACGATGGTGGAAAGGTGTACTTGGCGAGTGATTCAACTTTGGAAATTGTTGGCCATGGAAGAGTCAGAATTCAATTCCCTAATGGAAGAGTGAAGGGCATCAATGATGTTATGCACATACTAGGTCTGGCTTGAAATCTACTATCTGTCATTAAGCTGAATGATATTGGAGTACAAGTCACATTCTCTGGAAATGGCTGCAATATGACTAGAGGTTCAATGGTGCTGGCTATAGGTGCTCGAATTGGTATCTTGTACAAGCTGGATGCATAGGCTGTTCAATGTAACAATGTCTCTGTAAAGTCACAGAAAGCTACTCATGGAGGTAAAGAGGTAAATATCCCTAGTTATGTAAACTCTATGGAAGTAAAACTTCTAGCAGAGAAGACTACGCTCTTGCATCATAGGTTAGGCCACATTGGAGAGAAAGGTTTAAAAACCTTGAAGAACAAAAATTTGGTTAAGGGGCTTGAAGATTGTAATCTTGAATTTGAATTATGTGAGCACTGTATATATGGAAAGAAGCACCGTGTTTCATTTTATTCCAGTCCTCATAAATCTTCTGGTTTGCTAGATTATATTCATTCTGATGTATTTGGTCCAGTGAATGTTCCTTCTTTTTCTAAGTCAAGGTACTAGGTATCATTTATTGATGATTATTCAAGAAGAACATTTGTTTATTTTCTGAAAAGTAAATCAGAAGTATTCATTCAATTTAAGGAATTTAAGAACCTTTTACAAAATCAGACTAGAAGAAAAATAAAATGCTTAAGGACTGATAATGGTGGCAAATTTTGTTCTGATGAATTCGAGAGGTATTGCAAAGACTATGGGATTAAAAGACATAAGACTACACCTTATACTCCACAACAGAATGGAGTTGTAGAAAGGTTCAATAGGATAGTGATGGAGAGAGCACAAAGTATGCTGAGTATTGTTGGCTTGGAGGAGAAGTTTTGGGCTAAAGATGTTGCTACTACATGTTACTTGATTAATCATTCTCCAAATTCTGCTCTTGTTAAGAAAACACCTTTGGAAGCATGGTCTAGTAAGAAGCCCTCTTTAAGACATATTCTATTTTTGGCTATGAGGCATATGCTTATGCGCCGTATGAGAAAAGAACTAAATTGGAGAAAAAGGTTGTCAAATGTATTTTTATTGGCTATAGTGCCGGCATAAAAGGATACAAGCTTTGGAATCCGGATACAGATAAGGTTGTATACAGTAGAAGTGTAATCTTTTGTGAGCTGAAACCTTCTACCTTGGATATGCAATCAGAGACAAAGTCAAAAAACAATAAGGATGTAGTTGTAATTTCTCCTATACTAGAGAAAGAGGAATTGAAAATTCAAAATGTACCTGAAACTGAGGAGAGCTCAAGTAGTTTTGAAAGTTCTGAAGAAGAAGAACCTCAGCCTTAGTAAGTGAGGATGTCAACCCATGAAAGAAAACAACTTAATAGGTATGGGTTCTCTTTGATAGATTCTACTTGTGCCCATGCTTTAATTTCTAGCATTGATGAGCCTAGGACTAGGAAAGAGGCATTTAAAATGTCTGATTCAGACTTTTGGTTGGAAGCCATGAATGAAGAAATGGCATCATTAGAAAGGAGTGAAACCTGGAGTTTGGTGCCCTTGCCTTAAAGGAAGAAAAGATGTGGGCTGCAAATGGGTATTTAAAAAGAAGATTGGTCTAGATGGCAGTGTGGAAAAGTACAAGGAAATATTGGTTGTGAAGGGTTATTCCCAGGTAGAGGGAATTGATTATGGGGAAATTTTTTCTCCTATAGTTAAGCTGACATCTATTAGATTTCTTTTGTCACTTGCAGTAGTGTATGACTTAGAGGTCAGACAGATGGATGTGAAGACAACATTTCTTCATGGTGATCTTGAAGAAGAAATCTATATGTCCCACCCTAAGCACTTTGTTGAGAAAGGTAAAGAAAAACTAGTTTGCAAATTAAAGAAGTCTTTGTATGGATTAAAGCAATCACCTAGAATGTGGTACCAAAAATTTGATACTTTTGTATTGTCTTTGGGATTTGTGAGATCAAAATCTGATCATTGTGTCTATTACAAAGTTGAAGGTGATCAAGTTCTTATTATTGCTCTTTATGTTGATGATATGTTGTTCATAGGCAATAGTAAGCTAATGATTTCTGCTCTTAAGTCTCAGTTGTCTGCTAAGTTTGAAATGAAAGATCTTGGTGCAGCAAGGTATATTCTGGGGATGGAGCTAACTAGGGACAGGAATAGTAGAAAACTTTGGCTCAGTCAGAGTAAGTATATCAAGACTGTTCTAGAGAGATTTTACATGAATGATTGCAAGCAACTAGTTGTTCTGGTCTTGCAGGGAATGAAGCTATCTATTGAAGACTATCCAAAATCTCCTACTGAGATGGAGGACATGACCAGTGTACCCTATGCTAGTGTGGTTGGTAGTCTTATGTATGCAATGGTCTATACTAGGCCAGGCATTTCCCAAGCAGTGGAAGTTCTTAGTCAGTTTATGGCTAATCCTAGAAGGACACATTGGGATGCTGTAAAGAGAGTTTTTAGATATTTGAAGGGCACTTTCAAATTTTGCTTTGTGTTACCATGGGAACATGGTTGAATCACAGAGGAATCTTAGTATTCGAGGCTATGTGGATTCTGATTGGGCAGGGGACATTGACAGCAGGAGGTTCACCAGTGGATACATTTTCATATTGAATGGTGGTGCAGTGAGTTGGATGAGTAAGCGGCAGGATGTACACACTTTGTCCACTATAGAGGTTGAATACATGGCAGCTACTCATGCTTGTAAAGAAGTAGTTTGGTTAAAACATTTGTGTTATAACATTGGTTTTGATGTAGGGAAAATAACTATTTTCTGTGACAGTCAGAGTGCAATTTTTCTAGCAAAGAATCCTACTTTCCATGCTAGGAAAAAACATATAGATGTATAGTACAACTTTGTACGAGATATGGTGGAGGATGGAAAGGTCAGTTTGGAAAAGGTTGATACTCTGGAGAATGTTGCAGATGCATTGACAAAGCTAGTGAGCATAGACAAGTTTAGGTGGTGTGCCAATTCAATAGGCCTTAGTGCCTATGATTTTTGGTAGTTATGTTGTGCTCTGGAGGTGCCAGTGTGATCTTCGTCAAGTGGGAGATTGTTGGAAATATATGTCTCAATCCCATAGGCTGTAACCTCTATTGGAGCCAAGTCGGAGTGACATCTTTAATTTCTGGTCGACTAGCAACTTGAATCTTGTTGAACAGTTCCAAGTCACTAAGACAAGGTTGGTGTCTTGTCGAATGAACTATCGTTGTGACAAGAAGCATTCACTATGACCTCTTACTGCATGGAGATCTCTGGCTGACAGGCCATTCAATTGGGCATCAAGGAAACTCATAAAAATGGGGATACTCTTGAAGTCTTCACAGTGACATGAATGTTTTGGTATGAAGTCTGGGAGATGTGTTTTTGTCTCCCCGACGGCGTTTAGTTTGAAGTCATCAGGGAGACTTGGCCAAAAAGGAATACTATCGATAATAATTCTTACCAATGTGGGAATGTCACACCAACCGTATTCATTCGGGGTAACTCAAAGGTCTCGGGAAGAAGTCCTAGTGACCAATGAAGGTCTTGCTGATGGGGACACACTTGGAGGCATCGAGGTAACACTAAGGGTTCGCTAAGAACTCTTAGCGATGGACATAAGTCTTGTTGACTGTTCGGTGCTTGATGTAACATAAGGATCTTGGAGTAAAGTTTCAGTGAAGGACGTATGTCTTGGTGATAGATGAGCACTTTGGAGTAACATAAGATAGCTCAATGAAACCTCTTGGTGATAGTTGAATGTCTTAGTGATGAAGAAGTTTGTTGTCGGTATGACTTGAGAATTCGGTATGAAATCTTGGTGAGAGCGGTATGTCCTGCTGACGGTATGAATCTTCGGTGTGACTTAGGATATTGATATGTGGTCTCACCGAAGAGCGATAGTCTTGCCGAAAGGAAAACAGAAGTTGTTGTGACTTGTGAATAGCGATATGACTCTCGTTGATTGTAAGGACTCTTAGTGATATCGAATGATGACTATGTTGACATCGTGGAGACACAATTAGTGTCTCACCGATATGCCAACACAACTTGAAGCCATTTGATCGAGAGAGACTTTCCTATGTGGCATCTCGTGGACCAATCAGAGGAGCCAAATGGGAACCATTGGAAGGTAGTATGTTGTGGTAGTTCTAAGAGGAAGATCAACAGACCAATGAAGACATGAATACATTCTATATTTTTGTAGAGGTTTGGTTGGCTCAATCAACAGTTGAATGAATAGTTCGGTGTATGATCAGTGGATGAATTCTATTCTGTGAAGATTGTAATGTGAATGTTCTATAACAAGGTTGTTCATGGTGAATGCTACTGTAATATGACATCAGAAAGATAATTTTGATATTTGTATGTAATCTCCATTACTGTAATACAAAGTGATTTCTCTTGGTGTGGTGGGTTTTTCTCTGGTAAGGGTTTTCCCACATAAATCTAGTGTTCATCTATATTTTTCTAATTCTCTATTTCTACTATTTATTTCAAAGTGCATCTTAATTGAACTATAATTGGAAAAATTAAGAGTATATCTACATTCTTCCCTGAGGTTTTGACATTAGGAGAGTTGTTTCCGCATCTATCTTTCCTTACAATTTTGATGTGGAAAATGGCCCTTTCTAGATCTCTTGTAAGATTGATGATGATTTGATTAAGATTTGATGCTTCCTTGGTGAAATTCCTGCATAACCTAGCTATGAAAGATGAATGTGGATAAAAATTTATAAAAATGCCTAAGATTGTGGATCCAAATGAGCATGGTGATCTTACATGGATTGTGGATGAGCAATACAATAGAGAAGCTCTATATTTATAACAAATAAGGATGGAGGATTGAAGAATATGATGAATGTGGGATTAAAGATGGACCAATGGCATTATGTCACTTGTTAAGATGCTAATGGAAGGAAGTTGAACACATTTTGATAAATGTGCATGCATTTGAAATTTGAATTTGAAGAAGTTACATGTTGGAGGGAGAAGAAAATGGAGTTAATGCCACTTGGCTCAAGGAAAAGGAAATGTAAGAGGCTTTTAATGCCTTGTTGGATGTACAAGCCCTTTTGGAGGGATTTTTTGAATTTGAGGAATATTCCATCTTTGATGCCTTTTTTGAATGAAAATGGAGATTTAATAAATCAAATAAATTGATTTATTGTGCAAGTTCCAAAATCTAGAGGATTTGAGTGATTAATATTAGCATTAATCATGATTTTACTAATGTTGATGAAGATTAGTTGATTTGACAATTTGATTTAGATTTTAGGATTTAAATAAATCAAAATGAGAGGAATAATTATTTGAATTAATTAAATAAAGTTTGATTTATTTAATTAAAGAGAATGGTGTTAGTTTTAAAACAAATAAAGATAAATTTATTTAATTTAAATGATATGACTTTAGAGATTAATTAAATAAAATGAATTATTTAATTAAAAGAGGGACTATATGATTAATTAAACAAAATGGTTTATTTAATTAATAGGAGATGATGATTTAATGAGATAAAACTGATTTATTTAATTAAGAGATGAAATGTGATGAATTTAAAATAGAGATTATTTAATTAAATGACTAGGAAAGGAGATGGTTCAAGACGAACTAGTGTAATTAAATCAGGTTCAAATGCTCAAGATCAAACTGTACATTTTCCATGTCTACAGTAGTTATCTACTTGAATCTGTTCATCTTAGGATATTTTAATCCATCATGGTCAAAAGTAAGGTGGAAGGAAGATATATTCCTCTTTTTGTCTCTAGGAGGAGCTTCTATTGCTAGCCTCTTTTGAGTTGGAAGTAGGAGAAGAGTCTTATTGCCTAGATAATAGTTCACCTTTCTTAAGAAGTCTTGATAAGGATGATTTCCTTTAGGTAACTACCTTTTAAGAGAAATAATATCATTTTCCAACCTCTATATCATAGGATCTGATGAAGTAACTAGTTATGACTTGTTTGTATTCATGTCTCTTTTCCACCTCCTGACTATGATGAAATCATCTTCTAATTCAATGAAAAGTGTTGCCTCTAAAATATTCACCGATTGTATCTTTAAGGGTAAGCCAATTTTGGGTGTTGTGCATTAATAAAGAAACACTGTTGCATCTCTTCTGATGACCTCTTAGAAGCATTAATCTAAGATACTATCCTACTAAATTTATCAACAAAATCTCTCATAGGTTCACTTGTGTCCTTCATTTGCATAACTTGAGCTATCAAAGAGAGTTTATCATCATCACTTTTAAACCTACCTTCAAACTTACATCTCATAGTGTTCCAATTTTCAATCGAGTCTTGTAGCAACTGGTAGAACCATTGTGCTATAGCATCCACCAAAGAATCTGTGAAAAGCCTGACTGGCACCACATATTTTTCTTGGACTCCAAGAACACTGAATGTTGCAAAGAAATTATTTATATGCTCTTTAGGAAAAATCTTCTCATTGCCCTTGAAATTGGGTAAATTTTTCTGGGAGCCTTTTTGTAGATCATGTAAATTATTTCCAAGTATCAAAGGACCAATAGAATCTCCCCAAGGGATAGGTGGTTGGTTAGCCATATTATAAGGGAAATTCAAAACTTTTGGGAGAATAGATCCATGTAAAACTAAGGCTTGGGAAGTTGAAAAGTATGAGGGTGCCCTAGTTGGAGAAGCAGGTCTACTTTTGGCCCTAACTCTTCTTTGAGAAGGGATAATGTAAGAAAAATAACTCCTTTGTAAAGATTAAAATACCAAATCCAAAATACTCCTACTTCTTTCTCCTTGAGTAAACCTTTGAGAATCTAGGATCAACTTAAAATGTTCAATATATATAGCCTAGATAAGGAAACACAAATATTATCTTAACTTTTTCAATCAATA
Source organism: Sequoia sempervirens (assembly GCA_007258455.2). NCBI lineage: Eukaryota > Viridiplantae > Streptophyta > Pinopsida > Cupressales > Cupressaceae > Sequoia > Sequoia sempervirens. Next base: position 79,107,740 of record VDFB02358134.1, read on the forward strand.
GTGGAGTCACCAAAAGTCTATTGGCTAATAGATTGGGAACCTTGAGATAATGAAGATTTATTTCCTAGAAAAGGTGCCTCTGTCCCAATAGCTCTAGATAATAACCCTTTTAGGAAATAAATTATCCTTTGAATTGAAAGGTACAACTCCCTTATATGATATTAAATGAATTTAACTAAAAGTAAGTAAAAACATATATTATTTTAAACTAAAAACAACAAAAGGAAAAATGTGATACAAGAAAGATTTCCAATATTAAATGTGAAGGAAAGATGATAAAGATACTAGCAAAAAGACTAGTTTGAATGAGATGAAATGATAACTGAAATATAAACCCAATATTATCTAAAAAATGAAATCTATTATGAATATACATGCATACACTCACACACAGGAATATGTATAAACATCAAGATATACTCAAACACACATATTTAAGAATATCAAATATCCCCATAAAATAGATGCACACAAACCACTAGCAATTTCAATTAATAGAAGTAGTAGAATGGTATTCAAAAGCAATATAATATCAGGTCTTTTCAAATGATGTCTAAAAATTATCAATTCAAAATTAAACATATAGTAACTACTTCTTTTTCTTGCCCATAACTAACTATAATTATAAATTCTTTTCAATAAATAAAGACCAAATAAAAAATTAAGATAGTGGCTCTTTGCTTCTAGATTCTACATATGCAACAAGTCTTTTTTATAGGGCTTGGAAAGCCTTTACGATAGGTGGAAACTCCTTATGTTGGGGAATAGTTACATTCCCCATTTGTAACCTTCATTCTGATTTTCTATCTCAAATAGCTTCAGTTATTTGATCATAAGTCCTCATGAATCCAATTACCTGGTATAGAATAAGGTCTAATTCATTGAATTTCCTAAAATGCTCAACATTGAAGAACTGTGAACTGAAAATCCCATCAACTATTTTCTAGTAGTCATTCACTAGGATTTTAGTACTCTCATCATTTTCATATCTTCCCCTATCAAGTCACAATCTAAGGGTGACAATATTCTTATGAATCTCTTCTAATATAATGTTGGATTCAATTAAGATCTCTTGGAGCTTTTGAAATCTTGGCCTCGTGACTTGTAATTTCCATTCTATACTTTTGTTCCAGATAATGCAGTGGACATCAGTTGCATTGGGTATGATTTTGTCTATAGTTATCCTCTCCATTTTAAAGCTTATTACTAATTTAATTTCATTTGCATACTAACTCCATACCCTTTCCTCTTTCTCAACAATGAAAATCTCTTCTTCAATCTCATACCTTGAAGTATTCGCTCTTTGAAGACATCTAAGATATTTAGATATAATTTGTTTACCTTTCCTTATCAAACCACCACATCACTCCTTAATAGATTTACCAAAGGTTTTGCAACTCTTAATTTTACGTACTGCTTTTCTTCCTATTTGGTCCAGGGGGAAGATCAAAGACTGATTTGAGACATTCATTCAAAACTTGGACTTATTTCTTTCACTCATATTTACTCTCTTTTTCTCTCTTAAACCTCTCAATCATTCTTGTTGTAGAAACATAGATGTTGTGTACATCCCCATTCCTTGTTGGAGGTCCTAGATTAATCCTATTAATTTCAAAGTCACTCATAGTTGCTAAAGTAACTTCTTTCTATGTAGTGGGATGTGCAACTTCTAGGCATAGACTCTTTGATTCAACATCATCTATTAGCCGAGTAGTGGTCTTCAATTTCTTAGGATTTTGGGTACTTTGAAGAAATTGACCCACCATATCTTTCCTCAATAGATCTAGTTGCACTGGCTTCCTTTTCTTTGACATAGTATCTTCTAGCCTAACAGGGGTAACATGGCCACTATTCACCTTGGAGTTGGAAGAGTCAAATAGTGTTCTTTTCATGGGAGGAGTGTTGGTTGGTATGTCTTGTGACGAAAGTGGAGTAGACCTCTATTTAGGAGGCTAACTTTCCTTTCTAATAGGTAATAATCAATGAGATGAGGAGGAAGAACTAATAATAATGTTACCTAAGACACTTTCTTCTCCTTCATCTCCTTTATCTTTATCCAAATGGGGTAAATCAAGGAGACCTCCACAAGTCAATTGAAACACATTTCTATTAGGAGGTTCTTCATCACCATCACCAGCTTGAGTTCTTGATGACACTGAAAGTGAAGTAGCTCTAGAGATTCTTGCAATCATAGAAGATAAGCCATTACCTCTATATAGGTTGAGTGTTCTACAACTTAGTTTGTGGGTGAGATTGACATGTTCTCTTTTTAGCGACCCACTCTTGAGTCCTTTCTAGAACATATATAGTCCTTGCTTTAATTTTTTTTTTCATTTATTGCTCCAATCCATAGCAGGGATGGGCTGATTTACTATTAATTCAGTAAAAATTGGGTCTACTAGGTCAGATTCGTCATCTTCAATTCCTTGTACATCCCAACCCAAACCATAGGTGACTATTGGTCTCAAAGACAATCTCATCCAGTTCCTTCTCCTCACCTCAAATTTTTCAAAGCATTCAACCCAATAATCCTCCAAAGTTGGCAGATAGAAGAAGCTAGGTTGTAACTTCAAATTATCTTTCACATAATATTTAATGTCAAAAGGAAAACATTCATCATAGGTTTGCAAATTATACTTGAATATTTCCTTCTCTATGTTTAGAGTGTCAAACATGGATTCAACAGTGAAGGGGACAAAACCAACTAGAAAATGTACTATCACTCTTCTCTTCTCTTGGAATCTTATGTTGACATCATCGAACTATCTGCATATCTCAATCATTACAAATTTATCTTCTAGGTGTCTTGGGAGTTTGATAGGGAAACTAGTAAAACCACCAATTCTTATATAAGAGGATATTTGAATCTAAATAAAATGGCTACCATGTAGAAATCAACCAATTCCATGGCTTTTAGAGAAAGCCACATCTCAATTTTTCCTTGTAATTCCTTGTCCAATCTCATGATAAAAGCATTAGATATCCTCTTATGATGAAGGAAGCTCTTGTTCAGCTTCAACTTATCAAGGTACTTGAAAATTTTTACCTAGTCAAGGGGATGGTCACTTGGCCTCAAACCTGGTCATGGTCTAGTGCATGCAATGGCATAAATTAAATAAGAATAAATATAGAATGACTTATTGATAGTGAAGAAAACAAGAAAATTGTGTATCATGTGACTAATGAGCAGCACCCAGTCTAGAAAATAACTCCCCTCAAGCACTATTTGGATGAAAAAGTACATCTATTCCTAAAAACCATAAGCATCTTCATTCCCTAAAACTCTATGTAACAACATAACTATGTCAGATATCTCATCCACAAAATGGTTCTTGATCAGGTTTTGGGGCAATTGAGGTTTACCCCGCCTGGGTTTTTCCAACCAATATTTTCTCATTATATTTTGGTAATACCCCTTTTTGAGTGAGAACTTAATTTGAGCATTGGTGAAATCTAGGGCTGAGTAAGGATCTTTTTCTAGAATCCTTGAGCATGATGAAAAAGTGGCTCTTTGAATTTTAATCACCAACCTATTATCTTTAGTTTTAATTTCCTAAGTCTTAGATTCATAATTCCTTATGCATTCAAGAATTATCCCTAGGAAATGGACGGTTATGGGGAATGCAATTGTTCCACCAATCCACCATCGACTACCTTCTACATGATGGGTGGTGGATTGGGTACCTTGTGTAGATACTAAAAATTGTCCCAAATAATATCATACAATCGAATAAGGTACACTAACCTCAATTCCTTTTGAAACCCATCCTCTTTTCACTTAATTAATTGAATTAGCCTATATAATTAATTAATGGGATCAATTTTGCCTATTAACCTAATTTATCAAATCAGGTTAATTCACCCCCTTTCATGCTAACACCTCGGCCTGTTAAATTAAATAAATCAAATTATTTAATTTAATCCACAAATCTTCTAATTTAATTAAATAACCCTAAGGTATTTAATTAAATGTCATTCCACCTTTCCCCCATTCATTAAATCATTTTTAATGAAAATCATCTAATTCTTCTAATCCCCCTAATTGCATAATTAAAATGTCTTAATTATCAATTAAATCTAATCCCCTCACTTGCAATGGAATATTCCAAGGGAACATTCCTCCTTTGCACATTCCTCCAAAAAGGGAATATTCCTTTGCACAATTTAATCTAGTTTTAATTAACTAAATATCTTTTTCCCTCACCCATGAGAATATTCCAAAGAATATTATCTCTCCTCACTCATTTGAAAAAAGGGAGTATTCATTTTTTTCAACAAACTTACTTAGCTTCTTGAGCAAGCTAACTTGTGACCTCTTGTAAATGTCAAAAGTGTGTTTGTTTGAGGGAATGTGAACCCTTTATTAAATCTCATTTTTCATTCTCACCCATTGATGAGAATCCATGATCCATGCCTCTCATTTCCTCCATCCTTGAGTGTTGATTAGCTTTTTTGATCTCAACCATCCATTTCTCATTTGTTTTCCTATAAATAGCACACTATTTGGGGACAAATGGATCCATATTTTAGAGCAAAAATTATGCTTTCAAAATCACTCACACTCACACTCATATTTAGCTCACATTTAGAATATTTTAGTTCATTTTAGTTGCATTAATTAGCTTTAAGCTTCCATTAATGGCTTCCATGATTACATAATGCATCCATTTAGTTTGTTTAATTAATTAGGGTTTGGATCTTTTAGGTTAGAATCTATTTAACATTAGCTTAGAATTTGTATGTCTTCATCATTTAGCATAAAATCATGTTTAATTAGCTTGCATCATACTCTTTTAGATTAAAATTGTGTTTACATGAGCATCTCATAATCATTCCATCAATTTTCTTCAATAAAATTGATTGGGACAAGATCATTTATCCACGAGATTGGGAAAGGGTCACATCAACGCGACACTGCTCCCACAACGGGATAGGTTTTAGATGGATTAGAGTAGACATTAGTTTAGAATGCTTAATTTTGATAAATGTTTAGTGTAACTTTCATTTGTATGATCCTATTGAGATTCAACATTAGCGACTTTTTTAAGCTTTGATTCTCATGGATCAAGAATAATCAGCCCATGCTAATCCATCCAACTGACATTTTGGCACTAGAAGGAGGGAAAAATTAATCTAATTTAATCAATTTCTATCTCAAATTCTTCTTTTTCTAACTTTTGCAGGAAATAGTGATGCCCACAACAATTTGAGTGACGCACTTTGTTGTGCACTACCATATAGCGACACTATTGTAATTTGAAACAACGACACCTATTTAATATCCCAACACTGATTAAAGAAAAGATAATGCTAACACTTTTTAGATGTATCCAAAATTTACAAAAAATGACACACCTCAAAATGGAAACTCTATTGTGCTCAGTTTTTTCTTTGTAGAGCGACACCTAAATTAACCAAAGCAATGCTATCATAAATAGTCATGCCCAACTTTGGTAAGAAATTTAAAGCCCATTTTTCAGCAAGTGTTTTATTGTTTTTTTCTTTATCAAATTACTAACATGCTTCTAATGTTATTCTAGTTTTTAGAATAACAAGGTTTTGCAGGTTGGATGATACAAGGTGAAGTGAAGAAGCATTCTCATATTTCTATCTTATAATTGTAACAAGCGTTTGACACTTTTGGAAAAATTATAACCCACTTATTAAACTTTTCATTTCATGCTTTAGGAACACACTAATTTTCATTTAGGTCTTAAAAAAATGCTCAAATGAAACTAAAATTGAACCCTCACTTCATCATTTTGTTTTGGGTTTAAAATTGAACAAGGCAACTTAACATTTCATTTGGTGCATAAAATGAATTCATCTTAGCTTTAGGGGTTAAACTGAATGAGTTCTTGCTTTGGTGTGACACACTTGCATTGTGTATCCAATCCCCTTGTGCTTCGTGTGATCCTAGGTGAAAAGAAACACTCCAAGTGTACTTTGTTGTTTGCATTCACTTATAGTATGTATCCAATCCCCTTGTACTTCATGCGATCTTGGGTGAAGAGAAATACTTATGTATACTTTTATGCCTTGTGTCACCCTTAAGAGAGGACTTACTATGAGAAACACCCCACAACGGGAAACTCATAGGAAAATTATTGCAAGCATGTTTACTAGTGGGCTATATTAAGGGTTGGTAAATCATGAGAAAGGACCTTCTATCCTGGATTGAATAAGATAATGCACCTTGTACCATGTCTTAAGTGGAATGGGAATGGTAGTAAGAGCCTTAAGTGTCAAAGTGGGTGTGCATACAATTGGGTTTTCTCAGTTTGTTACTAAGAACCAAATTATTTAGTTACCAAAAATCCTTAATGCTTGTTGTTGCAAGAATGGTCATTCTGAAGCCACCCCACATTTATACTATTCATTGGTCAAATAGAAAAATCTTTAGAATCTTAAGATCTTGAGGATTTTGAGATATGGTTGTCTCGAGAATTGTGTGTTGTGGAGGGGAGCCAGTGTCACCAAATCTCTAACTATTCGCATTGTCTTAGTGTTTGGAGAAATCTGAGTGGGGAATCAACAAGTATGGCCATTTAAACCTAGGATTGTAAAGGCTTGTGAGTCAATTTAAAACTTTTCTTTGTTCCAAAACATTACAAACAAACATTCACAATTTTTTCAAAATTTCAAACCCTTTGGTCTAAGTATGGATACCTCTTGAAATAACCTTGATATTAATGCTTGTCCTAAGGATTCATATCCTTAGATATTTCTAAATATCTTGATTTATATCTCAATCCATATTTTCCAAAGTTAACATAAGAAACTATGGCTTGAACTTTATCCTTTTCATAAAATGGACATTGTGAAATTTATGATGTTTTTGACATAGACATCTAGTTTGAAAACATAATCAAGACAAGTGTTTGTGGTAAAAAGAAACTCACTAAGCAAGATAAATTGACATAGTTGAACCCCACATGACTATTTGGAGACCGATCACTCCCGTTAAACAACTTGATCTCAAAGGTGTTATTATTCAACAAGACTTTGAACTCATTAGTAGGGAACAAACTAATATAATTAGCCGTTTCAAAAGCTTCACTTTTGAAACCAAAGAAACACCCATTTAGTGGAGAAACACATCAAACATTTTAGATGAAGAAGAGGAACAAGTTGATACTATGGCTAGAAGGCCCATATTACCACCACCAACATGGCAATAAATATCCTCTTTTACATCATCCTATGTTTCTCTAAATGATCTCACTCAAAGTCAAAATCCCCAAAAGAAGGTCCACAAGTCGTCACTTTGAACTTAGGCATCATAGTACAAAATCTATTAAAATAAACCTTTTAGAACTTTACCAAAATAGAAACAGATTGGTAGAAAGATTTTATAAACATGCTTCAAGGAACAATCTAGAATTATATGCATTATTTTGGAGTCAAAACCCTCATCTCTTTTAGGATCAAGAACTTCTCTAAATAATTGATTCTTTAGGAGTTGAAAACTTTTGAGGTATAGCATGTTTCTCACTACCTTGGTCTTATCAAACAAAGGTTCACTCTAAGTCAACATTGGGTGAAACATTTCATTTATCCCTCCATCAAAATTTCACCCTTCACTTTAGCAAACTTTTCAAAACTTCTGAATACACCAACACTTTTTGACTTAAAAAATCTATCAAACCGACCCCTAAATTAGCTATTGTATGTGAAATGAATCCTTTTACATGCATTCTGGTAAGTTAGTTATCATCCTTGAACTAGTTTATCTTGAAGGTCACAAGTCTACCCTAAAGATTTCTAAGTTCATCAACATCATTTATCCCAATATCAAAACTTCAAACTTGAGTCAAAAGTGTTGTCCCAAAATTATTATAAATATCACTCCTCACATCACCCATCTTTTCATCCCCATTATCACCATTGCTCCAAAAAGACTTAGAATGTCTATTTTACCTAGATTTAAGTGAACTAGAGAGTTCAAAAATTGAAAATCACAACATAAGTCTCCCAAAGGTGACCCAAAATTTATGGTAAAGATGAGATCACAACACAAGAGAATCATGGAGAAAACAAAAGTCACATTTACCTCAAGTGATCCAACTGCTCTAGAATTTGATCTAAGAATTCATGTTACTTCATCACAACAACCTTCATCACCATCAAGGCTATATGAGATTGAAGATGTTACAAACAATCCATTTGAACTTACTAGGGAGGAAATCATGGAACATCAAGCCTTTGAAAACGTAGCTCCTATCTTCCCATTTTTTTTTGCATTAAATATGACACAAGGCTTCAAAAATCAATCACTAGGGCTAAATCAAACATCCATTCCCAGTCTTCCAACTAATCTTGCTAAGTAATTTGTTCATCCTCTTCCATTTGAAAGCAACAAACTTGTGGGAACTCTTGAAACCAACCCTCCATCCTAAATGACCACTTGGACACCAAAATTTAGCGTTCCTATTCCCAAAAATCCTAAACAAACATATAAACCCCTTGAACTTCATTACTCCAAAACAACCTCAACATATTGAGGAAACGCTTCTTCATCCATACCCATGAGTACCACAAGTGTACCAAACATCATGCAAGGTAGTTTAGACCAACTAGACCCAAAAGGGAAAGGAACTATCCTCATACAAAGTCAACCTTTAACACCATAGGGGGTATCTTCATCCAATCCTCTCATGGATACATCAAACATAGTGGTGGTTCAAAACACATCTAGCCCATCCATTATCAACCCATCTCAAAATAATCCTTAGATAACAAATACCATCAACTTAGGTAATACCTTTTCTACATCCCTTACACAAGGAAATATTCAAGACATGGGACAAGGAAACCTTTGTAATCAATAGACTCAAGGTACTAGTGTGTCCTTCCCATCACACAATCTAATGGAACCATCCTCATATTTTTCCACAATGCCCTTTACCATGAAAAATAAAATGGGATCTCAAACTTACATTCCTCCACCTCAATCCACTATCTTGCAAGGAATGTTGAACCAAGGGAACCCCCAACCTCTCATCACCAATCCACTACCCACACAAAACATCCACACCCACAATCCATCACAGATATCCCAACAACCACCTGATCCTACATTACAATTGCATGTCTTAGCCCTATAGAAATCACACCAAGCTTATCAACAAGTCATCCAACAACAACAACAATAGCAAGCAACCCTAGTAGTCCAACTATTAGAATCTAAAAAGATGAATAACCCAAGAAACTAGTGTAAATAAATACATATGAAATTGTGAAAGAAAATGACACAAGATCAAAATAGCAACACAAAGTTAGTCTCCATGAGAGTAATGCAAATGCTCTAGAAGAAAAATAGCATTATAAGAATGCAAAAGAAAAGACATATTCAGCTTGAGAATTGAGACTACAAAGGAAATTCCTTGGTTATATATGCCAAGGGAAGAGATATATGGAACCATATTATGAAAAGTGTTGGCATCCTATAAGGTGTGACAACTCATGTCATTAAAGGCTCAACCACCTTATCCCTATGTAAATTTAAGCTAGTGTGAAGATGAATTTAGTGGAGAACTAGTTGAGAATGAGCTAGTTAGATAAAGTACCCCTTTCACACTAACAAGATGACTATAAATAGACTAATACTCACATAATATAACCTAACCAAGATTAATTAAAGTGTAGGAAAAACCTAGGAATATAGGAAAATAAATAACCCAACTAGGAATAAAAAACTACACTAACACCCCCCCTTAAGCACAACTTAGGAGGATGTAAAAGAAGATGGGTGGGTCCTGAAAAATGAGGCCATGTTAGGTACCTATTATGTCCTGCATAACCACCCCACTTTGATCTAGATCAAAATGGGTTCCCCCTTTTTTTGTCTTTTCCCTCTGGCCTTTGGTTTTCTACCTAGGTATTTTTCTTTCAAGCTCTGTCAGAGGTGAAACCGGGACCAATACCGGACTTGGAATTTCTTCTAAGTTTGGGTCTTGTTCCTTCCTCAGTTTTGGTTCTAACGGACCTTACTTTTTGTTTTCTTTTGTTCTTTGTCGGAGTCGGGTTTGGGACCGAATTCAGAGTGTTGAACTTTCTAAAGTTCCTCTTTTGGGTCCCATCCCAGGTCCGACCCCGCCTCTTCTTTCCTCTTCTTTGGTCTTGGTCATTTTATGTCCCTTACCTTGGGTGTTTTCTTTTGTGGCCTTGGGGTATTTTGTTTTGTTTTCTTTTCCTTGTTGTTTTGGTGGACCTAGAATCGGAGCGGATTCTGAATGAGGAACTTCTTCCAAGCTCCATTTTTTGTTCCTTCCCCGGTCCCAATTCCATTTTTGTCCTTTTTTTTTTCTTTTTTTGTCTTTTGCTTTGTTGTGGGATTTTTTCCTCCCCCTTTCTGTTCTTTTACTTTTTCTTTCTTCCTCCTCTTTTGGATGGCATCGGAGGTGGGTTTGAAATAGAATTTGAACCTGAAACTTGGAGAAGTTTCTTGTTCATATTTGGTTCTAGCCCCGGTTCCGCCTGGTTCGTCATTTTGCTCTAGCTCCACTGGTGTTTTGTTTTCATCCTTTTCATTTTTGGTGTTTCCTTGTGGGTGTGGAGCTGGGTCGAGGTATGAACTTGAGAAGTGTTGGTTGTTTCCCTAGCTCATTCCCTCCCCGACTCTGGCCTCGGTTCTTTTTTTTTCTTGACTCCGCCCCCGCCTATTTTGAAGGTGAGCGATGTAGTTTCTGGGTCATGTTTTGCCCCAGTCCTAGTTCCACTAGGACTTGTTTAAATTTTGCTTCCCATGCCCATTTTGATTCTGCCTCAACTAGAGGTAAGTCTTTCTTTGAGAAGTGTAGTAAAGCAAGTGGTGTTATGGGTAGGTTCGAGGATGATATTTTGTGGTTTAGAAGACTAATGGAGACCTTGTTTTCTAGGGTCAAGTTCTATGTGTGATCATGTCTCAAGGATCTCAGTGAGAGTTTTGGGCTCGGTGGGAGATCTCGCCGACTCAGCAAAGTCTCACCGAAGGAAAGTGGGCTTTCACCAAAATGGAGTATCTTCACCATAGGGTTTGGGCGACCACGTAAGGCTACACCGAAACAGAATGGGCTTGTCACCAAGAAAGCATTGGGTAGCTATAACATCTCCCCGACCATGGGAAGTCATGCCAATAGGGCCCAAAGAGGGGTCTATCAAGGGTATTTAGTGAGAGAATTAGAAAGTCTCGGTGAACAAAAAAATAACATATGGAGGTTTTTCCTGAGACATACTATGTCTGCAAGACATCTCCTCGATAAGAGAATGCTACGACGACACATGTGCCACAAAGAAAATGCATCAGTATGAGTATAGAGGGATCCTGCCAATAAGGTGAGCTCGCTGAAGGATATGGGACTTGGTATAGTGTCTCACCGACTCATGAAGGTCACGCCAAAGGGAAGAAGGTGGGCTAGACAAGAATGAAAAGGGAGTTCACTGGAGGTCTTGCCAATAGAGATGAATTTCCCAGTGAAGAAGGATGTCGGGGAGACTCCAAAGGAAAATGAAGACTTCACCATGAGGTCACAGCGATAAGTGACAGTCTCCACGACATGATAGATGAGCTCGCTGAAGCATCTTCCCAACTAGTGTTACTCTTATCAATGCAGAGAAAATTCTCCAACGAAGGAACATGTCGTTGTAGCCTTGAGTGCCCACCATGAAGTGTTGTCGAAGGAAAATGTCCTGCCGACCAAAAGATGGTCCCACTGATAGAAATGGTGTTCGCCAGGAGGATGCAATTTTGCTATGTTGTCTAGGCAAGAGGAAGCAGTCTTACCGAGGGTCTTTGCGAGATTGGTATGACCTATATGGCTCACCACAACCTCTCGCCGATTGGCCCGTGCTACGCTAATAGACTAGCAAAAAGTGGATCTCGAGCAAAAAGAAAGCCGAACTAGGAAGAAGATGAGGCCGTAAGTCAAAGGGACAACTGGTATCTACTAACAGAGGTAGCTTAGCATTAATGGTGACATTTTTGGGCACCCAAAGTGGCTCCGCTGGAGGTCAAGAATGTACACGTAGGCATAAAAGTTATGGCGGTAGCTGCAAAAGATCGGCAGATCTTTCTAGAGACAATCTTTGTAGGCATAAACAACAAGGATTTGAGTTCAATGCAGAACTGACTTTCTTTAGAAAGATCTGGGCATCAACAGTCCTGCACACAAACGGGATATTTTGTAAACCCTAAAATGGGAGCCGACATCCTTATGAGGGGAATGTATTTATGGCATTCTTGCCTCTTTGTAAAGGGCCAAAATTTTTAGGGTAAAACGGGAAGAGATTAGAACTTCTAAGTTTTAGAGAATTGTTTAGAGCTAGAACTATTAAGAATTAGTAAGGTAGTAGGAGATCGAGTCGCATCTTGATTCTTAGTAATGAGAGCTTCTCTTGTCTTCTTGGTTAGAAGTTAGATTTTGATATAGTTGGAAATGTATTTCCTAAGCTCTCTAAGTGTAGTTGGAAACGATCTGGAGCCACAGATTTCTCTGTACACTGGTGATCGTGCCAGATTTGTAAATGTTGCTTATCTATCTAGCCCATAGTAGAAGCAACCAGATTCAAATCTACTTCATATTGTGTTCTTGAATGGTATTTATCTAAAATTAATCATCTGGTTTTGAATGCTTCCAAGGAATGAAATATCATTTTGTGTTTTGCTTAAATGCTAGTTTATAATCAGTTGCTAAAAAAATGAGCATTGTGAATGAATGATATTGTGTGTTAATCACAATTTAATTCTGTTCTTCAATTTTAGTTAGCAAATTCCTTGAAGATATCAAAGTCTGGTTAAGGTTGCATGAACTATTGTTCTTTCCTATTTCAAAACCCTGGTCTATCTTTTTGTATTTCTTTAAAAGCCTTGGTTAGAATAGGTTTTATTTCATCCTTGACCTTAGAACAATCCATAAGCCCAATACTAGTAGGCCCATTGAATATTACTATCGCATTGGCCACTGAGTAACATCAGCACAATTGAGACCCAACTACCAAGACCTTGGGAGCTAAGGCATCCATATGTTGCCTTTCTCTTTCAAGAGAAGCAGAGTAGCAATATTCTACTTGCATTTTTGTGGTGCCAAAATTTCCATCAACAGGAAATGGGCACTAGAAGGAGGGCCTAGAAGGGCAAGCTAGATAAAGTTGGGTCATCTTCCCCAGAAAGGCCCCATAGAGTTCTTCGGTCAAGTGGGAATCCATCATCCTTCATAGAACTCAAGACCCCAACAAGACATAAGTATCATAGAATTGGGGCAACCATCATACCACTCTTATAAGCTCCGCTCACTCCACCAGGATTTGCACCAATACCTTAGCGGATACCCCTTAACCCATCCACCAATTCATCTCAATTATCATCACAGCTAATTCAACCCATACAACAACTGGCTCAACCACTGCCACCACCACCAATAGCATTCTTCCAGAATAATCCCTCTCCATTAGGGACTATTCCTAGTGGTTTTCACGACCTACCTAAGAACCCTAAGAAATTTTGTCCTAAGTACATTCATGGTGAATCACGGAGTGCTGAGGAGCACATACAGGTTTTCAAGGATGCGTGTACCCGAGCTCAATTAGCTCACTAGGATGTAGTCTGTAGGTTGTTTCCTTATTCCTTGGGGGATATGGCTTATAACTAGTATCTTAATCTTCCCCAAGGCTTTATTATGTCTTGGACAGATTTGGAAAATGCTTTCATTAATCAATTCAGAATCTATGTGGACCCAACTCTTTTATATCATCAATTTGCTACTATCAGGAAGGAGCCAGGTGAGTCCTTGCCCTTGTTCAATACCAGATTCCAGCGAATGTATAGGAGATTGTAGGATCCCTATCTAGTCACTAAGGATAGTTCCATTCTAGCTTACTTTAGAGTTATAGATCCCCTGCTTGGCTTGTTCTTGCAAAGAACTTACCTACCAGCTGAAATTGATTCTCTATCCAAAGTCTATCATTTGGCTATTAAGCTGCAGCAGCAAGTTAGTTCTCAACAAGGAAGTCTCAGAGGAGGTTTCCCTTCAATGAGATATCAGATGCATAGCTCAACTCTTCTATTTGACACTGTCCTAGGGATGTCTCCTTCCTACTATGGGCCTATGTCTGAATTGCAAACCCAACCACCTGTCCCATTCTTTTCTACTAGAAATTTTGATCTCTTTCAACAACCACAAGTTCCTCAAGGTTCCCAAGGTCATCCTAACCAAACGAGAACATCAAATCATGGTTATCAGCCACTTGTTGTTAAGAGTGTCGAAAGTGAGAAGATAGTTCAGCTTACCAACGAGGTAGAGACCCTGAAGAAAACACTGTCTCAAGTTACCAATGACATGGCTCAACTGCAGTTGAACCCTTCCCAAAACCAGGGGAACTACCCCAATCAAAATAGCAATAACTACAACCAAAGAGGTTACCGAAACCAAAATAGAGGGTACAACCAGAGGCCGAACAACAATAGGAAATGGAATATCCGGCCTAATAATGGTGGAGTTTCTCATGACTATCAAGCAAATCAGAAGAGGTCACATATTGCAAATGTAGCCGACCTCAAGTTTATGACCAATTGGTGTAGGCTACATGAGATTGCAACCCATTCTTAGGTGAACTGCCCTGAATTGGAGAAAATGGTCAAGATGGCATACGAGGATGCCCATACATTTTAAGGGAGTTACAACAAAAGAAGTGACTCAACGGATGCTGCCATGACCTATGAGCTCTTTGATGAGGAGCCTTCATTCCCAAGGAAAGAAGAGAATGCACCCGAGGAGGATTCATATGATGCCCAGGCTTTTCAAACCAAAGGAGGACACTTTTTGAGAAATCAAGGTAAGGGACCATTCACTACATCAGCACCTCCTAATCACATGGTTCCTTGAAATCAAAGTCCTAACAATAACCCTCCACCAAAAGGCCCGCCTAATCTCCATAACAATGGTAACTCCTCTGCTGTTTTCAAAAGTAATTCAAGTTATAATGCAGAATTCAACATTGTTTTTGAGATGCAGAAATAGAAAACTTCCTTGTCATATTTTGACATTCTGAAGTGGTGCCCTGCTCAAAGGGAGATAGTGTTGAAGGCTCTCGAACAAGCTGATAAGTCAAAAGAAAAGATAAAGGTGGCACCTGATGAGGATGCAAATGTGGCCTCATACAGAAATAAGGTCAGTACTCCACCTTTCCTTTTGAGTCTAAGAATTTTGGGCAAGAACTTTCACAACTGTCTGTTAGATTTTGGGGCTTCAGGAAATGTCATGCCATTTTATATGTGTAAGAAGTTGGGATTGGACCCCATTCAGACAAATAAGAAGGTCATTCAACTTTGCAAAACAAAGGTTAATGTGGTGGGGGAATTAAGAAACATACATGCTCAAGTAGGATCTAACCCTAGGATCCTAACAAACATAGACATCCAAGTGGCTAATATTCCTGAGACTTATGTTATGCTGCTAAGCCGAGATTTCATGAAGAGTCTAGGAGGATACCTCTCCCTTGACTTTTCACAAATGTGGCTACCCTGAAGAGGGATCCCAATTCAAATCAGGATTGAAAGCAAACCTCGCCTCAAGCATATCATTATTGAATATGATTGCCACTATGAGGTAGCCTATTTCGAAATAGGGATAGGTGTGTATAAAAGTGAAGAAGCTTTAACCTTTTCTATTTTTGATCTTAAAGAACTACCCATACAAAGGCCCCCTGATCTTGTGACTAATGGAAATCAGCAAGCTTTAGTCAGAAAACTGTAGCAAGACTAGCTGGTTTTGGGGGAGGATGTAGATTTACAAAGTCTCCTACTCCCTAATTGGTGCAGGGTACATTATCAAAGTCATTCTGAATTGACTTTTCAGTCCTGCATTAACATTCTAAAACATGTTTCCCAAGTTAAGGAAGCTAGCTCAAGTTTCCCTAAGGCCATTGCATACTGCTTCCCATTTGAGGCTAAGGAAGCAACTATGTTAACCAGGGATACAATACATCTAAAAGAAATCCTTGCCTAGATTAAACCTACCCCAAATGCACTTCCAAATCAGCATATTGATGAGGAGCAACCCCAAGGTTTGCTTGATACCCTTGCATCCACAGATATACTAAAATACAAGGGGTTAACCCAAGAAATAAGTAAATGTCAAAAAGACAACCTTCAGCCACATGATACATCTGAAAAGGGATTGGGAATTATTCCTAAGAAACCTAATAAACAACCATTCCCTATATTTAATTCAAAAGAATCAACCCCTACTTGTGATCAGTTGTGGACCCTTACCTTTGATGGATCCAAGTCCAAGACCGATTGTGGTGTTGGAATTGTGCTAACTAGCTTGAAAAGGAAAGTTTTCTTTGCTTCTTACAGGTTGCAATTCTGATGCACTAATAATATAGCCAAATATAAAGCCCTAGCATGGGGATTAATGTTTGCACACAAGAAGAAAGTCACAGCCCTGATAGTTAAGGGAGATTCATAAGTGCTTGTTAAGCAAGTCCGCAGTCAGTATACATGCCACAATAGAAGGCTAGCAGCATATAGGAACAAAGTGTGGAATCTGATCAAAAATTTTGATGCCTTCGGGATTAGTCTCATCCCAATAGAAGAAAATTAGGTAGTTGATTCTCTGGCTATTGCTACAAGCACCCTAGAGCCTATGCAAGGCTCCAAATTCAAGAGATTTTCAGTATAACTGATGTTCACCCCAGCTGTGCTTGACAATATAAAAAATTTCCAAGTCTTTGATGATGATCAACACATTCTGGCATTCTTGGCAAGTTCAGATGTCTTTGAAGGGAAAATTATTGATGAGTCTAATAGAGATCAAGGGGATTGGAACCCTAAAGAATGTGATATAGAAGGGATTCTTAATCTAAAAAGTAATAACATTCCCAAGGGAATGGTGGCTTTGGAGAGAATCTTTGACTCAGACCCAAGGGCTTGAGAGAAGGTATCAGCTGAAGAAAAGGGAGGCGAATATGAGATAGTCAACCTAGTAGATTCTGGCCCTGAAAGGAATGTCTACATAGGGAAGGCCTACCCTCAAGCAATTAGAGAAGACATATTGATGGAATTAAAAAGGGACATTGCAGCGATAGATTGGGGGTATGAGGACCTCTAGACATTTGATGCTTTGATTATGACTCACACCATTCCCTTGAAGCTCGAAGCTAAACCCTTCCAACAGAAGCAACGCTTTGTCAATGCTCTACTAGAACCATTGATCTATAAAGAAGTTCAGAAATTGTTGTCAGCAAGGATAATCTTCCCTGTGCACCATTCAACCTGGGTGGCTAACTTAGTACCAATTCATAAGAAAAGTGGGGAGATTCGACTATGTGTTGACTTTAGGAACTTGAATAGAGCCTCAAAAAATGATAACTACCCAATCCCTTCCCTGGATGAGGTATTGCAAACTGTTAATGGAGCACAAATGATGTCATTTTAAGATGGTTAATCTAGCTATAATTAGGTAATGGTCAACTTTGAAGATAGGATGAAGACGACTTTCACTACTAAGTGGGGGACGTTTGCATATAGAAGGATACCATTCAGCTTGATAAATGCTGAAGCAACTTTCCAACAGGCCATGGACATAGCTTTCAAGGATCTAATTGGCAAATGCATTATTGTTTACATAGATGACCTGATAGTGTTCTCCAAGGACCGACTGAATCATGCTGCAAATTTAGCCCAAGTTCTTCAAAGATGCATCCAATATGGGGTCTCTTTAAATCCCAAAAAGTGTGTTCAGAGTTTCCGAAGGGAAGCTCTTGGGACACATAATTTTAGAAAGAGGAATATCCATTGACCCAGATCAAGTTGAGTCCATCCTCAAGATAGCCATGCCAGGAAGCAAGAAGGATATGAGATCCTTATTTGGAAAAATCAACTTTGTGAGGAAGTTTATCATAGGCTTTGCAGAAATCGTGAAGCCCTTGAATGAAATGATGAGGAAGGATGCCAAAATAGATTGGAATGATGCGGAAAAAGCTGCATTTTCTCACATTAAGTGATCCATTTCGGAAGCTCCAGTCCTCACCAGCCCTGACTATTTGAGGCCATTTTATATTTATTATTTTGCATCTAAACACTCATGTGTGGCTGTATTAACTCAACAAGGAGAGGAGTCAGAGGAGAGGTCAATTGCTTTCATGAGTTCTCCCTTCAAAAATGTCGAAATCAGATACCCACCTCTTGAGAAGCAAGGTTTTGCACTGGTATGAGCTGTAAAAAAATTCAGGCATTACATCCTCTAAAGTCAAATTATTGTTGTAGTACCTAATGCTACTGTCAAGTCACTATTTATGCAAAGTGAACTGGGAGAAAGAAGAGGGAAGTGGATGGCCATCTTGCAAGAGTTCGATTTAGAGATACACCCTATGAAACTTGTTCAAGGTTTGGGTATATCTAAATCTATGGCGGATACTGATAACAATGTTATTTGTCAACAATATACTACTCAGTCCTTCTCAAATGACGCATGGTATGCAGATCTTATTTGTTTCATGCTCAACAACCAGTGTCCAGAGGGAATGAACACCACTCATAGGAGAGCCCTGAGACTGAAAATCTCACACTATATGTTTAAAGGAGGGATCCTAAACAGAAGGAATTTTGAAGGAGTGTACTTAAGATGCCCTGATCATCAAGAGGCTAAACATGTGATCTCTGAGTTTCATGGGAAACATGGCATAGGTCATGGGTTTGCAGATTCATTAGCACACCAGATCCTCTAATCTGGTTACTATTGGCCCTATGTATTCAAGGATGCCCATCACCATAAGAGAACATGCCACACATGTTAGATTGCTACACCAAGGGAATGCCATGTAGCCATGCCATTGCAACCCATCTACAAGGTGAGGCCATTTGCCTAGTGGGCACTAGATTTTATTGGAGTGATTAACCCAAATTCTTCTATAGGACATAAATTCATTTTGACTACTACTAACTACTGTACAAGGTGGATAGAGGCCATACCCTATAAAAACATCACCACAAAGGTAGTGATCAAGTTCCTCACCGAATGCATCACTACAAGGTTTGGGGTACCTTTCGCTCTGGTATGTGATAATGGTTCCACCTTTTCTTCTGCTGAATTTATTTCTTGGGCATATAATCATAAGATTGTTTTGAAATATTCTTCAAATTATTACCCATAAGGCAATGGAGTTGCAGAGTCCACCAATAAGAATCTTTTAGGGGTGATTAAGAAACTGTTAGAACATAACCCTAGAGACTAGCATGCCCAGCTAAGATTTGCATTGTGGGCAGATAGGACTAGAATCAAGGCTGCTTTAAACACCTCACCATTCAAGCTGGTATATGGCCAAGAGCCTATCTTTCCCATCCATCTACAAACACCTATCCTCGAGTTCATGTAGAAATTTTACTCTAAGGACAATAGGATAGAAGTCAGATTGGTCACTTTATTAAAATTAGAAGAGGAGAGAGATGCTGCCTTGCAACAATTCTTTAGGCACCAAGTTGTTGTCAAACGTTGGTTTGAAAAAAGAGCCAAAATTAAGGCCTTTAGAATATCAGACCTAGTTCTGTTATGGGATAAGGTCAATGAAAAGAAGGGAAGCCACCAAAAGTTTGAAAAACTCTGGCTAGGTCCTTATCAGATTGCTGAGATCTTAGGAGAGAATGCTTTCTGATTGAGTAGTTTAACTGGAGAACCTATCCCCTTGCCTATCAATGGAAAGTTTCTTAAAAACTATTTTGAATCATGAGGTTGGCGTTTGGTTTGGATAGGCAGAGTATTTATATAAATAATTTCTGCTTGTAAATAAGCCCTGTGTATAATCTCCCGCTCTTTGTGTAAATAATGTGGCTCTTGTTTGTAAATAGTTTGTTGTTTATTTGCTTTTCTTCCTGTTCTTTCCTTTCATTTCCTTTGTTTTTTATTTTTATTTTTGGTTTGGTTCTTTGGGGTTGATCTGTTTCCTTCCATATTTGGAATGGTGGTTGTTATCTGAAGCATACTGTGGTCATTAGGAGAGAATTGGTTTAGAGTTTTTCCACTTTCTGATTCAAAGATTTTGTCCTCAACTCGTTGTTTCATGCTTGTTTTCAATAAAGGTTGTGGAAATTTTTAAAACAAGGTGCTAGGTAAGTAACCTTCATCGTCTCCCCTAAATCTGTCACAAATAATTAAAGATCATCTCCTCTTATAAGGGTATATTTGTCCTAGGACTATGGTGTTGTAAGATTCGAGTGAAAAATTTGATCTCCCAAGTGTTGTTATGAGGTCCATGGTAGTTTTCAACCTAGATTAGATGATAAACATCCAACATATTAAAAAAAAAAAAAGAGAATCAAGTGAAATATCTGAAACTCCAAAAGAAAAGAAAAGAATTATCAAAAGAAGAAGAGTCAATATGAATGCGTGATTCTAGTATCTCTACTGGGGCTATGGATGCCTGTCTGGCAGTAGAGCAATGTTGTGAGAGAACTAGAGGTATCTCTGTTGGGGCTATGGACATCTGGCTGGCAGTGGAGCAATGCCCGGGATATCATTGCACAAAAGGGGATCAACTCATGTAGCTCAAATCTTACACATTGTTGTCTGAAAGATGAGGAAAACGTTATAAAAGAGTGATGCACAATCAAGCACACACAGATTCAGGGGTGGCCATTGATGGACTTACATTTGAGATTCTAGCTCTACCTTGCTTTTTTTAACTGACCGAATTGGAGTTGTGATATTCATGAACCAAGAGTTCTGGGTAGCTTAATCCTTTAGATTCATGAAAATGGTTAAACCATTTTCCCCAGCTGAGTCACCATTTTTTATGCCCTGCATAACCACCCCACTTTGATCTAGATCAAAATGGGTCCCCCCTTTTTATATCTTTTCCCTTTGGCCTTTGGTTTTCTGCCTTAGGCATTTTTCTTTCAAGCTCTGTCGGAGGCAGAACCGGGACCAATACCAGACTTAAAATTTCCTTCTAAGTTTGGGTCTTGTTCCTTCCCTAGTTCTGGTTCCGATGGACCTTGCTTTTTGTTTTCTTTTGTTCTTTTTTGGAGTCAGGTCTAGGACCAGGTTCGGAGTGTTGAAATTTCTAAAGTTCCTCTTTCGGGTCCCATCCTAGGTCTAACCCCGCCTATTCTTTCCTCTTTGTTGGTCTTGGTCGTTTTATGTCCCTTGCCTTGGGTGTTTTCTTTTGCAACCTTGGGGCATTTTGTTTTGTTTTCTTTTCCTTGTTGTTTTGGTGGACCCAGAACCGGAGCGGATTTCAAATGAGGAACTTCTTCCAAGCTCCCTTTTTTGTTCCTTCCCTGGTCTCGATTATGTTTTCATCCTATTTCTTTTCTTTTTTTGTCTTTTGCTTTGTTGTGGGATTTTTTCCTCCCCCTTTTCATTCTTTTACTTTTTCTTTCTTCCTCCTCTTTTGGATGGTGTTGGAGGCAGGTTCGAAACATAATCTAAACCTAAAACTTGGAGAAGTTTCTCATTCAGATTTGGTTCTGGGCCTGGTTCCGCCTGGTTCGTCATTTTTCTCCAGCTCTGCCAGTGTTTTGTTTTCATCCTTTGTGTTTTTTGGATTTCCTTGTGAGCGTAGAGCTAGGTCGAGGTATGAATGCAGGAAGTGTTGATTGTTTCCTTGGTTCATTCCCTCCCAACTTCGGCCTTGGTTCTATTTTTTTTCTTGACCCTGCCCCCACCTGTTTTGAAGGCGAGGGATGTAGTTTTTGGGTTGTGTTTTGCCCTGGTCCTGGTTCTACCGGGACTTGTTTAAATTTTGCTTCCTATGCCCATTTTGACTCCACCTCCACTAGAGGTAAGTCTTTCTTTGAGAAGTGTAGTAAAGAAAATGGTGTTATGGGTAGGTTTAAGGATGATATTTTGTGGTTTAGAAGACTAATGGAGACCTTGTTTTGCAGGGTCAAGTTCTGTGTGTGATCATGTCTCAAGGATCTCGGTGAGAGTTTTGGGCTTAGTGGGAGATCTCGCCGACTCAACAAAGTCTCACTGAAGGAAAGTGGGCTTTTTTCAAAATAGAGTATCTTCACCATAGGGTCTGGGCAACAACAGAAGGCTACACCGAAATAGAATGGGCTTGTCACAAGAAAGCATTAGGTCACTATAACATCTCCCCAACCATGGGAAGTCACACCAACAGGGCACAAAGAGGGGTCTATCAAGGGTATTTGGTGAGAGAATTAGAAAGTCTCGGCAAATAAAGAAAGAACATATGGAGGTTTTCGCCGAGACATACTATATTTGCAAGACGTCTCCCCGATAAGAGAATGATATGACGACACATGTGCAACAAAGAAAATGCATCAGTATGAGTACAGAGGGGTCCTACCGATAAGGTGAGCTTTCCAAAGGATATGGGACTTAGTATAGTGTCTCACCGACTCATGAAGGTCACATCGAAGGGAAGAAGGTGTGCTCCGCGAGAATGAAAAGGGATTTTGTTGGAGGTCTTGCCGATAGCAATGAATTTCCCAATGAAGAAGGATGTTGGGGAGACTCCAAAGGAAAATGAATACTTTGCCATGAGGTCACAACAATAAGTGACAGTCACCCTGACATGAAAGATGAGCTCGCTGAAGCGTCTTCCCGACTAGTGTTACTCTTACCAATGTAGAGCGAATCTGCCAATGAAGGAACATGTCGTTGTAGCCTTGAGCACCTGCCATGAAGTCTTGTCGAAGGTGAATGTCCTGTCGACCAAAAGAGGGTCCCACTGATAGAAATGGAGTTCACCAGGAGGATGCAATTTTGCTATGTCATGTAGGCAAGAGGAAGCAGTCTTATTGAGGGTCTTTGCAAGATTGGTATGACCTCTATGGCTCGCCACAACCTCTCGCTGATTGGCCCATGCTACACCAACAGACTAGCAGAAAGTGGATCTCGAGCAAAAAGAAATCTGAGTGAGGAAGAAGATGAGGCCGTAAGTCAAAGGGACAGCTGGTATCTACTGACAAATGTAGCTCAACATTAATGGTGATATTTTGGGGCACCCAAAGCAGCTCCGCTAGAGGTCAAGAATGTACACGTAGGCATAAAAGTTATGGCAGTAGCTACAAAAGATCTACAGATCTTTCTAGAGATGATCTTTGCTGGCAGAAATAGCAAGGATTAAAGTTGAATGCAGAACTGACTTTCTTCAGAAAGATCTGGGCATCGACAGTCTTGCACACAAACGGGATATTTTGTAAACCCTAAAACGGGTGCCAACATCCTTCTAAGGGGAATGTATTTATGGCATTCTTTCCTCTTTGTAAAGGGCCAAAATTTTTAGTGTAAAACAGGAAGAGATTAGAACTTCTAAGTTTTAGAGAACTGTTTAGAGCTAGAACTATTAAGAATTAGTAAGCTAGCAGAAGGAGATCGAGTCGCATCTTGATTCTTAGTAATGAGAGCTTCTCTTGTCTTCTTGGTTAGTAGTTAGATTTTGATATAGTTGGCAATGTATTTTGTAAGCTCTTTGAGTGTAGTTGGAAACAATCTGGAGCCACAAATTTCTTTGTACACTGGTGATCATGCCAGATTTGTAAATGTTGCTTATCTATCTAGCCCATAGTAGAAGCAACCAGATTCAAATCTACTTCATATTGTGTTCCTGAACGGTATTTATCTAAAATTAATCATCTTGTTTTGAAATCTTTCAAGGAATGAAATCTCATTTTGTGTTTTGCTTAAATGCTAGTTTTTAATCAGTTGTTAAAAAAATCAGCATTGTGAATGAATGATATTGTGTGTTAATCGCAAGTTAATTATGTTCTTCAATTTTAGTTAGCAAATTCCTTGAAGATATCAAAGTCTAGTTAAGGTTGGATGAACTATTGTTCTTTCCTATTTCAAAACCTTGGTCTATCTTTTTGTATTTCTTTAAAACCCCTAGTTAGAATAGATTTTATTTCATGCTTGACCTTAGAACAATCCAGAAGCCCAATACCAATAGACCCCTTGAATATTACTGTCACATTAGCCACTGAGTAACATCAACACAATTGAGACCCAACTACCAAGACCTTGGGAGCTAAGGCATCCATGTGTTGCCTTTCTCTTTCAGGAGAAGCAGAATAGCAATATTTTGCTTGCATTGTTGTGGTGCCAAAATCTCCATCAACAATACCCATGTACAAATGCAATGCATAAAAATCTCTCACAATCAAAGAAAAGGAGAAAACCCAATGGGAGAAAAATTCTCCCCAAAAGAGAGATGAAAAGAAGAAAAGAAGGACTAAGTAGCCTCCCCCATGGATGACAACAACCAGACTCCAAGAAAAGCTCATAAATGAAAGAAATTGATTTCAGTGAAGGGTTTGGTGAAGATGTTTGTAGTATGATTTGATGTTGGATAGTACTTGACATCAATGATCTCACTATAAATCAGCTCCCAAATGTAGTGCATGTGGATCTTGATGTGCTTGGTTCTCTGATGATAGACTGAATTGCAATAGATCTTAATCAAACTTTGGTTGTCACAATAGGTGACTATGGGATTTTGAAAGGAAATTCCAATCTCAATGAGAATTTTCTGAAGCCATATGGCCTTAGTTGTAGCATTAACTATGCCTTGATACTCGGCCTCTATAGATGAAAGAGAAATAGTAGACTACTTCTTGCTCAACCAAAAAACTAGACCGGAACCAAGGGAGAAGCAATACCCTGAAGTAGACTAGTGATCCTAAGAATCACCTACCCAATCTAAATCTATGTGTCCCACCAAGGAAAAATCCATGCTTGTTTCATAAAGAATCCCGTAATTATGAGTACCCTTGATGTAGTTAAGAATCCATTTAGCTACTTTCTAGTGAAGCTCATGTAGCTCCTGCATGAATCAAGATACCATGCCTACTACATATGAAATGTGAGGCCTCATATGAGTCAAATAGATGAGACTACGAACAAGCCCTTGATACAAAGTTCCATCAACCAATGGTGAGGAACACTTAGCCTCAAGTTTGACCCTTGACAAAAATGGAATTGGAGTAGGCTTACAATCATCCATGTGAAACCTCTAGAGAATATTGAGTGCGTACTTAAATTGTGCAAGAGTGATACCAAAGGAAGATTGAGTGATCTTAATCCCCAAGAAGTAGTGCAACAAGCCCAATTTTGACATCGAAAAATTATCATGAAGGGTGGTTTTCACTGCCTGAACGGTGGATGAGTGACTCCCTGTGATCAACAAGTCATCAATGTAGAGAACCAAAAAGGTTCGAGTATCATCCTAATGTAATATGGGATCAAAATGACATCGAGTGAACCCCACTTTTAGAAGGAAGGAGTCCATCTTGGAGTACCAAGGCCGAGGGGCCTGTTTGAGGCCATAGAGAGACTTTTAAAGATGACACACAAGTGAAGAATCCTAAATGAACCCCTATTTCTGCTCCATGTATATCTCCTCTTGAAGATCACTGTGAAGGAAAGAAGGAAAGCACTCTTCACATTCATCTAATGAACATCCCATCTATGTGTTGCAACTATGGCTAGAACAAGTTGGATGGAATTGATTTTGGCGATTAGTGCAAAAGTCTCAGAGTAGTCAATCCCTAGAACTTGGGAGAATCCTTTGGAAACCAAGCGAGCCTTATGCTTGTCAACCAACCCATTTGCTACATTTTTTTTTTGAAAGATCCACTTGCATCAAACGAATTTTATTCCCTTAGGAAGTGGGACAAGATCCTAGGTGTAGTTCCTCTCCAAGGAACTAAAATATTCCTACATGGCTATATCCCACTCAGGGACACCAAAAGCTTCTTGAAAAGTCTATGGATTAGAAGTTGAAGCAAGGAAGGCATGTGGAGCATCCTAAAACTATGATCTTGTTCTCTTGTGATCTCATGGATCCCCTACCTAATCACCTACTGACTACAAATTCTGATGAGCCCAAAGAGGCCCTATGGCTGGAGAAGGAGGAGAATTTGGAGGAGAGTCATCATCCTCTAAAGATGAACTATATGCATCCTCATGATCACTATCATCATCTAAAGTGGAAGAAGAAGACTCCTCATCATGATCTAGAGTATTATGTACCTCTAAAGAACTATCATCATGATACAAAGACCCCAAGATGATGGTGATAGAAGTGTCAAGAGAAGGACTAGAAATACTCTTCACAAATTGAACACTCCTCTCAATGAACAAATCATGTGATGTAGGATGAAGAATCCTATAGCCTTTGAAAATATCTAGGTAAGCAATAAATATTCAAGGCTTGCTTTGTGGATCCATAGCCTTACATTTTTCTACTACAATGTGAGCCCATGGATTAGAGCCAAACACTTGAAAGTGCTTAACTGACGGTTTTTGATCAATCGAAGATTGAAAAGGAGTTACCCCCTTTACAAAATTATGGGGAATGTGGTTCTAGATATAACACACACATTTAATGGCTTCTACCCAGAAAGGTGGTGCCAAAGACTTGGAGTGAATGACACAATTAGCCATCTCTTTCAAGGACTATAGGGGATTGTATGTTGCAAATCAATGCCCTCTAAAGCACAATACTGCACAAATTTGTGGTTGACATATTCCCCCCATTATCAGTACATAGAAATTTGATAGATGTTCCAATTTTTTTCTCTAGAAAAGCCTTATACTCCAAGAATGAATCAAAAAATTCAAAATTTTGCTTGAGAAAGTACACAATGGTGTACCTGGAGAAATCATCAATGAATTTCAAAACATATTAAGCTTTACTAAAATATGGTTGTGGAAATGGCCCTTCCAAATCACTATGTACCAGCTCCAAAAGATGTGAGGCTCTCCAAGCTTTTTCTTTGTCAAACTTCTCTTTAGGATGTTTTCCAAGAATGCAACCATGAAAAACACCTTTAGAAAAGAAAACTTTAGGAAATATTGTAACCATATCTTATTTGTTGAGCTGCTATAAATAACAGTAGTTCAAGTGTCCAAACCGTTGATGCCATAAATTACTCACATCATTTGAATGAGTGAGTAGAACAGTTAAGGGGGGATCAGGAACAAAGTGAGAGAAAAAATAAAGTTGAGACTGATGATCTTCTCTCCCAACTGCATCTGTAGAATCATTTTGTATCTCATGAATCACCACTAAATTAGGAGTAAACTCAACTCTCTTACCTATACCTATGTGAGTGATTTAATAGATAGATAGGAGATTAGTTCATAATGACGGAACATAAAGAACATCTTGAAATGTGTTATCCCCCATATCAATAGACCCTCTCCCACATACCTCAAGTGGAGTGTCATCACCCATCAGAATGGAAGGCATAGAACATGGCTCCATAGGTTCAATTTCATCTTTATCTAAAGTCATGTGGTGTGAAGCACTTGAATCAAGAACCCATGTGGATGGTGGAGAAGTAACAACTACAAGGGACATTCCCTTTCCTTTCCCCTTATTGTTGTCTTTGGCCTTGTGAGAATCCCCCTCTAAATTATGTTTGATGGAATTAGGAACATTGAGATTATTCTTTTCAAGAATGTGTGTCAAATGATCCACTTGTTTCTCCAAACACTTGTGCTCATCATGACTGAGTTTCTTACAATAGGCACATTTTACCTTCTCTTTCTTAGGATTTTCACCCTTAGAAGATTGGGTCTCATTGGTTTCTTTTGAAGCAACTGAACTCTGATTTTTTTTCTCCTTATTATTTTGTTTATCCTTATTATTACTACTTTTTTCTTTTTTTTTCTTTTGTACCTTGGTTAACAACTAGGGTATGTGACTTAGAGGATTCAAGAGTGCCCATCTGGATTAGCTTATCTTGTTCCCGTGTGAGAGAGATAGTGAAATCATCCAAAGATGGCATAGTGAACTATGTCCCAAGTGCACCCTTAGTAGCATAGAAGGTAGAAAAAAAGACATAATATTTTGAACTTAGTTTAGAGAGAATACGAAGAACCAGTTGTTGATCTTTCTTATCAATACCACATTGTTTTAACTGCGGCCTTAGTGATCTCAATTTTATAAAAAAAATCTTGAATTGTGTTGAAATTTTCTAGACTTAAACTAATTAGTTCATTTTCCAACATATGACCCCTCATTGAATCTTGTGTCCCAAATAGTGTTTCTATATTTGTCCGTATTTCATTTGGTGAATTCAAAGACTCAATGTGGAATAGTAAATCAAGAGAAACAAACAAACACAATGTTCCATAGGCCTCATCACATTTGTTAAACCACTTAGGCTTATCTTCATCTTTAGTAGGTTCAGTTTCAAGTCCCATTGTTATCCTATGTAATAAAGATTTCCTCAAGTAGATTGTCATACATGATTTCCACTCAAAGTAGTTGTAAGGAGTTAATATAGGTATTGTTTTTTGATCCATGATGAATAAATATAGAAAAAAGAAGTTGAAAAGAAGAGAACATACACAAACAATCCCCCATTTTAACTCAGAGAAAAAAACCCCCCATTCAAATATGATTTGTAACTTTATAATTAGTGCATTTACAACTTCCACTAGCAATAATACTTAGTGGTCTTGATCTCAATTCTTTACAAAATTCTCACACATTGGGTGTATGTTGAAAGTATAAAATTGGGCTAATCCAAGTGAAACTTAACACCATTGCAATCTACTCAAAAAATCATGCACTCTCAAAAAAATAATCACCTCAATTTGAGATCATATGAGAAAGTTATGAGTCTGTAAAGTTCCCAAAATGAGAACTGTGCAGTGTCATTGGTGAGAATCTCCAATTTTTGAAAAATCACTGCATCAAAACCAAAAAAATCCTACACTAGTGCAAAGAGCATGAGAAAATAGCCCAAATCTAAAAAAATATGCTTAAGAAATAGAGCCAATATGAGTGAGAATGAAGCATTTGAAAACTATCTTCAAATCTACAATTATCAAGGGAGAGGGGGTCTGCTAAAACATTGATATTCAATTTCTTGAAAATATATAACCTACATGCAAAAACTAGCAATGACCTAGATAGTTTTTTTATACTGTGAACAAAACCCAGATGGTGTAATTTCTTTAAATTGTATAGAAAATGTGGATCTAGTGTAAAATAATGCTCCCAACAACAAAAAAATGACCCTAGAAATGAAAAAACGGCTTGTAAAGGCTCAATCAACTAGCTAAATCAACCAAAGCCATGCTTAAACCTGTAATTTTAACAATATCTTCATAAATCCTTTTAGATTCTCCAAATTGTTCAAAAATTTAAGAGGAGCATATGGGATTTTGAAGAAAAATGCAACAAAGCTTATTAGCCCCTCCAACTCTCAAATAAGGAAACTACAATCTATATTGCATTAGAACTTATATGATACCATGTTAGAATCTAAAAATATGAATAACCCAAAAAACTAGAGCAAATAAATAGATATGAAATTGTGAAAGCAAATGACACAAGATCAAAATAGCAACATAAAGTTAGTCTCCACGAGAGTAATGCAAATGCCCTAGAAGAAAAATAGCTTTATGAGGATGCAAAAGCAAAGAGACATTCAGCTTGAGAATTGAGATTACAGAGGAAATTCCTTGGTTATATGGGCCAAGGGAAGAGATAGATGCAACCAAATTATGACAAGTGTTGGCATCCTATGAGGGGTGACAACTCATGTCATTAAAGGCTCAACCACCTTATCCCTATGTAAACTTAAGCTAGTGTGAAGAGTACTTTAGTGGAGAACTAGTTAAGAATGAGCTAGTTAGATAAAGTACCCCTTTCACACTAACAAGGTGAGTATAAATAGACTAATACTCACATAATATAACCCAAGAAAGCTTAATTAAAGTGTAAGAAAAAACTAGGAATATAGGAAAATAAATAACCCAACTAGGAATAAAAACCTACACTAACACCAACAACAACAACATCAAGCAACACTCACAACACAACAACAACAAAAAATAAACATAGCATTCCAACAACAACAACAATAACAACAAGCAGCCCTAGCAATCCAACAACAATGGAAACAATAGAAAGCAACACTTGCAGCATAACAATAACAACAAAAAAAAGTCTTAGTAGCATAACAAGTAGCCTTAGCACAACAACATCATGCCCTTGAACAACAACATGCCCAAAAACAAGCCCTTATGGTGCAACAACAATAGTAGGCCTAAAAACAAGCCCTTGTAGTGCAACACCACCAATAGACCCAACAACAAGCCCTTGTGGTGCAACAACAATAACAAGCTCAACAACAAGCCTTACTAGCTCAGCAGTATGCCCAACAACAACAAAGTTCCTATTATAATTCTCAATTGAACATCGTCAATACAAATGTGTTAGGAACATATACATCAATACCCCAATCACCTTCACAGAGTCTTACACCACCATACACCACCATACACCCCATACAACACCTTATCATATCAAAACACATCCATCATCTCACCGTATGTTCCTCCACCAAACCCTCAAGACAATCTAGCATCACAACTTAAGGATTTTTCAAAAAGAAATGCAGGGCCTTCGGATGGGCAAGACAAAGAAGCCCCATACACAAAACCTATGTCCCTTGATCAAAACATTGCAATGGTACCATTCCCTCTCGGATTTTAAATCCAAAAATTCAATGAATATACAGGGAGAGGAAGTCCTGTGGACCATTTCAAACAATTTAATATCATGTTTATGGAGGTTGCTTACAATGATTATTATTTAATGCACCTCTTCCCTTGAAGTTTAACAAGTCTTGCCATGGATTGGTTTTCTCAACTACCTCACGGTATCAAAACTTTTCAAGAAATCACTAATAAATTTATAGATCACTTCTCCTTTAACCTTGACATGAATGCAATCCTAGAAGAGTTGTACAGTCTCAGACAAAACAAAGGATAAAATTTTCTAATTTCTTACAATGACAGAGAAAAAGAGCTAGTAAGAGCAAATGGCCCCTTCCCAATGAACAACAAGTGGGGATCATCATATCAAATCTAGATCCAGATCTATCCTTCCACTTGAAAATGCAGTGCATCACATCTTATGATGAGCTTGTCCCTAGAGCTCTTAACATTGGGAGAGCTCTAATCTCACATGGAAATACCCAAGCTTACAAAGACAATTGGCCATCAACTAGTTCAAATGACAAGCCTTGTGTTTGGGATAAGAACAAGAATGTAGCAAACAATGGTATGGAAGATGCAAAGGTGTTCCTAAATGATCTTAGGCCAAAAAACTACCAAGTTGCTAACATTAAACCAACTATGCAGCAAACAACACCTCCTCAGAACAATTAGTTCAACAACAATGAATTTCAACAAAGGTAGACGCCTAACAAGAACAACTATCCTAAACACAAGTAAACAAATTTATCCAAACCCATTGAGACCATCATGAATAAATTGGTAGAATCAAACTTGATCATGCTTCCCAACTTTGAAAACTACCAAGAACCACAAGAGAAACCATCTTGGTATAACAAGAATGATCTTTGTGACTTTCACAAGATTAAAGGACACAAAATAGAAAAATGCATGAGGCTTAAAAAAAAATTATCCAAGACCTTATAGAAAAAAAAACCATATCTATTGAGGTACTAGCTATTAATCAAGATATTAAGATACACAAGAACCCTATGCCAGATCATAGCAAAGGAAACAACACTAGAAAGGCTAAAGATAACACAAATGTGCAACATACCTATTCAAATGTGGTTCCTTCTTGTGACAACATCATGACCATTGTCACCATCAAAGGGAATAGTGCAGAGTGTGGAGTCACCACACGATGTGGAAAAGTCACTATCCAAGGAGTCCCATCCCATTCTAGAGCACAACCTACTCATCCAACAACAAGTACCAACAAGTATAATCTCTTAGAGAAAATTAACAAGACCCTCACATAGATTTCTATCCTAGAACTATTGAGGCTATCACCTGCACATAGGGAAACCTAAGAAAAAGCATTATCAAAGTCATTCATTCTTGGGGATATTGATATCAATTAGTTTCAAGCTTTGGTAGGACATATCGCTAATCACCTCCTCACCTTCTTGGAACAAGACCTACTATCACAACCATCTCATAATTGTGCTTTACACCTTGAGGTCATCATTCATAAGAACAAGGTTAAAAGAGTCATAGTAGATGGTGTTGGATATTGTGGTTGTGTTGTTGATATGTGTTTTTTATTGATGTCAACACTGTTAACATTAATGCATTAGAAGTTGTATATGTCGAGGATATTGAGAAAATTGTAATAAGAAGTGTTGCAGGTTGCCAGTGGTGAAGTGAAGTTCATTCTATCGATGAGTTCAATTCATTGGTGTTTAGAGGTTATGGTCTAAAGGGTTTTTTGTTGAGTATATCTAGTTTATCCATGAGAAATTTTAGAGATCTGCATGAAGATTTGATCGAGTTATGAAGATTTGTATTATGACAATTTTTTTGTTACTTTTGTTTGTGTTCCTAAATGAAGATCATGTGATTTCAGTAAATTCATTTTTTTTAGATGCTTCTCTAGTGTTTCATAATGTTTGTGGATGTTTCTAGTTCATGCTCTATGTGTGTTACACACCCACATTGTTTGTTGTGCTCACGATCCAAGATTTTCTCTTGCATGTTCATGTTTTTCATGTTCTTGGTTGACAAAGTGTTGAAGCATGTTGCGGATCTTTGAGGTGTAATTAATTGGAGTGGTTTGTGTTTGAGGATGTTATTTTGGGTCTTAACTATGTTATGGAAAACTTTGGTTGATTCGCATGAATAATATTTATTGATCTGAGCTAACTATTTATATGTTCATTTTATTCTTTTGTTGGAGCTGACTTATAGCAATGTAATTTCTTGTTGTGGATATGTAAGATTGATTTTTCTATCATTATGGATGGAAGTGGAAGAGAGTGTGTGTGAGTCCTATGTGTGGATATTTTTCAGATCATTCAAAGGAAGAGTAGAGTGTGAAGAAGAGTGAAGAAGAGTGAAGAAGTGTTCATGTGCTTAATCAAAACTGTAACCAGGCATTAATAGATGCTATTTTCTCAGTTCAAATTTTGATGGATTTAATCAAAACCTTTCTATAAGATAGTGTTTCCTCCTTTGTAATTGAGCAGTGAGCTCTAGGCAGTGTGCCTGAATGCATGTGCATTCCCCATTCATATTTTCTTATACTTTTAACTAGGTATAATCCTATGGATTGACCTCCACCATGGTTTTTCTTATCACAAGGCTTCCATATAAAAATATTGGTGTTATGTATGTTTTCGATATGTTTTTTATTTATGCTTTTGTTGATATTAATCATATCTAAGAATAAGGATTAATAAGTTTAATAAGTTTGAAATTTGGTGACAACTGATTCACCTCCCCTCTTAGTTGTCTATCCTTGTGTTTCCAATAGATGGAGATGTTGGATTAAACATTTGCACCCTTCATTTGATAAAAAAAATTGGTCTATTTAGAGGATACTATTGAGAAAACAAAGAGTACCACCATCAAGGAATATGACAACAAAGAATGAGTATCAAAAGGCATCATCGTACTACCCATCCAAGTGGGCCCCCTTATCATAGAAATTACATTCTAAATGTTAGACATGGATCTTCCCTACAACATACTACTTGGTCGACCTTAGATCCATGCCTTAAAATTTGTAGCTTCAACCTACCATCAATGTGTAAAATTTACCTTCAAGGGTAGAGAAATTACCATCCATGGAGATCCTAAGCCTTTTTACTACTATAAAAATATTGAAGCCAAGTTCTATAAGATCCCCCAAGTACCCAAGAATGATGAAGGGCCTACACCATCTACCTCATTTTTTGACCTATCATCCCTTGCATCCACGTCTGAAACAAAGGCACTCATTATGCAGAGCATACCCAATATCAAGGTAGTGATCCAAGATGATGGTTGTGGAAACTATAATCTAACAAATGATACTTTTGTGTTTGTAGAGTTACCTCTTACTCCAAAATATCATGGGAAACCCACACCTAGCAATAATGTCCTGGAAAATATCAAAATGGAAGCTACTACCTTCACCAAATGTAGGAATCTAAATAAAGAATATGTTAATAAGGAATATGTCTCTAAATTGCTCTATCAAGATGAGCATCTTGTTCTTGTTCTTCCAATGGAAGATGACAAAAAATCCTTACAACTAATGAAGAGCATGGGATATACCAAGAACAAGAAACTAGAACAAAATAACAATGGTTTTCTAGGACCTATCATTCTTGAGAAACGTCCAAAGAATATTGGCCTAGGTTGTACTACTAGCAAGGTTACCCTTATCAACAAAGGTACTTCTGCTAAATGGTCTGAGGCTTCTTCTTGGTTACCAACATCATGTGATACTACCCTAGATGACTTACCACTTGATGTTGCTGACCTATTTGAGAATAAATCCCTCTTCATGATATCTACATCAACCTTCACCCCAAGCAACTGACCAAATGAAACATGCCTAGTATACCCGCAACTCATTGATTTGGACTAACAAGGACCACCAATTCTAGATTTATTCAAAAATGATGAAATCTTAGAATTCATGGGAATTCGTGACAACCTACCATGGGCAGATCACAAGGTAGGTTTTGACATAGAGCTAAACATAGGAGAATAGTATGTGGAGATATTGAGTCCTTCAGTTGTAAAATTGATAACATGCAACTAACTTGCAGATCTTTGAGTGAAAACCACACTATGGAACTTTCTAATCCTAAAATAGTAAAAAGAGAGGACACATCCAAGGGTGAAAAACTCTTTGAACTGCTCAAGGATGAGGGATTCAATCTCCCCCTTAGTGCAATACATCAAGAGAAATCAGTCATCTTAGCATAAAAGGCCACTACAATCATTGTAGGAACAAAAGAAGCACCCAAGATCACTTTTTATGTTGAATCCTTGTTCGACGAAGAATAGCAAAACCTGGAAACATTCCTAAAAGAGAAATGAGCTAATTTTGTATGGTCGTACATAGATATGTTAGGCCTTGATCTTGAAGTAGTTGTGCATCATATAGCAATCTATCTCGAAGCCAAACTAGTAAAGAAAAATTGAAGGAATATGCACCCTCAAATAACACTCCTAGTCAAACTTGAGTTACAAAAGCTTCTTTACGTTGGATTTATCTAACCAATAGATTATCCTAAGTGGGTTTTAAACCTAGTACCGGTCTTAAAACCCATTGGGGGCATCAGAATATGCATTGATTTTAGATACTTGAACAAAGTGTGTCTGAAGGATGATTTCACTCTTCTTAACATCGACATCATAGTAGACTTAATAGTTGGTCATGAAATGCTATCACTCATGGATGGTTTTTCAAGCTACAATCAAATCGTGATTACCAAGGAGGATCAACACAAAATTGCATTCACTTATCCATGTGGGACATACTACTGGAATGTGATGTCGTTTGGGCTAAATAATGTAGGAGAAACCTATCAGAGACAAATGACCCTCATCTTTCACAACATGATCCATAAAATAGTTGAATATTAGGTTGACGATATTTTGGAAAAAGCAAAGAAAAGGAGTGAGCATATATAGTCTTAGGACCCATGTTTGACAGACTAGAAGAATCCAAGGTATGGCTAAACCCGAAAAAGTTTCTTTGGGGTTACATCAAGGGAAATTCTTGGCTATATAGTCTCACAAAGAGGAATAGAAATTGACCTAGCAAAGGTAAAAGCTATCCTATACATGGAACCACCACAAGCACTAAAGCAGATGAGAGGGTTACAATGAATATTGTAGTCCATCAGGAGGTTTATAGCAAAACTATCAGACAAAATCCACCCTTTTTCAAACCTTCTCCATAAATGAATAACTTACAAGTGGGATGAGAAGTGTGAAAAATATTTCCAATAGATCAAGGACTATCTATTGACACCTCTAGTGCCCATTCCACCAATATTGAACAAACCATTGATCCTATATATCTCAACAACATCAACAACACTAGGTGCTCTTCTGGTACAACATGATGAAAATGTAAAGGAAAGGGCTATCTACTACATCGAGAGCACCTTAGTGGGCTATGAAATAAACTATTCATCCATTGAGAAAGCCTTCTTAGCATTTATTTTTTCTTCATAAAAATTTAGACACTATTGTTATCACATCAAATCAAACTCATTGCAAAGATCAACCCATTAAAATACCTGCTATCCAAAGCATTCTCACTGGGGGAATGACTAAGTGGGTTATGATCTTAACCGAATTTAACATAGAGCATGTGGAGCACAAGGAAATAAAATGAAATGTGATTGAAAACCAACTAGTAGAGGCACCTATCTATGTAGAGAACCCATTGATATCTAAATTCCTTGATGAATCAGTGTTCCTTCTCAATCTCACAAATTAGTGGAAAATTTACATTGATGGATCGTTCACTCATCATGGATCAGGAGCGAGTATTATTTTTATTACCCCTCAAGGTGATTTCATCCTAAAGTAATACAGGCTATCATTTCCATGTACTAATAACATTGTTGAGTATGAAGCCCTAATCATAGGTCTAAGGATTGTAGTTTAATGGCAGATACAAGTAATAAAAGTCTATGGAGACTCACAATTGGTTATCAAACAAGTCAATGATGACTACCAAACTAAGGATGAAAAGTTTACTCCTTATAAGAAGATGGTAGAGAGTCTTAAGGACCTTTTCATAGACATAACCTTTAATCAGATTCCTCGCATGAACATCAAAGCAACAAATATTATGGAAACAATCATATCACTATTAGACATGCCAAAAAACATCCTAGAATGTGAATTTTTGGTAGAACAGCTTCTCATACCAAGTTTTGGAATCCTTGAATCTAAATTTGTGTGTCATTATTGGTCCTAGATCCCCATGGTACCATGATATCCTTACCTACCTAAGCAGAGGAAACCTCCCATCCAATATCACCTCCAAACTTAAGAATATATTTGTTAAAAAGGTATCTTGATTCGTGATCCTAGGTGATACCCTTTACCATTGAAGCATCAAAGGGAAATTACTACGATGTCTTAACCAAGAGGAAGCCTTGATCACTTTAAGAGAAGTACACGATGGCATATGTAGTTCCCATTCTAGCGATATGAATTTAGCTAAGAAATTATTGAGGATGGGGTACTACTGGCCAACCATGGAAAGAGAAGCTCATCAGTATGTGTAGAATTGTGTTCAGTGTCAATAGCATGGATATTTGATTCATGATCCAACTCAAGAATTATAACTAATGATCACACCTTGGACTATCTTGTAGTGGGGACTTGACCTCATAGAAAAGATCACTCCAACCTCATCCAATGGCCACAAGTTTATCATAACAGCCACTAAGTACTTTACCAAGTGAGTTGAATTCATTCCTTTGACCTACATAATGGGGAAGCAAATTTCTAAGTTTATCCTAAATTACCTAATCTTCCATTATGGTGTTCCATAAACCCTAATATCAGATAATGGAACCCCCTTTAAGAATTAGGATGTGAAATAGCTATGTCAAAGATTTAACATCCAACACCAATTCTCTACCGAATATTACACCCAAGACAATGGTCAAGTTGAGGCTACAAACAAAACCATCCTGAAAAATCCTAAAAAAATGGTCAATGAATGTGGTTGTGATTAGAATTTGCAGCCAATTATCACTCTTTGGGCCTATCAAACTAACATTTGCATCCCAATAGGTGCAACCACTTTCTCCTTGGTCTATAGATTAGAAGCCATTCTACCTATTGAGGTTGAGCTCCCATCAGTATGAGTGTCACTACAAATTAAACCTGATCACCGATGAAGAGTATAGAGTATCTTGGCTACATGAGCTGGAATTATTGGATGAGCATTGTCTTAATGCCATTAATCACTTGCAAGTATATCAAAACTTACTAAAACAAAGCTATACCAAGAAAATAAAATGTTGGCCTTTCTAGGTAGGGGACCTTGTCCTAAGAAAAATCAAAAAAATATTCCATATCAGGACAACAGAGGAATGTTTGAACCTAATTGGTTGGGTCCCTTTGTCATCACAACAAGCTATGGATTAGGAGCATACCAATTGTCAACATCTAAAGGTTATCCCTTGCAGGAACCAACTAATAGCTTGCATCTTAAAAAAATTTATGCCTAGTCTTGAAGGTTATAAATCTAAAGTACAAAAAAAATAAAAATTGATCAAAATCCAAAAAAAATGAAAAAGGATTGAAAAAGTAAAGAAAAACAATTGTTGTCTAGTGCAAACCACTTCGGTGGTGCTTTGGGAAAGTACCTTGGTGAAAACCTGGCAAACAGGTACCTTCTATATGTAAAGCACCTCCATCTACCTAGGCTCTTTATCCTATCATTGCATCACATTTGTCATCCTCTTCTATCATTACCCATCCCCATCCATATCATAGCTTTTTGTTGTGAAGTATCATATTGCTTTAGTACTACTATGCATATTCCAAAGGTCAGTTTGTCTTTCCAATATCAAGGTACTATATCATCTAACACTGGAGGAAATTTTTTATAGATCATATTGGGCTCTTGTATATCTAAAATCCAAAAATATTCATAAAAATGTAAAGGTTATAGTGTAGTAAAATGCATACCCTTGCATTTCCACACTTGTTTGGGCCCACCTTGCTTTATTTATTCCTATTTATATCTTAATTAGTCCTATTTTTCATCCACAAGCTCAATGAATTACATCTTTTTCTGGCTAATCCCAACAAACTTCAATTGAAAAATGATAATTTAATGATTTTGTCTAAGTGTCCTTGATTTTTGGGTCAGGACTAAGACACCACCTAGGGAATATTTCTCCCCCAAAGGTATTGGGACCTTGATTTTCAATGCACCTTAATAATGTCCCTTTTTGGAGTCTGTGCCCTTAGTTTCATGCCTCAAGACTAAGATGTCACCGAGGGTGTCTTAGTCCCCTTTGACGTATTTTCAGGATTCAATTTCAAATTCTGGTAGGATTTAGCCTCCTTTAATTAATGAATTCATATGTCGGCTTGGTGTGGTGTAATTTCTAGATATTAAGCATAGATAAGTATAAATATAAGGTTCCTTCACTCATTTCAAATCAAAAATTTTGTGAGAGAATTCATCATAGCATAATTCATTTCACAAGAGCATTCAAATTAGTTCTTCAATCATTTGGAGCCATCATCAAGATTCAGGCATCCTCTTGCATCATGTGTGTTTTTTTGCTAACAATTGTGATGTAGAGTTTTGATTTAAGCAAGCAATTTTGTAGACATGGAAAATATACTGACATACTTGATCCTGATTACTAACACCATTTCATCCTGAGTCACCTTCTTAGCTTATCATCACTCTTCATCCCTTAATTAAATAAATAATCATTTATCTAATTAAGTCATTCCCTCTTGTTAATTAAATCAATCAATCTGATCTAATTAACCCTAAGTCTCTATTTAATAAAATAATTCATTTTATCTGATTAATTCTGTAAGGTCACCCTATTAAATTAAATAAATAAAACCTTGTTTAAATCTAGCACCATCCCCTTTAGTTAAATAAATCAAATCATTTATTTAATTAAATATAAATCACATTCGTCTCATCCTTTGATTTAAATCAACCCATAAATCTAAATCAAATAGTCACATCATCTAATTCCACATTAAATTAATTAAACCTTCATTAATTTAATCCTAATCTCCAAATTTCTCTATATTTTGCCACTTGCACATGAAAATACATTTAATTCATTTATTAAATCTCTATTTTCTCTCAACTTGTATTTAGAGGAATATTTCACCACATTTGAAATCCCTCCAAGTGGATTTGTCCTTCCAACAAGACATTCATTCCCTCTTACATGTCATTGTGCATTGAGCCAAGTGGAATTTAATTCATTCTTTTTCCCTCTTGCATGTCATTTCACTATTTTCAAATTCCACCTAATTCCATTTATTGTGCACATTCATCAAAATGTACTCAAGCTTCCTCCATTCACATCTTGACAAGTGGCACTTGCCCATTAGGTGTTGAATGATCCCACATTCATCCCATTTTGCATTTCTCCATCTTTTCTTTCTATAAAAAAGAGGTTTCTCTCCTCATTTTGATCATGCACAATTTGAGTGAGTTTACTATACTCAATTTTATCCTCAAGCATATCTTTTTTCATCAATTTCATCAAGGTCTTAGCTAGGTTATGCATATTTTTCATCATGGAGCTCAAGTGAATCTTCAACA
Organism: Sequoia sempervirens; assembly: GCA_007258455.2. Classification (NCBI taxonomy): domain Eukaryota; kingdom Viridiplantae; phylum Streptophyta; class Pinopsida; order Cupressales; family Cupressaceae; genus Sequoia; species Sequoia sempervirens. The sequence continues at coordinate 79,147,790 of VDFB02358134.1, forward strand.
AAGTGGATCAATCTTCATCACTCATCAACATTGCATCATAGGAGTTGGGAAAGGGCCAACTTTCACATCAAATTGGTACCAATTCCCCCATGGGATCAAGAGTTTTCTTGCTTAATTAGGATTTCATTGCTTTCTCATTGCATTCCTCAATTTTATTTCCTATTTTGAGCATTGCTAATGGATTTCATGGGGAATCTTGATTCTTAGTTGCATTGGATCTAATAAGGTGTTTGTTTCTTGTGTTTTTCTAGTATTAGGATTGGGGTTCTACATTTGGCACTAGGAGGGAAAATATCAAGTTTAAATCATGGTTTTTAACAAAATTTTGTGTTTTTCTCTATTTTTTTGTGTCTACAGGGAATTGCACAGCTAGTAGTCCAACATCACCATACAACACTGCTACCAGTCCAGCATTACCATACAATACTACTTCAAAATTCAAACTACACCTCTTTTTCTTTCCCGCCCATAATTCAAATATTAACTCCGTCGTTGGGTCAATTTATGGCATTGGAATTTCCAAACTTCAAACAACACCATCGGGTGAAAATCCACCGCAATCACACTCTTTGGTTTTACTGTAGAGTGTCGCTATTTGACAAGCGGTGCCATACAACACTGCCAAACCTCCTCAAATTGTCGCGCTTGTGGATACTATATTGTTGGAATCAAGTAAAAGGTTTAAATTAGTTCAATTTCAACATGTGATTTTTCATTTTGATTGCTTTAGGTTGCTAACTAGTTTTTTTAACCTCTATTTTGCAATTCTAATAAGTTTTTGTGAGTTTTTCTAATCAAGGTGAAGGAGGAAAATGAGGCTGAAGGTGACACTATGGCATCATTATCTCATTACATCAAGTGTTTTTGAACACTTTAGTGTTTTCTTAACACTTTGGGAGAACTCATAATTTCTCTTAAGGATTTGTTACCTTTCATGCTCTTAGGACATACTAAATTTATTTTGGGCTCTAAAAAGAACACTACAAAAGTTTTCAATTTTTTCTATAGAGGGCTTAAAAAGAACATTAGACAAATTCACTAGATTTAGTTTAAAGGTTAACAATTGAACAATCAAAATCTCACATTTCCTTTGGTGCTTAAAAAAAAGTCACTCTTGCTATGAAAGGATAAAATGAACATGTGCTACTTTGTCTTGTAATTACTTACCCAAAGTAATACCATCGAAAAGACATATGCAATTCTCTTGCACCTCATGACAATCTTAAGAATCAAAAGGCTTTTTGGTAATCTTAAGTTGGGTAAAGTGATTGCCTCCACATTTCATTTGATATTAAAATTGAATACATCTTGCGAGTGTGACTGGAATATATTGCATATGTTCTTTCTTTGTTTCTCAACAAAGATCGATTGATCTACGAATATGTTTGCTCACTTTTGTTTATCTTAGGGGGCCTGCCTTGTGGGAAAAAGTAATCACCCAAGGGAATGAACCAACTGGCAACATGCTAAAGCCAAGCGACTTCCAACCGGTATATAAGTGTGTGTACTTGTTGAAAGAAAAGTATCACAATGGTCATTCCGACGAGAATGGAAACAATGGTCTCTCACCGCATGGATGATCCCCCACAAACAACATTCCTGCATTAAAAACCTTGTTTAGAAAGGGCCAAAATCCTTGATCTATTTGTTGGTGCAAGAACAGTCATTTTGAAGCCGCCCCACACTTGTACAACTTTTAGTAGAAATGAAAAGTATGCCATGGGAGTTTCATAGGTACTGATGCTTGGCTGCCCCATATAAGTGAGTTTTGTGGAGGGGAGCTAGTGGGGTCAAGCATCTAACCATTCACTAAAATTATGCGTAGCTAGACTTATCCAAGTGGGGATTCAACAAATACAGTCTTTCATAGCAATAGGGTTGTTTTTTTTCTTGGAAAAAAACATTTTTTTTGTTCGTAAACATTTGGAAATAAACATTTAACATTATCATCAAATTTCAAACCCTTTAGGAAGCAAATATCTTTGACAAAATTCATGTGTTATTGCTTTCCCTTAGGATTTTATCCTTAGAGGTTTCTAAACATTTGAATTTATATCTCAATTTGCTTACTAAAGTCAACAATAGGAAACTTTTTCCTTAATTTCCTTGATTTCCATGTAATGCACTTTGTGGGATGATAAGAAGTTAGGACATTAGACATTTAGTTTGAATAAGCCTAATCAAGAATTGTTTGTGGTAAAAATAAGTCACTAATAAAAGCTAATAACAATTGAACCCCACACATGTGTATCGAATGATTTCACACAAGATCAAAATCTGGAAACCAAAGTCAAAAGCTCTTAGTCCAAAAGAACATAAAAAATGTCTCTCAATGCTAGATATGAATTCAGACAAAAATTTCTTTTCAACTTTTACATAAGAGCTTCAAGAAACAATTCCAATTTGTAATCATTCTATTACTGTCAAAATCCAAATACTTTTTGGGAATTTGAGCATCTTGTTTAGAGTAAAGTGTGTTCTTCAAAACCGAGGTCTTGTAAATAAGAGTCCTTTTAGGTACACATAGGATCAAATCAAAACCTTCATCCATCTTTCAAACATCAAACCAAAATCATCTCACCAAAAAAATCTTGAAAATCTTGAAATCATCCTTCATGCTAGACTTTTTGGAAAATCCATGAATCAAGATCCTTGAAACAAATCAAAATCCTTGAATCAAACATCAAATCAATTTTATTTAGCTAGGTATATGTAGATGCATCCTTCTCCATATGCTTAGTTGAATTATCATCTTGTTTGGTTAGGTTTGGGTAGATGCATCCTTCTCCCTACACTTAGTCAAATTATCATCTTATGAGAAAATCTATCCCATAGATAAAGTCCAATGTCTTGGGATCTATTTGTTCATTATCCAAAATCAAACCAATCCAAAACCAAACCAAGGTCAAAATCAAAATTCAAGAATCCAAGAATCCAAAAAAGTCCCAAAATTCTAGCATCCCCTCAAGATCTTTTAAGAGTTTCACCATCAATTTCATCCATATTTCACACACTTCATCATTTCACCTTTGATCCTTAATCATCCTAGATATTCTCTTTTGAACCTAATTTTATGGTTCAAACTAGATCTCAACACAAGAGGAACATGGAAGCCAACAAAGAAACATGCACTTCAAGTGACCTAAGTCAAATCAATTCTGAAATGAATCTCATTGGATCAAGCAATACCCTAACTAACTTTCCTTCATCATCACAAAATCCTCAAGAGGAAGGTCAAGTAGAGGATATCACTAATAATTCCTTCAGAATGACACAAGATGAGATCATTGAAATGGTCCAAAATCTGGAGAATCATAGAATTATCAACATCATGATGATACTCAGTTCCTCACAATAAATGCTTGAATTAGAAAAATAAGGGGCTAAACTCCCTTCTTATTTTGATGTAAGCAGCATTGTGGAATCACCTTTTGGGGTCATTCCTCCAATTTAATCCATGCCCCAAATTTCATCCACACCTCCATTCCAAAGCATCACTCAACCCATCCCACAAATTACATCATCCATTGCTCCAACTCAACCCATTGTTAATGAGGGAAGCACATTTCTCAATGCACTACAAACACACCCCCTCATGAACAATCAAGATTTGGATGCAAACACCATATTGGGGAAATCCATACCCCAAAATCCATCACATCCATATGTCCCACTCACCTTTCATGATCCTAATGACCCATCATCATCATTCCACACAACACCTCAAACTTCTCTCCCCATAACCTCACAAGGAAAAGGTGACTTATTTGGACCAAGGGGAATCTTTGAACCTACATCTTCATCATTTCCTCAAGAGAGTATGCCACTCACTTTTCCACTAATTCCACCCTTACCATCAATATCCACATCACCTATCAGTTTAGGGATTCTCCCTTTACCAAATATCGATCAAAAAAATCAAATCAACCCCCATATCATCAATTAAAATATCATACCAAATCCTCCCATCTTGTCATTGACATCACAACAACAAATGGTAACTATCCTAATAATGCAAGAAACCACCATCACATCATCAACCATCCCCCAAATATCTCAAAACATGGTCTCTCAAACACCAAGCATATTCATCACACCATCCACCACCCAAACCCCAATCATTACTATAACGGTGCCTCTCATCACCACAAGAAACACCATTCCAAATCCACCACCACCACCACCACTACCACCCAATTCAAACACATCAAACTAATACAAGATTGTGTTGCAAGCTACCTATCAAAAGGCACCCCAACAAATCCAAAATTGACAAGTTGCACAACTAGCCATTGAACAAGTGCAAACACAATTAGCTGCACAACAAGCTGCTCAAGAAGCACAAGCCGCTCAAGCCACACAAACTACTCAAGCTGCTCAAGCTGCTCAAGATGCTCAAGACACACAAGCTGCATAAGCTTCCCAACAATCACAATCCTAGGCTTAGGCACAAGCACAAGCTTGAGCCCAATACCAAGCTCAACAAGCACATGCACAAGCACAGTACCTCACACAAAAACAAGTAGCCCAAGAAAAAGCATATTAGCAAGCACTGAAGAAATACCAAGAGTATAAAGAAGCAACCTAATTAGCATCTCAACAACAATAACAAGCTCAACAATAGGCACTATTAGCGCAACAACAATAGGACCAACAACAAGTGTTGTTGGTACAACAACAATTACAAGCATACTTGGCACAACAAAATGTGCAAGCACCATCCACTAATACACCAACCAATCCACCCATTATGTCAACAATTGAACCATCACAAAAAAATTTCCCTCCACCCCCTGATCTACAAAAATGATGTGACAACATAGATCAAGTTTCTCTCACAACAAGTGCTTGATCTTCAATCAGGGAAAATCACAAAGACACCCAACAACTTTTGTCCTAATCCATTTGACAGGAGTCTTGTAGTGAAACCATTTCCAAAGGGATTCAAAATCCCCAAATTTGATAAATACCATGGAATGGGAAACCCTAAAGATCACATTAGGGAATTCCAGGTGCATATGATGATACATATCTGATGCAGCTATTTCCTAGAATTTTGGCTGGCCAATCCATGGAGTGGTTCTCTCACCTTCCTCTTGGCATCAAAATGTTCCAGGTAATAGTAGAAACATTCATAAAAAGTTACGCCTTCAATATCAGTATGGATGTCAGTCTAGAGGAACTATCAACTCTTAAAAAAGGAAAGAATGAATCATTTGCTTCCTTCTTACAATGATGGTGATCCAAGGCCAATAGGAGCAAATGGGCCATGCCAAAAGAACAAAAAATTTGCACCATCATTTACAATTTGGAGGGAACCTTGTCATTTCATCTTAAGGTGCAAGGTATCACCATATATGACCAATTGATCTCCAAGGTGCTTAACATTGAGCAGGCACTTATCACACAAGGGGAGACACCCGCATATCCTAAACAACAAAACATTCACCCATCCACTAGCTATAATGACAAACCTCACACATGAGTGAAGAAAAAAATAATTACCAATGATGGTGTTGTTGACACCAAAGTTATCATCAGTTCCCCTCAACAAAACACATCCACACCCAACAAAAACCCCAAAACAACAATCAAAATAATCATCAAGCTAACACGGTGACAAAAAAACCAAAAAATAAAATGATCAACAATGTGAACAATCAAAGGGGACCACCCTAGTGAAATAAAAACTCCGACAAGAAGTACACAACCCTTAGGGAATTAGCTGAATCCATCATGAAGAGGCTAGTGGTGGAAAAAACATCACAATCCCCACCTATGAAAATTATCAAGAACCCTTGGTAAAACCATCATGGTATAACAAAAATCACCTTTGTGATTTCCACAAGATCAAGGGACACACAACTGCTAGTTGTATGAGGTTGAAAAACCTGATTCAAGACATTATTGAGGATAAAATAATAAATGTGGAACAACTGACAAGAAATCAAAAGATCAAAATCTACACAAATCTAATCCCCAATCATAACAACAAAGGGAACAATAACAATGATAAGGGAAAGGGTACCTTCAAAAGTGTGAATCATGTATAAGACCATGTTGTCATGTCCCTAGATGAGTATTGCTCTATTCTCACCCTCAAAGGATCCCAGGCTGATTATGGAGTCACCATAAGAGGTGGAAAAATCACCATTGCAGGGTCATCTTGGCCTCCTAGACAACCCACTTCCAATCCAATATTTGTTCCTAGTGGCTATAATGTCCTTGATCACCTAAAAACAACCCCATCTCAAATCTACATCATGGAGTTGCTAAAAATTTCATCAACCAACAACAAGATCCTTAAAGAAGCATTGGCTTCATCCACCATCTCCATGGATCTTGATGTTGAACAATTCCAAGCTATGGTCAGAAACATCATTACCCCAAATCTTCTTACATTCTTCGATCAAGATTTTCGTGCTCAAGCATCTCACAATCGTGAACTCCATTTGGAAGTCCTAGTGCATAAGAACAAAGTCAAGAAAGTCTTGGTGGATGGAGGTGCAAGTTTAAACATTTGTTCCCTCAAGCTCATAAAGAATCTAAAATTTTCAAAGGATTCCATTGTAAAAGGAAAAGGCATCACAATCAGGGCTTACAATGATCAAGAAAAAGTGTCTTAGGGCACAATCCAACTCCCTATTCAAGTAGGGCCAACAATTATGGAAACCACTTGTCAAGTCCTTGACCTCGATTTTCCTTACAAAATTTTCCTGGGGCATCCATGGATCCATGCAATGCAAGGAATAGCATCAACTTTCCACCAATGTGTCAAGTTCACATACCAAGGCCAAAAGTTCACTATCCATGGGGATCTCGAACCCTTCTCTTACTACAAAATCCTAGATGCAAAATATTACAAAATCCCCCAAGTGCCTAAAAATTATGAAGACCCATCAACTTCATACATTGACCCAACTACTCTCGCCTCCACTTCTATGACAGAGGCACCCACCATCCCCACCATCCACAACATCTCTGATATCAAGGTCATAATCTAGGGCAATGGGTGTGGACACAATACAATTCCAAAAAATGCTTTTGTGGTAGGAGAGTTACCACAATCTCCCAGGTGACAAGGATGGCCCCTATCAAATGATGCTTCCTCATCCCAAACCTTCACAACAGGTTCCTCCAACTTCAGAAGTTGGGGAGATCTTGGCTAGGAAGTAATAGAAGAAGACCCATCTCATATCATGTACCAAGACAATAGACCAGCAATCGATCTACTTATGGATGATAGTAGTAAAGGCTTACAAATGATGCTCACCATGGGCTATGATAAAAACAAAAATCTTGGAAAAAATGACAACAGGCTTCTAGTACCCATCATTCCTAAGACACAAATGAGATATCTTGGCCTCAGATGTACCCCTCTGAGTATAATGATATGTGGATGATTTCCAACTAGTTAAAGAAGTCAAGACTCCCCCTCATCCAACAATAGTCGAACTTCGCTTACTCGTATCTACTGGCCGAATCATAGACAACTTCACATTTGACATAATGAACGTCTGTAATAGTAGTGATGATGAGGAAGATGCCATAACTAGCTTACCAATGCTTTTTGAGAATTCCTCTCTCCTTATGATTAATACCGTGTCATTTGAGTCAACTAGTCAAACCCATGAAATCAACCTAGGTTACCCCCAACTCATTGATTACAACCAACAAGGACCATCAGTTCTAGACACTTTCAAAAATAATGAAGCACTCTTAGAATTCATGGGACTATGAAACATGGTACCATGTAGAGATCACAAGGTTGGATTTGATATCATTCTATACACACAAGCTTACTATGGGGAGACGATTGAGTCCTTTAGTCACAAAAGTGAAAACTTGAGAATATTCTCAAAATATTTGAGTGAAAACCACACTATGGCACTCTCTAACCTAAAATAGTAAAAAAGAGGATGTATCCAATGGTGAAAACCTCTTTGATTTGCTAGAGGATGAAGGATTCAATCTTCCCCTCAATGCTCTACATCAAGAAAACTCAACGGTTCTAGCCGAGAAGTGCAACCCAATCAACTTGGGAATAGAGGAAACTTCACATATCACATTTTATGTTGAATAATTGATGTTAGAAGAATAGGATCCCCTAGCTGCTTTCTTAAGGGAGAGAAAGGTCAACTTTGCATGGAGCTATGTCGACATGCTCAGTCTTGATCCAGAGATAGTGGTCCACCATCTAGCAGTCTACCCTAAAGCAAATCTTGTCAGATAGAAACTTAGAAAAATGCATCCCCAGATAGCTTTGTTAGTCAAAATGGAATTAAAGAAGCTACTTGATGCAGGGTTTATATGACCAATCGACTATCTAGAGTGGGTATCAGATTTGGTACCTGTTTCAAAGCCCAATGGGGGCATCCGTATATGCATAGACTTTAGAGTCCTGAACAAGGCATGTCCCAAAGATGACTTCCCGCTTCCCAACATTGATATGATTGTAGATATGACCATGATACATGAGATGCTTTCACTAATGGATGGATTCTCTAGGTATAATCAAATCATGGTAGCCAAAGAAGATCAACATAAGACAACTTTTACTTGTCCATGGGGGACATATTGTTGGAACATGATGTTGTTTGGCCTAAAGAACATTGGAGCAACATATGAGAGAGCCATGACCTTAATATTTCATGACATAATCCATAAGACTATGGAGGATTATTTTGATGAAATATTGGTGAAATCAAGAAAGAGAAGGGACTACATAAGCATTAAGTGCCATGTTTGACAAACTTGAGGAATACAAGCTTCACCTTAATCCAAAGAAGTGCATCTTCAGCATAGAATTAGGGAAGCTCTTGGTATACATCATGTCCATGAGAGGAATTGAAATAGATCCTACTAAGGTAAAGGAAATCCTCAAGATGGAGGCACCTAATACATTGAAATAGTTGAGAGGCTTACAAGGAAGGCTCTAGTCCATTCGTCGCTTCATAGCTCAGCTAGTAGAAAAGTCAATCACATATTCTCACCTACTCCACAAGGGGGTAGCATACAAGTGGGATGACAAGTGCAATCATGCCTTTAACAAAATCAAAGAGTATTTTCTCACACCTCTAGTGATTATTCCACCAATCCCAAGAAAGCCTTTAATACCCTACATATCAGCAACAACAACTCTTGGTGCTCTCCTAGCTTAGCATGATGAAAAAAAAATAGAGAGATCCATCTACTACATCAGTCATACCATGGTAGGGAATGAGTTAAACTATTCCTTCATTGAAAAATATTTTTTAGCAATGGTTTTTGCCTCACAAAAGTTTAGACACTACATATTAACACACAAAATCAAACTCATTACCAAGATCAACCCACTCAAGTATCTACTTTCCAAGGCGGTGCTCATGGGAAGGATTGCAAAGTGGATCATGTTCCTATCAGAATATGACATCGAGTACGTGGAAAAAAAGGCTATCAAAGGGAAGGCTATTGCAAACCAATTGGCAGAAGCACCAATGTACTCAAAGAATCCGCTAATTTCAGAGTTCCCTAATGAATCCATCTTCAACTTGAACATAGTAGACCACTGGAAGTTGCACTTTGATGGCTCCTACACACAACATGGATCAGGAGCTGGGGCCTTTTTCATCACTCCATAGGGAGACTACATACCAAGGTCCTACAAGTTGGAATTTCCCTGCACAAACAATATTGCATAATATGAGGTTCTAACCATAAGAATCAAAATAGTAGTGCAATGGCATATCATGGCTCTTAAGGTATATAGGGATTCACAGCTAATAATCAATCAAGTGGATGATGAATACCAGACTAAGGACTACAAGCTAACTCCATACAAGAAATTGGTGGAAAGCCTTAAGGAGTCCTTCACTAAGATCACATTTGAATAGATAATAGAGCAAACAATAGAGCAACAGATGCCATGGAGACAATCAGATCCCTACTAGACATCCCTCATAATGTCCCAAAGCATGAATTCCTAGTAGAGCAGCTTCTCATGGCTGCATTTGAGGTACGAGAGTCAGAATTCATGTGAAAAATCATTGGTTGTAGTGATCCTTGGTACTATGACATATACACTTACCTAAGAATAGGAGTCCTCCCAGCTAACATAACCTCAAACCTTAAGAAAACCTTTGTCATGAAAGCATCCTAGTTTTCCATCCTAAGAGGAACCCTTTATTGTAGGAGCATAGAAGGAACCTTGTTATTCTTCCTAAACGTTGAGGAGGCATTGATTGCCTTAACTAAGGTACATAATGGTCCTTGTGGTTCACACTCAAGCATAATGACCTTGGCCAAGAAATTGCTAAGGATGGGGTATTATTGGCCTACTATGGAAAGAGAAGCACATGACTATGTCAGAAGGTGTCTACAATGTCAACAACATGGGAACCTCATCCATGCACCAGCTCAAGAGCTTCATCCTATTGTCACACCATGGCCCTTTTCACAGTGGGGGCTTGATCTCATTGGGAAAATCACCCCCACCTCATCCAATGGCCACAAGTTTATCATTACCACCACTAAGTACTTCAAAAAGTGGGTGGAAGCCATACCAATGATATACATTATTGGAAAACAGATATCAAAGTTCATCCTAAACTACTTAATATGCCATTACGGTGTCCCACAAGCCATCATCTTAGATAATGGGACACCATTCAAGAATCAAGATGTTCGTGACCTATGTGAAAAATTCAAAATCCAACATTTCTTTTCCACTCCATATTTATCCCCAAGGAAATGGCCAAGCATAAGCCACCAATAAAACTATTTTGAAAATCCTCAAAAAGATAGTCAATGATGTAGGTCATGACTAGAATTTGCAGCTAAATCCCACACCTCTGGGCCTATCGAACTATCATCCACACACCCATAGGTGCCACCCCATTCTCCCTAGTCTACGGATCAGATGCCATATTACCCATTGAGATTGAGCTCTCGTTATTGAGAATATCACTGCAAAACCTCATCACAGATGAAGAATACTGGGTATCAAGACTAAATGAGCTAGAGATACTAGATGAGTGGTGTATGGATGCCTTAAATGATTTGTAGGTCTATTAGAACTCACTCAAAAGGAGCTATAACAAGAAGATTAGGAGTCAGACATTCCAAGTAAGAGAACTAGTGTTGAAGGAAAATCAGAAGAACGTCCCAAATCCAAAAAATAAAGGAAAATTTGAACCCAACTAGTTGGGACCATTTTTCATCCCAGCAAGTTATAAGTCAGGGGCATATCAGTTATCAACACCCAAAAGGGAACCTCTGCAAGACCCCATGAATATCTCCCATCTCAAAAAGTTTTATGCTTAGATCTTTTGAGGTATAAAACCAAAAATACAAAAAAATCAGAAAATGTCCTAAAAAAATGGTCACCTTGATGAAAACCTAGTAAAAAGGTATCATGGTGACAATAAAAAAATCAAAAAAGCAAAAAGTCCAAAAAAATCAGAAAAAGGATTAAAAAAAATAGTAAAGAGAAAAAATCATCCTCTAGTTAAAACCACTTCGGTGGCACTTTGGGCAAGTACCTAGGTGAAAACCTCGAAAAATGCACCTTGTGTAAGTAAGCATTTTCCATCCACCAGGATCTTCACAACTCATTCTTCATCATCCATCCATCGCATTCCATACTCCATCCATCACAAACCCATTTGCATCTATATCATAGCTTGGTCATGTGTTCGTGTCATGATCCCTCATAGTACTACTCAACCCATTCTCAAGGTTAGTTTGTCCTTCCTATATCGGAGTAGTTTATTGCATCACACTGGGGGCATGTTCTCATCTGATCAAATTCATGTATATTCTTGAAATCCCAAAATCAAAAAATCACAAAATCCTAAAACATTCAAAACATGTCAAAATCCAAAACAAGGTCAAAAAGTCAATCAAAAAAATCCAAAAACAGAGTCCTCTTTTTGAACTATAGGTCTCTAAGGCTTGAACGTAGGAAAGGTTGATCTTTGATCATCCCTCGAGACACTTAGGTTAGTCCTTTAGGAGTTTTTCATAATAAATTGGCAATCCATTTGTTCATATCTCATCAATAATCGAGTCTATGTCAGTCGAACTACGTGGTCTCTACATGTATAGCGTAGGCAAAGGCTAATTGTTGATCAACCCACTGAGGCCCCTAGGATAGGTCTTTAGGTTAGGTCTTGGTCAAAATCTTAGAAAACCCCAAAAAAATTGAAAATAAAAAATAAAAACATTTGTAAAATCTTGAAAATACCAAAAACAACCTCAAAACATTTCAAAAACACCAAAAATCCAAATATTTGAAAAATCCATTTGTCTCATCTCACTTTCACCTGCAATAAACCTCACTCATAATAAATCAATCGACATCCTCAACCATTGGTAAAACAATCGGAAACAAGTCCAGTAGATTGAAAGTGAAAAATCAAAACATCAAAGTCTAAGGTCTAGGTCAGTACATAAACAAGTTGGTCAACTCTTTGTGTCAATAGCCCATCATCCAATCAGTCCCAAATCAATAATTTGATAACATGATGTCCTAGGATGTATCCTTCCTACAATGGGCATTATTTATCAAAAATAACGCTTTGGATAAATGAAATGACATGTCACCAAACACTTACATGTCCTAGGATGTATCCTTCCTACAATGGGCATTATCTATTGGCAATCTTTTCAGTTTTTATCCTTAAAAACACATTTCCTTTTGGTTAGAGGTATGAAGAACATTAGCTTGTTTTTTTACTTTATCTTTTTCCTTTTGACTTATCTGATTGCACTTATTTTGATAACCTCTTGATGATGTCCTGAACAAAAGGATTTAGAGAGAATGGAATGGGGCAACGATGATGGTCTTTTTATCTGATGTGCTTGTTGGATGTTCTTTAATATAACTTTGGTCATGCATGCTTTGTTTGAGTGTAGGAAAGGTATTTTAGATATCTTGTTGACCACATAGGAAGGATTTCTTTTCTATTTTTTGGTTTGGGATGTTTGAAATATCCGAACTATATTTTGAATAAGGTTTTGCATATCAGGTATGAACAGGATTACTCCTATCTAATTGTCAAGTCAAATTCCATCACACTAAGTACAATGCCATCCTAGTTCTTTATACCTTGATGAATCATACCTCGTGTGTAATCAAACATAAGGTAATTGTCCATTTTAAAATCCCAACTCCTCAGTATGCATCATCATCATCATCACCTCATGTCTTGCTGGAATCTCTTTCTTTCTTCCATCCTCTTTCACGCTAACATGGTACCATGATAGTTAATCACAAATCATTATCATCATTTCACTCATCCTGCATCCACAAAACATTAGCATATTTCATATTGCATATCATATAACATAGAAAACATAATCATATCATATGCATTGCATCTCCATCATTGCATAATATAGATTGGTTATTCTAAGCATATCATAGACCATAGCATAAACATTTCATTAATCATCCCATATAATCCATATCACGCATCTCATAAACATCCATTGCATAATCATATGAACATACCATGTATGTTAGAATTATTAACAATCCATTGCATCACATGCATATGTATCATCCATTTCTATAATCATATGGAAAGGTCATAAAAGCATCCATTACACCATCACATATTTATCACATATCATATATCAAAATATCCATTTTGCATAAATATCATATCATAACACATGCATATATCATTTCATAAAACATCATTTCATCACATCATTTCATCATGTCATCATCATAACATCATAAGTACATATCATACATGAGAAAATTACATACATCTTATGCATAATATAGATTTGTTAATCTAAACATTTGCATACCATAAAATTTTGCATACATCATAAAAAGTACATAAGAAAAGGTATGAGAAAATAAATGCATCCATACATCATCACATAAGAATCATATAGTATCATCATCATAGCATCATAACATTGAACATCATTGCATCACATTGCACAACATATAGAAATAAGATCCATCCATAATGCATAGAAGTAGAATAGGACACATCATATCGGATAAATATCATCTCATCTCATAAATGATTAAAATAAATATACTATCATGGTACAAAAAGAAAAAGTGTGTATCAAATATATAAGTACAAAGGCCCACTAGGCTATCAAAAATGAGCCCATGGGGCACAAAAAGAATCCTATCTCAAAATAAAAATGAAGGCTAGCCCTGCTGGCTACTGCTCTCACCACCTGCTCTCTCCCTATGATCCTTATGAGTCTATGCCCTATCCTCTGTGAAAAATTTGGCACTTGGGCTGCCCTTGGAATGGCCTAATAATAGTGCATCCTATAGTAATCAGGCTCTTGAATGGTGTCTCTGTACAAAAAAAGTGGAACCATGCTCTAGGAGGAAGATGCAAACATACTCTCTATCTGATACCATCTTCCCATCTTTGTTGTTTCCTGCAACTCTGCAGCTTATCTTTGTTGGACCGCCTAGTCTCTCGATGCCTCCAACTGATCTCTCTCAGTTGTAAGTGGTTGTACCTAGTCCTATAGCTATAAAACATGGCTATCTCTAGGGTCTGGTTGTGGCCCTGGTTGTACGGGTGGATGATCCTGATCCCCATCTTTGGGCAGTGTCACAATCCTATCTTGGTGCCCATCCTTTCATCCATAGTCCTGATCCTATCTAGGGACATCTTGTCTTTGCTCACCTACCTGTAGATCTAGGAGTGGATGATCCTGTGGCACCCTATACTAATTTGGCAAGTGTGGTGGTGGTCTTCCCCAACCTTGGCCCCCATCTTCATCCCCTTGGCCCCATCCTGCTCCCTTGCCTCTGGATCTACATTGGGTAGATAGTGTCCCTGGCACTATAAATCAAAGAGGTGGCCAAAACTAATCTTTGTACGCCTGCATCTACCTGAACCTAATCATATGGCCATGGCCTAGACACCAGCTACATAAAACTCTACACTGCCTCATGTGCATGTATATAATGGCCCTAGGAGCTTTGGCTCATTGTCTATGTAAAAATGGCCACATACTGATCATCTAGCCTATCATGTGGTTCGCGAAACTTCCTTTGAACCCTACCTAGAAGGTACATCTTGAGCATCATGTGCTCCCTACACTGAATCAATCTATCTGAGTAGGTGAAGAAATTTTTTTGTACATCATTGTACCATGTAGGCCATCCAAGGTATGGCCACCATGTGAAAACCCGCATATCATCCAAAAGTCTCCTCCAATGAGGAATCTTGCACTATCCTATATGGGTGAAAGAAACACCTCCTTTGTATTTCCAGACAACTGGATGATCTGACTCCATATCTATAGGAATGATATATATATAGGAACAACTCTCAAACAAAGCAAGGTGATGTGCTCCCAAGCCCATATATGAAACAATGTAATGCTAGGCCCAAGAGCTTGGTCATCTAGGTATGCAAACTCATGTAGATATCTGTATAGAAAGACCAACAGAACTGGCCCCCAGGCAAAGCAAACTCATCTCTGTACCATGTGCTCCCAAGTGAGACCCCATCTAGGACACAAAGAGACTTGATATGATAGCTGCAATAACAAGGCGGAAGGGTGACACAAAGATCCTATAATGCTCTAAATCAATCTGACCCTTGCATAAAACAAGCTCATCTTGGCCCATAACATCATAGCAGTCCTCCCTATTAGCATCCACATCATATATCATGCGCTCTCCATGGATGGGAAATTATTGGATCCACCACACATCCTCTAGTGTGACTGTCACCTCACCTATTAGGAGGTGGAATGAGGATGTCTTATTGTGTCATCTCTTAGCGAGTGTCATCAACATACCCAGGTGTGTCTGAAAAAAATGAGCATAAGCAATATACCAAAGACTGATGGAACCTATATGCTCCTACTGTCGATCGAGCATATCATCCAAAATGCCAAAAAGATCTCAGGACTTGTTCTTGCATGATTAAAGTATCATCACCTCCTCCTACATCAAGAAAGTCATCGTGTTAAAATTCATCAAAAATCATGAACCTGATTTGACTCAATGTACCCAAACCAACCTAAGTGTCACTTTCTATGGGTGTGGTGCAATTTGAAAGTTTCAAACTACACTGCTAGGAATCTTTGACCCTCAAACTCTGCCATGGTGTCATAGTCTAAGTGTGTGGCCCAGTTTGACCTAAACCCTAAATTCTAAAAGGGACCATCGTGGTGCACTTTTCATATGCGGCTGGGTTTGGAATTTAAACCCTAATTCCAAAATGTGTTGTGGCTTCACTACTTGTGACTATGGCATAGTTTGAGGCCACACAGCACCGATTTAAACTTTCCAGTTGTGCAATATAGGACCAATCCTAAGAACTAAGTTTCCTAGACTAATAAATGAGCACAAAAATTGAAAAATGAGGTTGGGTCAAGTTGACTCACTGGTGGTCTAGTACTAGGTAGCCTCTAGTCTATGCGTACTATGTCTGAGATGTGTCGGGGAAGCTATCATTGCACCATCTTGCAAAGGGGTCAGAGCTCAAAATTGCAAAATCTCTAAAGGCTGAATGTGAAAATGGATTGGAAGTGGCCTCTCAAGGCCTATTTCAACTTAAAAATTAGGGTTTATTGACCTTGTTTAACTATCTAGCTAGAGTATTTTACCCCCAATCCCATTTTTGCTCGACTGAGAGCTATTTTGTATCATTTTTTGTGATTTATATCTTTTTTTCGGCATTCTAGAGCCTTTTTGGACCTACCAGGCACCTTGTCCCTCTTTTTTCATGAGATCACTGAAAATTTTGAATTTTCATCTAATCTCTTGAGGGGGAAGTATATCGGCATGTTTTCTATCATCAAGGCAGTAGTGGGTAAATTTTGAAATCATTTTTTTTTACTTTTGACCAAGACAGTTTATTCTTTGAACCAATGTAAAAAGTACTTTGCTTCAAAGAGGGGAAAAATGTAGACATGGAAAATATACCAACATACTTGATCCCGATTACTAACACCATTTCATCTCAAATCACCTTCTCAGCTTATCATCACTCTTCATCCCTTAATTAAATAAATAATCATTTATTTGATTAAGTCATTCCCTCTTGTTAATTAAATCAATCAATCTGATCTAATTAACCCTAAGTCTCTATTTAATTAAATAATTCATTTTATTTGATTAAATCTCTAAGGTTACCCTATTAAATTAAATAAATTAAACCTTGTTTAAATCTAACATCATCCCCTTTAGTTAAATAAATCAAATCCTTTATTTAATTAAATCTAAATCAAATTCTTCTCATCCTTTGATTTAAATCAACCCATAAATCTAAATCAAATACTCACATCATCTAATTCCTCATTAAATTAATTAAACCTTCATTAATTTAATCCTAATCTCCAAATTTATCTATATTTTGCCACTTGCACATGAAAATACATTTAATTCATTTATTAAATCTCTATTTTCTCTCAACATGGCATCTTTAGAGGAATATTCCTCCAAATTTGAAATCCCTCCAAGTGGATTTGTCCTTCCAACAAGACATTCATTCCATCTTACATGTCTTTGTGCATTGAGCCAAGTGGCATTTAATTCATTAGTTTTCCCTCTTGAATTTCATTTCAATATTTTCAAATTCCACCTAATTCCATTTATTGTGCACATTCATCAAAATGAGCTCAAGCTTCCTCTATTCATATCTTGACAAGTGGCACTTTCCTATTGGGTGTTGAATGATCCTAAATTCATCCCATTTTTCATTTCTCCATCTTGTCTTTCTATAAATAAGAGGTTTCTCCCTCATTTTCATCATCCACAAATTGAGTGAGTTTACTATACTCAATTTTATCAAGGTTTTAGCTAGGTTATGCAGAGTTTTCATCATGGAGCTCAAGTGAATATTCAACAAAGTGGATCAATCTTCATCACTCATCAACATTGCATCATAGGAGTTGGGAAAGGGACAAATTTCACGTAAAATTGGCACCAATTCCCCCATGGGATCAAGAGTTTGCTTGCTTAATTATGATTTCATTTCTTTCTCATTGTGTTCAATTTTATTTCCTATTTTGAGCATTACTAATGGATTTCATGGGGAATCTTGATTCTTACTTGCATTGGATCTAATGAGGTGTTTGTTTCTTTTGTTTTGTAGGTATTAGGATTTGGGTTCTACAAATTTAAGTCAAGATCTATCAAACATTTCAAGATCCATATCCAAGCTAGCCATCTCACACAATTTTGTAGACTTCATAACAAGGGTTTGGTGAGTTGTAACATTACATGTTCATTCATCATTTCCCTTAATTATTTCATTTCAATTCAAGGTTTAATTACCAACAAGGGGTTTGACCAAGGAAAACCCCCTTTACTAACAATCAACAAGTTTTTCCTCTCTTGTGTGTTTGTGATTATAGATCTAGGTTGAAGATGTTGGTTATTTTTTATGAACCAAACTTAATCTTACCACTCACCTATGAATCTACAAAAATTCAATAATTAGCAAGGGTAAGGATTGGCCAATGAGTGAGTAAAAACTACAAAAAATTCACTCTTGCACTTTGGGCTCTATGAAACCTGGGAGGGTGATCCCACAATTGATGTATACTCAAGAATTTATACAACCAATATCTAAATAAATTATAAACATCAAATAACTCTCATATGACTACTCAACACCGTAGTGTATCAAAAATTTTGGTGATTCTTTTAACAATACCCTACACTTGAAGCATGAGAATAATGAAACTCATCACAAAATAACTATAGTGGTACTCATTCAAAAAATTGAAATAAAGAGTGATTTCCTGATGAATTGACCCAAAATATGAATTATGAATACTTTCCTTGAACCAGTGCCTTATCCTAAACATGGATTCATTCATAACCTATGCAATCTAATAACAATTCTTACATATAGCAATATATAGGCTTAAAAAAATGCATTACAACATTTCCACGTATCATTCTTGACCACCACTTCTCAAAGATATCCTAGCACATAATTCTTATGAGTTAATAATTTCATTTGAGCATTTGCATTAATCCCTTGAATTAACAAGCAAGAATAAAACTAAAGATCCATTAGAGATCAAATGGAGATGAACAATACAATCCTTGATTATATCATTCATAACTCATAGAACAATTATAGCAGAGAGAAAATGGTCTTGAGATTGGCACAATTTTGTATTTTATTTGCTATATTTGTTATCAAAATTACATATGTAATAGTAGACTAAGAACCTAAGAAAAAACTCAAAATATGCTTTATATTCCTTTTACAATTCACTGTGCCAATTATAATACAATGAACCCCTACTTTCAAGCCTTGAATTCCTTCTTATAGAAATGAAGGACCAAAACAAGCCTCAGGCTAGAAATTACACATGTCATTACCTTATTAGACTACTACAACATATGTTCCATTTTCAATTATCGTTGTGTTCTCGAGTGATGGGAAACATGTATGAGGAAAAAAAAATCCTCATTCATCATTACAGATTTGGTCTCACCTTTCAAAAGGAATCTTCAAATAGTTTCCTCAAAAATTGTTCCCACACACATAAAGTAAAAATGAAATAATTGGAAAGGAAAGGACAAAGAATATGTCCACATCTGCAAACCTTATATTAATTCAATTTGGAGAAAATGCACTATATTTTCTATACTTTAGCAAAAGCCTAATCTAGTAAATTCAGGCTATGTAGTGCATTTTCACCTATCCATTACTCATTATGATTGCATACTTCAAAATTAATAACTTTGAATCATAACCACACCATTTTGAATCAATCCACTAGCCCATCCAAGTATTTGTTTCTCCATGCCAGGAATTCCTCTTCAGTGGGCTAGTTCAAATTCTTGACATCATCAACCTTTTCTTTATAAGGAAAATACATGGTAACAATTTGATTGGCCTCCTTATCAAATTTTGACAAGAAAATCTTTGCATGAGCCAACATGTCCATACTTCTTTTTAGTGTACCCATATCATTCCTCAAGGAAATCAAAGCAACTTGTTTTGAAATAACATCATTGGTTTCCTTACTCCATTCATGTAAAGTCTTGATGCTACCATTATCCCTTAAAATGGGTGGGAGAAGACCATGATGTGGCTCATGAAAATTCTTATCCAATTCCCTTATCTTGGCCTCTAAAGGCTAAAAAATTTCTTTGTATCCCTTAATTTCACTTACAAGGGTAATATTGGGCTTAAACTTCTCAGGGGGTTAGCATCCTACTTAACATCAATAGAAATCATTCTCAGCTCTTGGAATCTAGGGATCCATTTCTCCATGAGTGGAATGACCCTTTCCTTGTCATTATCAAAATTATTTATAACATCCATCATGGAGGAATAACTATTGTAAATTCTATTCAATCTATTATTTAATCCTATATTTAGATTCTCCAAGACTATAGTGACAATCTTCATATTTCTATTAAAAACCTCCCTATCATTATTGTCACATTTTTCTTTATACTCATTTAGCTGCTTGAGCAGTTCCTCCTTGCTAATATCTTCCTCAGCCCATGCTATTTCTGATATGCTAGGCTCTATTATTGAAATGGTCATACTTCCCATATTGTATGGCATAATTTCCCATGAGCAAATTTCTTCAGGGGTAAATTTGTGGGGTGCATCTTCTTATGAAGTGGTAGGGGAGTCAACACCAGTCTACTCATTCTTTGTTGGTTGCTGATTTTGTGAATTCTCCTCTAACAATTCTAGTTTTGTTTGTAACTACATCTTTTATTGTTCAAGTCTTCCATAGTCAACTAATAAATTATTGTGCTATGTCCTAAACTTTCCCATTTCTGTAGTCACCGATTCCATTGTGGTTCTTGTGAACTAGGCAACATGTACAGACATATTTACTGCCTCTAGAGTTGATGTTTCTAACACTCTTTATATTATCAATCCCCCGCTATAGTTTGGTACAGGTTCTGCAATATCAAGCTTCCTGGTACTTGGATCCAGGGACCAAAGAGCTAATGCATCCCACTGCTCACTGAAAGCAGATCCTTGTAGTGCAATTATAGCCTCCTCTTCTGAATTGTAAAGAGTTCTATTATAGTTCTTTATTGTATCAAAATATATTGCAGAGGCCAAGTCCCATTCTAGTAACAATAAGATACAACTATTTCTTACCAATTCTCTTCCCTAATTTGTAGTCATCTTCTAAAATTTAGCTCTCATGTCATTTAAGACTCTTGTTTGAATAGTGGCTTTAGGAAATGATGGATGAAGAGTTCTTTCCTTAGCCAGATTGCTAGCATACTCATCCCTATTGACCTTGTAAGAAAATTCCATTAAATATTGAGACTTCAAAAATGCATCATCATCCATAAACTTTGTGCATGCTTCCACCTAGAGATCATCATTTACATTAAGCCTAGTGAGGTTAGCCTGACTCAACCTCAAATGTAATTGTTGTGTCACCATCATTGTTGGTGCAAAAAGCACTCTCTCTTGGATTTTCTGCTCTGATATGAAAATTTCATCATCAAACTCATCCTCAGCATAATCCACCAAACCAGTTGTCTCAACCTTTTGTTTCTTTTATGGTGGCTCCTTTGGTGGTGAGGCATGCAGTGGTGGAGCATCAACATCCACAATTTTAGGCCATGTTTTCATTGGAGGAGATAGTGGTGGTATCTATGGCACAGGAGAAAGAGGCCTTTGCTCCTCTTGTTAGGAGGGAGTAGTAATTGCATTATTTTTCTTTGCCTTACTCTTTCTCCTTATAAAGAAATATATTTTTGGTTCCTTAGGTGATGAAGATATAGATTTCTCTTCCATAGAAAGGATTTCTCCCCCACCCTACTCTTCTTCAATGGGGGCTTTCCCCTTATCTTGAATAATCCCTTCACTTTCAAGGTGGCCCACTATTTTCTCAAAATTCTAAGCTACATGTTCCACCTTTTGCATTATATTTTCAATCTCTAGAAGAACAATGGAGTTAATTTTTCTATCTTGATTTTATTCTTTCTTGTTCCAAAAGATCAAACACATTTCTTATCACATCCTCCAAAAATTGAAAAACATGCACAAATTTGTAACTTTTGTTTCTTTCCTTCAACCAGGCCATGAAACCTTCGAGATCATACATGCTCCTCTACACTGCTCTCTACATGCATAAGGCTTTGAGTATGTCAAGTATCTTATTCCAACCCCCCTTTTTCATTACAAAATTAGAGAAGCATGTGTATGAAGGAAAAAATATTCATTTTCCACACTTCCCAATTTCCATATTACTTCATGGAAACCAATTCTCTCATGCACACATTTTGGTAGGAGGTGAGGTGCAATAGTGGAACCATACACTCTTAAAACAATGTAAGTGGGATATGGGATAACATGCCCCCAATTGTGATCAACTCCCAACTTAGTCATTCTTTCCTTGGGTCTTAAGAAGTCATGCAGGGCCTTGGTAATTCTATGTACATTCATAACCAGGGCTCTCTTTAACTTTGACACGAACAATTTCTGAAATGTCACATAGTCATATGTCTTATCATCCTTGTCGAGGACAGTAGTTCAACACTGAACATGCAACTCTAAGGTACCTTCCATCTTATCCAAAGTCATATTCTATCCAATGTAAGATTAACCTTTGAACAAAAACATATGCATTAATAATGAGTACCAACTAAACCTTACTCCACCTGCACCTTTCTTCAAACTTATCAAACCCTAATGATTTTTTTCTCCAAGAAACTCTACATAGTCATATATTGTGCAATACTAGGGGTGTTGAATATGAGTTGCCACATACATCCATTCCATAAGCATTCCAGTGAATAGGATCATAACCAATTATTTGGAAAATGAAGTAAAAAGTTCTTTGGAAGTAGGGAAAAAAAAACTAAGAGGAAAAGGCTCCTTATTAAATGGCCCCAATGTAATTCTTTGGCTCACAATTTCTGCTAAATACCTTTGCAATATGTGGACTCTAAATGCAATCTTAGTCTTATCATATTCCTCACTAAGAATGTTTTCATTAATTTTAGGTATTTTATCACTCCACCTAGTGAGTTTGAAGACATGAGAAATTTCATCCTTGGTAATTTTCACCATTTCCTTCCCATCATATGTCCTTATAGTCCTTGTAATTGGATCATAATTTGTGGCTGCTACTTTAAGTAAATCAACATCCATGTAGACATTGGGTACAATCAACTTCCCTAGGTCACAATTCAAGGGGTTACCAACTGGAATACCCATGTTTCTATTTCTAAACCAACCAAAGAATAATTCCCACCTACCGCAAGGTAATCTAGCATCCCTAATAAAATTGTTTTTGTTAATCAAGCCCTTAACTACTTGTAGACCTCAAAGAAGCGAATGAACCTTAGATTTTTCACTAGTCAAGGGTGGTAGCTGGTCAATAAGGTCTTTACTCAAAATTATTTTGGGAACAAAGTCTTCCCCTTTAGATGAAGATGCTTTTGATTTTACTTTGGGAGCCATGACACAAAAGTATTACAAAGTAGGGTTTATGGTTTCTTGGAACAAGAATTACATCTCACACAAGGGTTTGACATGAATTATAACAATGTAGGATCAACAAATTATTATTTTATGAATGTCAAACCTTAAAATGAAAAATGAAGAAAACCCTAATTGATAGAGAGGCTTGGGTACCACAATTTATCAATAATTTTGATGAGGAGGAAATAATTCACTTTGTGATTTTTTGCACGCTCTCCAAATGTGCAGAATATCTTTCACAATGCTTTATTATACTTTTAAGATAGGTTTTAATAGCTATGCAACCTCCTACTTGGGTAGCTTGATGACCTTTTAGCTATTAAGGCTCTCTCGTATGAACCAAAATGGCTCAATTTCCTTCAAATGAAACATTGAATTTCAGCAATTGATTGCAAACACATGTTAGTTGATGGGCAATCTAGATTTAGTTAGCTTGATTTGAAAAAATTGACTGTATGCAGCCATAATACTCATCAAATGACAATAAGCCATGTGGAACCACTTGCTGATGATCCATGGGCTTGACCATTTCTTTATTGTTGCAACCATAATCCATGTGTTCTCTTCTCCTCACCCCCATGAGTCTTAACCTTTGTGTAACTTTCATCAATGTGGAGATGGGGAAGGGATGATATTATATCTAAGGACTTTGATATACTCACACATTAATCTAAGACCAATTACTCATGGCCTTATTCTTTTGACATAATCGACAACCCAGATTAGAAGATCTTGGATGTCATTAAAACATGTGCTATATATATCCATTTGGTAGTGCATATTTTATTTTGCATGCCTTGTGCTGATATATTTGCTTAATAACTAACATTACTCCAATTTCTTCCATGCCCTCCAAGTTATTCCACATGGCAATCGCGTGCCTCCTTATTGAGAACTAGGCAATAGGGGTGGGACCTACATGGGATAGCATGGAGTGGTCAGGATTGACCTACATCACCTACTATCAACTATACATTCCCTCCAAAGGTCCACTTGCTAACAACATGGAAATACTAGGCCCACTATTAGACAAGACATGCAACAACCGATCATCAACCCGTGTAATTATTTTAATGGAAAATGAAAATGAATGGGGTGGTGGGAAGTGGCCAAGATGTAGCCACATCATTCAACAACCACTGTTGATTTCCTTTTAATACCGCTTGCAATTTTTAACAAAGGGATTGGGCCCTCCAATGCATAGGATATGTGGCTTACACACGCTATCCTATAAGAATAAAATAGTAGGAAATGAAATAGAATGGGAACATGGGGAATGGTGGTGATTTTCTCATGGTGATTGAATGGTCATCATGGATTTTAATATCTACACATGTCAAAATTTTTAGTTTTTAAAATGAGGGGCCACCTAAGTTAACATGACCAAGACCGATGGGACTAAATATTCCAAGACATAAGTCACTCTGGTGGGAAATTTTTTTCCTGACCTATGAAATATTAAAGTTATGGTAAAACACTTGATGATTGAAAAATATAAATTAAGGCACTAGTAATCTCAAGGATTCTGATGGAATAAGATGTAACTTAAAAGATTGGGAACTAGCAATAAGGAGTCAATGAAAAAATAGAACCTTTAGAAGGATATAAACTCAAGGATTTTTTAGGAAGGGTTCTAGATAACATAAAACCCTAAAATAGTGATGGTAGAAAAAACCCTAAAGCCTTAGAGATAGATCTAACCCAAAATTTTCATAATTTTCAGATGGAACATAAAAAATTTAGGGGTTCCATTAGTTTTTCTGACTAGGGATGCATGCCTCTCACAAGCGTGGCAAGATCCTAGAATCTCTAGTTGAAGTAGACCAACCAAACACAAAGAACCAAAAACTAAGGGACTACCCAGACTAGGTAGTAGGACCAAACTAGACACAACCAAAGCAAACATACCTATATACAAAATATACAAAACTTACAATGTACATGGAGTAAAACATACTTAGGAGAAGTATGGTTTCAAGAACTATCAATGTATTGACAGTTCAAGAAGTTCCCTTGTCAAGCTTTGGAGGAAGTATGAATCCTCCCCATGTGTATCTTCTATTAGATAAGGACCTAACCATAATGCTTCAAACTTTCCATGCTTACCCTTATCTTGGGCCCTTGCATTTTATACTAGTACCATACTATCCACCTCAAATTTTCTGGGAGAAGCCCTCTTGTCATGCAAGTGCTTAACTTGTAGCTGATTTTTTGCATTTTTGGCATGAGTTTCTCTTCTAGTTTCATCTAATTGCACTAGATTGTCAATTCTATGTTGCATTTCATCACAAATATAATCATATCCATACACAAATTTATACATTTTTAGCAAGTTGTTTTGTGGCAACCTAGCATCTAAGCCATACACCAAACCAAATGGTGAATAACCAATATCCTTTTTTGTAGTAACCCTATCTACCCAAAGTTCCAGCTTCAGCTTTGAGTCCCAAGCTTTCTTGTTCTTCTCCATCACCCTTTTGATGATTTTCATTAAGCTCCTATTACTAGCCTCAGCCTGACCATTTCCTTGAGGACAGTAAGGTGAAGAATAAGAAATATGTATGCCATGTGTTTCACAAAAATATTTGAACTCCTCATATTTAAAACATATGTCATTATCTAAAATGATCTTTTCTAGGACCCCAAACTTGATCAAAATATTGTGCATTAGGAAGTCCACTACCACTTTTCTTGTTGCTTTCCTTATAGGTATTGATTCTACCCATTTTGTGAAATAGTCAGTGGCAACAAGGATCCATGAGTGTCCTCCACTAGAATTTTTTGGTATTTCACCAATGAAGTCAATTCCCAATTGTTGGAAAGGGGCTTGGATAGCAATAGGCCTAAGTGGAAAACTTTTTGAAAACTTCAGTTTTCCTAAAAATGTATGAAAAGCATCACAATTATTAACAAAATTATGAGAATCCTTAAAAATAGTAGGCCACTAGAATCCTGCTCTCAAGACCTTAGGAGAATTTGTCTTTTCCATGCAATGACTTCTAGACACTCCATTGTGCATTTCATATAAGAGTTCTAATGCCTATTTTCCGTCCACGTACTTAAGCAATACAACATCCTAGATTATCCACCATAGTTCATCGTTAATGATAACATACTTAATGGCATGTGACTTTAGTGTTCTCTTTTCATTGTTAGCTATGTCTATAGGACATTGCAAAGTCTATAAATATCGAACAATTCTTCTATACCAACTATATGTTTGCATATCACAAATAGGTACAACATCAATAGTATCTATTTGGTTGATCTGATTAGCTTCCAAATTAGTATTTGTCATCAGTTTAGCTAGGCCCTATCCCCTAACTAACTTGGTTATCTGTAGATCAATATTGAATTCTTGGATCTTGTTAATCCATCTACACCTTCTACATGTATTTTCTTGCTAAGTGAAGATATCTTTTATAGCAGCACTTGGTAGAAAAGCTATGATAGTATCTCCCACTAATTAAGTTCTAAAATTCTTCACAACTTTGAATAGAGCATATGCTTATTTTTGAATCATATCATACTTGAGATCTGCAACCTATAAATATTTTCTAAATAATACAATGTGATTTTCATATCCCTCCTCATTTTTCTACAATAAGACAACAACAATAGTATGAAAAGAAGAAAAAGAGAAAATGTGCATTGGCTTAGAGAAATTTGGAGATTTCAAAACTAGAGCTTCCTTAATAGCTTGTTTAATTTTCTTAAACACTTGACTAGGCTCCTCACTCCAAATCACCTTCTCTCCCTTCTTCAACATCTTAGAGATGGGTCTTATGATTTCTACAAATTTGGTCACAAATATCCTCAAGAAATTGATTTTTCCAAAGAATGAATGAATTCCTTTCACATTCTTTGGTTGGGGGATCTTATCTATGGATGCTACCCTTTTATGGTCAATCCTCACTCCCTCTTTTGACATAATGTGCCCCAGTAGTTTACCTTTAGTGGCCCCAAAGGAAAATTTCCTTAGATTCAGTGAGATCCTATACTCTAAAGCCCTCATAAATACCTTTTCCAAGTGTGTGCAATGATCCTCCTCTTTCTTGGAGTAGGAAGTCAATTCATATTGGTATATAGCCATGAATAGGTCAATAAAATTATAAAAGGCTACATCCATAGCCCTTTGGAAAGTGGCACTTGTGTTTGTTAAACTGAATGGCATCCTCACATATACGTAGATGCCCCATGGGGTAGTGAATGCAGTCTTGTACTACTCAAACTCCTTCACCATCACTTGGTTATATCATGAAAAACCATCTGTCATTAATAGTAGCTCACAACCAGTTACCTTATGTAACATGGCCTCCATGTTTGGTAATGGATAGTTTTCCTTTAATGACAATATGTTCAAATTTCTAAAATCTACACACAACCTTATATCACCATGTTGGATGTTGTGGTTGTCATTGATGTCAACACTATTAGCATTAATGCATTAGAATTTGTATATGTTGAGGATATTGAGAAAATTGTAATAAAGAGAGTTGCAAGTTGTTAGTGGTGAAGTGAAGTTCATTCTATCAGTGAGTTCAATGCATTGTTGTTTAGAGGTTTTGGAATAAAGGATTTCTTGTTGAGTATATCTATTTTATCCATGTCAAGTTTCAGAGATCCGCATGAAGATTTGATCAAGTTATGAAGATTCATATTCTAACAATTTTTTTGTTACTTCTGTTGGTATTCCTGAATGAAGATTATGTGATTTCAGTAAGTTCAATTGTTGTGGATGCTTCTCTAGTTATTCATGATGTTTTTGGATGTTTCTAGTTCATTCTCTATCTGTGTTGTACTTCCACATTGATCATTGTGCTCGTGATCCAAGATTTTGTCTTGTGTGTTCATGTGTTTTCATGTTCTTGGCCAACATGGTGGTTGTAGTGTGTTGTGGATCTTCGAGGAGTAATTAATTGAAGTTTTTTCATGTTGGATATGTTGATTTTGGTCTTCACTAAGTTTTTTTCGACCTTGGTTGATTTACATGAATAATCTTTATTGTTTTGGGCTGACTATTTATATTCTTTTGTTGAAGCTGACATGTAGAGATGTAATTTCTTGTTGCAAATATATATAAGTGATTATTTTATCATTTTGGAAGCATGAGTGAATGCAAGTGTGAAGTGTGCAATTCCTATGTGTGAATATTGATCAAATCATATGAAGAAAGAGAAGAGTGTGAAGAAGAGTAAAGAAGAGTGAAGAAGTGTTCATGAGCTTAACTAGAACTGTAATTAGGCATTAGCAAATGTTATTTTTCTCAGTACAAATCTGATGGATATAATCAGAATCATTCTGTAAGACAATGTTTCTTTCTTTTATAATTGAGTAGTGAGCTCTAGGAAGTGTGTCTGAATGCATGTGCATTCCCCATTCATATATCCTTATACTTTTAATAGGGTTTCCACGTAAAAATCTTAGTGTTATGTGTGTTTTTGATTTGTTTTTCATTTATGCTTTCATGGTTATTGATCAGATCTAAGAATAAGATTAATAAGTTGAATAAGTTTGAAATTCTATGACAACTAATTCACCCCCCTCTTAGTTGTCTACCCTTGAGTTTTAAACACACCATTATTTTTTCTAATTGGCACCAAATTAGATACCCATGAGGAATGCCTTATAGGTTTTATGATGCTAGTGTCCCTTAGCTTTACCAATCCATCTTGCATCTTAGGAGCTAAGGTAAGATTAATTGGTCTTTTCTTTTTCTTGAAATGATTAGCATCTTCTTTTAGAGGAATGTCATACTGAAATAATTCCTCTCTATATGATTTCAGGTCATCGTATGACCAAGCAAAGACATTTCCATATTTTCTCAATAAGGCAATCAACATTTCCTTAACCTTTGGTTTCATCTTCCTTTCTACATATACTTTCTTAGGAGAATTTTCAGTCCCCAAATTCACTTCTTCTAGGTCCTCTTGATGGGCAGTAGTTGTTTTAATCTTGCTCTTGTCTTGATTTTCAAAAACCCTTTCAAGTGCTACAAGACACTTGGGGATTTTGTTTGTCTTTAATTAGATTACCTCATTATAGAGAATAGTATCCTTACCATCTATACTTTTCACAAACACCCCAAAGTCAATCTCCTGACTTTCATATTCATCTACACATCTTAAAAACTTTAAAATATCTTCATCATTACTAAAGATCTACCAATTATGTATATTTTTAGGGATGGATGGCCTTGATTTTATCTTAACTTTATAGATATTTGAAAAGGTTATATCATTTGGTCTTAATGCAATATTAGCAAGTAAATATGCCACTCTGTTCTATCCTCTCTCCATCTAGTCAATTCCAAAAGCATCAAACTACCCAATAGAATCCCAAACAATATTTATGTACTGTTTCAGTCTATTAGTCTTGCAAGTATATTTGGCTCTCACTTGGGATATCACAAGCTCAGAATCACCAATTACCATCAAATTTTTTATCCCATGCTTTTCAGCCAATATTAATCCCAATAGTGCTTCATATTCTACCACATTATTTGTGCATACAAAAGATAGAGTGAAAGAGAATTTGTATGTATTTCCCATAGTTGATACGAATAATATTCCTACACTAGATCCTTCTTTGGAACTTGTGCCATCAAAGTACATTTTACAAAGTGCATCCTTGTTAGATAGTCTTACAACCTCATTATCTATAGGTGCAAAGTGCTTATTAGTTTCTCTTGGTACTTCTTCTACCTTGAAGTCACTAATATCAATGTCTATAAAGAGGATTATATGATCTTCAGGAGCATGTTCTAGCATGTTTGGCACCTTAGGCTCTCATACCACTTGCACATCCTCACCATTGATAGGGAAGGTGGCATAAGACATGCCACACTACACATTGCTTCCCATGGATGCACTCCATTTCCTAGATAGTAGAATTCCATAATTAGGTGGGATATCTACCACCACCACACTCATCTTAAATTCTTTCTCTGGATATGCTTCATATCTATAAGGGAATTCATTGATTACCGGTAATAGGTATTTCCCTTGAATCCATAGCATAGAACTTACCATTAGTGTTGTCTAATTTTAGTCCCAATGCCTCCAAAATTTTGGTTGGCATGATATTGTTGGATGCACCAAAATCAATAAAACATTTTCTTAGAAAATTTCTCTCAATAATCAATGTGAGGAAAAATGGGTCTATCTTTTTGGGACAAGAAGTTACTGAATTTCCTAGAAATATATGAGGGATCTTAGTGATTACTTCCTTAACTTTTTTATCTTTCTCACTCACTTTAGGTGGAGTGGGCACCACTAAATCATTACAGGCTATAGTAGCACCATTGATAAAGGCTACTACCTTTTGTTTGTGTTCATCTATTCTCATCATCTCAAGAAGAGGAACAAATAATTTTACTTGGTTGAGTAATTGAAACATGTTAATAGGGGTGTACTTAGGTAATTCAATCGAGAGCATACCTTTTTTTATGCTTCTTTCCTTCTATTAATTTTTGGTTACCTTTTCTCTAGGTTTGACATCTTTTCTCACAACTTCATGATTCTACTTTTGTGCCTTTGTCTTCATAGCAATGGATTTGAGTTATACACCAGTTTTTGGTTTCTCAATCTTCGTATCCCAAATCTTATCTCCCCTACTTTCCTTAGCTTTGACTGCTTCTAATTTTTTGTCAAACTTTTTCTCCTTTCTTTGGAATTTTTCTCCTTGATGAAAAGACTAGCTAGACTACCTTGTTCACCACCAATCATTCTATTTCTTCAGTGATATGAGCTTTTGGCTTGGGTAGCCAAAGCCATAATATATCTTGCAATCTCTTCATCTAATGGTCTTCTTAGGTACACACCATCTTCAATTGCTTCCAAATTGTATACTTCAGTATCACTATCAATATCCTCTTCAAAGAGAACTTGCTAGTGATATGCATTGGAAATTTTCCTTTGGTCATTTACATCCTTTTCATGAGACTCAATGCTAGATGAGCATTCATTATCAACAAAGTCAGAATCATCCATAATCATATTTATATCAATATCATCCTCATTTTACTGATCACAATCCTTAGGAACATCTTCCTCTACTTCAACAATTTGTGCAACTACACATTGATGAGGAGAATGAGGCATTTGGAAAACCATACACCAGGGAGTGCCATCAACAAAATTCCCTGAATTGTTCTGCAAAGGATCGGGAGGAACTTTTTCTGAGAATTTATCTAGTTATTGGGGATAAGTTTCCCATTGTGCCAGTTTGTATTATAGGGATGATCCTACAACCAAGCAGGTATTTCATTCTTGTGATAATTATTTGACTGAACCTTGTCTTGCCTTGTAATTTTTTCATTCACAGTCTTCATGAAATTATCAATCTTATCTTCAAGAGTGCCTCCTTTAGCACCAAAAGTTTTATCTTCCTTTTTTGGATTTCTGAGAATCTTTGCATCATCTCTTCTTCCAACTTTACCAGTTGCTCAACTGATGTTATCAATATGGAAAACTACCTTATAATCCTTCCTCAATTTTTGAGGATTCTTATCAAGTAAACGGTAGCTCATCTTCAGCTCAAAATTATTGCAGTAATTTTCCAAGCATGCATTTTCATTCAATTGTAAATGGGGAGGCAATCTCTTCATAGCCTTTTGGAACCTTGTATTAAAGTCAGTGATAGACTCATTGGAACCTTTAACAATATTATTGAATTGATTCAATAAATACCTTGAATCTATCTTATCACCATATTTCTCTCTAAATAACCTTTTAAATTATCCCCAAGATAATAGTTTCAATAGGAAACCTCTAATACCGCTCCTTGGCATCCTTATTCAAGGACTACATGAATAATTTCATCATAACATCCTCTAATTCTACCTCAAAGTCATCCATGATGTCGGAAAATGCTTTGAGATTATCTTCACCACTTACAACATAATTTCTAGAGAATGTGACTAGAGTAGGCCTAAAATCTTCAAGAAAGGGGTTAGGATATCCTGGTATTCTAGTGAAACACAACTATTGATACCTTTCTACTTGCAATGGTCTTCTAGTGTTTCCATCCCTATGAGCATTTCTAGGCTCATCATACTTTTGGTTCTAGATTGATTTCTATCCTTACCCTTTCCACTTCCATCATTACCACCACCTCCCTTCTTATTCTCCTCATCATCTTTAGGATATGATTTCTTGTTTCTTTATTTCCTCCACTTCCTCCACCCTAATCTCCACCACCACCTCCATTGGTAGTGTTTCCTTCAAACTTCTTCTTTTGTGACTCACGATTATTATGTCCAGAGCTTGAAGCCTCTAGAGTTGGTGTGGACATTTTAAGAGAAGCAATATTTCTAGCTATTTCAACATTAGCAACTTCTATTTCAACTTTCTTCAAATCTTCTTGTAGTTTATCATTTTCCAACTACAATTTCAAGATCATAGGATTTGGGGGTGTAGTGGATGGAGTAGGATCAATTTTTTCATTATTGGTGGGGGTTTTGAAAGTATTGAAGGTAGTTTTCTTTGTCTAATCAATGGGCTTCTTACCATGATCTATAAATGATGATTTCTTAGCAACAACAGGATTTGAGGCTCTAGTAGTTGCAACATACATGGTATAGGTGTTAGCAATATAGGTTCATATCTAGACTATTCCTTTAGGAATTTCAGGGGTAATCTCAGTAATCAACTTGGAAACATTTTCAACAAAGGCTTTCCGCCTAGTAACATCTTCTCTCATCTTCTCTATTTTTATTTTTGAGCATCTCTCCCAAGTTGCTTAGCTCTAATCCTATATTCCTTCTCCTTCAACCCCTTCTATATATTCTCTTCTTCTTCCTTAATCCTACGTTCTTCCTCTTCTAAGGATTGCTTGTCTTTTTCTATATCTTCTACATTTTATAAGATATTTCTATCCTCACAAGCTGTAGGAGTATAATAGGCTTGATCAACTCGGTATTCCTCAAGGAGAATATGAACTTCTAAATTAGGAGATTCCCTCCTTGGCTTGAAATTATATCTATTGAAGACAAATCCAACACTAGGGGTTAAAGGTTATGATAACTTATTATTATTATCCCAAAACTCCCACCTATCCTCCTCTCTTGACACATCAAATTCATTGTCAAATACTTGGTCAATAGAAAAACTCCCTTGATCTACATTAGGATCTTCAATTTCCTGTGCTTCTCTTGAGATATTTCTACTATCTACTTCATTATTAAAAGTAGAGGATGCTTCAACAAGGGATTCAATAGACTTACCTGATTCAATAGTTTTCTTCACCCATGTTGGTTGCCTGTCCTTTGCAAGCTCAGGTTCCAATTTCTGCTTTGGATGCTTCTTCATGTAGCTTCTTGTCTTCTTCATAGTGTCAAACAATATGTCAAATTACTTATTTTCATGTTCTCTTTGAGAATTTATTTTTACAGTGGTATATGAGAAATCATAGTTACCACTCAGAATGTTGGGAAATAGGAAGTGATTGCACTTCAACTTGGTACTTGTAAATTTAGAAAAAAATTTGAGCATAACCTAACACAAAGTTATAGAATTAACCAGGAATTGATGCATAAGATGAGATATGGCTTTTTTGCTACAATTTTGAACCAATTATTCTTCAACAACAAAGAATAATATAATACTCGACTCTGACTATACAAGATTTGAACTAGAAACTTTGGACTTAACAAATCCTTAGTAGAGTCACCAATCTATTTGTTAATTTTTATGAAACAAAATTAATCTTACCTCTCACCTATGAATCTTCCAAAATTAAATAATTAGTAAGGGTAAGGATTGGCCAATGAATGAGTAAAAGTTGCAAAACTTTCACTCCTACACTTTGGGCTCTATGAAACCCGAGAGGATTATCCCACAATGTATACTCAAGAATTTATACAAGTATCTAATTAAATTGTAAACAATAGATAACTCTCATATGAATACTCAACAATGTAGTGTATCAAAAAGGTTGGTGGTTCTTTTAACAATATCCTACACTTGGAGCATGAGAATAATGAAACTCATCACAAAATAACTACAATGGCACTCATTCAAAAGTTTGAAAGAAAGAGTGATTTGTTGATGAATTGACACAAAAAACCAAATTATGAATACTTTTCTTAAACCAGTGCCTTATCCTAAACTTGATAACAATTATTACATATAGCAATATATAGGCTTAAAAAAAAGCTACATTACAGCATTTCCACATAACATTCTTGACCACCACTTCTTAAAGATATCCTAGCACATAATTCTTAAAAGTTAATAATTTTATTCAAGCATTCACTTTAATCCATTGAATTAACAAGCAAGAATAAAACTAAACATCCATTAGAAATAAAATGGATATGAAGAAAAAAACAATTGATTATACCATTCATAACTCATAGAAAAATTATAGAGAGAAAATGGCCATGAGATTGGCATCATTTTGTATTGTATTTGCTATATTTGTTATCAAAATTGCATAAGTAACAATAGACTCAGAACCTAAGACAAAACTCAAAATATGCTCGATATTCATTTTACAATTTATTGTATTAATTGCAATACAATGAACCCCTACTTTTTGGCCTTGAATTCCTTATTGAAACAAAGGAGAAAAACAAGCCTCGAGCCAAAAAGTACACACATCATTACCTTACTAGACTACTAAAAAATATATTCCATTTTTAGTTATCTCTACATTCCCAGGTGATGGGAAACATGTATGGGGAAAAGATAATCCTCATTCATCATTGGATATTTGGTCCCACCTTTCAAAAGGAATCTTCAAACAATTTCCTCAAAAATTGTGCCCATGCACACAAAGTGAAAATGAAAGAAAGCAAGAAAGAAATAGAAAGGAAAGGACAAAGAATATGTCCACATCTACAAACTTGTTATTAATTCAATTTGGAGAAAATGCACTGTACTTTCTATACTTTAGCAAAATCCTAATCTATACTAAATCTAGGCTATGTAGTGCATTTTCACCTATCTGTTACTCATTATGATTGTAGACTTCAAAATTAGTAACTTTGAATCATCACCCCACCATTTTGAATCAATCCACCAATCCATCCAAGTATTTATTTCTCCATGCCAAGAATTCCTCTTCAGTGGACCAGTTGAAATTCATGACATCATTATCCTTTTCTCTATAAGGTGAATACTTGGTAACTATTTGATTGGCCTCCTTATCAAATTCTGACAAAACAATCTCTACATGAGAGAACATGTCCATAATTGTTTTCAATGTACCCATATCATTCCCCAAGAAAATAAAAGTAACTTGTTTTGAAATAGCATCATTGGTTCCCTTCATCCATTCATGTAAAGTGTTGATGCTACCATCATCCATTAAAACGAGTGGGAGAAGACCATGATGCGACTCATGAAAATTCTTAACCAATTCCCTTATCTTGGCCTCTAAAGGCTCAAAACTTCCTTTGTGATCCCTTAATTTCACTTACAAGTAACAATGGGCTTAAACTTCTCAGGGGGGTTAGCATCCTACTTAACTCTAATAGACATCAGTCTCAGCTTTTGGAATCTGGGGATCCATGTCTCCATGAGTGGAATAACCCTTTCCCTTTCATTATCAAAATTATTTATAGAAGTCGTCATGGAGGAATAGATATTATGAATGTTATTCAATCTATTATTTAATCCTCTATTTAGATGCTCCAAGACTGTAGTGACAATCTTCATATTTATTTTAAAAGCCTCCATATCATGATTGTCATATTTTTCTTTATCCTAATTTAGTTGTTTGATAAATTCCTCCTTGTTGATATCTTCCTCATCCTATGGTATTTCTGATATGCTAGGATCTATTATTGAAATGGGCACACTTCCCATATTTTATTACACAATTTTCTATGAGTAACTTGCTTCAGGGGTAAATTTGGGGGGTTAGTACCAGTCAACTCATGCTTTCCCAGTTGTAGATTTTGTGACTTCTCTAACAATGCTACTTTTGTTTGTAACTGCATCTTTCATTGTTCAAGCCTTCCATAGTCAACTAGCAAATTATCACGCTCTGTCCTGAACTTTTCATTTTCTTAATTCACCAATTCCAATGTGGCTCTTGTGAACTAGGAAACATGTACTGACATATTTTCTTCCTCTAGATTTGATTTTTTTGACACTCTTTTTATTATTAGGCCTCCATTGTAGTTGGTGCAGGTTCAACAATATCAAGTTTCCTGGTACATGGATCCAAGGAACAAATAGCTAATGCATCCCACTACTCACTAAAAGTAGATCCTTGTAGTGTGATTGTAACCTTCTCTTCTAAATTGTAAAGAGGTGAGTCACACTTTATTATTGTATCAAAAACTATTGTAGAGGCCTAGTCCCATTCTTGTAACAATAAGATACCACTATTTCTTACCAATTCTCTTCCCTCATTTGTAGTCATCTTCTAAAATTTAGCTCTCATGTCATTTAAGACTCTTGTTTGAATAGTGGCATTAGGCAACTCTAGATGAAGACTTCTTTCCTTAGGCAGATTGTTGACATACTCATCCCTCTTGGCCATGTAAGCAAATTCCATGAAATCTTGAGACTTCACAAATGCATCATCATCCATAAACTTTGTGCATGCTTCCACCCAGGCATCATATTCTCCATTAAGCCCAGTGAGGTCATCCTTACTCAACCTCAAATTTAATTTTTGTGTGGTCATCTTTGCTAGTGCAGAAGGCATTACTTCTTGCATTTCCTACTCTGATACCCAAATTCCATCATCAAACTCATCCTTAGCATAATCCACAAACCAGTTGTTTCAACCTTTTGTTTCTTTAATGGTGGCTCCTTTGGTGGTGAGGCATGTAGTGGTGGAGCAACAACATACACAATTTTAGGCCCCATTGGCCTTGGAGGAGATAGTGGTGGTATCTGTGGCATAGTAGAAAGAGGCCTTTGCTCCTCTTTTTGGGGGGGAGAAGTAATTGCATTATTTTTCTTTTTCTTACACTTTTTCCTTATAAAGAGTTTTATTTTTGGTTCCTTAGGGTCCTAAGATGTATATTTCTCTTCTATAAAAGGGATTTCTCCCCCACCCTACTCTTCTTCAATGGGGGATTTCCCTTATCTTGAATCATCCCTTCACTTTCAAGGTGGCCCAGTATTGTCTCAAAATTATGAGATACATGTTCCACCTTTTGAATTATATTTTCAATCTCTAGAAGAACAATGAAGTCCAGTTTTTTCTTCTTTATCTTTCTCTACATTTTATTGAAAGAAATCCATCTTTATTTTCTTCTTTCTTGTTCCAAAAGATCAAACACATTTCTTATCACATCCTCTAGGAATTGGAAAACATGCACAAACTTGTAACTCTTGTTTCTTTCTTTCAACCAAGCCATGAAACCTTTGGGATCATACCTGCTACTCTCCACTACTCTCTACATGTAAAAGGATTTGAGCATATCAAGTATCTTATTCTAACCACCTTTTGTCATTACAAATTCAGAGAAGAATGTGTATGAAGGAAAAATGTTCCTTTTCCTTGATTCAACAAATGTTTGTTTTCCACACTTCCCAATTGCCATATTACTTCAAGGAAACCAATTCTCTCAGGCACACATTTTGGTAGGAGATGAGGTGCAACAGTGAACCATACACTTTGTTGGGACTATAAAAATAAATTTAGCCTACATTCATGAATCCCACAAGATTGCCACATTTTGAGTGCAGAGAATAACAAAAATTGTTATTATCCATTTCTCATGCCATATTCACCAATGATCCCATTAGACTTGATCTTTGACACACCAAAATCCCTCTCGCAATCCTTGAGTATGAGCTTCTAAACAAATAGTTCATATAAACATGACTAGGTACATGTCTCTTTGATCCATAAGTCATAGCCTCTCAATTTGAACATTTCTTTCATATAAGAAAAAGGTCAACCATATCACAACGATCAAAAAATTTGGAGGATACATATTCAAAAAGACAAGGCCTATTGTCCCACTGACAAAAAGGTTATCGGCATGAACAATACTATTAGAGTAAAATCCTCAAGTTAGCATGAGCATGCATGCCATGCTGATAGACCCCCATCGGTAAGAAATTCATTTTTTCTCATCCTTACGACAAATAGAAAACTGTTGAGGAGACATGTACTACTAGAGTGAGTTTCTCTTTTCCTTCCAACTTCATATGTTAGACCAATGAAAATAATTTTGGCAAGAGTCTTGATGATTCATCTGAAGGAAGAAGGCAATAAAAGAAATATGTTGGGGAGACTAACGACATCAGAGTAACTTTCAGATCCCTTAGCGATGTCCATTATCATGCCAATGGTAATATGAATGGATTAAAGTTCATCGGGGTGACACTTGGTGACAACTTTGATATCTAGTTGACTTCACAAATCTCTTCCCAAAGGTGATATGGATTAAAATGCAAATGAAAAGTCAAGTATTTAGCATCAGTAGGAAAGCTATTTGATCTTCTTGATCATGAAAGATGATCACTATCTAATGAAAATTCATTTTGGTTCAAATACATAGATCGGCCAAAGTGTGAATAAGTCTGATCAATAAAATCATTCAATCTAACATTGAGAAATTCAAAAAACTTGCTAAATTCATCTTCAAAGATGGACATTAATGGCCACATAGATGTACATTGTATAGATATTCTCTAAGTAAAAGAAGAATAAGAAAGAATAATTTTAAGGATTGGTAGTGAAAGGAATAGGGGAGTGGACAAAGGTCAGAAAACCTGGTGCAACTAAAAAACTTCCAAGTAAGCTTGCAAACTCCTTATTAAAATAGAGTGTTCAAGCTTTGGGAAATAGAGGAATAGAAAACAACAAACTGAGCGTAGCTAGTCTAGGGGTAAAAAATAGAAAATTGAAACAAGGGATGAACCAAAAAACCATGAGAGAAGATTGAACCAAGATCTCATTGACCAATTACCTGGTTCAGGAGCAAAATCTAGGAGTTCTGGACAACTTAGGGCTGATGTAGAAACATTTGAAGACAAGTGCAAGAATGTAGGGGATGTAAGGACCCCTATTTGAGGATATGAGCTATTTATGTTTCATTATCATTAGAGGGATAGGTTTGAACCAATATGCAATTCCTATAACTTTAACCTGGGAAAATTGGTTGTCCCTAACATATTTGTAAATCTGGAACTAGTAAAACGCTTGGCTACCCACTACAATCCAAACCTCAAGGATATCTACAATTCATTGGGTAAACCTTTTATACATGCGTCTAAAGTTGCAATTTGTGAAATTTTTGATCTAAAAATCACATATGATAAAATTATTGTACATGAGGCTTTAGAGAAAGAATACCAAAGAATGGATACAAGCTATAGAGGGTGGAGATTACCATTGCATAGGCCCAAGAAGGATGGAGATTTGGTTCCATTTGATGAAAATGATGGGCCTCCTTTTCATGTTGACTTATTTGAACCCTATTTAAAGTACACATTCTTCTCAATGTGTTAGGTGATAGGGACTAAGATCCTAGAGTTTATGTCAATTGTACCAATGGTGATTGTTGCTGATGTTCAGTG
Organism: Sequoia sempervirens; assembly: GCA_007258455.2. Classification (NCBI taxonomy): domain Eukaryota; kingdom Viridiplantae; phylum Streptophyta; class Pinopsida; order Cupressales; family Cupressaceae; genus Sequoia; species Sequoia sempervirens. The sequence goes on from VDFB02358134.1 coordinate 79,187,715, forward strand.
CCATAATTTTAGACCATTTTACTATGTTGCACATATCTTCAAAGGAATTGATTCGGGACTAATGGAAATTAAAAATGGATCCCCTACATTGTATTTCAAGCATTATTCCATTTTCATGCATATAATAATGTATTATGGGCAAGAAATAGGGATGTGACCAAAGGAATTAAGGGTTGCATAATTTGACAAAGAAGGTAAACCACAACCAATACAATTATGGACTACTATTTGGGATAGAAAATTTTTCAACTCCAATTATGTTCATTTTGAGGAGTATTTTGTCAAAATAGTATGCATATTTTTCAACTATCCTTGTGATCACTCATTATCTAATGAAATTAACAGGTTCCTAAGGCCCAAGAATTTTAATGGACCTATAACTATTGGTCATAATTGGGGTGATTGGTACTATTTTGTGGATGCCACCATGATCAAGGTTTATGGTTTTGAGGATACACCATTTATTTTTCCAAGGATAGTACCAATTAGAATTGCATACTTGGAGATTGTTAACAAAATGGATTACCCAAGTGTTATGAATCTCGGTGCCTTCAGGAAGTAGTCATTCATGCCAAGTACTTTATGCTTTGGAGATTTCACTATACTATCAAAAGAGGGGTATGATTTGATTTTGTATAAGCTATTGCACTTCAATTTGAAAAGGGCTACACCAAGAAAAGGATTTGATCCAGAAGGATACATTGATTTTTCTAGTAAAAATGAAAACCTAAGAGAGTATGATCATATACCTTATCCATAAGATGACATGATCAGGAACCTAGAAGAGCGGGAAGCTAAAACTATTGATGAATATAACAGGGGGTAGAGAAAAGGATAAAATAAGTACAAGAAGTAGATCTATTATCCTCTGGTGAGGAGTCATCTGATGATAAAGAATCTTACGGCCCAATTGATAAAATTTCCAAATTGAGAATTGAGGATTATAAGTCTCCCCTTAGGGAGCAAGAAATTGAAGAGGGTTCTGATATAGACACAAGGAAGATGGCCTATAAATCCTTTGTTTCTGATGATGAGTTTGTAAAGTCCCCAAAATTTAGATCCTTCTTGTACAAATAAAAAGGAAAAACAATAAGAGAATATATTGCAAACATGACATGAAACAATGAGGATCAACTGTTGAATACTTTGAAGTTAAGTGTAGAAAATGAGATGAAGGATATGACTCCTGAGCGAGAAACGAAATTATCAGAGGAATTTGGTGTAATGATTTTCACATGTTTGGACCTAAATTCTTCTCTTGTTTTTGATAACTTCTTGCAAGATAACAGTGCTACACATAAGCTTAGTCCTAAAGGAGTTACAAAGGTGTATACAAGATCAAAGTATAATCCTAATGAAGGTTCTCTCATGATCTGGGCCCTATATCCTCCACACAAGAAGTCTATAATTATTGACACTGAAAAGGAATTTGGCCATGTCATGCCATTAAAAGTTGGATAGGCTGATCTTGTGGCTACAACTGAGATTGGCATCAATGTTGCTAAATTAAATAAATCTCAAATCTAGATGTTGATTAAGGAAAAGGACATGTACAAAATGAATAATGAGAGTATACTCAAAGAGAATGATTTCTTGAAAGATATGGTTAAAAATACATTGAAGGAATCTACTAAGCTACCAACTCAAGGGGAGAGTTCACAATTAAAGGATAAGGGTGAAGGATCATATGTGCAGAATCAAGTAAATAAAAGCCAGGTTTGATACAATCTCTACAAAATTTTAGAAAAGACATGCTAATTTAATGATTTGGATGAATAAGCTATGATCATTCCATTCCAAAAATAATGCTATTATTCAGGAACACAAAAGGATAAATGATTGAATACAAGAGAAAATTAGGAAATGAAAAAGATAGGTGTTTCTAATAGTGGGGCTACCACAAATGTTGAAGATATAGTAAAGAAGCACAAGGACTATTATGAGGAAATTTGAGTGTATGTGAAAGGATTAAATAATGATACAAAAGGTGGAGTGCCTACATTATTTAAAGATAGTGGAGAGTTGAAGGGTTAGGATGAGTGGACAAGAGATTGCAAGATGATAATTCATAAAGCCATGGAAGTAGTCAAAAGTGAGGAATCAACACTGGATGAATCATTTGAGCACTTGTGAAAAATGGTAACCATGGAGATCACTACGAGAAACACCACTGAAGATGTTGCTACTCACTTAAGACAAGATTATTTAGATCATATTACTAAAGTCCATCTGTGGCTTCCTAAAGCCTAATTGTCCATGTTTAATTATTGTTAGTTGTTGTTAGTTTCAAAAGAAATTCATGAAGGGGTGCTTCCTCTTCAAAGTTTTGATATATTAATCAGTTACATAGTGATAAAGACATAGGCGAATAAGGATAGATAGATAGTAGAAGAGTTCCATAATGTTTACATTTCAAAAGACTATGTTGCAAGCATAATTTTGAGGAAATCAATGAAAGATCTCTTATTCTATGGCTTTATATTGGTATCAATTCTTTTTTGAAAATATAAAATTATTTGGTTGTCTCCAACTTAATATTTCCTTATTATTTAATTTGGTGTATCAAGGATATATACAATTTATCAATGCACATTTTTTGTTCTTGTGTGGTGTAATTAATTGGTTTCTTTAAAAGAATTAAAACCCTTCTATTCAATCACAATAATCTAGAAATGTTATTTGGATCAGTAAGAAGAACCATATAATTAGGATTTCCATTTTGTCTCCAATTTGGTATCATTTGTTGTTCCTGTATGATTTACTCAATTGGTTCCTTCAAGGATTAAAATCCTTTTGATAAATCATAAGTAACCTAGATGTTTCAGTTGGATCCATAAGTAGAGTTTGTCAATCACCTTTCTTACACATTTATACAAGATATAAACCAACATAAGTGTGCCAAATAGTTTGAGTTATAGCCAATACAAGTCATTCATTCTAGATCTTCATTTGATTCTATTTACCCAATAAGTCATTGGTCTTACCCATTTCATCATTTAATTTTATCAAATCTATTTTCAAGACCTTACATCTACTAACTAAAGATATTAATAAACTCCACCTCAATATTGATTATACAATTTATACCAAATTAGGCTTGCATCTCTCAACTCTCAATTGCCTTTGTGAGAAGATTTCTCAACTAGGAAACACATAGTTTAAGTCTAATTCATTTGCATAGGTACACCCACCTAGGTCTGACAGAGCTTGAAGAGAAGAAAACTCAAATACACCAATTGGCCTTGTTCGTTAGCCTAAAACATTTCAAGAGCTTAGAAACCTCTTGAGGTTTTCCAACTAGTGTTTTTGAGACCTAACAGATTGGTGACTCCATTAGGGATAGTCAACTCAGAATCTAGGTCTTCACCATAGAGTCAAATATCTTGTACAAGAGTCCACTAGGAACAATAAATTATAAAATTTTCTCACTTCTACATAGGTGAGTGGTGAATCTAAAAGAATAAGTGCATGACTAGAAAGTTTAAATATAATCAATAAAAAAAAACCAAAAAGTCAAACTATTAAAGAATCTTATGGAATGAATGGTAGGAGATCCTTACACTAGGAGAATCCAAAAAGCAACAATGGTAGGTGGACTGATAAACATGGGTCTCCCCCTTCAAAGACTGGTACAAACAAAGACAAAGATAAAGTAACAAATAAAGGTAGGAATAACTTTTGTGAACAATTCCTTACAATGAATACTAGTTTTGATCCATTGCATAGATCAAAATCCCATGGTGATTTAATGCAGCTCGAGACCTTCATACTCCTATTGAAAAGGAAAATACTAATCATCCCATATTTTAGTGGAATCAAGATCCCTTGAAAATGAGCGAGTTTATGGCTCAAATGGATAAAGAGCAAGATAAAAGATAGGATTATGATTATAGGATGTCATTACAACAAGGAGATGAATCCCACCAGGGATTCATAGATCATTCTACCCATCTTCCAAATTTTGCAGAGATGACTACCCAAGAAATAGAAGATTATGTGAGATGGTAGGAGGAGGACCTAAAGAAGAAAGAACAATTGGTAAAATGAAGTCAATATCTAGGTCAACAAATATCTCAACTGAATTTCCAAATAGCAAAGCCACAAAAATATATTCCTCCTCATAAACAAGGGGGTAACATCAATATGTAGGGGCCACCTCAGAATACATGTAGTGTAGGTACTTCAAGAGTACCTCACAACACAACTGGGAAACAAAAGTAGAATGTGCAATTTAATGTACCCCTGTAAAATGCACCATCACAAAATATTGGTAGCATCCCAAACATTTACCCCCTACCAAGACAACACTACATTTTGCAACATCATAATGTACATCCTCAATAACATATCCCACAAAATGTATACCAACAACCTCACTATGGATATCAATACCATCCCAATCCACCACCAGTGAATTTCCATCCATAAAACCCCATAAGCACATGTAGGCAATTTGATATAATAGGACATCAATTATACCCATGTCTAATGGAAAAAAATTGGAGAAACATGGTTCCCAAATTCATTAGGAATAATGTGATATTGGGTGAAGAACATATCATAAATTTTAATGCTTTTATAAAAGATATTGCTATGGAGTATGAGGATGTAAAAATGAGATTATTCATGATGTCACTAATTGAAGAGGTGAGATATTGGTTCAATAGTTTACTTGATGTTTCAATTGATTGTATAGAAAACTTTCACAATCAATTTCTAGAGAAATATGGGAATCATTCTGCCCCTAATTTTTCCCTTCATGAACTACTTAGTATTCAAAAGTATCAAAATGAGTCAGTTTATGAATTCAACTAGAGGTTCTCCAAATTTTATAACAAAATACCACAAGGGTCTAAACTAGTTGATCCTATAGCTTTGAGCATTTATCTAAAATCCTTTGATCCAAAAATAGGGTATGAACTCAGGAATAGATGTCCTAGAAATTTGTCTAAAGCACAAAAGATAACCTTAACCATTGAGAACAATAGAAAGGTTGCAGGAATGATTGGAAAAAGGGACAACCTTAAAGTTCCTCAAAACTCTAACAATCCTCAGAATATGCAAGAGAATTCATATACAAATGAAAGATTGATATTACATGATATTCCATAGACTACAACAAATCCTTGTGATTTGCTCCATTTTTTGCTCTAGTTTTTCCTTCCACCCATTGTTTTAATGTATTTTTTGCCAATTTTTTTAAAACGTTGGCATTGTTTATCGATTTGGTGCTTTTTTTGGCATTTATTTGCATCGATTAGGAAAAGTTGGTACTAATTTGCATTGAAATTAGTGCTATATTTAATGCCAATATTAGCTCCAAGTGTGGCACCGCTACTAGCATCACCTTTGGCTCTGAGTTTAGCTTCGAGTTTACTACCACTTTTAGCTTAAAATTTAGGTTCAAGTTTAGCTTTGGGTTTAGCATTGGTTTCGACACCATTATGTTGAAGAGACTTATTTATGTCTCATTGATGATGTAAAATTGTGAAATTTCAACAAGATACAAACATATCAAGGAGAGAATCACTTACATCACATTGACAAGGTATATCTACAAGTGCTTGATGAAACACAACTCTTGGATATAACAAAGTAATGTTGATGAGACATTGAGATATCGATAAGAAAAATAAGATTGTCTCATTGGAACTCTTCAAGTAATGATCAAAAGCATACACTGCTATACTATCAGGAAGGTGAGCAACATATGCAGTAGAGTGGTATACACCGCAACCTTGCAACAAGAAGCCTTGAACAAAGCGGTGGTGCGGTAAATAACATAAGGGAAGGGTAAAACCCCACTGTATCACAATGGGTATAATGAGAGATGGTAGTAGTATGGTAATCATGGCATCATTACAATTTACAACACTAAATACAACAAATCACACTAGTCATAATCCATTTGGATAAATTATTTAAGGAATCAAGAATATACCCTGCCAAAATACTGTAAAAGTCTAATAAACATACTCTAAAAATTTTGTCGAAATCTTATTTTCAAGAATAGCCCACCAAAATGGAGTTTTAATTTTAATAAACATACAATAAAACCTTTGTTGAAAAATTATTTTCAAGCATAGCCTACCAAAATGGAGAAGTGTTTCAGTAAAGAATGACAAAGAATGGTAAGGAGGCATAGGATTCATTGTTGTTTATCTCATTCCTACTTTGATCAACAAGGGTTACAATGTTCACACTATTGTTTTTCATCCAAGTATTTAATTGACATATGTTTGCATAATCTCAAATTCCTTTAGATACTTTTGAAGTATCAATGTATCCTATATAGGGTTTAGAATGACTTATTTTAATTAAAATAAATAAATCAAATACTTTTGAAGTATCAATGTGTCCTATATTCGGTTTAGAATAGTTTGTTTTAATTTTAAAAAATAAATAAATGATGTAGTTTCCTATGATTAGATAATGTGGAGATCTCCTAAATCTTCCCTAGCACATTGTCCTCTTTCGCACTGTGTTCATTACTCCAACTGCTAGGGTTTTGCATTTGAAATCTTTAATTTCTTCATGATAGTGGATTTCAAATAGATCTTAGTCTTTGCTTTAATCTTTATCATGTAACCCTTGAGTTCCATAATCCACCTTCAATCTATTCTAAAAACATTGTCTTAAGATAGATTGAATAGTATGCATGTATAAAGCAAGTCCTTCATACCTACCATTGTTCCAAACCACTACTCACCATCTTGCTTAAAATTTTGCCTCCATAAGCACAATAGCATGTTTTAAAATCATGGTTGCTAGTGATTGACCATTAAGGTCACTACTTTCATCAAGATACAATGCATTTTTTGTCTTCAAACTTAAAGAATTATGTAAGATAACATTGTGAATTGTTTTTTGTGTACAATTTGATTTTCTTGCACACTTACTACTCTGCTAACTACTTTTAAGATTGGATATTACAGCATTAGCTACAATCATAAACAACTCACTCACTGTCACTTGAAGATTCCTTTTATGAGCAACCTTGTATAAAATTAATTTATGCCCTATAGACTACATACTTACTAATATAGGGGAGTCATTCTTTCATGGTATTTTGAGTTTTATTTAGAAGAGGTTAATTAATATGTGGCATTTTTATGTGCAAGAAGAATAGATTGTGATGCAACGTTTGGGTATGGATGGTTCAAGAAAAATTGGATTGATATCAATGTCATAAACTGGTTGGATTATACCTTGAGCCAGTGTGAAACACTTCCGGGTGTTTTCACTCCAAAGCAAAACTTGTGTGTAGGAATTTCCAAATATTCAAAAAAGGAAGTTCCTAAATTCTAAAGATAAAATAATAAATCTACTTATCCAGTTTTTGATCCAACCTTACATCTTTAATATCTAATAGAGAAAGTTTGTACATTCTAACGATAAAATCATAAATCCACTTATCCAACTTCATATCTAATTTGAGATCTTGAAAATCGAATAGAGAAAGTTCCTATATTCTAAAGATAAAATCATAAATTTTATTGGTCTAGTTGGAGATCCAATTTCAAGTCATGAAGCTCTGACAGAGAAAGTTCCTACATTCTAAAGATAAAATCATAAATATGTTTGGTCCAATTGTAAGGATTTGTCTTTTTAATTATACTTTCTGACATTTGTCCTGATATAAATTTTTACTTTAGAATTATGGTATTTCTTTTCTTCTAATGTTTTCAACCCTCATTTCAAGGAAGAGCTCTAAAGATGGTTCCTTCATATGGAGACTACACTTTTCTGCTATAGGTTCCATCTAGAAACACCATAACCTCACATACTATCATACTCAGGTACAACAGAGTTTGAGGTTACCTTATTCTCCTTGATACAAAATGTTGTCCTTCAATCCCTCTTAAGAAACATTCACTATTATGGACTTCATCATGTAAGGAAAAATTAGATGTGGAAACAACTCTCCTAACATCAAAACCTCATGGAAGAATGCAAAGATAACCTTTTAAAATTATAATTATAGTCTAATTAAGATGCACATGAAAGAGATAACAGAAACAGAGTATTTGACACACATATGGACACCAGATTTACATGGGAAAACCCTTACAGGAGAAAAACCCACCACACCAAGAGAAATCACTTTGTATTATAGTAATGGAGATTACATTCAAATATTAGACTTATCTTTTTTATGTCATATTTCACTAGCTTTCACAATGATCAAACTTGTATAGGAACCTTCAAGTTACAATCTTTACAGAATAGAAATCACTCTGATTATACAACCACACAGCAATCCATCGATCCTTCGAATCATCTAACCAAACATCATCTGCAATCTCTAAGTATAACCATGTTGCCCCTGTCTGTTGAGCTTCCCCTCAGAACTACCACAACGAACTATCTTCCAATGGTTCCCATTCAGCTCCTCTGATTAGCTATTGATTCACCATGTAGGATGGTCTTCTCTTGGTCAAAGTGATCAACCTATGTCAGCATGTCAGTGAGACACAAGAAGTGTCTCCCTGATGCCCAAAGGCTTCACCATCGATGTCGCCAAGAGTCATACCAAACTTCTTCACATGTAACACTATCACCAAGACTCATCGCTATTAGTGAGATGTTATACCGAAGCTCCATAAGTCACATAGGCATGAAAATTCACATCAGTGAGACTATTGCATTTTTCCAAGACATCCCACCGAGCCCTTCATGTTATACCGATGTGCCCAAATGATCGATAAGACCTACCACTTTCATCTAGAGGTTATACTGATACCTCCAAGTTACATCGAAACGTTTCACTGTCGACAAGAGAATCAACCTTCGACAAGAATTCTTATCGAGGCTTCCACATTATCCTGAAACCATCATTCACCAAGAGTTATACCATCAGTGAGACATATTACTGTCGACAAGAGTTCTTAGCGAAGCCTCCATGTTACACCAAAGACTCCAAGTGTAACACCATCAATGAGACTTCTGATATTTGATGTAACATCATATCGAAATAAGCCTTTTGGTGAGAGTTTCCCCGATGACTTCAAACTAAATGTTGTCGGTGAGACTTTAGCTATCGTTAGGACTTTATACCGAACATTCAAGTGACCCTGATGCCACTGGTCGCTATGAGTCTCCCTGATGCCCGATAAGAGCATTCCATCAGCTAGAGGTCTCCACTCAGTCAAAGGTCACAATGAACACAATATGTCATAGCGATAGGATCATTCGGTGAGATAGAAGCTAGGTCATAGTGACTTGAACTATTCAACAAGATTCAAGCTGCTAGTCGGCCAGACACAAAAGATGTCACACCGACTTGGCCCTTTCATAGGTTTCAGCCTATGCGATTGAGGCACATATTTCCAACAATCTCCCACTTGACAAAGATCACATAGGCACCTCTAGAACACAACAAAACTTATTGAAAATCATGGGCACTAAGGCCCATTGAACTGGCCCACCACCTGAACTTGTTTGTGCTCACTGGCTTCATCAATGCATCTATAACATTCTCCAAAATATCAAATTTTTCCAAATTGACCTTTCCATCCTCCACCATATCTCATACAAAGTGGTATTGTACATCTATATGTTTCATCTAGGCATGGAAAGTAGGATTATTTGCCAGATAAATTTCACTCTAATTGTCACAAAAGATATCTATTTTCCCTGCATCAAAACCAATGTTAGAACACAAAATTTTTAACCAAACTGCTTCTTTACAAGCATGAGTAGCTTCCATGTATTCAACCTCTATAGTGGTCGAAGCAACTACAGCTTGCCACTTACTTATACAACTCACTGCACCACCATTCAACATTAAAATGTATCCACTAGTGGACCTCCTACTGTCAATGTCCCTTGCCCAATCAGATTCAACCAAGTTTCCATGGTAACACAAAGCAAAATTTGAAGTGCCCTTCAAATATCTAAAAATTCTTTTCACATCATCCCAATGTGTCCTTCTAGGATTAGCCATAAACTGACTAAGAACTCCCACTACTTGGGCAATGTCTAGCCTTGTATAGACCATTGCATACATAAGACTGCCAACTGCACTAGCATAGGGTACACTAGTCATGTCCTCCATCTCAGTAAAATATTTTGGACAGTCTTCAACAGATAGCTTCGTTCCCTGCAAGACTAGAACAACTAGTTGCTTGCAATCATTCATGTAAAATCTCTCTAGAACAGCCTTGATATACTTACTCTGACTCAGCCAAAGTTTTCTACTATTCCTATCCCTAGTTATCTCCATCCCCAAAATATACCTTGCTGCACCAAGATCTTTCATTTCAAACTTAGCAGACAAAAGAGACTTAAGATCAGAAATCATTAGCTTACTATTGCCTATGAACAACATATCATCAACATAGAGAGCAATAATAAGAACTTGATCACTTTCAACTTTATAATAGACACAATGATCAAATTTTGATCTCACAAATCCCAAAGACAGTACAAAAGTATCAAATTTCTTGTACCACATTCTAGGTGACTACTTTAACCCATACAGAGACTTTTTTAACTTGCAGACCAGTTTCTCTTTACCTTTCTCCACAAAGTGCTCAGGCTAGGACATATAAATCTCTTCTTCAAGATCACTATGAAGAAATACTATCTTCACATCCATCTGTTTGACCTCTAATTCATATGCTGCTACAAGTGATAAAAGAAATCTGATAGATGTCAGCTTAGCTACAGGAGAAAAAATCTCCCCATAATCAATTCCCTCTACCTGGGAATAACCCTTTGCAACCAATCTTGCCTTGTACTTTTCCACACTGCCATCCAAACCAATCTTCTTTTTAAATACCCATTTGCACCCAACAACTTTTCTACCTTTAGGCAAGGGCACCAAACTCGAAGTGTCATTCTTTTCTAATGATTCCATTTCTTCATTCATGGCTTCCAACCAAGAGTTTGAATCAGACATTTTAAATGCCTCTTTCATAGTCCTAGGCTTATCAGTGCTAGTAATTAAAGCATAGGCACAAGTAGAATCTATCAAAGAAAACCCATACCTATCAGGTTGCTTTCTTTCACGAGTTGACCTCCTCACTTGCTGAGGCTGAGGTTCTTCTTCTTCTTCAGAACTTTCAGAATTGCTTGAGCTCTCCTCAGTTTTAGGTACATTTTGAATTTTAAATTCCTCTTTCTCTAGTGTAGGAGGAATTACAACTACATCCTTATTATTTTCTGACTTTGTCTCTAACTGCAGATCCAAAGTAGAAGGCTTCAGCTCACGAAAGATTACACTTCTAATGTATACAACCTTCTCCGTATTAGGATTCCAAAGCTTTTATCCTTTTATACTAGCACTATAGCCAATAAAAATACATTTGACAACCTTTTTCTCTAATTTAGATCTTTTCTCATACGACACATGAGCATATGCCTCATAGCCAAAAACCTGAATATGTATTAAAGAGGGCTTCTTACTAGACCATGCTTCCAAAGGTGTTTTCTCAACAAGAGTAGAATTTGGAGAGTGATTAATCAAGTAACATACAGTAGCAATAGCCTCAGCCCAAAAATTCTCCTCCAAGTCATTCCTACTCAGCATACTTTGTGCTCTCTCCATCACTATCCTATTGAGCCTTTCTGCAACTCCATTTTGTTGTGGAGTATAAGGTGTAGTCTTATGTCTTTTAATCCCATGGTCTTTACAATACCTCTTGAAATCATCAGAACAAAATTCACTGCCATTATCAGTCCTTAAGCATTTAATTTTTCTTCTAGTATAATTTTCTACAAGGTTCTTAAATTCCTTAAATTGACTGAATACTTTTGATTTACTTTTCAGAAAATAAACAAACGCTCTTCTTGAATAATCATCAATAAACGATACATACTACCTTGAATTAGACAAAGAAGGAGCATTCACTGGACCAAATACATTAGAATGAATATAATCTAGCAAACCAGAAGATTTATGAGGACTAGAATAAAAAGAAACACTGTGCTACTTTCCATATATACAGTGTTCATAGAATTCAAATTCAAGGTTACAATCTTCAAGCCCCTCAACTAGGTTTTTATTCTTCAAGGTTTTTAAACCTTTTTCTCCTATGTGGCCTAGCCTATGATGCCAGAGCATAGTCTTTTCTCCTGGAAGTTTAACTTCCATAGAGTTTACACAATTAGGAACACTTCCCTCTTTACCTCCATGAGTGGCTTTCTGTGACTTTATAGAGACACTCTTACATTGAACAACATGTGCATCTAGCTTGTACAAGGTACCAATATGGGCACCCCTTGCTAGCACCATTGAGCCCCTAGTTATTTTGCAGCCATTTCCAGAGAACATGACTTGCACTCCAATATCATTTAGCTTACTGACAGACAACAGATTTTGAGCTAGACCTAGTATATGCATAACATCCTTGATTCCCTTCACTCTACCATCAGGGAATTGGATTCTGACTCTTCCATGACCAACAATCTCTAAAGTTCAATCACTTGCCAAGTACACCTTTCCACCATTGTATTCTTCATACTTCGTGAACTAGTCTCTATGAGATGTCATGTGGAAAGATGCTCTAGAATCAATCAGCCAGACATCATCTGATGCCTATGTAGCCAAGGTTGCAATGAAGACATCTCCATCACTGTGAGAAGACTCATTGTCAGAAGAATTCTTCTTCTTCTTATTTTTCTCCTCTTTACAATCCTTTCAGACATGACTAGGTTTCCCACAGTTCCAACACTTCACCTTGGACTTCTTGCCAGGAGACTTTGATCTCCCCTCTAATTTTGATTTGGACTTCTTGTCCTTCTTCTTTCCTTTCTCCTTTGACCTTCCTCTAATAGCAAGGGCCTCCTTTGCCATCTTAGAATATTTCCTTCTCATCTCTTCTGATAACAAAGAAGCAACAACATCATCCATCTTGAAACTAGATTTTGTACTCCCAATAACCATCATAAGGTAATCCCATGAATCTGGGAAAGAACACAATATCAACATACAATGATCCTCTTCATCAATATTAACACCAACAGATGTTAACTATGCAATCAGCATATTGAATGCATTCAAATGATCAGCAATAGACCCTCCTTCCTACATTCTCAAAGTGTACAAATTCTTCCTCAGGAACAGTTTATTCACCAAGGACTTCCCCTGATAAATAGGTGCCAGTATCTTCCACAAGGAAGATGTAGTCTTCTCTTCATGCACATTGAGAAGAATGGAGTTTTCCAAACAGAGCCTTATCAACCCTTTAGACTTTCTATCTGCAAGGTCTCAATCTTCTTGCTTCATGCCTGTAGGCTTCACTCCAGACACAACAATCCAAAGATCACGATCAACCAATAGATCTTCCATCTTAAGTTTCCACAACTCAAAATTGTTGCCATTGAACTTCTTTATTTCAATATTTCCTGACGTGCTTTCCGTCTTAATCTATAATTAGAAATTGACAAACTTCTACAAGACTCCCACTGAATGAAAATTGACACAAAAAACCCAATGTACCCACAAGGATAACACAACTGGCTAGGCTCTGATACCACTTGTAAGGAAAAATTAGATGCAGAAACAACTCTCCAAATGTCAAAACCTTAGGGAAGAATACAAAGATACCCTTTTAAAATTACAATTACAGTCTAATTAAGATGCACATGAAAGAGATAATAGAAACAAAGTATTTGACACACACATATGGACACCAGATTTACATGGGAAAACCCTTATGGGAGAAAAACCCACCACACCAAGAGAAATCACTTTCTATTACAGTAATGGAGATTACATACAAATATCAGACTTATCTTTCTGATGTCATATTTTAGCAGCTTTCATAATGATCAAACTTGTACAGGAACCTTCAAGTTACAATATTTATAGAATAGAAATCACTCTGATTATTCAACCACACAACAATCCATCGATCCTTCAAAATCATCTAACCAGACATCATCTACAATCTTTGAGTCTAACCATGTTGCCCCCGTCTGTTGAGATTCCTCTCAGAACTACCACAACGAGCTGTCTTCCAATGGTTCCCATTCAGCTCCTCTAATTGGCTATTGATTCACCACGCAGGATGGTCTTCTCTCAGTCAAAGCGATCAACTTGTGTCAGCATGTCGGTGAGACACAAGAAGTGTATCCCCGATGCCCAAAGGCTTCACCATTGATGTCACCAAGAGTCATACCAAATTTCTTCACATGTAACGCTATCTCCAAGACTCATCGCTATCAATGAGACGTTATACCAAAGCACCATAAGTCACATAGACATGAGCATTCACATCGGTGAGACTATTGTCTTTCACCAAGACATCCCACCAAGCCCTTCATGTTATACCGATGTGCCCAAATGATCAGTAAGACCTACTACTTTTTCCTAGAGGTCATACCAATACCTCCAAGTTACATCGAAACATTTCACTATTGGCAAGAGAATTAGCCTTTGGCAAGACTTCTTACTGAGGCTTCCACATTATCCCGAAACCACAGTTCACCAAGAGTTATACCATTGGTGAGACATATTACTATCGCTAGGAGTTCTTAGTGAAGCCTCTGTTTTACACCGAAGACTCAAAGTGTAACACCATCAGTGAGACTTCTGATATTTGATGTAACATCATATCGAAAGAAGCCTTCTGGTGAGATTTTCCCCGATGACTTCAAACTAAATGCTGTCAGTGAGACTTTAGCTATCACTGGGACTTCACACCAAACATTCAAGTGACCCTAATGCCCCCAGTCACTATGAGTCTCCCCGACGCCTGATAAGAGCATTATGTCAGCTAGAGGTCTCCACTTAGTCAGAGGTCATAGCGAAAAAAATATGTCATAGAGATAGGATCATTCGATGAGACATAATCTAGGTCACAACAACTTGAACTGTTCAACAAGATTCAAGCTGCTAGTTGGTGAGACACAAAATATGTTACACCGACTTGGCCCTTTCAGAGGTTTCAGCCTATGGGATTGAGGCACATATTTCCAATACATCATTTTACCTTTCATGCATTCAATTTAATTTTTTATGTGGAAACATGTTGTCTCTGTCTTTGCAAGTGATGACTATTGTGTAAGTGTTTAATCTATGTGACTTCCCCTCATGTTCAATTCTTGTGAATTTTATGATGCCTGGGGATGCTTACTTTTAACCAAACTATTAATGAGAACTATCTTGGAATCCTAAATGATCAATTTTGATAGAGTCATGGCTAGGTTGATAGTGGAATGTTCTCTTTATGTGCATTTTTCTCTTTTGTATTTATAAATGAATAGTTTTTTATTATATGCATTCAAATAGGCAGTTCCACAACTTGTGTGCAACAACATACATTTACATTATCAATAGAGACTACATTTTTGAAAGGACTGTGTAATCTTTACTATATTATATGCATATGCATAAGTGCAATCTAGTAATGTAATCTTCTGATTTTGTTTATGCACATGAATGTAATGTAGCAGAAATAAAAGTGTACCTAACTCTTCATTTGAAAATCATAAAAGCTCTACCTGATTGAGCTATTAAATTTTGTGTCTTCATGAACATATGTTGATACAAAATGATTGGAAGAAGCATCCAAGTAATCCTAATTTTTTTTTCCAACAATTCATACCAACAATTGACCAATTTAATGATATTTAAATAGGTAATTTGTATTGACACAAATAATATTAATAAAGCATTTCAAAGTTTAGGCCATAAGAATCATCTTTTTTTAAACATGGATTGTGTTGTAGCCAAAACTCCATCCTAATTATTTTTGCATACTTCCATTTTCACTCATCTCTTACGTCTACCATATGCATAGAATTCCTATCATAATAACTAAAATTTAATAAAATACCTCATGTGAACTTCCAAATAAAACCCTTGATCACAATATCAAAGTGTATTCCTCCTTTGAAATACTCCTATGATTGCTCATAGCATATTGCCAAGATAACACCATGTCGATGAGAGTCCCTCCAAAGTCTCCCTGACATTAGCACAAAGCATAGATCAAAAATGTAGATGAGACACCCCTATGTCAAAGAGACTTATTTATATGTCTCATTGATGATGTAAAACAATGAATTTCAATAAGATACGGGCATATCAAGGAGAGAATCACTTATGTCACATCGAGAAGGTATATCTACAAGTGCTTAGTGAAACACAACTCTTGGATATAACAAACTAATTGTTGATGAGACAGTGGCATATGGGCAAGAGACATTAAATTGTCTCATCAACACTAGAAACCAACATCAGAGGAACATAAGATCTAATGTCCATCAAACATTGAGATATCGGTAAGACAAATAATATTTTCTCATCTACACTCTTGAAGTAATGATTAAAAGCATACACTGCTATACCACTGGGTAGGTGAGCAACATATGTGGTAGAGTGGTATACACTAGAAGGGAAGGGAAAAAAAACCTCCATACCGGGATATCGAAGAAACAACAAGCATTTTAATTAAAAGTCTCTTCGACAGTTATGAAATGATGATTAGTCTAATTGATGTGACTAACAAAAATATTGATGACACTATTGCTATTAATTAAGAACTTAATCATAAAGGTGGTGCGAGCGCCATTTATGAACCAAGGCTAGATGAAGTGTCCTAAAATTTGATAAATATGGCCTCAAAGAAGTTGAAATCATTGTGAATTGTAATTGAAGGATTTGGAGAACCAAGTTTGATGGTGGTAGGTAGCTAGAAATTTGCAGCATTTATCCAAGTGGGACAGACTCATCTCAAACTATTTTCTCAGTAAGTAGATGAAAGCATTGCATGAGTAGGGTTGAGATGGAAAAAACCCCAGGCAAACATAAAGCAAAAAGACAAAAAACTAAAGCTAGGTAATTGAATCAAGACTTAATCAATCACTATCCTAGGTCTCAACCAAAATCTAGAAGAATAGAACAACTTAACCCATTGTGTGTGACATTAGTAGATAAAAAAAAAATATGGGAGATGTATCAACTCCATGTAGGGGTTACGACCGCTTTATTTATCATTATAGGAATAAATTCTGGCATAGCCCAGTGTCAAACCCATGGAATTTGAATTTTGGTAAACTTGTAATACCCAATGTCTTTGTGAACATAGAGTTAATCAAGGTGTTGGAAACAAATTAAAATTCGAAGATGAGATAAATTCATTTTCCTAATGGGTCATAGTTCATGGTCATAAAGCCATATTATATTTCCATGATTTTTTAGCTTGATACTTCCCTAAAAACAAAATTATGAATCAAAGACTTATTGGAGGAATACTGTACCATTGACACAAGTTACAAGAGGTGAAATTTCCTCTACATAGGGTTAAAGTTGTAGGTAACCAAAATATGAGGTTCTCTAGTGAAGATAAGCCCCCATTCTTTGTGGCTTTATTTGAAGAATACTTTCAATACACTTATTACTCAGCTGGTCAAGTACTAGGAATTGATGTTCCTAAGAACATGACAATTGCTCCAATGGTTTTAGCCATAGACATCCAGAGCCATAATTCCCAACCCTATGTTTATGAAAATTATTTATCAAAGGCCATCAATAATGCCATCAATATCATCAAGAATGACAGTGAAGCCATTAATTTCAAGCACTATTCTCTTTTCATGCACATGATATTATACAAAGGGAAGGTGATGGGGATATGGGGTGAGGAATTAAGAATAAAAGACTTAGATAATGATGGAAATTCAAGGCCTATAAAAATGTGGACATTTTTATGGGATAGCAGGTGTGGGAGGTCCCACTACCTATATTTTGAGGAATATTTTGTCAAACCACTATACAAGATGCTAGGCCACAAATGTGACTACAACTTCTCTCTCAAGATCTTAAGATTTTTCTGACCAAAAGATATGGGTCATGAAGTAGTGATAAATCACAATTGGAGGGGCTAGTATATGTTTGGAGATTGTACTATTATCAGGTTTTATGGATTTGAAGCTGCACCTTATTTGCTTTCTAATGCTGTGCCAGATAGAGTTGCTTATTTAGAGATCATAAAGTAATTGTCATTTTTAGCTTTCATGCATTTAAAAAGCTATGGGAGGTAGAATTTCATTCCTTCCATTCTATGCTTTGGTGATTTCACTATTATCACTAATTCAGGCTATGACTTGGTTAGTGGTAAACTAGATTATTATGGCTTGCCGGTTGGAAACAAAAGGGAAAAGTTTGATCCTGAACACTTCATTTGTGATGCCAAAAATTTTCAGAAATTGAAAGGGTATGAGCATAGTTTCCTTTTAGAAGATGTAATTAGAAATTGTGAAGAAAAACAAAACATGGTGAGAATGAATGCCTATAGTAGGGTTATGATGGTTGAGGCTTGGAAGGTGAATAATAACCTAGGCTACGTAGGGGCTTTCCCTGAGGTACAAGATCCCATAGAAATAATTGAATAGTTAATCTTCCATGAAGAAGAACTGATAAGAGATGTGCCACTTGTGGCATTTGAAAGAGGAAGGGGCATTGGTCCTAGGAGGCAAGTAGAAAATATCACACCACTAGATCACTTATCACCTTAGCCTACTCCTAAAGTGATCTTTTCAGTTGATTCCCCATCCATGGAAGAAGATAACACTAAGGAGGAAGAAGAATTCTCATATTTTAATGCTCCTATTATACCCCAATATGAGATGCCATTCGAAAGAAGTGTGATCAACTATCAGATGATGTGAGGCATCATGCAAGTCAGGAATTTGTTGCAGATGATACTTTTGTGTAGACCCCTAAATTTAAGTCCTTTATATATGAGTATAAAGGAAGACTAATAAGAGAAAGGTTAAACGACATTGACCCTGAGAAAGAGGTTTATGCCTTGAAAGAATTGCAACAGGAAGTTGATAGGGAAATGAGAAACATGATTGCTGAGAGAGGAAAAACATTATTGCAAGAAGTTGGAGTTATGCTCCTTCCTAGGTGGGATATTAGTTCATCCATTTTGTTTGAAAAAATTTTGAAGAGAAAGAATAAAACTTTACAAATAACGGATGAAGCAGGTGACAGGGTCTATATAGGGTCAGGGTACAATCCTGATAGTACCACTTTGCAAATTTGGGCTCTTTAATCTCCAGGAAAGAATCCTTCTCTCATTGACCATGATTAGAATTTTGGACATCTCCTGGTGCAAAGAGTAGGGGAGGCAAATCCCTTGGAGACTGCTGACTTGAATGTGAATGTATCCAAATTCACCAAAGCCTAGATCCAAAAGCTAGTAAGAGATAACCAGTGGTTGATAGAGGAAAATGACAGGTTGAAACAAGAATTAAAAAACTACAGAGATAGGTTGCCTACTTCTCCAAGGCTTTACTTGCCTTTAATTGAACATGAAAGAAAAGTGTTAGAGGCCATGTCTGAGACTACTCAATGGAAGCATAAATTTGAAAAAGCTCAAAAAGAACTTGAAGAACTAAAAAGAAAATTGAATGCTACTACTTTTTAAGTAGCATAAGGGATAATTTGTATGAAATTCAAAGATATGTGCCAACATGCAGATGGTGTCTGGCGTGCTCACAATGGGACATATAAGGCCCTCATGGAGCATGGAAGTTTGCTTGATAGGATGAATGAAATGGAATACCATATCAAGGAAAAAGATGGAGATAATAATGCTTTGCTTCAAGAATGTTAGAGCCTCATGAATACACATGAAAACTTCTAGAATATCTTGACATAGGAATTCAATGACTTTAGCTAGCCACTATGTATGGCCATGCTAGATTTCTTTGAAGAAAAAGATTTGAAGGATCAAGAAACTCAGAAAAATGAGATATCAAAATATTTTCCAGGCATCCTTGATGACATCAATGATGAGGATGAGGTACTCAAGAAAATGCATAAGTAGCTCGAGAGGATTTTTGGATTGGAAAATGCAATGACAGATACTCTATAGAATGCAAAGACTTATGCCTAGGATAAATACATTGATCGCGTGTCAAAGGTTAATTTGTTCCTTGCACAAGTTTTATGAGGAGGTAGTCAGAGTTTGGTTGTTGTGGATACATTAACATGGTGCTTGATCCATGAACAGATCTTAGGTGGTCATGGGTGCTTTTTGATGATTAATGGAGTGTGGTGCATCCAACAATAAACTCTTTTTAAGTTTATATGTTATGTTAATCATGCTTTAGTTAAGAAATGATATAACTTTTGTGAATGAACTTGAAGCTTGTTTCTTCCTGTACAAATAGGGAAACCAAGGTCTGATTTTTATCATCATATCATCATCATTTCAATCCATTAGAATAGATACTAGACCATGTCATCCACTTATTCATATCAAAAGAACTCATGTTATGTAAGTTTATATTTTGAGGAATATAATGGAGTAGATACATTATAACTCATAATCCATTTTTCATTGTTCAATTGTTGTGTAGATTTTCATGCTTATTTATTGCTTTTTTTCTCCAAAGTGGTCTTTCCAAGTTGTTTAAATCTGCAAGATTTATCAAGGCACATTTTTTGTTACTATGTGGATGCTTTGATTGGTTTCTGGTTAGGTGTGAATTAAATTCCTTTCAAATAATTTACTTTAATTGGCTTGTATTAAGGATTAAAGTCCTCTTATAGATTTGCACCCTCTTATGGTCTAAAAACCTATGTTTTTAAGACCCAAAAGATTGCAAATAACTCTAAAAATTTAGAAGTCTATGAAACAGTGTATATATTCTATGAAACAATGTATATATTCTTGTACTTGTAAATATTCTTTACTGTTATGTCTATTAAAGAAAAAAAATTTTGAATAAAAAATGATTCACCCTTTTTTGTAAGTGAGTATGTGAATTATTGTTTAAGGAAAAATCTTATAGTTTTTAAATTTTCAGTTTACTAGTTTCAAATCTTCATTTTCTATGTATATAAAATTGTAAGTGCTCTTTATCTCTAATGACATAAAACAATAATGTCATCAAAATTAGGGTTTTCAATTATAGCACCATCATTTCCCACACTTTTCATATCTTGTTCACTTTTAAGTACAATCATCAAAACTTATTTTTATTTCTTGTCCCAATTAATCTTGATTCCTTTCAGTGCAACACAGTAGGTTCCATGTTAAATTTCAAACATTTTCTTTTCATTTTTTGGTATATATTATTTTCTTAGTGCATCATTATGTAACAACAATTTCACTTCTGAGATATATAGTAAAAATAAATGAAAGCACATGTTTTCTTTGTCAAGGGAAATGTATAGTGAATACCCTATGTCTTTTAGATAAGTTTGCAAGTGAAATAAGACATAACTGATTGAATCTAATTTTCTACTGTACAATTATTTTTTTATGTTCCTTTTACTTTTTGCATGTGGATTACCCTTAGAAAGAGACTACTTATCTTTTCTTAAATGAATCCTTTACATTTCCTATATACAAAAGGAATTTACTGCTTGAAAATAGGTTTGTGAACTTCATACAAATTAAGATTGGTGTAAAAGGCCATCCTCACAAATGTTGTTTGGTCTAGAATTATAATGGAAAATTAAAAAACTTGTTAGGAGAATAAAATAGGCTTTCAATTGTCCAAGTACAACATAATATTATTGAAGCATTTCAAATTTTAGGCCATAAGAATCATCCTTTTTTAAACATGGATTGTAAATAATTTTGAAAATTTAGAAGTCTTGGTCATTAACATTATTGTTTGCTATAATGTCATCCAATGTATCATTATCAATGTTCATATGTTCTTTCAAGTATTTAATATTATCATCATCCTCATCTTGACCTGCATCATCTTCATCATCATTGAAATTTGACTGTAGACCATCTATATTGTTACTAGATGTATTTGGATCATCATTTTCTATACCATCCATATTGTTGTCTTCCATAACATCATCTAACTCTGGATTGTTGTCTTCTTGTCCCTGAACATAACCATCTTCAACATCATCATGGATTTCAATTTATTTTGTGTTCTCTAATCCCTCTCTCTCATTTTGTTGGCCATCATTGTTTTGCTCAAAATCCACTAATGCATCATCAAATACATCCCTTAATCTTGGATCATAATGTATGAAAAATATCAATTTTGGGTGAAAAATATCTTCATAGAAAAATACCTACACATGAACGACATAAATATATTAGACATACGTTATAACAATTTTATTGATTAATAAACAAATGTATATATTCTCAATAAGCTATGAATGAATAGATTAATAATCACTACTACTTCTTTTTTGAGTTAAAGAAATACCTGCTCACAATGAATTCGTAGATCATAAGGCTCCTTATCCTCTAGTAGGAATGATGAGGAATCTATAGAAAAAAATCCACTATGGGTATCATGTATTTGTGTCCTCTCAAATGCTTCATACCATCTACACTTAAAAATACAACATTTAAAAGAACGCTAATCCAACTTAATAATTTCTTGTATTTTTCCAACATATTGTATATTCCCTTCAATTATATTCTTATCTTTTGAGCTTGATTGACTAGATTGCTCGAAGTCAACCATGATGCCACAATTGAAGGATCGTCTCTTTACGTCTACACTTTCTACACCATAATGTTGACCATATGCCCACATTGCTAGATATTTCCTCACCTATGAAAGACCATTTATTTTAGTGGAAAAACATATAATGATGAATATTAAAGTAGTTAATATTGTCAAAACTATAAGGAAACAACATTTTGTAAAATTCCAACTGTACCTACATCTTCTATTTGATTTTGAATTTGTTCAATAACCCATTCTAGTGTGCAATATTTTCCCCATTCCCCAAGAAGATGAGTGGAAAGTGGATTATTCCTTGGGTTTGATCTCTTAAACTATCTCCTTGCATCTAACACTTCTCTCTTTTAATCATATAGATCAATCCATTTGTTCATAAATTCCATGTGGTACAGAATGGACTTGTCGAGTATAGAAATTTTTTCTACACCTATTACATGTCAACATGTTTATTTCAAACTCCAAATGTCATGCTGTTAATTTGACAAATAAATTATAGATTAAATTAATGATTGCAAGACAAAAAACCACACTGATCATGAATTTACTTACTAATTTGTACTTCAACACCATTAGATTGTGGTTTTTCTCTATCAATAATATCTAATGCTCATTCTTCATCCCAGACACGTGGGCCATCTTCAAAATCCTCACCAAGGAATTCACATAGGAAGAAAAATGCTTCATTCAATACATACCCTTCAGCCATGTAACCCTCTGGATGTGCCTTTTGTTAGACATATCTTTTAAGAGTTTTCATATACCTCTCAAAGAAAAACATCCACCTCATTGATATGACACCCACCACTTCAATGTCATTGACTATGTGTATAAGTAAATGGACTTGTACGTCCATGAAACTTGTAGGGAGCTCCTCAAATACACATACAATTTTTGCAATTTTCTTCTTCCACTTTGGCACTTCAGATTCATGGATCTCCTTCAAAGTCACCCACCTAATATAAAAATAGTAAATTAGTATGAAATTTTATTCATAAATTAAAATGCAATATAATATCTCTGTCCCTCATGCACATGAACATTTCATATAACCACATACTTTATAAATGCTGACAATCAACTTATGGCATTCCTTAAGTCAACTGTAAGACAATAATCCCCCCTAATTTCCAATGGCATGACATGCTATCAAACACATTTATGAAAAGGTCATTAGTAATTTTTTCTCACACAACAAAATATCAAAAAATATTTAGTGCTTAATCAATGTTACCAATAAATGTTAAATGTTGATATATAACACCTTCATTAAATTATGAAAATCATGTGTTCTAAATACTGTGATATGTCCATCAACTATACAAAAGCTTTAGCCAATGATGACGCATAGCCAACAAGTGTCCTTATTGAATGAATGACATTTTTTAGTTGGTCTAGCTCTTTTTTTTTCAAAATCCATGGAGCTTCTGCATATGTTTCATTTTCCTTGTTTGGCCACAAATGTTTTCTATCAAATTTGGTATGCGAAAGAGTAATATATCTCCTTCAAGACAAGGTGTCCTCTTTTCTTGATATGTGTCGAAATATAGAATCTGGGACATTTTTGAAGATTTGCATATGATCTAATATGTGAGATATTAATAGATCCTTCCGGTAAGGGAGCTCATAAATATGGATTTCCTTTTCATTCCTTTTGGTATATTAACTACAACTTGTTCGAGTTCTTGAATTTAATCACCCTGATCAAAAAATCCTCCCAAGCTTTTAGTTTAGCATCTTCATACTTTTTAAGCCAATCACCTGGACCCATAATCATGGGAGGGCCTCTATTTTCAACTTTTCCATCAAATTTATTCTTTAGGAAATTTCTAAACCTATGATATAGTGGTAGAAAAACCTTGTTGTTTTCGTAAAAAAATTTATGTAGATCTTTAGAATACTGCCCTTGAAATTGTTTTGCACATCTTGGACATGCAAATATACCCTTTGTTTGAAGCCCTACAATTCAATAAGTAATGTTAATAACACAAAAAAAGTATAAAATTAAGTATGAAAGTTGAGATGAAAATAAATTATGAGTGTAAATATGTAAATATTTTATCTTACTAGAACAAAGACCAAGTCTTGGGAAATCATGAATAGTACAACATAGCACACCATACAACATGAAGGACCTATTTGATGGAGGACATGATATGTCATACATTCTTATGCCTTTCCATAGTAGTTGCAACTCATCAATAAAAGGTGCAAGATAAACATCCATGTTTTTAACTTGATGTTTTTTCCTAGAACAATGAGAGTCAACATAAGGTGCTCCTTTTGAACACTCATCCATGGCGGAATATTGTATACTATCAATCCGACTAGCCAAAAACTATAATTTGAGCTCAGGAAAGAGAATGTGCACTCCATCAATTGTAAGACCAAACCTAATACTACAAGGTTCATCTTTGAATTTTGTTGTCCATTTTTCCTCTATGTGTTTCATTGCTTTGGAGTCAGCCAAAATTCACATGAATCCATCTTTACTACTGTTCTTTGCATGCCAGTCCATTAATTGTGCTAGTGAATTAGAATGAAACATTCGTTGAAGTCTAGGTTTAATTGGCATGTGACATAAAACCTTCTTTAGAACTGTAGGACCTTGTACATCTGTATGATATCTCTTATCTTTGCATATAGGGAATTCTACCTTTTTTTGATATTCATCTCTATATAAAATGAAATCATTTTTACATGAATGAATTTTCTTATATTCAATCCTCAACTCAATCAACAAAAGACATGCCTCTTTGCAAGTTGATGGCAACACATTCTCTTCAGGGAATATTTTAGTTTTTAGTGCCCTGTAAGATTTCTAGAGATTAAATCAACTAAATGTTTGAATTATGATGAACATGTTTGATATGTCAATCTATACTAGGACTATTTATATACAATATATGGTTTTAAAATCCCCTCAAAGAAATATAAAAAAATTTGATGAATTTTTATGAATTATGTACACCAATTGAAAATGCAAAGTAAGAAATAGATTTCAACTCACTTCAGTAGGGTATTGAATCCTTTGTCTGACCAACAAAATAGTGACTTGATTTCTAATAATATTAATGTGCATGCCAGTTTTGAGGTTCTACTTGCACCTGATTTGAACATGGGTGTCTTCACTGCCTACTTGATGGAGCCTTTGATGTTGTTATCATCAACATTACGTTGGTGGTAATTACCCCTGATATCATCATTACTGTCAACCATATCATCATTATTTTCATCATTGTTTCCATCCCCAAAGAAACCTATAATAATTGCATTCAATCCTCCATGCACTAAATTTTCATTATCATAATCATCATCATTAAGGCTAGGTGGCATGTCATCAGTGTATGCGACTTTCATCAGATGTCTCTTCAAATTTCTTAGGTGGTAGAGTTCTCTTCAATCTTTCTCTTCTCCAACTAGTATGGTTTAAAGGATGGTTTGGATCATCCCATCCAAATCTTAATAACCTAGTTAGATCTTGGGTATTAGTATGTGTTTCATCAAAATCTTCTACCTATCAACAAACGCAAGCATTATTTAATGTTTGGAAACAATTGGATAAATCATAAATATATCAATTTCAAAGAAATATAATCAAATATGGCTTAAAAAATAAAAATATAAATTGTATGAACATATATACATCAATTGAATAATGGAACATTATTTTATAGACTACCTTTTTTATACTATAATTTAAATAAAACACAATTTTGACAACATAGTTTATAAAACATTAGTCCACACTCACTTATTATTCTTTGGTTTTAATTGATTATAGGACACATAATATTGACTAGAAGCTCATCATATATGTAATGTCTTTGTACAATCACTCATTTGAATTGTTTCTTTCCATGACATATAAAACATCCACAAACAAAAATTTTCTCAAAGTATTCATCCCATGTACTATAGTCTTGACCTACCTCTTCTTCAATGCAATCATTTGTTCTGTCTGCAATATCCATTGTCATATCCTCTTCCACCCACTATTTTCTATGTGATTTAATAGTTTTAGGTCCACGTCCACCTACATATCTTCTTCTTTTGCTAGTTGAACACTCAGGCTTTGCATTTGCTCCAATCTCCATCTAAAATAATTAACATGCATTAATTTATGTCAAGATTGGATAATACATTATAAATTTCAATAATACTGTGAAAAAAGATGGATGTATCACAAAATTCCATCAAATCATTTTTTCTTAAGTCAAAATTTGAGTACTTAATGTCTCGCTTCATCTATTGTGTCCTCATTTTATATGACATGATTTATTGCCATGGCCTCGTCTCACCCTTATAATACATAACATAGTAAATAATGTTTAGTACACCAATTATATCATTTCAATGAGTATGCTATCCAACACAAAACTTAAATTTAGTCATACATTTGACATATTGATATCTCCTCTATGTTGTAGCATTTGTGAATTCATAAATGCCTTCCTCCTTCAGTTGAGACTGCTTTCTCCTCTTACCTCTATTGTATCTACAGATTTCGTTGTCTCATCTATTTCCACCCACTTTCCTCTCAATGATTTAGTATTTCTACACCATCCACATCCTCTCTCCATGGGCTCCTCTGTGAATAAAAATGTTGCCATAGAAACTTTCACCACACTCCTATCAAGAAGTAAGAAGCAACTTGTAGGACCTTGATAAAACCTGCTCTATTGCACTAGCTGATGAAGGATCCATGGGATAGCGGTGGTCACCACACTACCACATGCCAATGGTAGAAGACTTGCGGGAGTCACCGCAACATCACCAAGAACAGGAGGAAGACTCCTGTACCATGAAAAAAGCTTTCACACAACCACCAAGAAGTATGAAGCACCTTGCAGGACCATGGTAAAAATCACTCTACCCCATTGAGCTGATGAATGATCCACAGGATAACAATGGTTACAAAAACAAGGTAGGAGTTGAAATTATTTCCAACACTCTAGATCCTATGATACACAACAATGAAAACAGTCACTATACAATAATGATACGTGTTGAATTAGGTGCACTGGGCACCGCCTTAGGTTCCCCAAATAGATTACATTAATAGCCAAAAGTCAACGCTAAATTTGGCCTTAACTAATGCCAACTAAAGCATTTACTACTTAATCAAAATTGAAAATTTAAAAATTTCCCATGTGAAGGAAGAAATCAAATGACAAAAAAGGGAAAAATGTCACGCAAAGGAAGAGAGCAAGGTGTTACCAACAACTGATGAGAAATTAGATTTAGTTTGCAAAACCATAGGTAAGGTTACAATTTTTTGTTTCTTGGTTGAATTCATGATTGTTTACTACTTTTTATATTGCATTTGAATTCGTGATTGTTTACTAGTTTGTGGCCTCACCTATCTAGCCAACCTCTAAATTGTTCCATCATTATAAATTGTAAAACTTTTGAGAAACCAACAAAAAATTTTACCCTACCCATTTGAGCTTTGGCTCAAAATATTAGAGCACAAAGCCATGATGCCTTTATATTCTTTCCCTAACCTAGGTATCAAGGAAATAGTGAACTGGTAGGAAAATATGGGAATTGGGCCAGTCACTGTTGAGCAACTACTGAAAATAAACGCAAAAACCACTTGGTTTTTCCCAGTCGTGCCATAGTCACCGATGCCATGAAAAATCCATGCAAGATTTCATTATGAAAGAGTTTTCATGATAAAATTATCAATAGGAAGCAAACCCAACAAACATATTTTCCCACAAAACAAAACTTTCATACCACAAACTAGATGAAAACTTTCATACCTGACAGTGTGTACTTCATTTTCCTCCATAGACTAGATGGAAATAATTTTCCCTAGGTTGCCTCAAAATTTCAACCAATAGAAGGAAGCAAGCATTGTCAACAGACTCTAGTCATAATGAGGTAATTCATTGTCAATTTATATATTTGTAAATGTTTCCATTGTTTCTTTGAATTTTACTTTTTAGTTTTTAATTTCAAAAATTAAAAGAAGAAATATAATTATATATATATATATATAGGGACATGAGAATAACAAAGATAAAGAGGAATTGGCTTCCATATTGGGGTTAGAGGAAATCAACAAATTGGTTAATGTGGACTAGAAAATGCTTGCCAGATTCATAGAAAAACAATCTCGTAACACCCCTCAAACATTGCAAAAAAAATCAATTGTGTCAAAGGGAATAAATTGATTCCCCAACTAGTCATGGATGAAACAAAAGATCCAGGAGGAAATCAGTGATAGTAAACTCTAAGAATGTGGAATAGGGAGCAAAGAATTCCAATGTCCTAGCCACTCCTAGGACACATACTTCTTCCACAACGCCATGTTATCAATCTTGCATTGGTAGCTACAATACGAAGATAGAATACAAGGTGGTTTTAGGGGAAGTCCGAATGATGAATGCTGGGAAAATGTTTGTGAATATGTTGAATCAATCATACCTTCAATGGTTCAAATACCATCTACATTTTCCATTCTCACAAATACCCATGCAACTGAAAATAGTAGTTATCCATGACATGGAGACTAATTTTGGCACAGGTTGGTCTGTAAAGAAGATAAAGCTACAAATGTCTCAAAACTTCAAGAGATTTCAGTGCAACCAAACAAAGAAGATAAAAAAAATCCCTCCTAAGCTAAGGTGGAAAAGAAGGAATTTTTTTGTAAGTGTGAAAATATGGAAAGAGCTTGTAAAAGCATATGAGAAGTCAGAAGCACAGAGGAATTCTAGTGAGGAGAGTACATAGGTATTTGAATTTTCTCATAATATTATATCAAATTTATTAAACGATATTTAAATTTTATTTGTGTATAGTTAAATTGAATTAGTATATGTTTCAGGACAAGGCCTCCAAGGCTAGGCTTGAGAAACTTTGTGCCACACATCGTAGTGGCTAGAAAGGTTTACAGGCCTTAATCTTTACATTTGTAAGTATATTTAATATGTTAAATGATATATTTTTCTTATATCCTTGGAAAATTTAAATGATTGCATATTAATTAGTTTAACTAGTCCATGTGCCATGTTTTGACAGGAGGAGAAATATGCTTGCCATCCAAAGCAATTTGAAAAGAATATGTTACAAAACAAAAAGTGGAACTATTTTGTAATTTGGATGGATAGTGAGGTATCAATAGTTGAGTTTCAATAACTTAGTTGGATATTTTTGTGTTAATATGTCAATTTGCATCTCTTGTGTTGAGTTATTTATTGATGTGTAGGATGAGTAAATAGAGCTCAAATCTTATGATTACAAGATGGTCGTTTATGTGCATGAATAAATAGTAGGAGGATGTAGATGAAATCAACTCATCTAACTTTATGCCTCTTGGAAGGCATTCCTTTTGAATCTCTAATATTAGGTGCCTAAGAGTACCCTGAAGCTTTTACCTTTCGTTGTCACCTTTCCTCTTCACTGTCAAACTTGTCTCCTTTTTCCTTATCTGCATTTATGGCTTCGGCTTCTAATTCATCCCATGTTTTACCTTCCTCCTCTTCAGAATATTCTTCTTCTTCATCCTCCTCTAACTCCACAAGAGATTCATCTTTTGAACCTTCCTCATCTAATTTTGATTCCTCTTCTACATCATAGGGTTTGTATCCTTGATCTAACTCTTTTGAATTATCAGAATCAGAATCACTAGCTTGCATATTCAAAAATTCCCAACCACCATCTTGAATAAATTTATCTGGATCATTAGTAATAGTCTTCAAAATTGGCCACTAGTTCAAGTTCATTTTTCTTTCATAATACTTTATATCCATGGACTTCATCCATTCCTTGATGCCATCAAGTGAAGATTGAGGAATGGCATACATGTAGAGTACATCTCACTTGAAGTATTTGAAAACAATAGCCATATCAAATACCTTTTTCCCAATTCATACTCTCTCAAGGTTAACAATTCTCAATCTCACTAATAGTGATTACTAAGAAAGGTAATTCCACCAACTCTACCAAATAGTTTACCGTGGGAACAATAAAAGTAGAGGCTTTGAAAGGAACTCTATGAAAACCAAGCTCTCTAAATGGAATATCAAACTCTAGTTAATAATATTTTAGATGAGGCTGCTCCCATAGCTCTCTTACTTGCTTGAAAAATCCTTGAAACTTTGACTTCTTAACATTCAAAAGATAAATGGAATCTCCTCAACACCTAGTAGAGCTTTCCAAGAAGTATAACTAAAAACACACACGGGATCCCGCACATAATGGCCTAATGATTGGTTGTCATAGAAGTCAAACTACTGAAGTAACAACATTGATTGAGTTAACAGATATGCATCATTTGCATAAACAACTGAAATGTGTAACAAATGTCAATCAATACATTGAATTTTGAGATTCGTTGAAATAATTAAAAAAACATGTTTTGTGGAAAATATCAGTAACATGGGTGAAGAAAGCATTAACCCTAATAAAATAATTTTATATTGTTCTTGATACACCATTTGTAAGTTTTCCTTGGATGAGAGTACTGAATTTCTATATGGTGTACCCCTTAAATGTCCTACATGTTACAAATATGGAATAACAATGCACAACTTTGTATCAAGTCCAAAGACCAAAGCATTCTGAATAAGGATAGCCAAACTTGATAAGGATGCAATCACTATTACACGTATTGAAAATCCAGAATAGTCATGTAAATACAACTTCCTATGAAAACCATAATCAATAAAATTATGCACATTCAAATCTATGTTTGAAAGCTTGCATTTCGATCCATGCATCTAAGTCCTTGTTGAAGATTGAGGGTGTCAACAACAAAGATAGAATAGCTCCCCTTAAACCACAACTAGTTTTAAAGTGTAGTATTTCCAAATTAAAATCCACTTCTCAGCTAAGGAAAAGAGGTAGGATTGTTAGGTGCTACCTCAAACAAAGAAGGCCATAGAAAACATTGAAATAGAAGATCCAATAAGTGAGATGGCATAGTTGTAGACCATAGATAATCAAAATTCTTGTAATGCATAGATGCTTGTGATACAAACAAAAGGTGCTTACACATTGGATGAATATATCCTCATCAAAATGACCAAAAAGAATTTTCAAATTTGTAAGTAAACTCTGACAGTAAAGTAATAATCTCCTTCTCCATTGGTTGGAAGAATGCATGCTTAATGTTTTGATACATGATATCATCTCTCTTCTACTCTCATGGTTGGATACCAAAATCCATTATGGTGGGCCTCTAGAGTTCTAGTCATCTTTCATCCTCTTCCACCAAATGCTGGCATGATCCACACATCTGCCAGCCTAATTGGCTTTGTTTTTGAAAGCTCAAGTTTCTTCTTTGATATTCAAGAAAAATAGTCACAAAAATTGGAAATAAACTTTGGCAGACATGTAGGTGAACTTAATTCATCTAACTTTATGCCTCTTGGTAGACATCAGGATCTCCCCTCCTAAATTTTGGAACACATCCATTACCTCCACATAAAACTGGACATCCTTGGTCTTCTTGGTTCCCACACCATGATATGGTTATGCAAATGAAAATGAAGCAAAATAATCATCTCCTTCTCCATTGGCTAGAATAATGCATGCTTAATGTTTTGATACATGATATTAGCTCCCTCTTCTACTCTCATGGTTGAATACTGAAATCCATTATAGTAGGCCTCTAGAGTTCTAGCCATCTTTCATCCTCTTCCACCAAATATTGGCTTGATCCACATGTCTTCCAGCCTAATTAGTTTTGTTTTTGAAAGTTGGAGTTTCTTCTCTGATAATCAAGAAAAATAATCATAAAAATTGGAAGTAAAATTTGGTAGACATGTAGGTGAACTTAATTCATCTGACTTTATGCCTCTTGGAAGACATCAAGATCTTCCCTCCTAAAGTTTTGATCACATCCATTACTTCCACATAAAACTGGACATCCTTGGTCTTCTTGGTTCCCACACCATGACATGGTTATGCAAATGAAAATGAAGCAAAGTAATCATCTCCTTCTCTGCTAGCTGGAAGAATGCATTCTTAATGTTTTGATACATGATGTCAACTCTCTCTTCTATTCTCATGGTTGAATACCAAAATCCCTTATGGTGGGCCTCTAGAGTTCTAGTCATCTTTCATCCTCTTCCACCAAATGTTGGCCTGATCCACATGTTTTCCAACCTAATTGGATTTTTTTTTGAAAGCTAAGGTTTCTTCTCTGACAATCAAGAAAAACAGTCATAAAAATTGGAAGTAAACTTTGGTAGACATGTAGGTGAACTTAATTCATTTGACTTTGTGCCTCTTGGAAGACATTAGGATCTCCCATCCTAAAGTTTGGACCACATCCATTACCTCCACATAAAACTAGACATCCTTGGTCTTCTTGGTTCCCACACCATGGAATGGTTATGCAAATGAAAATGAAGCAAAGTAATCATCTTCTTCTCCACTAGCTAGAAGAATGCATTCTTAATATTTTGATACATGATATCATTTCTCTCTTTTACTCTCATGGTTGAATACTGAAATCCATTATGGTGGGCCTCTAGAGTTCCAATCATCTTTTACCCTCTTCCACCAAATGTTGGCTTGATCCATACATCTTCCAAAGTAATTGGCTTTGTTTTTGAAAGTTGAAGTTTCTCCCGAGTCACTAGTATATCTCTCTCTTCCTTTTCAGACTCTTTCATTGTTGCAAATCATCTCTAGGATTTAATCATTTGTACCACATGGTTGATGTGCTTTGAATACTTGCATCTAAAGGAAATATCCTTAAAATAAATATTGCTAGGAAATTTCAATGTTTCCATTGTAGTTGGCATTAAATCCGATACCTACAACATTGAAAATTATCCTTATATAAGAATTCCCTCCATCTTATTGCCTTGTAATACTCTTGAAGGTGGCTGCATGAAATCTATTTCTGATTCCTCTTCGACATCAGAGGGTTCATATCCTTGATCTAACTCTTTTGATTTATCAAAATCAGAATCACTAGCTTCCATATTAAAAAATTCCCAACCACCATCTTCAATAAATTTATCTAGATCATCAGTAATAGTCTTCAAAATTGGCTGCCTATTCAAGTTCATTCTGCTTTCATAATACTTTATCTCCATGGAATTTAGCCATTCCTTGATGCCATCAAGTGAAGATTGAGGAATGGCATCAATATAGAGTACATCCCACTTGAAGTATTTGAAAAAAATAGCCATATTAAATTCCTTTTTCCCAAGTCCTACTCTCTCAAGGTTAACAATCTCAATCTCACTAATAGTGATTACTAAGAAAGGTAATTCCACCAACTCTACCAAATAGTTTACTGTAGGAACAATAAAAGTAGAGGCTTTGAAAGGAACTCCATTAAAGCCAATCCCTCTAAATGGTATATCAAACTCTAGCTCAAAATATTTTAGATGAGGCTGCTCCCATAGCTCTCTTACTCACTTGACAAATCCTTGAAACTCTATATTGAATTTATTTTTCCTATCCCTCTCTTGTTGTTCTTCCTCAAGTTCATCAGGATCATACATTGAACTTCTTGCCCCTCCTAAAGTTTGGACCACATCCATTTCCTCCACATAAAACTAAATATCCTTGGTCTTTTTGTTTCCCATGTCGTGATATGGTTATGCAAATGAAAATGAAGCAAAGTAATCATCTCCTTCTCCACTGGTTGGAAGAATGCATGCTTAATATTTTGATACATGATATCACCTCTCTCTTCTACTCTCATGATTGAATACTAAAATCCATTATGGTGGGCCTCTAAAGTTCCAATCACGTTTATTCCTTTGCCACCAAATGTTGGCCTGATCCACAAGTCTGTTAGCCTAATTGGCTTTTTTTTTACAGTTGAAGTTTGTCCTAACTCACTAGCATTAGTTGTAACTTTTTTGAAATTTTATTATAGTATGTGGACTTTGATATGATGTAATATGATTATGGTTTCATCTCATATGTTGTAATATTAGATATATAACAGAAAAATAAATTATTGCATGAAATAAATAATAAATTTTCATTTTAAATTTTATTTTTTGTAGAACACAGGTCTTCCAGAAGATCAAGATGATCCTCAACATGATATAGATCCACAAAATATTGGTTCTACTTGTACAAATCACATGGTAGAGGGTGATGATGATGGAGATACAAAAGACACCGAGGACAATGACAATGATGACAATGGCGATGATGATGATGAGATAGTTGGTGATAGTAGATAGTGACATTCATGATCATATAGACTACATCATGGATCATTTCTAATATATCAAACTTTATGATGACTCTTTTCATGATTACTATCATATGTATCATTTTCATGACCTACTATACTATATTTTTGAGTTGTATCATATTGACATGTATCATTTTCACTATATCATTTGGACATGTATCATCTTGACTTGTATCAATTTGAGTTACATAATTTATCAATTTTATTTATATCATTTGTACATGTATCATTTTCACTTATGTCAACTATTGGAAATGTATCATTTTGACATGTTTTTGATGTACTGACATATTTGACTTTCACTTGTTTTAGTTATATATGATGATGATCTTATCAGTATTGACTTGTCAATTTATATATATTAAAAGTGGTCGATGATTTTTGGATGAATATTTATTAAGTATGATGATTTTAATTTACTGCTCAGGATGGATGTCAAATTCAATTAAATTATAGATATTTGAATCACTTGTTTTAATTATAGATGATGATCATGTTAGAATAATTATATTGTTATTTAAACATATGAGTTAAATAATTAAATTACTTACTCTATAATCATATGAGTTATTTAAGAGGAACGATATATTTAACAAATTAAATTGAAATAAAACATATTAAATTAATAAATGGAAGCAAAACAAGAAGCATTTTTAGAAGCAAAAAAGGAAGCAACAATGGAAGCCAAACTAGAAGAAATTTTGGAAGAAAAATTGGAAGCAAAACCGAAAGCAAACCTGGAAGAAAAATTGGAAGCAAAAATGGAATCAAATTTGGAAGCAAAATTGGAAGCAAATCTGGAAGAAAAACTGGAAGCAAAACCATAAGCAAAACTGCAAGCAAAACTAGAAGAAAAAATGGAAGCAAAACTAGAAGCAAAAATGGAAGCAAAACCAGAAGCAAAACTGGAAGAAAAACTAGAAGCAAACCTAGAAGTAAAATCATAAGAAAACTTGGAAGAAAAATTGGAAGAAAAACTGGAAGCAAAACCAGAAGCAAACTTGGAAGCAAAACCAGAAGCAAAACTATAAGCAAAACTAGAAGCAAAACTGGAAGCAAAACCAGAAGCAAAACTAGAAGCAAATGCAGAAGCAAAACCAAAAGAAAAACTGGAAGCAAAACCAGAAACAAAAGTGGAAGGAAAACCAAAAGAAAAACTAAAAGCAAAACCAGAAGAAAAACTGGAAGCAAACTTGGAAGCAAAATTGGAAGCAAACTTGGAGGAAAAACTAGAAGCAAAATTGGACGTCAAATTGGAAGAAAAGCTAGAAGCAAAAATGGGAGTAGATATAGAAGCAAAATTGGAAGCCAAATTGGGCACCAATTTTGGCACTTTTTTCATCATTAATTTAGAGCACTATTTTAGGTGCTAATGGAGGCACCATGATTTTTTTCCCCTAAAACCGGTGCTAATTCCGTCAGCAAAGTCGGTGCAAAATTTGATGCTAAACTGACTATGCCTGTTTACACCAAGTTTAACGCCAACCAAATTGTTCAATTCATGGCTTAAAATACACTAAAATTTGGCATAAAATTTGGCACTAATTTCCTATTGTGTTGTTGTGATACAACAAAAACTAGAAATATGGAAACCCATAATTGATAGACCTAAGTATAAAAAAAATTCTAACCCTTTGAAGAAGGGAGCATACATGGTTAACAATAATCCTTGGTGTCAAGTTTGCAAACTGCCACATTCCCCTGATCATTGTGTTGTAGCTCAATCAATACAAGAAGAAGAAATACCAATGGACAATGATGAAGAGGATCATACAATATATTTAACCTCTCACACCCTCCATCTGATTAAGCAAGGATATTCATCTTCAGAAGAAGGCTATGAGTATGATGTTGAAAACCAAAGGTACAATATTCATATGGCAGAACAACAAGTCTTTTTTGATTATGATGAAAGTAATGATGAGTCATATCTTTTTGGTACACCATCTTAGTCAAGTAAATATAGAATAAGGAGGCCTACTAAGGAAGAGATAAGAGAATTAACTATTGTTGTAGTAGAGCAAGCAAAAAGTAACTATAAGCTCAGAAATAGAACAATAAACACATATAGGGGTGCTCCAAGAGGAGTGTTTGTGAAAGAAAATGAAGCAACACAAGAAAAACCAAAAAGGATGGAAAGTAAGGAACTAAATCAAAATGAACAAAAATGTACTCCTAAAGAATAAAATAAAGAGCCACACAAAGACAAGTAGAAGTCTGATGAAACAAACAAAAGAGAAAAGGAGGAGAACAAATTAGATCCACTGGAACAAAAGAAGATAACCAAAACAAAAAATACTTCTTTTGATTTCACACAGGACTTGTCCTAGGTAAAGATGTATGTTCCATTATTAGAAATGATGAAAAGAGAGGAGTATAGGGATAGTGCTATTCAACTAATATCTAATGGAACTAATAAAAGAAAAAACTCTGAGAACAAGGGGACCACTAATATTTGTAACAACAAGCAGGAAGAAGTAAAAGTTCTTGAGGTTTTTCTTGGTGATGCATTGGCGAATCCTCCACAAATTGATCCATTCTTTACTACATTTCTCATAAATAAAAAGTTTGTGAGAAACTACATGATAGATTCAGGTGCTACTATCAACATCATGCCAGTAGGGGTCATGAAACAACTTGGCATGTGGGTGGAAACTAATGGTGGTAAATGCTACGCTATGGATAGTAGACCTCTCCCAGTGGTAGGAATTATGAAATATGTAGAGGTGAAGTTGGCTACTTATATGTGGGAAGTATATAATATTGACATAACTGTAATTGACACACCCCCTAGTTTTGGAATGCTCTTGTCAAGGCAATGGATTGTAGCAATTGGAGGAAATGTACACTTTGACTTGTCCTATGCCACAATACCAGTAAATGGTGAAGAGTTCAAGCTACATAGAGAGCCAAGGGTGAATTAGATTGTGGACTATGTTGCTCAAAATCAATTGAACTACTTTTGTGATGTAGATTTAGGAAGTTTCAAAATAGAGCCTTCCTAGCATGAATTAGTAAATATTGATCAAATTGATAAGCATTTTTCCAAGAACAAACATTGTGTGTGGAGAATGTATTTTGATGGAACATGCAGTAGAGAGGGCAATGGAGTAGGAGTGGTGTTCATTTCACCTGAAGGAACTACATTCAAATATTCATTCTTGTTGACATTCAAATGTACAAATAATATAGCAGAGTATGAAGCCCTGCTGATTGGGATGCATATGGCCATTAGAAACAAAATAAAATTATGGATAGTCTTTGGAGACTCTAAGTTGATCATTTCATAAGTAAGATCAAAATATGCTGCAAAAAAAGAGAGGTTAAAATAGTACAAAAATGCTATGTGGGACATAATTGAACTATTCTATGCCTTTTCTATTGAATGAATAGACAAGTCCAAAAACTTAATGGCAGATTTCCTAGCCAATGTAGCTTTGAAAAGAGATGATATCACCCTAGTTGGAGTGTCTAAAGTTGACTTCAAAACAAGACTTGTCATCCCTGATAACATCTATAGCTGGAAAGTTTTTAATGATGATATTGATTTAATCAAGTTTCTACATTACATAGATCAATATGAAGCCCAGGAGATTGATTTTAATGTACTTGTGGAAGAAGTAGATGGAAAAAAGACTGTGTTTGGAAAAGAATTTATGCATCTCAAAACCAACAAACTTCCTAAAGGACTTGTGGCACTAGAAAGGGTGTTTGCTAGAAATGATCATGCTCTCATAAAACAAACATTAGTAAAAAGGGAAGATGTTCAAGAGATCAACCTAGGGATTGAGTTGGCACCAAAAAGGGTATACATTGGAAAGAAGATAAGTCCAATAATCAGGAAAATGCTAATTACACTATTAATGAAATACAAGCATTTTTTTGCATGGTCTTATGAGGATCTTAAAGAATATAGAGAAGATCTATTCCAACATGAGATTCCATTGAAACCATATGAAAAACCATTTAGGCATAAACAAAGACCCATCAACCCAACTTTGGAGCCTAAAATACATGAAGACCTTATAAAGCTTAGGGAAGGAGGAATTATCAAGACAATCAGACATTCATCTTGGGTATCTAATCTAGTACTAGTCAGAAAGAAAAATGGAGATATAAGGCTTTGTGTAGACTTCCAAAACCTGAATGTATCTTCTCTCAAGGACAATTACCCACTTCCAAACATGGAGGCCATGATACAAAGGGTCATGGGTTGTGAGTTACTATCCATGATGGATGGATTTTTAGGTTACAAGCAAGTGAAAGTTAAAGAATCAAAACAATACAATACAACCTTCACTATGCCATGGGGAACATATGTCTATGTTAGGATGCCATTCAGACTCACAAATGTTGGTGCAACATTCCAAAGGACCATGGATGTTTCTTTTTTTGACCTTATTAATGTGATAATGGTAGTCTACCAAGATGATTTAACTGCATGCTCCAAAAAGGTAGAGGATCATGTGGCTCACCTTTTAAAAATATTCTTGAAAGCATTAGAATATGGCATTTCTCTCAATCCTAAAAAGTGTAATTTTGCAGTAACATAAGGAAAGTTACTTGGGCATATAGTCTCTAAGGAAGGAGTAAGGATTGATCCTAAAAGAGTGGAGACCATTGATAAGATACCTATCCCCAAGACTGTTGAGGCTATTCAATCTTTTTTTGGACAAATTAATTTGTAAGAAGATTCATATCAAATTTTGTTGAGATGGTAAAGCCAATATCAAAGATGCTAAAGAAAGGTGCAAAGATTGATTAGACTATTGATGGTATAGATGCATTCATATCCATAAAAAGAGAAATCAAAGAAGCTCTAATATTACAATCTCCAAATTTCAGAAAACCTTTCCAAATCTTTTCATTTGCATCTTATCACACAGTTGTTGCAGTGATGCTCCAAAAGAATGATGAAGGGTATGAGCAACTAGTTTCCTTTTTTAGAAAATCTCTCCAAAATGTAGAATTGAAATATGATATTGTGGAGAAATAAGCCTACACATTGGTAAGAGTTATCAAGGCCTTTAGACCATATTTAGTGGGAGAAAAAGTTATAGCTTATGTTCCTAATGCTATTGTGAAAGATTTATTTTTACAAAGTGAAACACTAGGGAACAAGTGTCGGTGGATAAACAAAATCCACTAGTTTGATATTGAGTTTCAGATTACTAACCTTGTAAGAGGATAGGGATTGGCCAAATTAATGGCTGAAACAAATTTGGAAGGTGCCCAAGTATGTACTATGATCGATGAGGAAAATATGGTCGCTAGTATTGAGTACATGTCATGGTACACTGATATTGTGTACTATCTTAAACATTTGAAATGTATAGAAGGGTTTGATGACAATAGAAAAATAACACTCAAGTTGTAGGCCTCAAAATATGTATTCATGAATGGGGGCCTCTACTAGAAGAATAGGGATGATGTTCTATTTTTGTGCTTAGATGAGCATCAAGCGAGGCATGTTTTGAGGGAAATGCATGAAGGAGTATGTGTGA
This sequence comes from Sequoia sempervirens, assembly GCA_007258455.2. Taxonomy (NCBI): domain Eukaryota; kingdom Viridiplantae; phylum Streptophyta; class Pinopsida; order Cupressales; family Cupressaceae; genus Sequoia; species Sequoia sempervirens. The sequence continues at coordinate 79,227,816 of VDFB02358134.1, forward strand.
GGAACTTCTCAGCAAAAATGATTTCTCATAAGATACTAAGGGTAGGGTACTATTGGCCCAAGGTTTTCAATGATGCACATGACTATACTAGAAAATATGAAGTATGTCAAAAGTTTTCTAGGAAACTAAAATATCAAGGGGAATTATCTTTGAGATCCATGTAGGTAGAGGCTCCATTTCGCCAATGGGGAATTGAATTCATAGGGGAAATTAAAAAAAAATATAGTGGAGGACACAAATGGATATTAGTAGCCACAAATTACTTCACAAAATGGGTGGAAGCTATACCCACCAAGCAAGAAACTAGTAAGGTTGTGACAAATTGCTTATTGGAGAACATCATCACAAGATTCAAAATTCCATCAAGGATTGTAACTAATAAAAGAATGTGTTTTAGGTCAGATGAATTTAAGGGGATTTTCCAATAATATGGTATAGTAATCTCATACTCTTCACCATACCATCCATAGGCGAATGGACGGATTGAATCCAACAACAAAAGTATCTTGAATATCATAAGAAGAATGTTAGATAACAACAAAAAGGCCTGTGATTCTAAGTTGAGGCTTGCTTTATGGGCAGACAAAATCACTATGAAAAAGGCTATTTGTAAATCACCTTTTGAGCTTGTGTATGGAACTTAGGCCAGACTCCCTTTGCATAATCCAATACTAGTGTGCAAGTTCATTTTGGAAGAAGATTTGGACATTCCTGAACCCATGGAGGAGAGGATGAAGGAATTAATGGATCTCAATGAAATCAGAAACCAGGCTCAATAGAATAATAGGAAGAAACAATTACAAATGAAATACTTGCATGACAAGAAGGCTAAAACTAGGAATTTTGAAGTAGATGAAATGATTCTCATGTAGAATATTAGGAGTTAGGACAAAGTAAAGCATGGTAAATTTGAGGCATTATGGTTAGGCCCCTTTGTTATTGTTGGAAAGGGAGGTGAGGATTCATATTATCTCTAAAACATGTTAGGAGAAGACCAAGAATTGCCACTACTTGGGCAGTTCCTAAAACATTTCTTTTCTTGAAGAATATAGAGAGGATTAAGGATTGCCAGTGCATGGAAAATTATTGAAAAACCTCTTAAAATAAAATATTTCCATGCACAGTAGAATAGGTGAGGTCAGGGATTACCAGTGCATGGACGATTCCTGGATAACCTTCTAAAATAAATCTTTTCCATGCATAGTAGTATAGGAATTCATATCGTTTCCACCACTCTTAATTTTCCCTCATTTCCATTACCATCCCATATCACAAGCCACTTGGTATACTCTTCCAGTGATCTAAATTATTGATATGCCCATAGGGGGTATACATCCCCAGTCGAAGCCACTATTGGGACTATAAAAAAAATTAGCCTACACTCATGAATCCCACAAGATTTCCACATTTTGAGTGCAAAGAATAACACAAATTGTAATTATCCATTTCACATGCCATATTCACCAATGATCCCATCATACTTGACCTTTTGACATACCAAAATCCCTCTAGTTATCATTGAGTATGTGCTTCTAAACAAATAGTTCATATCAGCATGACTAGATACATGTCTCTCTAATCCATAAGTCATAGCCTCTCAATTTGAACATTTCTTTCAAGCATGTCATGTCGATAGACCCCCATCGGTAAGAATTTCATTTTTTTTCACTGATATGACAAATGGAAACACATCTGGGAGACATGTACTATCAGAGTGACTTTCTCTTTTCCTTCCAACTTCATATGTTACACTGATGAAAGTAATTTCCGTGAGAGTTTTGATGATTCATTCAAAGGAAGAAGGAAATGAAAGAAATACATTGGGGAGACTAATGAGATGAGAGTAAATTTTAGATCCCTTAGCAATGCCCATTCTCATTCCCATGGTAATATGAATGGATCAAATTTCATCAGGGTGACACTTGGCGACAACTTTGATATCTAGTTGACTTCGTAAATCTCTTCCCGAAGGTGATATGGATTAAAAGGAAAATGAAAAGTCAATTATTCAGCATTAGTAGGAAAACTATTTGATTTTTCTGATCATGAAAGATGATCACTATCTAATGAACATTCAGTTTGGTTCAAATACATAGATTGGCTAGATTTTGAATAAGTCTCACTGATATAATCATTTGATCTGACATTGAGAAATTGAAAAAACCTATTGCATTCATGTTCAAAGTTGGAAATTAATGGCCGCATGGATGTACATTGTATAGATATTCTGAGTGAAAGAAGAATAAGCAAGAATAATTTTTAGGATTGGAAGTGAAAGGAACGAGAGAGGAAGAAGAGGTCAGAAAATTTGGTGTAGCCGAAAGCTTCCAAGTAAGCTTGCGAACTCCTTGTAATTATATTTTCAATTTTGAAGATAAAATGGAGGGTTCAAGCTCTAAGAAATTGAATAGTAGAAAATAGCAAAGTGAGGGTAGGCAGTCTAGGGGTGTAAAACAAAAAATTGAAACAAGGGATGAACCAAAAACAAATGAGAGAAGATTGAACCAAGATCTCATCAACCAATTACCTATTAGGGCCAAAATCCAGGTGTTCTACACAACTTAGGGCTGATGTAGAAAGATTTGAAGACAAGTGTAGGCATGTAGGGGATGTATGGACCCTTATTTGAGGATATGAGCTATTTATGTTTCATTATCATTAGAGGGATAGGTTTGAACTAGTATGCAATCCTTAGAACTTTAACCTAGGAAAATTGGTTGTCCCTAACATATTTTTAAATGTGTAACAAGTAAAACTCCTAGCTACCCACTATAATCCAAACCTCAAGGCTATCTGTAATTCACTGGGTAAACCTTTTATACATGTGTCTGAATTTGCAATTTGTGAAATTTTTGACCTAAACAACACATGTGATGAAATTATTGTATATGAGGCTTTAGAGAAAGAATACCGGAGAATGGATACAACCTATAGAGGGTGAAGATTACCATTGCATAGGCCCAAGACAGATGGAGATCTAGTTCCACTTGATGAAAATGATGGGCCTCCCTTTCATGTCGACTTCTTTGAACCCTATTTAGTGTACACATACTTCTTCGTGTGTCAGGTGCTAGAGACTGAGGCCCCTGAGTTTATGTCAATTGTACTAATGGTGATTGTTGTTGATGTTCAATGCCATAATGCCAAGCCATTTCATTATGCTAATATCTTCAAAGGAATTGATTTAGGACTAATGGCAATTAAAAATGGATCCCCTACACTGCATTTCAAGCATTATTCCGTTTGCATGCATCTAATAATGTATTATGGGAAATAAATAGGGATGTGGCCAGAGGAATTAAGGGTTGCACAATTTGACAAAGAGGTTAAACCACAACCAATACAATTATGGACTGCTATTTGAGATAGCAGATTTGTCAGCTTTAGTTAGGTTCATTTTGAGGATTGTTTTTGTCAAAACATTGTACAAATTTTTCAACTATCCTTGTGAGCACTCATTATTTGATCAAATTAAGAGGTTCCTTAGGCCCAAGGATTTCAATGGACCTATTTAACTATTGGTCACAATTGGGGTAATTAGTACTGTCTTGTGGATGCCACCATGATCAGGGTTTATGGTTTTGAGGATACACCATTTATTTTTCCAAGGATAGTACTAGATAAAATTACATGCTTGGAGATTGTTAGACAAATGGATTACCCAAGTGTTATGAATCTAGGTTCCTTCAAGAAGAGGGCATTCATGCCAAGTACTTTATTCTTTGGAGATTTCACTGTACTTTCAAAAGAGGGGTATGATTTGATTTTGGATAAGATATTGGACTTCAATTTGAAATGGCTCCACCAAGTAAAGGATTTGATATAGAAGGATACATTATTTTTTCCAAAAAAAAGGCATACCTGGGAGGGTATGATCATATACCTTATCCATATGATGACATGATTAGGAACCTAGAAGAGAGGGAAGCTGAAACAACTATTGATGAATATAACATGGGGGTAGAGAAAAGGATAAAAGAAGTACAAGAAGTAGAGCTATTATCCTCTAGTGAGGAGTCATCTGATGATAAAGAATCTCGGGGCCCAACTAATAAAATTTCCAAATTGAGAATTGAGGATTATAAGTTTCCCCTTAGAGAGCAAGAAATTGAAGAGGGTTCTGATACATGCACGAGGAAGATGGCTTATAAATAATTTGTTGCTGATGATGAGTTTCTAAAGTCCCCATAATTTTATATCCTTCTTGTAGAAACATAAAGGGAAAACAATAAAAGAAATTGTTGTAAAGATGACACCAAACAATGAGGATCAACTATTGAATACTTTGAAGTTAAGTGTAGAAAATGAGATGAAAGATATGACTCCTGAGCAAGGAAGGAAATTATTGGAGGAGTCTGGTGTAATTATTTTCCTAGGTTTTGAACTAAATTTTGCTCTTATTTTTGGCTTCTTTTAAGATAATAGTACTACACATAAGCTTAGTCCTGAAGGAGTTACAAAGGTGTATACATGATCAAATTATAATCCTGATGAAGGTTCTCTCATGATCTATGCACTTTATCCTTTGCACAAGAAGTCTACAATTATTTACATTGAAATGAATTTGGCCATGTCATGACATTAGAATTTGGAGAGGTTGATCATGTGGCTACATCTGAGATTGGCATCAATGTTGCTAAATTAAATAAAGCTCAAATCTAGATGTTGATTAAGGAAAAGGATATATACAAAATGAATAATGAGAGGATACTCAAAGATAATGATTTCTTGAAGGATAAGGTTAAAAATACATAGAAATAATATACTAAGCTACTAACTCAAGGGGAGAGTTCACAATTAAAGGATAATGGTGAAGGATCATATGTATAGGATCAAGTAGATAAAGCTAGGTTTGATACAATATTTGCAGCATTTCAGAAAAAGACATGCTAATTTAATGATTTGGATGAATAAGCTATGGTCAATCCATTCTAAAAATCATGCTATATTTCAAGAACACAAAAGGATAAATGACCAAATATAGGATAAAATTTAGGAAATGAAAAAAATAGGTGTTTTTGATAGCGGGACTACCACAAATGGTGAAGATATAGTAAAGAAGCACAAGGACTATTATGAGGAACTCTGAGTGGATGTAAAAGGATTAACTAATGCTACAAAAGTTGGAGTGCCTACATTATTTGAAGATAGTGTAGAGTTGAAGGGTCAGGATGAGTGGACAAGAGATTGCAAGATGATATTGCATAAAGCCATGGAAGTAGCCAAAAGTGAGGAATCAACACTAGATGAATCATTCAAGAACTTGGAGAAAATGGTAACCATGGAGATCACTATGAGAAATGCCACTAAAGATGTTGATACTCACTTAAGACAAGATTATTTAGATCATATTACTAAAGTCCATCTATGGCTTGCTAGAGCCTAATTGTCTATGTTTAATTATTGTTAGTTGTTGTTAGTTTCAAAATACATTTATGAACGGGTGTGTCCTCTTCAAAGTTTGATATATAAATCAGTTACATTGTGATAGAGAGACATAGGCAAATATGGATAGATAGATAGGAGAAGAGTTTCATAATGCTTACATTTCAAAATACTATGTTGCAAGCATAATTTTGAGGAAATCAATGAAAGATGTTTGATTTTGTGGCTTCATATTTGTATCATTTTTTTGTTGAAAATATACAACTATTTGGTTGTATCCAACTTAATATTTCCTTATTATTTAATTTGGTGTATTAGGGATATATGCAATTTATTAAGGCACATTTGTTGTTCTTGTGTGGTGTGATTAATTGGCTTCTTTAAAATAATTAAAACCCTTCTAGTCAATCACAACAATCTGGAAATGTTATTTGGATCAATAAGAAGAACCATATAATTAGGAGAGTATGTGCAAGATCATCATGGAAAAAATAGGCCCTTAAGTTGCAAAAAAATCTGAAAAATCAAAGTTAGGCAACTTGACGTAAAAATTGAATAAGTTATCTATATTATTTCAAAAATATGTAAGAATAGAATCTGTAGAAAACTGAATGTAGTTTCTAAACTACTAGGTTTATTTAAGAAAAAAAATCTATTTGGTGAAAATTTGAAATTTCAATGCAGTAGTACTTAAATTTCAAGGAAAAATAAGAAGTAGGTGTATGTTTGACCACCCTAACCATAATAAAATGATAATATTTTTTAATAATATTTTAGACATAAGTAGAGGACTCATGTCCCAATGTGATGCATAATTTTTTGTAATTTTTTTTCAAGGTAAATAATTAATTATGAATTTTTTCTTACAAGTTTTAAAAAATATAAAAAACTCGTATGTCTAACCACCTTAACTTGGTCAAAACTTCATGAAATTCAATTTTTCTTTTTTTAATCCTATAGTATGTGAAGCATAGAATGTGACGCATGTTTTGGATTCAAAAAATGTGATACCATTTGAAAGCTATAGATGTTTTTCAATCAGTCTATAAATTAGGACTTTAGTCATAATTTGAATAGAAAATGAATAATAATTACTTATTAAATTCAAAGTAAAGCATAATTTATAATGGTGGAAAGTTGAGAATCTCCTTTAAAAACCCTTTTCATTTCATCAATTTTGGATAAAAAAGAAGTCATTAGCCACATACCCATCATATTGCCACTTTTTGGCCCATCATGATCCTGCACATACCTAGGATTTCCATTTTGTCTCCAATTTGGTATCATTTTTTGTTCCTGCATAGTTTATTCAATTGGTTCCTTCAAGAAAGTATTCAAATCCTTTTGATAAATCATAAGTAACCTAGTTGTGTTAGTTGGATCCATAACTAGAGTTTGTTAATCACTTTTCTTGGACATTTATACAAGATATAAACCAACATAAGTGTGCCAAAAAGTTTGAGTTACAACCAATACAATTCATTCATTCTAGATCTTCATTTGATTCCATTTACCCAACAAGGCACTAGTCTTTCCCATTTCATCCTTTAATTTTATCAAATTTTTTTTCAAGACATTACATTTGTTAATTGAACATATTAATAAACTCCACCTCGATATTGCTTATACAATTTGTACCAAATTAGGCTTACATCTCTCCACTCTCAATTTCCATTGTGGGAAGATTGCTCAAGTAGGAAACACATAGTTTAGGTTTTCTTCATTTGCATAGGTACACCCACCTAGGTATGGTAGAGCCTAAAGAGAAGAAGGCTCAAATAACCAATTGGCTTTATTCATTAGCCTAAAACATATCAAGATCTTGGAAACATCTTGAGGTTTTCCAACTAGCATTTTTGAGACCTAACACACTCTTAAAAAAGTGTAAGCCGAATATGGGATAACATCCCCCCAATTGTGATCAAATCCCAACTCAAGCATTCTTTCCTTGGGTCTTAAGAATTCATGTAGGGCCTTGGGAATTCTATGTGCATTCATTACTAGGGCTCTCTTTAACTATGAAGAAAACAAGTTCTGAAATGTCACATAGTCATATTTCTCGTCATCCTTGTCAAGGACAGTAGTCCAACACTGAGTAGGAACTACAAGGTACCCTCCATCTTATCCAAAGTCATATTCTATACAAAGTAAGATTCACCTTTGAACAAGAGCATATGCATTAACAATGAGTACCAACTAGACCTTACTCCACCCACACCTTTGTTGAAACTTATCAATCTCTCATGAATTTTTTTTGCAAGAAACCCCACATAGTCATATACTTTGCAATATTGGGGGTGCTAAATATGGGCTACCATATACATCCATTCCATAGGAATTCCAGTGATAGGATCATAAACAATTATCTTGCACATGGAGTAAAAAGTTCTTTGGAAGTAAGGAATAAAATAACTAACAAGAAAAGGCTCCTTATCAAATTGCCCCAATGTAATTCTTCAGCCCCCAATTTTGTCTAAATACCTTGGCAGTATGTGGACTCTGAATGCAATATTAGTCTTATTATATTCCTCCCTAAGAATGTTTTCATTAATTTTAGGCATTTCATCACTCCACCTGGTGAGTTTGAAGACATGAGCAATTTCATCCTTTGTAATTTTAACCATTTCCTTCCCATCACATGTCTGTACAATCCTTATAACTAGATCATAATTTATGTCTATTTCTTTAAGTAAATCAACATCCATGTAGACATTATTTACAATCAACTTCACTAGGTCACAATTCCAGGGGTTACCAATTAGAATACCCATGTTTCTATTTTTGAACCAACCAAAGAATAATTCCCACCTAGTGTAAGGTAATCTGGCATCCCTAATAGAATTGTTTTTGTCGATCAATCCCTCAACTACTTGTGGACCTCAAAGAAGTGGCTGACCCTTAAATTTTTCACTAATTGAGGGTGGTAGTTGGCCAATAAGGTCTTTACTCAAAAGTATTTTTGTAAAAATGTCTTCCCCTTTAGATGAATATGCTTTTGATTTTACTTTGGGAGTCATTATACAAAATTATTACAAAGCAAGGTTTATGGTTTCTTGGAACAAGACTTACGGCTTAGATAATGGTTTGACACGAATTATAAAAAAGTAGGATCAACAAATTCTTTTTTATGAACGTCAAACCTTAAAATGAAAAATGAAGAACACCCTACCTAATAGAGAGGCTTGGGTACCACAATTTATCAATAATTTTGATGGGGAGGAAATAATTCACATATTAGTTTTTCACAAGTTGATAACCCTAACGTCGATGTCAGAAAAGCCTCAAAATTGTAGCACAAGCTCTCCAAATGTGTAGAATATCTTCATAATGCTCAATTATACTTTTAAGATAGGTTTTAATAGCTATGCAACCTCCTGCTTTGGTAGCTTGACATCCTTTCAACTATTAAGGCTCACTAGTGTGAACCAAAATGAATCACTTTCCTTCAAACTAAACTTGGAATACTAGCCATTGATCTTGCATGCATGTTAGTTGATGGATGATCTAGATTTAGTCAGCTTGATTTGAAAAATTTGATTGTATGCAACTGTAATAATCATTAAATGATAGTAAGCCATGTGGAACCACTTGTTGATGATCCATGGGCTCCACCATTTCTTTATCATTGCAGCCAAAATCCACATGCCCTCTTCCCCTCTCCCTCGTGAGTCTTAACCCATGTGTAACTTTGATCAGCGAGGAGATAGGGAAGGGTTGAGATTAAATCTCATGAATTTGATATAATCACACGTTAATCTAAGACCAATTTCCGTGGCATTATTCTTTTGACATAATCAATGACCCAAATTAAAATATCTTGGATATCATTAAAACATGTGCCACACATATCCCTTTAGTAACACACATTTTATTATCCATGCCTTGTGCTAAAATATTTGCTTAATAAATATCATTACTCCAATTTCTTCCACACCCTCTAGGTTGTTCCACATGGAAATCCCCCACCTCCTTGTTGAGAACCAGGTAGTAGGGGTGGGACCCACATGGGATAGTGAGGAGTGGTCAAGATTTACCTACATCACCCACTATCAACCATAGATTCCCTTCAAATTTTTTATTGTTGACTGCTTGGAAATATTGGACCCACAATTAGACAAGACACACAGAAACTGCTTGTTAGCCCATGTGATTATTTTAATGGAAAATGAATATGAACGGGGTGGTGGGAAGTGGCCAACATGTGGCCACATCATTGAATGACCACCACTGATTTCCTTTTAATACTGTCCACAATCTTTAACAAAGGGACTGGTCCCTCCAATGGATAGGATACATGGCTTACACCCGCTAGCCTATAAGAATAAAATAATAGCCAATGAAATAGAATGGGTGTGCACGGAATGAAAATTATTTTCTCATGATGATCAAATGTTCATCATGGATTTTAATATATACACATACTGAAATCGTTAGTTTTTAAAATGAGGGGCCACCTAGGTTGATGGGACCATGACCCATGGGATTAAATATTCCAAGACTTAAGTCATTTTGGTGGGAAATATTTCACCAGACTTATGAAATATTAAAGCGATGGTAAAATAATTGACAATTGGAAAACCAAAATTAAGGGGCCAATAATCTTAGGGATTCTGATGGAATAAGATGTAACTTAAAATACTGGGAACCAATAGTAAGAAGTCAATGAAAAAATAGAACCTTTGAAAGGTTATAAACTCAAGGGTTTTTAAAGAAGGGTCCCAAATAACATAAAACCCTAAAACAGTGATAGTAGAAAAAACCCTAAGCCCTCAGACATAGATCTAACCCAAATTTCACAAAATTTTGAGATGGAAAATAATAATTTTATGGGTTCCATCAGTATACTTGAAGATCATTTGAAGTGTAAAGTTGCAAAGTTTCATTGCAATGTTTTTATCTTCCTGGAAACTCACCTATAGGTCAAATTCTAAAGTTTTAGAACCTGAGATATGAGAAAAACAAAGTGAAAACATCAAGCCTCATGACCACATTAAGAGATTCCATAAATTTAGAGTGGGACTAAGTCTTCACCTAGGGAATCTTAGTCCTAATGTTATTTTTTAGAAATTATTTCAGATCTGGTTCTGAAATCTAAATATTTTGCATCTACCCCGAAAAGAAGCAGTGGGAATAAGAACATAGTAAGGGTTTCTTAGTCCTCCATAGCATTTTTTGACAACATTCTTGCATTTCCAGAATCCTTGTTGCATTTCCAAAATTCCTAGGTACACACATCCTAACTTCCTATTGAAAATTTCATCATTTGCATTCATCATTTAGCTTGCATTGTTAGGTTTTGTAGGTTGAATGTTAAAGTGTCTTTTCCAACTTTTTCTTGGTGGTGAACCCCTTCCTAGGTCTTCCTTGTTGAGAATTGACTCACCCTTTGGGTTCATAGTCAATCAAATTAGGGTTCCTAGGACATTATTGAGTGGCCTAGATAAAATTGGAGTGGGCATTTTTCATCCAATTTCCCCCGTATTTATTTACGGTTCATTTTTGTGAACCTGACTTTTTTGAGCATTCATTTTCTGATTTGGAGTTCATTAAAGTTCTAGATCTAGGTTTCATTCATTCTTGCATTGCATCTTGCATTAGTGAAATTTCATCTACGGTTTCTTACATTTGCATTAGTGAAAGTGCATATAGGTTGCATTTTTTCTTTCTTGCATCATTTCATTTCATTGAAAAAATAAAAATTGTACTATTAGTCATCCTCATTGCATTTAGAAACATTGTTATTACATTCAAAATTAAAAAAAATGCATTCAATTTTGCATTCAATTGGCTATCACTAGTTACTTTTTCTTGCATCCATTTGCACATTTGTTTGCTTCTAAACATCAACATCTTGAATAGGAAACCTCTGAACATTGTAAACACTCCATATTCTACTATTTTTCTAATAAAAACCTCTGATAGGACTAAAATTCCCTTTCTATCATCTTAGTCCCTCTTAGGGTTTCTGGCTCAAAACCTTTTCTTTGTTGTTTTCTATCTACTCTAGTCCTTGGAACCTCAAAATTTCACCAATAGTACCAGGAAACCCTTACTAGTGTCTTAGTCACTGTTTACTTTGACTTTCCATCTTTTAGGGTTTGAAATTTCTTTTTTGTGCTTCTATTTATTGCTTCATTTTTTTGTTATAGTTTGCAGAATTACTATTATTCCAATTTCTTTCATTTCAACTGTAATTGCAAGCATAGGATATTGTGTTCATTGCACTTTCTTTTATTTATCTCTTGCATGAGTTGTACTACTACTAATACTGTGGTTAGATGAAGTGTGAGACTCATGGAATCCTATGATAAAACACTCATTGTGGATCTTAGGTTATCTAGCTCTCTTTCTTCTAGTCTTGGTATTAGTTCACTAGGTATGGACCACACCTTTGATACCTCTTTTGGTATGCTTACCTTACATACAAGTGCCATGCCAAGTGTTCAAACAATGGTTGATCATATCCCTCAAGAAAAGATAATGAAAATGAATGAAGACCTAACTCATTTACAAGATATCATGAGTATTGAAAACATTTCCAACACTAGTATACCTACCATAGATAGTACTCATCACATTATGGAAAGTGATGAAGGATTGGAAGTTGTGTGTAACATAGCTGACATCTTTGGAAAACATCTTCCTTCCACCAACAATGGTGCACAAGCTTCACAAAATGTGTAAAGCCAAGAAGGAAATCAAACTCCCCCCCATTCAACCATAACCTTTATTCCCACCTATACCATTCCTCAAATAACTACAACAATGCAACCAACTAGCAATATCCTTCCTACCTAGAACATTTCCACTGGTGCTCCTTATACCTACGTGGCATCTAATCTTATATCTCCTCTCATAAACAATACATTCACTGGTCCTTCCAACACATACACACCACCACCATACACACCTTCATCTCAAACCACAAGCAATGACCCTATCATCAACCACCTTTTACAAATCCTTTTATCCATTCAATGTCAAATTTCCACTATAAATCAAAATCAAAATGGTCCACCTTCATACTATGTCAAAAGCAGCCCACTATCTTTGGAGATATTGAGAACTTTGGTGCCAAAAGGTACAAAGATCCCTAGATTTTATAAATATGGAAGAAAGGGAGATCCTACAAATCATGTCAATTCCTTTACTACATTGTGTAGTGACTTTATCCTTGAGGGAAAAATTTTGGCTAAGCTTTTTCCCTGATCCTTGAAAGATATTGCCTTGGACTAGGTTTTTGCATTACCAAATAACTTAATTTGTTCATTTAATGAACTTGCTGAGGCCTTTATTAATCATTTCCAAGTGCATATGGTTCCTAAAACGACCTTGGTTGATTTGATGAGAGGCAAGCAAAATGATGGTGAAAAATTCACTGACTTTATTTCATGTTACCAATCACTTTATTCCCAAATTAGTGTGAAGATTCTCTATTCTCACCTTCAAAATATTTTCATAGAAAATTTACAAAGCAAGATAAGAGACAAGCTTACCATGAAGAAATTCCCTTCCTTCATGCACTTATGCACTGTCCTTCAAGATTATCAGAATTTAGTAGGTAGTAGTGAACCAAAAACTACCTCTACCCATTCCAAAAAGTCTGAAGCTTCAAACCAAAACTCCTACCATCCTTTCAAAAGACAAAATAAAATTTTCCTTCAACTAAATTCCACCTCCCAACCTACCCAACAGGTTGATACCCAAGTAGCTACTATAAAGAAGAGGAATCCTTATATCTTTGGGGATCTACAATGATAATTTACTCCCTTACCCAACACACTTCACAATATCATGAATCAACTATTAAACAAGAACATTCTTATCTTACCTCCCATTCAAACCCTTGAACCTAGCAAGTCGTTACCTCTGAGCTTTAGACACAAATCAAATTGTGCTTATCACGAACAAAAAAGACATGATACAGAACATTGCAAGTGTCTTAAACATCTTGTCCAAGACCTCATTGAATATGGCCATCTTTCCATTGGAGGTGTTAGTGATCAAGGAAATAATTATGTAACACCTCCTAACCAAAACTTGCAAATATTTACCAATCCCATGTGTAACCATAATATTTCATTTGTTAAGGCTAGTGAAACTAAGCCCAATGTGATGAAAATTGACACTAATGATGAAAACATGAGCAATAATGAACAAAATCCTATGGATGATGGTGAAAAGAATTCTAAGGATAATAATGACCAAAGTCATATTAATACAATGATAGGAGTGATTGACATCGAGCCTCGTAAATAGAAAACCATAATTCCCACTGACATTACTTTCTCTTTAGAAGAAACAATCAAACATACACTTGATGGTCCTCTTTATATAGCCATTAGAATCAACAACAGGCCCACTCTTAGGATTTTAATTGATCCTAATTGTGGAGAGAATGTGATCACAGAAGAACTCTTATATGCGCATGAACTTACTGTTGCCCAATTTTCACCTACGGGCTCATCAGGCAGGACAAATTGTGTTGCAGGTATTCATAAAGGCCAAATGGGGAATTTGCATCAAGGGTTAGATTATGTACCTAAGGTTATTTCTCAAGGAGCTAAGTTGGAAAGTCTGCTTCAGTCAAGTTCGGCATAAAATTATTCTAAGGAGAAAGTCAGAAAAACCTTCTAGTTGTCTTGCCGACTAGCAGGGGTTCTATTCATTTTGAAATGTCTCAGTCAGCCAAACATTTTCATCACTATGAGGTTTTGTATCTTCCTCCTCATGGGAAGTATCTCGTCGACAGGAATGGATGTATCAGTGAAGGGAGTCATCATCGGTGTAATGTCTTTCCAATCAACCACAGTCTGGCCAAAAGAATGGAGCTCTTGCAAAAAGGTTTTGGGCTCACCGTGATCTCTCGCCGACAAGTGGTGGTCTCCTCAAAGGAGGGCCTGAGCTCACCAAGACATGAAGGCTTCAGTGTGAGGTCTCTATGACCATTGAGGAGCATGGCGAAGTAGCTGTCATTGGGATGAGGTCTTCCTAACTCAGGGGAGGTCTTGCCAAAAAGAGATTGTTATCGGGGAAAGGGACCCTTTTTTGCCATGAGGTCCTACCGATAGACGAGAGTCTCAGTGACAGATCATTCACAAGGCTATCGATAGGGAGGAAAAATATTTCCATCGGTAAGAGGTCTAGCCCAGGGAAAAAGTCTCACCGATAGGGTGGAATCTTGCCAAATTGAAGTGGCATCGGGGAAAGATTTGAGTTCATCGTAATGTCTCGGTGACCAAGCAGGGTCTTGCCGAAGGATTTAGGATTGGCAAGAGATCTTTCGAACTAATGAAGGTCTCCCCGAAATATAGTGAGCTTGGGGAGAATGGAAGAGCTCGCCTTGACGTCTAGCTAACCAAGTGTAGTCTCTCCAACAATGAAATGGGCTCACCTAATGGAGGCATCTTCGCCATTAGGTCTCACCGATAGCGAAAGTCTCGTCGAGAGGGATTCATATCAGCATAATTTTTTTCTAAAGACCGATGGTCTCAGCAAAAAGGTTTGAGCTCATGAAGAGAGGAAGGTTCCTTCACCATGATGTCTCGCTGATAGAATTTTCCTCGCCAATGAAGGATGCATCGGTATAACTTTTGAGGGCTCGTTATGATGTCTAGCCAACAGTGATAGTCTGGGAGACAATTTTTTATATCAATGTGAATTTTACAACTCGCTATGATCTCTTGCCGATGATTGTGAGCTATGCCGATAACTGTCAAGGGGCATAATTGCATTGGGGAGACATGACCAGTGTCTCACCGACATGCGATTCTGGCTGAATGAGCTTTTGACATCCTGAAGAGGCTTGTGTAGCATTTGTTCGACCAATTAAAGGAAGCTACAAGCAAGCCATGGCAGTTTGACTAGTGAGAAGAAGATCAATAGAGAGAAAGCGACGTGGATTTTTTCTGAGCCCAAGAGCTTTCAAAGCAGCTTAGCAAGGAGGTTCAAAGGTGGACAAGAAGACCAGGAAGTTAATGCTATAGTTGCAAAAGATCAAGGTC
The DNA here is from genome assembly GCA_007258455.2 of Sequoia sempervirens. NCBI lineage: Eukaryota > Viridiplantae > Streptophyta > Pinopsida > Cupressales > Cupressaceae > Sequoia > Sequoia sempervirens. The sequence goes on from VDFB02358134.1 coordinate 79,243,205, forward strand.
ATTCCTGGAGCAATTCTTTACCGACATGGATAGCAGGGATTCACTTGAATGCAACATTAACTTCATTCGAAAAGATCTAGGGGAAGATTTTTTTGAAGGCTGATATTTTGTAAGCCATGGGGGGTCAACATCTTTTGGTACATATGGATTTTTTTCCTCTTTGTAAAGGAGTTCGAATGATGCATTCTCATGAGTTAGTGATTTTAACAATTCATTCTCAGCTAATGTATGCTTTGTAACTCATTTTGATTCTGGAATATAAAACACAGAGTTTACCTTAGAAGCTAGTGTTAGTGTTCATTCTACTCTCATTTCTATATTTTTAGATTATGCAATTTTTCAACTGTGCTTTTCTAAGTCTGCATTCATACCTTAAAGCTGTGAAATTTATCTTTCCTTCTTAAAATATGTATGTAGATCAAGCCTTTTTAAGAATGATGCATAAGTTCAAAGAGGTTATGTTGAGTAAATGAAATAACTACCATTAGTTTTCTAGTGTATGTTCATCTTGTTTTCATTTCATGATCTCTTATCAGTTTGATGTATCACCATAGTATTTAGTTTTATTTTTATGCACTCCCTCTCACTTTTCCTTTACAGAATCAGTAGTTTAGGTGACACCAAAAGGAAGTCAGCCTTCTCTGGAGGTTGACCTCTTTCTACAAGTGACCCATAGCTTTAGAAGTCTTCCCATGTCACACTAGATTATTGAATTTTACTTTCAATAGGGTGCGAAATCCAAGTTGATAATAGTTTTTGGCATGCTCGGTGGGACTGTTGAACAGACAGTTTGAAAATTACATGTCTATTATTGGTTTTTGATATGCAACCAGTAAGATTCAAGATTTTCAGTGGTTAACATCAACATATCATGGTGACTCCGTATACCAGTCTATCATTGAGGAATTTAAAATATTGAGAAATCTGGTGTTTTTCTCAATAATATTAGCCTTTGGAGGTAGCGTAAATAGCACCATGGCGACTCCAATTTAAGATCAACTAGTTTCAGCAGCCCAGGTACCTACAGATAAGGAGGTTTGCTATCCATACTTGCTTATGCTTCATATTTTACCTTGCAATGTCTAGTTATCAGCAATATAGTGGTCATTCTCCTCCATTTCATGAAAATTTAAGTTCTGGGTCTCCAGACAACCTTTCTCCTCATTGCAACCAACATTTTTAGATATCCTACCATGCTTTCCATCCTCCCACCCCTACTCAATTCCCCTCATAGCATATTAATTCCACTTGGAGCCAGCCTTGTAGCCTCCTGAGTCAGTCCCAAAATTCTAACAATGCAGATATCGAGTTGGGTAGCATCAAGTAGATGTTGCAGTTTCAAAGGTGGATATTAGACATAGAAAGGGAAAATGAGTATAATATGCAGCAGGATGAGCTTGTTAGTCAAGCTTATATTCATCAGCAGGAGGTTGAGACACAAAGAGGATCCTATTTAGTACAAGAATTTGAACAAAGTCAGTCCAACTCTCTTGAAGAACAACTTTCTCAAATGCCCCAATCAGTTGCTACCTTTCCAAATCCTTTCTTTGACAAAGGGCTTCACTTTCCATAGTTCAGTGTTCCAAGTTTTGAACAGAATGAGTTTTCTATCAAAAATAAAATAGAGGAAGAGCAGCCCATTGATCTAGATAGCTTACTCTTGTGGGAAAGGATTAAAAAGGTAAATCCTTTACATCTATCTATAAAGTGTTTTCAATTGCATCAGCAAAGGATTGAACAACTAGAAGACATCAAACATTTTGGGTAATTTTCGATTGATGACACTCAGCAAAACACAATAGAACATGTGAAGACAATGTTGAATCAAATTCATTGCTGAAACCCTTAGATTTTGATTCATTTAAAAAAATCTTCTAATGATTTTTATAAGATGGCTGAAGCTAGAATGCAAGAGTTGTCAATTGAAGATCTTCACTTGCAGATAGAGGATGCCCAAGTTTCACTGGAAAAGGAGCCACATAAAGAAGAGCAATTGACTTCTTTATTTGACCAACTACCTGGTTATGTTGAGCAAGTGGAAGAGAGCAGGCAGGTTCCTGATTTACCAGTTGATTTGGAACAACTAGAGAATATTGTTGACTTGTTCGATGAACTTCCTCAATTTTTTGATGAAGATGAAGATCTCACATGCATGATAGCATCTATGCTTGGTATGGAGCAACTAAATGATAAAAATCATCTAGATTTAATGCAAGATTATGAGTTAGATGATATCATAGAAGCTTTTTGTTCTAACATAGATGATGAGCTAGTATCATATGAAAGGGAAGCATGTGATCAACCCATTCAAGTCAGTGAGACTATTGAAAAAGTTGAAGAAGGTAATGCTTTGCAGCCTATGAACTTATTTGATGAGCTACCCCACTTTGTTGAGGAGGAGTTATATTTTATCATGGACAAAAAGCATAAGGAACAATAGTTTGAAGATTTGTTTTTAGCTATCCAACAGGGATATCAGCTCCTTAGTCAAGAAGATCCAACCATAAAAAACATTAATGGTTTATTTTTAGAGACTATTATACATGATGCAAAGAAGCAGGACTCCTTTTTCATTGCAGAGCTGAAAGAAAGAACATCTAATCCTACTATAAACAATAATAGAAAAATATTTCAAGAAGATCATATTGTAACAGTCAATGAACAACCTGCATGTTACCTCCAACCAACATCTTTTCAAGGAAAACATGAAGTCTGTAGAGATCAACAAGGGGCTGAAAGTTACAAGTTCAGTGTCCCGACAAGGGGATGTCCTATTAGGCATCTGGCTCAGTTGAAGGATACTCAAAAGGGGTTTCCATTTCAATTACTTACTTGGGAGCACAAGATTGAACATCAAAAGTCATCAATGTAGGTGGCTTACCATATTCAAAATAGCTACAGGCACCTCTTGTCTAACATAGAAAAGGAGGCAGTTTTCATGATTGAGGAAGTGTTTAATCTATGCACTCAACATCTACTTTTTTGTTGGACAATTTGCAAGTAGGAAGCACATCCTATGTTGGTGAGAAAGGGAATTTTTTTTCTCACAACCAGTAAATGGTTATGTCTGATCACTACCACCACTGGGTAGTATAGGATAGAGTAGTTGTAGCTTTAGTTTTTTGCTTGCAATAAGTGCCCCATGGCACTTTTCATTTCAATTTTGTCACATTTTCAATAAAGTGCAGTAGTTGCACATTGTTTTTCAGGCTCTATCTTCAACATAGTTGCAGTAGTTCTTTTAGTTGATTTGGTTTGAAGCTAAGTTACAAGGTTTTTAGAAATTTGAAGAGCAGAGCAACGACTCCATGCCCAATGGATAGGCTTAGGCTACTGGTTCTCATGTTTAGTAGGAAAACATCCAGCTAAGGTCACCAAAAATTTTGCCCAATTTTCACCTACGAGCTCATTAGGTAGGACAAATTGTGTTGCAGGTGTTCATAAAGGCCAAATGGGGAATTTGCATCAAGGGTTAGATTATGTACCTAAGGTTATTTCTCAAAGAGCTCAATTGGAAAGTCTGCTTCAGTCAAGTTTGGCATAAATTTCCTCTAAGGAGAAAGTCAGCAAAACCTTCTAGTTGTCTTTTTGACTAGTAGGGGTTCTATTCATTTTGAAATGTCTCGGTCGAACAGAAATTTTAATTGTTGTGAGGTTTTGTATCTCCCTCCACATGGGAAGTATCTTGCCAACAGGAATCGGTGAAGGGAGACATCATCGACATAATGTCTTGCCAATCAACTGCAGTTTGGATGAAAGAATGGAGCTCTTGCCAAAAAATTTTGGGATCACTGTGATCTCTCGCTGACAAGTGGTGGTCTCCCCGAAGGAGGGCCTGAGCTTGCAAAGAGAGGAAGGATTCGGTGTGAGGTCTCGGCTACCATTAAGGGTCTTGACAAAGTAGTTGTCATCAGGATGAGGTCTTGCTGACCCGGGGGAGGTCTTGACAAAAAGAGATTATTATCGGGGAAAGGGACCCTTGTTCGCCATGAGGTCCTACCAATAGATGAGAGTCTCGGTGATAGATCATTCACAAGGCCGTCAGTAGGGAGGAAAAATATTGCCTTCAGAAAGAGGTCTGCCCTAGGGGAAAAGTCTCACTGACAGGGTGGACTCTTGCCAAAGTGAAGCGGCGTCGACAAAAGATTTGAGTTCACTGTAATGTCTCGGTGACCAAGCAGGGTCTTGTCAAAGGATTTAGAATCGGTGAGAGGTATTTCTGACTAATGAAGGTCTTGCCAAAATATAATGAGCTCGGGGAGAATGGAAGAGCTTTCCATGATGTCTGGCCGACCAGGTGTAGTCTCCCCGAAAATGAAATGGGATCACCTAATGGAGGCATCTTTTCCATGAGGTCTCATTGATAGCAAAAGTCTCACCTAGAGGGATTGATATCAATGTAATGTCTTTCTGAAGATCGATGGTCTTGGAAAAAAGGTTTGAGCTCACGAAGAAAGGAAGGTACCTTCACCATGATGTCTTCACAATAGTGTTTGTCTCACTGATGAAGGATGCAGCGGTATAAATTTTGAGGGCTCGCCATGATGTCTGGCTGACAGTGATAGTCTGGGCGACAATTTTTTTATATTGGTATGACTTTTGCAACTCACTATGAGTTCTTGCCGATGATTGTGAGCTATGCTGATAATTTCTGAGGGGCATAATCACATCAGGGAGACATGACCAGTGTCTCACTGACATGCAATTCTGGCTGAATGAGCTTTTGACCACCTAAAAGAGGCTTTTGTAGCATCCATTTGACCAATCGAAAGAAGCAACAGGTGAGCTATGATAGTTTGACTAGTGAGAGGAAGATCAATAGATAGAAAGCAACGTGGATTTGATCTGAGCCTAGGAGCATTCAAAGCAACTTAGAAAGGAGGTTCGAAGGTGGACAAGAAGACCAGGAAGTTAATGTTGTAGTTGCAAAAGATCAAGGAGGTCATTCCTGGAGCAATTCTTCACTGACATGGATAGGAAGGATTCACTTGAATGCAACATTAACTTCATTCGAAAAGATCTAGGGGCATATTTTTCCAGAAGGACAATATTTTGTAAGCCCTGGGGGGCTGACATCTTTTGGTATATAGGGCATTTTTTCCTCTTTGTAAAGGAGTTCGAATGATACATTCTCATGAGTTAGTGATTTTAACAATTCTTTCTTATCTAATTTATGCTTTGTAACTCATTTAGATTATGGAATATAAAACACAGAGTTTACCTTGGAAGCCAGTGTTAGTGTTCAATCTACTCTCATTTTTGTATTTTTAGATTATGCAAGTTTTCAACTGTGCTTTTCTAAGTCTGCATTCATACCTTAAAGCTGTGAAATTTATCTTTCCTTCTTAAAATATGTATGTAGATCAAGCCTTTTTAAGAATGATGCATAAGTTCAAAGAGGTTATGTTGAGTAAATGAAATAACTACCATTAGTTTTCTAATGTATGTTCATCTTGTTTTCATTTCATGATCTCTTATCAGTTTGGTGTATCATTATAGTATTTAGTTTTATTTTTATGCACTCCCTCTCACTTTTCCTTTATAGAATCAGTAGTTTAGGTGACACCAAAAGGAATTCATCCATCTTCAGAGGTTGACCTCTATCTACAAGTGACCCACAACTTTAGAGGTCTTCCTATGTTACACTGGATTGTTGAATTTTACTTTCAACAGGGTACGAAATCCAAGTTGAAAAAACTTACTCAAGATAGATATGATAAATCAAAAGAATGGATTAAAATTCATGATGGTTTTTCTTGTGCTATGATGGGCTTGATCACACTCCCTTTACAATTAGGAACAAACGAATTAAATACATATCATTCTCTATCATCTCTAATTTGGACCGCATTCATGTGAAGTTAGGCTACAAATGGCTTCACTCCATGAATGCGGTCCCATCTATTTTCCATAAGTGCTTAAAGTTTCCAGTCAACAATTAAATACACTATGAACCATAGTGGCTTTAGATCTTTGTCTTCATGTGGAAGTTTTTCCTTAGATTATTTTTGGCTTGAGACCATGGAACCTATAAGACCCCATGAGGACTTCCTTTTCCTATCCTACTAAAAATTTAAAGAAAAATGCATAGCTATATTATCCCTTGAGAATTTTCCTCCTCCTATGCTTGAACCTCCACCACTTCAAGTAAACAATGTTGAGCTTAAATCCCTTCTGACTAATCAAGACCTATCCATAAAAAATCGCTTACCTATTTCCTACAAAAGGCCAAGAGAAAACCAAACAAGTCCTAATCTACCTCCTAAGAAAATTTATAAATCCAAAGAGAAAGTGGCTCACCAACCTTCCATGGTTTCTTTCATTCTTCCCTCACAAGAAGAAAAGGAACCTATGGTTGAAAAATCCACTCCTACACAAACGTAACTTGAAAACCATAATAAAAGAAACATAAATTCTAGAGAGTGTAGGCTTAGACGTTGTGCTATTTCTTGAAAGATGAATGAAGAGAACAATATTGAAAATCAAAATCTGAACTTGACATAAGCAATAAATGATGAGCCTCTTCCTTTACATGAAAAAATAGATCCTATGTCTCCAACATAACAAGGAGCAGTGCCTTATATGGATATTATTATTCATCCTCCTATTGTGGTTAACTTGGATGATGATGAAGAAACAAATAAAATTGATGAACAAGTACATAGTGAGTTGAATTTTTTATTTTCCTCTTCCATGAGCTTAAATGATAACAACCATGATGATCCTCCTAAACTGAGTGATGCACTATGTATTGAACTTGGTGATTCTCCTAATACATCACTTGGAATTTTACCTCTTGCTAGTGATCTACATTCTGCTATTTTGAACAAGATTGGGATGTAGATGACCTACTGGATGGTTGACTCACATCTGATTTACTAGTATTTTTCTTTCCTTTTTACTTTCTTTTTGTTTGATTGTATGTGTGTAATGTGATCCCCCGTATTGTTTTCTCTGATGTTTCCTCTCTCTATGTGCATTCCTATTTTTGTACCTTCATTCTTCTATATTCCTTAATTTTTTCACCTTTTCATTGGTCTTTATCTTTTATTTTCATTTATCTTTTCATTTTTTCTTGTGTTTTCCTTTTGGGGATGACGCAAGGCATCGAGACACCCTATGTCTCTTCCATGTTGACCCAAAATATTTTTTCATTATCTTTTCTTTTCTTTTCATTTTTTTCTTTTTTTCTCCTTTTGGGAATGACACAAGGTGTCGAGAAACCCTATGTCTCTTCCATGTTGACCCAAAATATTTTTCTTTTTTCTTTTGCTCTCTTTGTGTCATTCTTCCAGTTTATGTGTATTTGGGGAATGATGATAGTTTTGAGCTCTCAAATATCATTGCAACAAACACATATAATGACCCCAAATCCATAGATTCCTTATTTGTTTCTAAGGGGAAACCCTCTTTTCCTTCTCCTTTTTCATGTTTTGGCTACTTTAAAGTAATTTCTTACGGCATGGTGTTAGAAATTTCTTTAAAGTGGGGGGCATACATTGGTATTATTTTTGCATGATTTCACTTGCATTTTTTCTCATGTTCCTTGTGTTATCTTCCTCCTTTTGATGCATTCTCTGTTGGGGGTGTCATTGGGTTTGATTTCCTCTTAGATCATGTTATTTACATATCCTCTCTTGGAAGTATGAGACCTTGCACTTTCCCTTTCTTGGAGACATTAGGTACAATGTTCCCCATGATGATACCTTGCACTTGTCCTCTCTTGGAAACATTAAGTACAATGTTCCCCAGGATGATACCTTGTATTTATCCTCTCTTGGAGATGTTAAGAATGATGTCACATAATATTAAGACCTCACATGAACAAAGTAAAATCCCTTCGAACATCCCTCTCTCTTGTTGCATTTTATTTTTGTACCTTATTAAAGTCATGGAGGTATAGCTTTGACATGGTCCCATTGGGCTCACATAGTGAACAACTAGCTTCACTAGCCCTTGCGAGCGTACATTTTATTTTTGTCCTTATCATAGTCATGGGGTATGACGTTTATATGGACCTCTTGGGTCTCACCTAGTGAACAACTAGCTTCACTAGCCCTTGTGAGCATGCACTTTGTTTGCATAATGGACAATGTGTGCCACTTGTAAACCTCTTTTGGAAAAAGAGCTAGACCCAATCCACAGTGTGTTGGATGGCCAGTCGAAGCTTGTTCCATTGCATTTTTCCTTTTTATTTTTCCTATCTTTGATGGTGTATGCTTGTGATCTATTTATGACTTAATATATCATCTACATGCATGTTCCTTTGTGCCTATAGTGGTTTTCCATAGGATATTGATCCTAGGGGCTTGGACACCCTCTTGATTATTGTCATCCTATCTTACTAGAATTTGTACATTTGAACCCTTGTTGATTGTGTGGTTGGAAACTTTAGTGTGAGTTTGAAGCAAGTTCATCTTCTCACTAAAGTGGGGGCTAAATGTAGTGTAGTAAAATCCATACCCTTTCATTTTCACACTTGTTTAGACCCTCCTTGCTTTATTTATCCCTATTTATGTCTTAATTAGTCCTATTTTGTATCCACAAGCTTAATGAATTATATCTTTTTATGGATAATCCCAATAAACTTCAATGGATAAATGATAATTTAATGATTCTCTCTAAGTGTCCCTAATTGTTGGGTCGAGACTAAGATGCCACCTAGAATGTCTTTGTCCCCTAAAGGTCTTGGGACCCTGATTTTGAATGCACCTTAAAAAGGTCCCTTTTTGGAGTTTGTGCCCCAAGTTTCATGCCTCGAGACTAAGATGCCACCTAGGGAATCTTTGTCTCCCTTGAAGTATTTTTTGGGATTCAATTTCATATTCTAGCAAGATTTAGCCTCCTTTAATTGATGAATTCATATGTCAGCTTAGTGTGGTGTAATTTTACGATATTAAGCATAGATAAGTATAAATACAAGGTTACTTCACTCATTTCAAATCAAGTCTTTTGTGAGAGAATTCATCATAGCATAATTGAGTTCACAAGAGTATTCAAGAGAAGTTCTTCAAGAATTTGGAGTCATCATCAAGATTCAAGCATCCTCTTGCATCATGTGTGTTTTTGTGCAAACATTTGTGATATTGGGTTTTGATTGAAGCAAGAAATTCATGTCAAGATCTATCAAGCATTTCAAGATTCATATCCAAACTAGCCATCTCACACAATTTTGTAGACTTCATAACAAGGGTTTGGTGAGTTATAATATTGCATTTTGCTCATTCATCATTTACCTTCATTATTTCATTTTATTTCAAGGTTTAATTAACAAGGGGTTTAACCAAGGAAAAATCCCATTTACTAACAATCAACAAGTATTTCCTCTCTTGTGTGTTTGTGATTGTGGATTTAGGTTGAAGAAATGAAGATCATTTGAAGTGAAAAGTTCCATTGCAAAGTTGTCATCTTTAGGGAAACTCACCTATAGGTCAAATCTGAAAGTTTCAAAACCTAAGATCTAAGAAGAACAAAGTGTATACATCAAGCCCTAGGACCACATTCAAAGATTCCAAATTTTCAAAATGGGACTAAGTTGGAACCTAGGGCGTCTTAGTCCTCCTGAGACTATTTTTTTAGAAATTATTTTAAATCTAGTTCTAACATCTAAAGATTTTGCATCTTCCCTGAAAAATAGTAGTGAGACTAAGACAACAGTAAAGGTGTCTTAGTCCTCCATAACACTTTTTGACAACATTCTTGTCCAAAATCCTTGTTGCATTTCCAAACTTCCTAGGTACACACATCCTAACTTCTTATTGCATAATTTCATCATTTGCATTCATCATTTGGCTTGCATTATTAGGTTTTGTAGGTTGAATGTTAAAGTTTCTTTTCCAAGATTTTTCTTGTTGGTGAACCCCTTAAAGTTGAAAGAACCCCTTCCTAGGTCTTCCTTGTCAAGAATTCACTCACCCTTTGGGTTCATAGTCAATCCAATTAGGGTTCCTAGGACATTACTGAGTGGCCTAGATAAAATAGGAGTGGGAATTTTCCATCCCATTTTCCCCATATTTTATTTACAGTTCAAAGGAAAAATCCAAAACATCCAAAACACATCAAAATCCATAAAAATATCAAACATCAAAAATATGAAAATAGGACCTTGTTGAATTACATCATCTCTGAGCTTGAACGTAAGCAAGGCTTATCTTTGATCATCCCTTGAGACACCCTCATTAGAAAAATGAAGAACATCTCATCTTGTTATTTTGTTGTGATTGATGTCACCATGAGTTGCATTTTCAAGATCAAGTTTGAAGTTGTTCCACTATTCTAGTCTGTTATCTTAACTAGTATTTTGATCTACATCTATTTGCTGGTGATTATTGTTGCTTGTGTTTTTGGGAAATGGTTTACTAATGTTGGGAGCATGTACATTCAAAATCTCACATATCTAGATGCTCGCATGGTACAGTGACATTACAATAGTATTTGCAAATATGCTATTAGGTCTATTCTTGGCCGACCTAATGGATGTATTGTGTACTAATTTTGTTATGGGGATATATGCGTGACCTATCCTAGGTCCATGCCAACTTGATGTAGCATGTTGAATGTGTGAATTTCTTTTTGAGAAGATTTTGTGAAAGCTTGAAGCCGACTATTGATATTTTTGGTGAATGAGAAGTGCATCTAATTAGGTCGACCTAATTGATGCTTGCAAAGAGATCAGATATATATATCAAATTGAGTTTGCAGTTTGATATAGTTTTGTGTGTGATGATTTGAATGTGAATGAGAAGAAGAGTGAATATGATGAAGTGTGTCAAGTCAGCTCACTAAGGTTCATTGGAACTGAAGCTACACTCACTAGGTGTACTCTATCAGTTCATTTTCTAGTAGAAAGCCATTTTGTTATTGTAATTCTGTAGGAAGTGAGCCTTTTTTTTGGATAGTGAATCTTGGTAGTGAGCCACCCTTTTTCTAATATCTTATAACTGATTATACTATATTGTGAGCTAACACTCACCGTGGTTTTTCCCACTTTGGGTTTTCCTCATAAAAAATCTTGGTGTTCATGTGCTATATGATTTCATGTTTTGTTAATTCTTTTACTTATCCTTGCTATTGTATGTGTTGGAATAATTGGATGGTATCTAATTAGTAAATTTAAGAATATATTGATTCACCCCCCTTCTCAGTATCTTGTACATTTAACAATCGGTATAAGAGCTTATTTACTCTGGAAAAGCCTAATAGCTTGAGGGAGATCCTGAAGATGGAGGAAATGAATGATAAAGGAGAACTTCAGACTGCTCTTGAGGATCTTGAAAAAGTTGAAAGAGAAAATAGAGATTTGAAAGAGAATCTTAAAGATGCAAATGAATGTGTCTAAAAATTAAAGGAGGAATTGAAGAAGTTCAAAGATAGGAATAAGTAACTGATCAGTTGAAGAAGGATAATGAAGATATTGTCAGTTTGAAAGTGCAAGTAGAGGATAAGGAAAGAATTGGAGAATTCTTGAAGAAGGTCATACAAAATAAGTCTGAAGATTGCACCAAGCTTGAACAAGAGGTTGTGAACTTGAAAGTGGAACTAGAGAAGACAAAACTTTGTGAGAACAATTTCAAATCTAGCTCAAAGAAGCTTGATGAATTTATTGTAGGAAAGAAACCTAGTAAATTCAAATGTGGTCTTGGAAATGATACTGATGAAAGTTCTAAAGTTGTGGACAATCAGAAGACTCATAATAAAGGAAAGTAGAAAGGAAATTCAAGGAACTCTACTAGGAAACCTCTGTGGAGACAACCTAATGCACAAAGGTATCCTTCTTTTAATAGCACTTATTTTTTATGCAAAAATTTGGTCACAAGGAAAAAAAATGTAGGAGTGGGATGAATTAGTTCCTTGGTCCTTTTACTGGTCAATGTTTCACATGCATAAGAATTGGACATAGGGAAAGTGAATGTAGAACCTTGATGATGAATTGGTTTAATGGAGGAAGAATGAATCAATCCTTTAATGGCTATTGCTATATTTATAACAAGTATGGACATAAAGCTAATCAGTGTAGAACAATAATAAGTGGAAGTCAATCTAATCATAGAAATATTGTCTACTATAACTGCAACAAACCAAGACATGTTTCAAGAGTTTACAGAAGCAAGAAGAGTAAGGAGAACAATTTGGTAGAAAAGAATGAATCTGTGATGAAAGTTGACAAAGATGACATTAAGCATGAGATGAATAAGATTTGGAGGAAGAAAGAAGAACCAGAGACTACTGAAGAGTTTGTACCCTCATCCAGTACAAATGATTTGTTTGGTAATTAGACCTAGCAAGGTTGTAGGGGGAGCACTATCAAAAAATCATAAGAACCCCCTGGATAAATGGCATGCCAGAGGATGAAATAAGGATGAAATGTGAAGAATGCATAAGAAAAGGCTCTGAAAAAGGAACCAAAAGAAAATATGTTGAAATGATCTTTTGCAGAGTGAATTAGGGTTTTTTTTAGCAAAAAAAGGAGTTTTTAGCAGCTTTTTGAAATCGGTCACATTTAATGTGAATTAGGTTAGATCTTTGTTTTATAAAGGAAATGATTGAGGATTTTTTTATCATTCATGTATTTAAAGAATTTGAAGTGCTTTGGAGCATTCTTGAGGAGATTTGGAGTTCGAGTTGTGTAAACCCTAGCTATAGTTCATTGTGAAGAAAAAGGTACTTTAATATTCTGTGTAGTTATGTTTTGTGTTGGTTGAGTAGTTTGAATTAGAAATTGGAAGAATGGCTACCCCTGTAGTTGTTAAAGTGTCAGAAAGGTTGAGACCCTCTTATAGAAAATATTCCTCAAGTTTTTGAAGATGACCCCATGGGCACATTTTTGTTATTCCCTCATGGAGTTATGCAAACAGAGGATACAAGGATGCATATTCATGTAAATAATGAGGAATTCAACAATACAAAATTAATTGACTTATGGTATGAAGAGATTACTGGTGATGATTACTTGATAAATCTTGAATATTTGAACCTGGTTGCATGGAAGCTTGATAGATGGAACAATTTTCCTAACTTCAGTTATGATGAAAAAATTGTGAAATCAGTCCTAAGCATAATTCATGATAAATTTATATGGACTAACCAGTCGCACCTAATAAATAATGAAGAAATTAGGGCCATTATTGGGATCTAGGATAAAGGTACAGTACCTATGTTGAAGTCTGTGAAGAAAGAAATTTTTACAAAACTTACAGGAGCCACTTTTGATAAGAGATCTTTAATGACAAAAACCATCAAGAATCCAGCTGTGAAGTATGCAGTTATTATGATCGATCACAAAATATACTTCACAAACAAAGAGGAATTTTTTTTAGCTACTACAATCTATACTGGCTTTGAAATGGTTGAAAAAGGTGTTAATTATGATCTATGTGAGCTGCTTCAGATTCAACTACTTGAGAACATGAAATCAACTAAGGAAAAAAAGTATGCTTTCAAATTTGGTGCATTGATTATATGATTGTTGTTTTATTTCATGAAGATGTTGCTCTAACAAAATTCTTTGTTGTACTCAAAAGGAACATGAATGAAAGGGAAAGGATTTCGAGAAAAAATGTTTAGAAGTATAAAAATGACATCATATTCCATGTTTCTTCTAATGAATGTATGATTGAGGCTGTGGAATCTCAAACCATATGGATTTTGACTATGGGTTATGAAGTTATAGAAGAAGAAGCTAAAGGTTACATGCAAATATTTCTGAAGAATGTAAAAGACCCCAATGAACCTAGAATTGGGACATATGTTGAAAAGTCTATGAAGATTCATCTCAAGCAGCAAAAGCCTAAAATTAAAAAGAAGGCAGAGAAAATGCTTAAATATGTTGGTTTCACTAATGAGGAAATTTCCCTTGGAAGGGATAGGGGAGAGAAATTGGAGGTAGAAACATTTAACCTAAGGAGATCCAGAAGGACTACCTCTGTAAAATCATTCACAACCCTTGTTGCAATACTTGAACCCAGTATTGTTGATAAAGGAAAAGGTCTTATTTCCACTAGACCGATTACTAGATCTGGGAAGAGGAAAGAGAATCCTCCAGTAGCACCTACAAAGAGAGGAAGGAAATAAAATGAAACAAGGGAGAAGAACCTTAGTGTTATAAATGATCTAGATGAAGAAGAAGAAGATCTTGATGCAAAGATGGTGAGGAGAAAAAGAGGAAGCGTATCCTTTGGTGAAGGTGTTTCTACTGAAGTTGTTGGTTCCAAGAGATTACTTGTTGTATCATTTTTTAATGATGAGGAAGCACAATATTTTGGTGTCCATGTGCACACCAAACCAAAATCAAAGAAGGGAAAGGTGTCTAGTGAAGCCTCTGTAGGCTAGAGGAGTGAGCAAGATAATCTTGTAAGTTCTAGTCCTTGCTTTAAGTTAGAAGCAACTCTCAATTCCATGCTACATTTTGAGTACATGCTTCAACCTACAACATAATATTATGATGATGCTCGAGTAGAAGATAAGAAAACTTTTCTCTTAGTTTTTATTCAGTATGTTATCATCTTAGAAGTTAAGTGGGATGATATAAAGAAATATATACCTGAAAGCATGTGGGAAACTTTGATGAAAAGGATATTAGAAGTTGTTGATCTTGAAGAGAAAATCAAGAATGATGCATACAATAAGATTGGGTCTTCCCTAACCCCAGATGATCTAGAAACCTTGAAGATCTATGCAGACATGTTTTGGATGAAGAGTAGAGTGAACATGTTGATGAAAAGGAATAAAATGATGACAACGAAGGTAAGGAAGGAAACAACAAGATCTAGGATACAACAAGAAAATATGGGATGCTTAAAGCTAATGAAGATGTTTCTACTGAAAATTTTGAGGAAAATATCCCTCTTGATATAGGTAATGGAGATATTTCTAAAAATATTGGTGTTGACATTGCTTTCGATGGTGAAAATGATCCTCTGGAAGGTGAAAATTAGAATGAAGGTGAGGTTGAGCCTAAAAAAGTACAATGATGCTCCTTCAGAGCACACTGAAGGAGAAAAAGGAAATAATGAACAAGGCAATGCAGAGGAAGGAAAAGGCACTGAAGAAGAAGAAAAGGATAATCCTGAGGAAGAGAAAAATAAAGATGAAAATGATGAAGAGGACAACAATGATAAAGACAAGGATGAAGACAAAAAGGAAGAGAAGAAAGAAGAAGAAGATTAAATGGAAGAAGAAAAGGAGGAAGAAGAGAAGAAAAAGGGAGAGGAAGAAAGGAAAATGAAGAATATCTCAAGAAAAATGAAGAAAGTGAAAAAAATTTGTAAAATCTTTAAAGAATCCCAGAGAATCATCCTTTAATAATGATGTTCTAAAAGGTCTATTATCCAAGCAAATAAGATTCTAGTCAATAATTCCCTAGGAGCTTCTACAGCTCCCATGGTTGAAAGTTTTGTGGATATGGAGAAGATGTCTCTGATGCATAAGGTAGTGTTAGGAGATGCTCTACAAGCATTTAGAAGGAAGGAAATTCTTGAAGCACACCTAAAAGGAACACAACTTATAGAAGGTGCTCTCAAGGCATTGCAGGAAGTCCTACCTAGTGCAACTATTGACACATATCTTGCTCTTGTTGAAAATTTGAAGTTGTTGTTAGACTCTTTCAAAGAGTATACCTATGGGCTTAGTGAAATGTCAAGACAAGAGGTTGAGGAGAGTTTGGTAGAGAAAAGGTTGTTGGCATTACATGACAAGTGTACTCTTGCACACTCATGTGTTGAAAAGAATCTGGATATCATGAAGGTTTATGAGTCTGAAGCCAATGCTATTATTTCTTATTGCTTGAAGTGGTCAAACTCCACTTTGAATATTATGGTTATTATGGAATCAATTGAGTCTCAGCTATATGTCATCTCCAATACCTATAGCCTATCCAAAGATAGAGATAGATCAACCTAGAACTCCATTACTACATATAAAGAAAATTTCTGTCTTGTAGAAGCAAAAGGAAGAAAGTATCAAAAAATTTGATTAGTTGAGTGATATTGTAAGAGTGGAATACACTCTAGTTGGTAAGGCTCTGGCATGTGTAGAAAATATTGAGAAGATAAATTTGACTCTTGATACTTCAGATAGTGAAGAAGAAATTCAGATAGAGTTGGAATCTCTGAACAAGATGTTGATTGCCACAAAGGATAGTTGAGAGAATGGAAAATATGTTTCTGAAGGTATTGTAAGGGAGATTCAAGGATCACCATCCTTTGGTTGATATATGTTTCCTTTTTTTTCTTTGTTTACATGTTTTCAAGTTGCTTTTGGGACACCCTTTGTCCTTGATGTCAAAGGGGGAGTGAAGAATGGTGGAATGTTGGCATTAAGGGGAGAACTATTGTAAATATTTATTTTTACACATGTTTCCATCAATAACAAAGGGGGATATTGTTAGAAAAATGAAGAATAACATCTCATTTTGTTATTCTGTTGTCATTGATGTCACCATGAGTTGCATTTGCAAGATCAAGTTTGAAGTTGTTCTGGCATTTTGGTCTGGTATCTGAACTGGTATTTTTCTTAATCCTCTAGTATTTTGGTCTGCATCTGTTTGCTAGTGATTGTTGCTGTTGTAGTTTTGGGAAATGGTTTTCAGACGTTGGGAGCATGTATATTCAAGATCTCACGTATCTAGATGCTCATATGGTATAGCAGTATTACACTAGAATTTGCAAATATGCTATTAGGTCTATTCTTGGTTGACCTAATAGATGCATTATATATTAATTTTTTTATGTGGATATATGTGCAACCTATCGTAGGTCCATGTCGACTTGATGTAGCGTGTTGAATGTGTGAATTTATTTTTGAGAAGATTTTGTGAAAGCTTGAAGCTGACTATTGATTTTTTTGGTGAATGAGAAGTGCATCTAATTAGGCCGACCTAACTGATGCTTGCAAAGAGATCAAATATATATACCAGACATAGTTTGAAGTTTGATATAGATTTTTGTGTGATTATGTGAATGTGAATGAGAAGAAGAGAGAATATTATGAAGTGTGTCAAGTCAGTTTACTGAGCTTCATTGGAACTAAATCTGCACTCACTAGGTGTACTCTATCAACTCATTTTCAAGAAGAAAGACAATTTTTCATTGTAATTATGTAGGTAGTGATCCTTTGGTTTTGGATAGTGAGTCCTCGTAGTGAGCCACCCTTTTTGTAATATCTAATAACCAGTTATCCTATATTGTGAGCTAACACTCACCTTGGTCTTTCCCACTTTGGGTTCTCCTCATAAAAAATCTTAGTGTTCATGTGCTTTGTGATTTCATGTTCTATTAATGCTTTCACTTATCCTTTCTATTGTATGTGTTGGAATAATTAGATGGTATCCAATCAGTAAATTTAAGAAGATAATAATTCAGCCCCCCTCTCAATATCTTGGACATTTATCAATTGGTATCAAAGCTTGGTTCCTCCGGAAAAGACTAACAGCTTGAGGGAGATCCTCAAGATGTAGGAAATGAATGATAAAGGAGAACTCCAAACTGATCTTGAGGATTTTGACAAAGTTGAAAGAGAAAAAATAGATCTTAAAGAGAATCTTGAAGATGCAAATGAATGTGTCCAAAAATTAAAGGAGCTATTGAAGAAGTTCAAAGATAGGCATAAGGAAGTAATTGATCAGTTGAAGAATGCTAATGAAGATATTGTTGATTTGAAAGTGCAAGTAGAGGAGAAGAAAATAATTGATGAATTCCTAAACAAGATGATACAAAGCAAGTCTAAAGATTGCACCAAACTTGAACAAGAGGTTGTGAACCTGAAAGTGGAACTGGAGAAGGTGAAACTCTGTGAGAACAATTTCAAATCTAGCTTAGATAGGCTTGATGAATTGATTGTAGGACATAAACCTAGTAAAGACAAAGGTGGTCTTGGAAATGATATTGGTGAAAGTTTTAAAGTTGTGGACAATAAAAAGACTCAGAATAAACCAATATTCCATCACTATTAATATTCTCATCTTCAATAAGTTGAGTTAGTCAAATTGTGTGGTCTCTACATGTATAATGTAGGCAAGGCCAATCTTGGATCAGCCCCCGAGACCCTTAGGATAGGTTTTTTAGGTTAGGTTGTTTGCTGAAACTCTCAAAAATCCCTAAACATTCAAATATCAAAAAATCCTTAAACATTTGTAAAATATTTGAAAATCCCTAAACATTTGTAAAATATTCAAAAGACCTAAACAACCTCAAATAACCGAAAAGAAAAAAAATCACATTAAAAATTTCAAAAACATAAAAAATAGCGTCATAAAATTTTCAAAATACCAAAAACATTGAAATATTCCAAAAAAATAAAAAACCACCCATCCCATCTCGCTTTCACCCATAATAAATCAACCATCACCTTCACCCTTTGGAAAAACAAATAGAGAGCAAGTATAGTGAGTTGTAAAATGAAAACCTAAGCATTAAAATCTAAAGTCTGGATCATAGGTAAATATGCCAGTGAATTTTATATCAACGACTTATCATAAAGTTCATAAGAATCTTACATCAAACAACCCCTAATAAACATGTCTTAGGATGTATCCTTCCTATGATGGACATCAGTATCAAGAATCACCTTAGCTAAGTTAAACTAGGAAGAGATATAAATAACACTAATTGTTTATCTTTGATCTTTTCTTTTGATTTATCTAAATGACCCATTCTATGGACCTATTGATGATGTCTGTCAAAATGATTTAGAGATAAAGGAATTGAGCATCGATCATTATCTTTCATTTGTTGTGCTTGTGGGTACTTGTAAAATAATCTTGGCATATACTTAGTTGGGTGTAGGAAAGTTGTTTGGAGTAGCTGGTTGACTATTTTGTATGCTTTGGTCTAGTAAATTCTAAAGCTTCTAACTTACATTCCAACAAGGTTTATGTATGTCAAGGTTTGAACAAGAACTATCCTATTTGTTTGCAGATTCAAAGTTCATTACACTAGATACAACATCATCCTAGTTATTAATACCTTGATGCATCATATCTATGTGTTATATCAAAATATAAGGAATGGCGTAAAATCACAATCCCAAGATATGATAAAATAATCATCATCATCATCATGCATTTCTCATCACCATATCTAATAAAGTCTCAATCGATCATAGAATTGTTGGAATCTTTAAAGAAAAAATCAAAATCAATGGTCAATCATCTTGTTTCTTCTATATTCTCTCCATGCTAACCTGGTATCATGACAATCAACGAAAATATCATCAATGCATACATCCTACATAATCATTCTCATTTAAGTTGTCATGAATAATATAGCTTTGTTATTCTAATCATATTAAATCATTGCATACATATCATAAACATGCATCACATCTCATATGTATTACATTAACATAGCATAATCATCTTACATCATTGCATCACATCTACAAGAATCACATCATCATATCATGAAAAATTGTATAGAAAAATACACAAAAGAAATGCATCCATATCATTTACATAAGCATAACATTTGCATATCATATACCTTCACATATCACATAAGCATATATAAAATAATTGCATCCACACATGATAACATATAAGCATCTCACATCATCATATCAAATGTATCCATACACTCATAAGCATGAAATAATATGAACACATCACATCATATCGAATCTGTATCATATCATATATATATGTCAAAAAATGAATTTCATGGCACAATATCTGAATCAGTTTATGTATATCGATCATAAATACTATATCCAAAAGGCTATAAAAAATGAGCCCATGAATGTATATCTTTGTAAAGAATTTGGAAATAATCAAAATGTGTTTGTACACATGAGGTAGACTTGATGGCTGATCCTTGGCCCTTGGGTGTGCCCCACTCCTCTGAGAGTAATCTAGTTGTCTAAGAGCATGTGGGACATCCCTACAATAGTGCATCCTATAGTAGGCTACCTCGGTCATGACCTTTCTATACAATCTAGCAAATATAGTCCACCCCTAAGCTACAATTGTCATGGTCTCCAGGTACTGATGTTGTCTGACCTCCTAAGCCAACTGCATCTTAGAAGTTTGTCTAAGTTGTCGCTCCTAATCTCTCTTGGCTATCAAGGTCACTATCTACTGTCTAACCTGATCTCTTTTAGCAATGATCACCAAAACCAGTAGATGGGCCTGATCCCTCTCACTTGTAATAGTCTGTACCTACTACTGTTGTTGTTGTATCCATAAATCAAGGGGATCTGGCCCCAATGGTTGTAGTTGTTGATGTATCACTGGCTAATGAGGAGGTTGTTGATATGCTGGTGGCACTCTTGGGACCTTTCCATTGTACTGATCTTGACCATCCTGTCCATCTTATCCCCTACCTCTGCCTCGGCGTCTACCTACACCCCTCCCTCGTAGTCTTCCTTATGGAGGTACACCTATTGGATTTGTCAACTAGTGAGGAGGTGTGAAACATGCATCATATGAAATCATCATTTGTGCATCTACCTATCCCTGGTCATATGCCCATGGTTAGGAAACCAACTTCCAGAAGCCCTCCACCACCTCAGGGGCTAGGATCATTGATCCCCATGCTACTGTCTCTCATGCTAACCCAATGAAGATGATGATGTAATCATCATGTGGCCTATCCTGCCTATCTCCAAATTGTCTATCCACCCTATCTAGTAGGTATATCATAATAATGGTGTCCTCTCAACCCTACATGTATTGGGTTTTTCGAGTGAAGAAGATTTGTTGAGCGTCATCATACTATGCAACCATTTGAAGTTAGGGTCTCCTTCTAAAGACTATCATATCGTTGATGACCCTATGCCAATAGGGAATCCCAAGTTTCCCTATATGTTGTAGTGTAATGGCACCCCTATACCTCTAGATAGTAGGATCATTTGGTTCCACATCCACCATCTAAACAATTGGACAGAGCATAGCAATGTGCTCCCAGACCCAAATGTGCAATAAAGTGACACCTGTGTCGATGGCCCTACCATTACAGTATACAAAATCATGCATATCATGATATAGAGAGGCCAACATCATTGGTCCCAAAGCATACTGAGTCCTCTGGAGCAACATCTTACGCCACGCTAGGCCCCATCCCAGACTGAATCCTCTACTTCATCAATCTGGAGCCACCAAGCTTGAGATGATTGCCACAATAATCAATTTGAAAGTGGGCAACTGACCTTTGTACATCTCAAGCTCAATCTGGGAAGTGACTAGAATGATGTCCTCCAAGTTCATCACCCCATAGCAGGCATCATAACCAAAATCAGTCGTATATCACATGCTTTCCATGTATTTGCAAACACAATATCTTCCATACATCCTTTAGTGTCACTATCGCCTCACCTATGGGAAGGTGGAACAACAAAGTTTCACTATGCCATCACTCACATAGTGTGGTCATTATATCCAAGTGTATCTAGATGATGGGCATCTACACAATGTACCATAGACCAATCTATCCTAAGTGCTCCTATTGCAACTCAGATAAATCACTAAGTTTGGACAAAACAGTGGGTTGGTGCTCATGGGAGATCAAAGGTGGGATGATATCCTTCACCCACAAAGTGTGCGACATCAATAAATAGAAACAAAATGGCTTAAATTGGAATTTTCATCCCTAAAATAACAATAGTGTCACTATAATTCAAATTTCAAATAGTGATGCTCAAGGCATTTAAATCACAAATCACAAATCATGTCACTAAAATTACATGTGTCATGATTTATCTTTGGTGAAACCCTAACCCTAATTTTCAAATCAAGAAGTGTGTCACCATACACATATGCATCATAATTTAAAATTGGAAACGCTAATTATAAATTGTGAACTACGTCGCAATTTAGATATGCATCACTAAAATTAAAATTAGTGTCATAGATTCTAAAAGTAGCATCCCTCTAGAGTAACACCACCAAAGTCTAAATTTCAAAAAGCAATAAATGCATCAAAAATTCAAATTTCAAATCAAGTTTTGAATCACATACTGGTGGTCCTACACCTGGAAGTCTATGATACTATCAAACCCGATTAGAAATGTGTTGTGGGAGCACTCGTTGCACCATTTCGTCGAAGGGTCAGAGCTCCAAATGCAAGATATAAGGGTGTGAATACACAAATGAATTGAAAATGACCCTTCCTCGCATATTTATGCTTACAAATTAGGGTTTTTTCCCTAATTTAACCATGAAGCTAGGGTTTTTCAGCATTTTCACCAAATTTTCCAAATTGAACCTTATTTTGAATTGTTTTCTACATTTTTGGCAATGTTTTTTTGCATCCTAGAGCCTTTATGGACCCATGGGTCAACCTTTTTACATTTATCGAGAAATCAACCCAAAATTCAAAAAAATTTCCCTATTTCTCGAGGGGGTAGGGAACTAGCTTATTCCTTCTACTAGGGTAGTAGTGGAGCATATAAAAATTAGGATTTTTTGAATTTTTTTTTAAGCAACAATTTTTTTCATCCGAAGGGTATTAGTCTTTGAACCGAAGCAACAAGTACCTTGCTTCAAAGAGGGGAAAAATGTAGACACTAAAAAATGTCCCGAATCATATCATACACTCGAATTAGGTATACTAACATCATTTCCTATTGAAACACATCCTCTTTTCACTTAACTAATTGAATTAGTTGAATTAATGGCATCATGTTCACCTATGCTCACCTTCGAGTGGAGCACTTGCAAGACCTCCTACATCCAAAATGCCTACGACGTGAAATTTAATAACCCTAGTGTTTTTTTGAAGTTGAAAAATCCCCCAAAAGAAAAGGCGTGTTGACTTTTGTAAAAGTGATGCTCTGTAATTTTGCAAAGGTGATGCTATAATCAAAAGTGATGCTACACCTCAAAAGTGAGTCGACATTTCTAGATGACACCTACCTCTTTTTGGGCTATGTGATGCCATCTTTTAAAGGTGAGTCAACAATTTTTCCATGACTCTAGGACCCTCTAGCATTGTGTGATGCTATGTTGCAAATGTGAGTTGGCATGCACAAAAGTGACATCACCCGTAACGAAAGTGATGCCCTACAAGACCACTTTTGGTTGTCCTACTTAGACCCTAATAAATGCATCAAAAACACAAAAAATGAGAAATTTTTTGAAAGGTGTACTAGGGGTCTTGTTTCCTAAGGCCACTGGAACTCACGAACCCGATCCATCCAACATTTGGGGAGCACACGAGTCACCATTCTGCCAGCACCTCAGCAAAAATTCAATATTTCTAAAAGGATAGGTGTGAAAATGATTTGAAAATGACCCCTCTAACCCTATTTATGCATTATTTTATGGTTTTTGAGGGTATTTTTAGGGTTTTTGAGCCCATTAATCTATGTTTTTTTTCTAAATGAGCCTGTTTTGACCTTTTTTCATTATTGTGAGCTTTTTTTTGCATCTCATGGGCTACTTTCCATTCCTAAATCATTGAAATTTTTTTGCGAGATAAACCTAATTTTGTAATTTGTTTCCAATCTCTCGCGGGGGCAATGTAGCAACATAATTTCTTTCATTGGGGTAGTAGTGGGGCATCCAAAAAAAAAAGAATTTTTTTGAATTTTGATCATGGTAGTGTTATTATTTGAACCAATGTAGCAAGTACATCACTTCAAACAACAAAAAAATGTAGAAACGTAAAAAGTCATGATTGATACTATGCATCTGATTCTAATTAACTAACATTTGTTTTTCCAAAATCACCCCGAACTAACCAATTAATGAAATAATCAGCATTATTTAGTTAAATTCAGCTATTAATCAAATAATTAAATTTATTGATTAATTCACCCTTCTTCTAACTAATATTCATCATATTTAATTAAATCAAGTCATTTATTTAAATCCCCCCAAATATTCTCATTAGATTAAATCAATCAAATTAAATGTAACAATCCCCTAACCCCTTCCAATTAATTAATTCTAAATCTTAAATCACTTTATAAATCATCATTAGTAAATCCTCCATCTTTTATCTCCTCAAGATTTAAATCAAACCATGTTCAACTAACTAGGTTGCACATGAAATTCATTTATTTTAATTAACTAATTCCTCTATTTATCTGCACAAAGGCATATTCCAAGGAATATTCCTCCCAACCACCTCTCATTCAATTTCCCTCCAAAGGTTTTCAAAAACCTGTCACATATTCATTAACTCCTCTTACATCATCGTACATCTCAACCACATTCAATAAATTCTTCTTACAACCTTTCAAATCCTCAACCATTCTCATTTATTCCTCTTACATCCCCCATTCCTCAAAACAATTCCCAAAATGTGCTCCACCTTCCTCCAATAGAATTTTGACAAGTGTCACATTTTCATTCTCTCTCATTTAATCTCACATTCACCAAATCCTCTCATTCTTCAACTCTTGAGTTCTATAAATACAAGCATTCTCTTCACAATATGGATCCACAACTTCAAACATTATCACTATAGTCATTTTCATACTTAGCATTTCATCATTTTCATCTATTTTGAGCATAGTTTCACCATTTGGAGTCAATATCACACTTGGAATCGCATTCAACATTGGAACTTATCATTGGGATTGGGAAAGGTCTTCCTTTTCACATCAAAGGAGCACCAATCCCCCTATGGGATGAAGGTTTTCTTGAGTTAGACTAGATTGCATGCTTTGTTTTGATTATTTCAAGTTTTTATCATGTTTTCTTGTCTTCTTGATCAAAGAATCTCATAGGGATTGTGTATTTGATTTCTAATATGTTTAACACTTAATTGATGTTTCTTGTTAGTTGATTGTATATTGAACACTCACAATTTCTATAAAATAAATTTCCAATAGAGTTGATCATATGAACATTGTAAAAAAATGTTGTCAACATCCTCAGGAACTTCCCCACATAGAACAAATTTGAAAGGCTTTGCAAATTCTAATTTAGTTAGCCTATCACTTGTCAACACCTTTTTCTTAGCACTAACCATGCGAAGCTACCTATTTTTAGTAATATCATGTTGGTCTAGCAAAAAGAGAAAGATCTTTGAGATTGCATTTGGACATCTTTGTTAAAAAGAGCCTTATACCCCTGCTTAATTGAATAACATCCATCTTTGGAGGGTGCCCATATGATTTGGTCAAGTTTTCCTATTAGAAACACTCGCCTCTTTATTAAAATACTTTGTACCAGGTTTTGTTGATCCAATGTTATCTATGTTTGGGAAAAATCCCTCCAACTTACCCTACCAGTTACTTCATTTTTTGAGAAAACATAGTCAATTAACCTACTACTCCATATAAATTGAGATAAAACTGGTATAGTTGATTGCAATTCTTGGATGTCCTTCTAGGGGATATCCATTCCAAGAGTCATTCTAAATTGAACTTCTTCTCCTTTGTGTACTTCCCAAGAAATGTATGAAGTAACAAATTTCCTACATGAAAACATAAAGTTCCACATGGCTGAGCCATTAGGGGGATTGGAAATAGTGAAAATTCTTGTTGGAATTTGGTTGCCTAGATACTTGGCTAGGATGTTTCTACACCATTTAGAATTTGATTTGGTAAACATCTACCATATAAATTTTCCCACAGAGGCCATGTTTCTTTTGGATATATTGTGCAAACCTACCCCACCTTTGAATTTCTCAGAGGACATGCTATATAAAGAAATTAAAGGAAAATTTTCACCCCATTCATATTCCCCTTCCATAAAAAATTCTTGATTAGCTTCTCAATCTGGTCAACAACTTATTTTAGAGCCTTTAGAACTACTATGAAGTAATTTTGAATCACTACTAGTACAATTTTTATTAACAATATTCAACTAGATAATGACAACTATCTAACTTTCTAAGCTGAAATTATAGATTTAATCCTCTCTATAACTTTAGTCCAGTATGAAATCTTGTTCTTCCCCATAAAGAATGGAATTCCTAAATATGTGCATGGCAATTCTTCCAACTAAAAGCCTAAATACCTTACAATCTTTCTCTTAATAGTTGGTTTATTATTAAATACATAAATCTTGGACTTGTGAGCATTTATTTTTTGTCCTGATACTGAAGAATACATGTCCAAAACTAATTTTATCTATTTGGCCTCTACAAAGGTTTCTTTTCCAAATAATAATGTATCATCAACAAAAAGGGTATGTGTTACTAAAATATCTGATTGTGGAATATGTATACCTTGCCACAAGCCTTGAATGTGCCTACCCTTTATTGTTCTACTTAATGCCTCAACCATAATTATAAAGAGTAAAGGGGATAGAGGATCCCCTTGTCTCACCCCTTGTATAGAATTGAAGAATCTTGATGGTGATCCATCTATTATAACTGAAAACTTTTCTCCTAAAAAATAAGACAAAATCTGCTTACACCACTTTTACTGAAGCCAAACTTGGCCAAAATTTTCATTAAGAAATTCCAATAAACTCTATCGTATGCTTTCATCATATCCAGTTTTCAAATGAAGGATGATAGATGATTTGAATTAATGGTATGAAGAATTTCATGTGCAACCAAGGATCTTTTAACAGTTTCTCTTCCTAGTACACAAACCCTCATTCATTTGAGAAAATCTTGGGGATGAGATGTTGTAGTCTAAGATATATTGCCTTCGTGAAAATATTATAAATAGTGTTGCATAAATAAATAGGTCTGACATCTATAAAAGTTTTTGGCTCCTTTTCCTTTGGTAAAACTGCTATGTAACATTAAAATCCTTCAATATTGCACAAATTTTCTAAGACTCCTCTAGAGCTAATAGCATATCAAATCCCAACACATCCCAACACTTTTAAAAGAAGAAAGCTATAAAACCATTGGGACTTAGTGCCTTATCCGGTGAGAGTGAAAAGACTACCCTCCTCAATTCTTCTAAAGTAAAGGGTTTCATCAAATGCTTATTCTCATATCAAGATATGCGGTTTGGTATTGCATCCATTAATACTTGCTCATCTTGATTTGACTATGTTGTAGGGAAAAATTTAGTGGTGAGTCTTCGCAAATTGGCGAATAATTGAAATTGAGACCTCAAAAAATGGAGAATAGTACAAGCTAAAAAGGATGCAAAATCACCAGGTTTTTACAAAAAAACTAATTTTATCTCTATTAATTCACCTATGCATTATTCTTTAAATGACGTGTCATTGGAACTTATTCGCCAAAAGTTTATACTCTAATTAAAAATATTAATTATATTCGCCAGTAATATTATATTCCTACCATTAATTTTGGAGCAATATCACCACTAATAATAAATTACCATTTCATTTTAGTGATATTTTAGCCTTGAATAGGGATTTTATTTATTTCCATCGATTAGCATTTTAATTAGATGGTTGTAGGTTGATTTTGTGAGTTTTTATGCACATGCATTTTAAAAGGCTTGTTGAGGCCCAAAATTTGTTTTGGGCCACAGGATTAGATTTAATCGTGTGGCCCAAAACAAATTTCGGGCCTCAACAATCCTTTTAAAAGGCACATGCATATAAACTCA
The DNA here is from genome assembly GCA_007258455.2 of Sequoia sempervirens. Taxonomy (NCBI): domain Eukaryota; kingdom Viridiplantae; phylum Streptophyta; class Pinopsida; order Cupressales; family Cupressaceae; genus Sequoia; species Sequoia sempervirens. Next base: position 79,270,628 of record VDFB02358134.1, read on the forward strand.
TAGAATCAACCTACAACCATCGGATTAAAAAGCTAATCGATGGTCATAATTTCACTTTTCATATAGTCTTTTTTTTAAAGTGAGAATTTAAAAAAATGCTTAATCTATGTGTGCTCCAATGAATTTTCAATAGTGAATTTATGCTAGGAGCATGTTGGGGCCGCTTCCCCCCTACCCCACAAGGGGGCTTTCCCCCTTGACCCCCGCAAGCGGCACTACACCTTGACCCCGCTAGTGGTTGCTGCCCCTGGGCCCCTACTTCAATATTACAAAAGACAATAAATATGGGGGAATATGCAATTTTTTAAAGGAGAGATTCACCATTGTAATTAATATTTTTAGTGATTATTCACTAGGATTCACCATTGTGATTATTTATTTTTCCAATTATTCACTAAGATTCGCCAAGAGAATTAATAATTTTTTTCAAATAAAAGGAAAGATTCGCAAGGATTTTACACCTTCATTGAGGGGGTGGTTTCTTAAAGTTATCCCTACTATGTTGAACCATCCCATGGTGGTGCTAGAATATTTTCAAAGAACTTAACTCCTTCCTCCTGTATCTCCTTTTCACTTGTAATCAAATTTCTTATTAATGAATCTTTAATTGAGAAAATTGTTTGTGCAACCCTTTTGAATTGAGCATATGCATGAATTTTTTTTGTTATGATCCCATCCTTTAGCCATAAATCCCTAGACTTTTTACACCAATAAATCTCTTCTCTTTTGCATAACTTCTCCCAAACCAAATTGAAGTTCTTCTATTTGTCATATGTAACTTGTTAGAACAAATTGAAGTTCTTCTGAAGCGTGCTCAAGTGTCTCCATGTTGATGCCAAAAGCTAACACACTCCAATCAGGTGTTCTAGGCCACATTGCTGAAGAGGAAAATCCAACATCTAGTAGAGAAGAATGTAGAGCACAATCCAAAGACAAAGATATCCCCTCTAAAGACAAAGAATCCTCCTCCAAATGCTGTCCAAAAGTATTCACACTCACGCCAAACTAAGAAGAATGATCATGTAGAGAATGAACAAGAGGGTCAAGGTGTTCCCTCACAAAAACTGAAGAAGGTGCATCTTCATCAAAGAGAAGATGAATGCTATCAATGGTGTCCTCCAAATCTGCAAGATGAGACTCCACAAAGAAGTCTGAAATACTTGTTAGGAAGTCATCCAAAGTAGCTATATTTGGAAGACTATGTATGTCCTGTTGCATTGAATCACTAGGAGTCAAAACTGTTGAATTGCAAGTAGCATCAACTTCAACAGTAGGTGGAAATGCATGGCTCAAGGACTAGATCTGATGTGAGTATGCCCAAGTTCAAAAATCCAAATGTCTCCTCAGAATCATAGTTGTGATCAAGAGTCAAAGGAACAAAGTCATCATCAGAAGCAAACTATGCAAAGGAATACAATTGAGATGAATGATCAACCACCCCAGTAGCAATGATATCTCTAGTCTCCAAGTCCCGAATGATAACCAAATTAGGAGTGAACTCCACAGTTCTCCCATCTCCAGCATGTGTAATCTGATAAATGGAAAGTAGATTGTTCATCAAATGAGGAACACACAAGACATCCTAAAAAGTGTTCTCCCCAATGCTAATAGATCCCTTCCCTATTACACTCATGTATGTATTGTTTCCCATCAAGATAGGAGACATAGAACAAGGCTGAAATGAAGAGAAGATAGTTTGTGAAGATGCCATATGATGTGATGAAGATGCCATATGATGTGATGCTCCTGAATCTAGAAGCCATCTCCCTGATCTTGGAATTGAATGAGCACAAAGAGCTTGTCCTTTATATCCTGATGTTTGACCTTTGTCCTTTTTAGACTGTTTTGAAGTAGAAGGAGAAGAAGATGATTCAGACATTCTAGAAGGAAAATCAATGTGATTCTTTTTGAGAAGATTTTTTAACTCATGTATGTCCTTCTTATAACAATAATGTTCTTCATGTCCATCCTTCTTGCAATATGCACAAAAAGGCCTCTCCTTCTTAGATGTTTCTCCTTTTGATGACGAGGATTCTGATTCTTTATGTGGCTTGTTCTTTTTCTTCTTTTGCTTCTTATCAAGATTCCCTGATTCTTTCTGTACCTTAGACTCATTTTCCACTAATGCTTGTGGTTTGGAAGACTTGATTAGACCCATGCTCATTAACTTAGCTTCCTCTTGGATTAGGAGATTTGCAAAGTCATCAAACTTAGGATCAACATATGATGCTCCCATAGAAAGTCGATGGGTATGAAAGCCAGAAACAAACACTGAATACTCTAGACCAAGCTTGGATAACACATTCTGAATCAATTGTAAATCCCCTTTTTCAATAGTGCATTCTTTCAATTTTGTTCTTAGTTGCTTGATTTTGGAGATGTAGTCTTGGATGTGGTCAAAACTTTTAGGATCAAGATTCATCAAATCATTATCAATCTGATAGCCTCTAATCTTATCTATTTACCATACAATTTCTCAAAAGTCTCCCATGCCTCTTTAGGTGTATTACATGATTCAATATGAAATTGCAAATCAAATGAGACTAATGAACATATGCATCCAAGTGTTTTCTCATGATCAATCTCCCACTTTGCCAATTCTTTAGCATCAGTAGGTTTTTGAATTGTGTCCTTTAGATGACCTATTATACCTTTCATCATGAGATAGTTCATTACTGATTTTCTCCATGTAGCATAATTATGTGGATTTAGGGGTTCAATTTGAGATCTCCCCATTGCAAGAACACAAACTAAGCAAAAGAATGCAAACAATCACAACAAGATTACCCCCCCAAATCACTCAATCAAGAAAACCCCCAAGCAATATCTGATTTGGAACTTTATATTTAGTGCGTTTATAGTTGCTAGATTCCAATAATAGCAAGCTAGACTTGATCTTAGTGCTTACAAATGCCAAAATAGGCCACAGTATCAAGTACAATTTTTGGTACAAAATGAGATCAATCTGATCATACCACTAAGAAGTACATGAAAAATAATGCACTTTAAAAAAAAAATGCACCCAAAAATGTTAACGTCGGAGCAATATATGAGCTCCCAAAGTTCCCAAAATGAGGATGAAGTAGCAACACCTATGAGAATCTGAAAATTATAGAAAAACCAAGAACCAAAACCAAAAACTAATTGCACCAGTACGTAGAGCATGAAAAATTAGCCCAAATAAAAAAAAATTGCTCGAAAAAAGGAGTCAGAATGAGCGAGTTACGAGCCTCCAAAGTTGAACTGCAAATATGAAAACTCAAATGGTGAGGGGGCAAAAAATTCAAAACTATGCTGACGTCACTGCTGTCACAGGATGACATCAACAATTGAACCAATTAAATTTGACAGTCTTGAGGCCATCATTGTCATCATCCGCTTGCTAGAATTTGTCCTGAACGGAATATACTACCTTTGTCGAAATATACTTATGCCGTCAGAATCTTCACTGTGCCGAAAAATGTGTTGACCCGCCAGTATTATTGAATATACCACCAGATTGTTGATTGAAGCGGCCGGCCGGTGGATGGAAATAACATCCCACTAGTGATGTGAAGGCTGAGGCACATGGCGAGTGGGTGTGGAGCTCGCAGGTACTCTGTAGTCTGCAGAAGTACTATGGTACAATCTGCTAACTGTAGACTTTAAAACTTTTGAATTTTTTTTTTTCATATTGATCAAAACTTTTCTATTAAAAGCTGCGAATTTTTTTTAAAAAGATTTTTGAAAAATATAAATCGCAGAAATTATAATATATATATATATATATATATATTTAATAAATCGTACCAACTAGTAATGATGGCGACCTGGGGGCTGTATGGCTATCAGGTAAAAAAAATTTCCTCACCGGATGACTTGCTCTGAATCGGATGAATTGATAGTCAATTTTAGGGTTTTTGGTCCTTCTGGACACGATGGTAGGGTCAGATTTGACCCAAAATGCTCCAAAATTGCAGCTACCTTCTGGATCTGGCAACCACTCTTTAGCTTCAAACCCTCATAGATTTGGCCTTGTATGTCTGATTTGGATGAAACAAAAGGAAAAATCAACTTTCTCAAACCTTCCAGGCACAATGGTGAGCTCAGATTTGCACCAGCAAGCTTGGATATGAACCTACAATAAAGAGCCACGAATGGAACCTCCTCAGATCTAGAATCTCTCTTCAGAAAATGACTCTCCAATGGCACCCAACTAGCTCTGATACCATGTTAGAATTGGCTATGGCTGCCACCCAAGATCTATGGAACAAATGGAAAGCACAAGAAAAGAGAGAGATAATATGACAAGAATAAACTATATTCAATGTCATTGATATGATATGATTCTGATTATTACAATGAGAGAGACCCCTTGGTTATATAGCCAAGGTGAGAACATAGAAGGGCATAAGATTATGAAAAGTGTCATAATCTTATGACATGAGACAACTATGAAGAGCTATCACTCCACAAAAGGTGGAGAGATAATCACATGATGTGTCCACAAAAGGTGGAAATGATGAGGTAATGACATGTCAAGTCCATCAAAAGTGGAAAATCTCCAACAACCTCCTATGTGGTCCCTAAGTAAACTTAACTAAGGTGTAATCATGACCTAGGACAAGGTACAAGACTTTTAATTACACCAACATAACTGAATCCAATCCATGAAATATGAAGTGTTCATGAACCTCTGCTAATTATTTTTCCACCTCCTATGTCTGCACAAATTTTTTCTTAAAGACTTGGACATTCCATATTTTTATTTGTTGCTTAACATGATATAACTTTTTACAAAACTAAAATATTTTCTTACCTATTTGAAAAGGAGCACTAAGCCACCATTGTCTGAGCAAGAGTAGAAAATGAGGATGTTTGAACCACATCTTTTCAAATTTAAAAGAAGTCCTATGCTTTGTCATAGATTTCATGCCTAATATAGATAGTGAAATTGCATATTGGTCTAAGCCTATAAAAGGAAGAATCTCTAAATCCAAATTATATGACCCTAAAAACTAGTGTTGTGATGCTAAGAATCTATCTTAACATTTTGAGATCTATAAAAAATATTTCCTATGGTTTTTCCAACTAAATTTTCCATTTTTAGGTAATATATCCTTTAATGCATTATCTGAGATGAAAGAGCTGAAATATTGCATTGTTTTGTGCAGTGGAAAATACCTCCTTGTTTCTCTTATGATGACACAATTGCATTAAAATCCTTAGCCAGTATTAATTCTTCATCTCCAAGCCCTTCAATAATATTTGTTAGAGAATTCCATAATATTTTCTTGACACTGGTAGATGTTGGTCCATATATATTTACCAGCCAAAATTTGAGATCAAATTTTACCACTCTCATTAACTACCAATTGTTATCATTATTGATATAATCAATGGACAGTCTTTTCAGATTCCATAAGGTGAGTAAACCATCAGAAGCCCCTTGAGTAGGTACATGAGTTGAGTTCCATCTTCCCCACTTCAAAATTCATACCTCATATGTTTCCTATGAATTTTTTGTATCTTGTAATAGTACTAAGTCTACTCCACAAGTGTCCAAATGATACTTTATTTGGGAATTCTTGTCAAAGGCATTAATTCCTCTGGCATTCCAAAAAATCACTCTCATTGTGTTCAAGCAAAGAAAAATTCTCTCCTCAACCTCTTTCTTACTGAGATACTTCCATCTAGTGTAGTTTGCACCCCTGCATCAATCTCTTCCTTTAACTTGGTAGCCTTGGATTTTCTTCCCCACTTAAATGGTGAATTCTTAACTATTGAATGAGAAGTTGGAATCTATGAAAGTGATATTTTTTGTGAGTAATCAAAATCTTGAACCATATCTATATCAATTTCCATGTTGACCTCATTTTCTATTTTTTGAACATCTGTACCAATTTCCATGTTAAACTCATTGTTTATTTTTTGATTTTCTGAAATTTGGGGATTTATTGATTGTGGAGATGAGAATTCATCCTCTTAATTTATTATCTCTTCTACTATTTCACCAAAAGGCCTGAACCTATGGAGAAGAGAAGCTTCTCAACAAGTTCTTCAAATTTATCCTGACAACCCCTCTATTTCATACTTAATGCTATGGGACCTTTAATATTTCTTTGTGGGTGGATTTTCTATGTTATTAAGAAGTAATTTTTGTTGAGGGTAACCATCTATCTTGAAGGAGGTTGAACAATGCACCTAATGCATCAATTTCTTTAAATAAAATTGAATAAAAACCCCACCAAACATTTGTCTATGGATAATGCCACCTGATTGTGCTAATGTGACTAATGGGAAAGATGGAATGCAAGTGTTTAAACCCACACTACTAAAATTCTTATAGTTTCCATTTGGCATTGTAGAAAAAGTAGTAGCTACTTTTTTGCTTTCTATTATTTTAGAACACCTATTATCATCAAAGTGAGTGATAGATCCATTTACATTATCTCTGTGAAGTCCCACATTTTTAACCTTAACCTTTTTGGACTTAGGGAATGACTATACTTTTTCTACTTGAACTTCACAACTTTCCAAATCATGACATGGCATTGTGGTGTGGTCCAAATGAAGACATTAATTGCATATATTTTGTGGGGATTCCAAAATGATATCCTAAACCCACTTTCCATACTTAGAGTTTATATGAATTTGACTTGGGAGAGTTTTGGTAGCACCTAGCAATACACAAACCCTAATAGGCTTTGTTGGATTTCTACATAACACCATATCATGTTTGAGGAAGATCCCTACATGAATTTCCATAATTTTAATTAAGTTTAGTTCCCTATATTTTAGAACTAGAGACTACAACTGAATCTAATATGGGACATATCTAGTCTCAAAATGGTTAGATTTGAAATTTGGTGTCCATGATTGCATATAGAGGCCAAAGTCTTCAAAGAACCATGATTTTATTTTGAAAATTTCATCTCTATGAGCCTTTGTATCAAAGAGTACAAAAAATATACCCTTTGCATGATCTAAATAAAATACTTTTCTAACCCCTTCCCATTCCTCAAATAATAGCTCTTTCAAAAAAATATATCTAATGTGAGGTTCCAAAACTTACAAATTAGGGCTCACTGTCAAAGGTCTTGGATTTTATTTTTTAACAAATCCTCGAGGAATGTGATATTAGCAATAGCCTTTTGTAATGCACCCTCTTCATTAATTTGAGATTGTTGCTGCAAAACATTTTCCAAAGGGGGTTCTCCTTGCTTTAAGTCTTTATGCCTCCATTGCAATAAAGCTTTATTTCTCTTTTTTCCTTTTATCCTATTAGATCTTTTCTTACCCTTCTTTTGATGTGTTATCTTTGAAGCTCTTGCATGGTCATCTTTTTTTTCAACCTCCTTCTTAGACTATTATTCCTTTTTCTGATGAGGGATTAATATCTTTTCATTTGGTTGAAAAGATACAACTTGGTCATTTTGAATATTTTGTGTTTTTTCCTCTCATTATTCCTCTTATTCTAATCTTCACTCTTCTTGTGAAAATTCTGATCTCCTTTCTTCTTTTGATCATTCTGCCTTTCCTATACATCCTTGTTTCGATCTTCTTGCTTTGCATATTCATGCTTCTTGTGAAGATCCCTACTATGTTGTACCAATGTTTGCTGATATTTTGGATTGAGGGGAAAGCCTATTTGCATTGATTCATTACATGCCAAATTTTTTTTGGAAGAAAAGATTCAGGTTTTGTTGAAACCCTCAATGCTAGTTGTTTTCTCCAAAATTGCACCCTTGCTAAGTTGTGAAACTTAGCATTTTGGAGAAACATGGGAACATTCCTAGGTTGTGGGTTGCCTAAACTTGGAATGGACCTCTAGAGAAGGTTGGATACTAAGGTACTCACCTAAACTATTTCTTGTTGGGAAAAGGCTAGAAAGAAACATGAAAAGAAACTAAACTCCTATGGTAATGTACCTAAATGTGTTTTCTCAGAACCTATACCACTGTTTTAACACAAAATTTTCTCAAAAGCCGAGCTTAACTTAACACAACTTAGATATTTTTATATATTAATGCATAAGTATTTTTCAAGGAGGCTTGGTTCTCTTAACACTTTTGAAGGAAAATAGTTCTTTTACAACTAAAGTAGCTATTTGAACCACTACACAACTTACAACCTACAAAAATGTATGTGTCTTCTACCTAAAGGTGCTAAAATGAGATAAACATTAAAGGAATTATCAAAAATCACAAGAATATTCATCCATCATCACACTATACACAATGAGATAGCTTCAAAGAAGGTAAGACACTAAATTTCATTAATAAAAAGGTGTTACACATTGTTGTACATGTCTGATATTGAGTCACAATATTGTCTTTTTCCTAAAAGAGCTACAAAATAAGCTACAATACATGTTGAAAGAAGAAAGAAATCCCTTAAAAATTGATGTTTGAAGTTACTTATGTTTTTGTAAAGATTTCCCCACACATATACTTCTAGAAGCTTCTTGGTCGTGTATAACCAAAAATACCTAAAAATAGCCCCCAAAACCTCTCCACAATGTCCCCAAAGTGAAGAAAAGGTCAAGCCGTGACCTTACCCACAATAAAAGCATGATAAACTGCTCCTAGATGCTCTTATTCCCTCCAAAAACCCAATCAAAGACAACCTACATACTTTCCACATGTTTGGCACAAGTCATTACTTTTCAACCATATTCCCTTGACTTATTCTTTGAAAACACATGCTCTATTATCTTTATTTTGTAACTATAACATTATTTAAAGTGATTTATAAATCATCACTTAAATAAAGTTTTACATTTCAACCTTGTTGCATAAAAAATAAAGACTCCTTGACTCCACCATTCTTTGATAGAATATATAAAAAGGAAATTTGAAGACTTTTGGGAATATGCACAAGAGGCATAAAGCACGAAGCATTTTATCAAAGGGTATATTAGTTATATGCAAGGGAAAATTTAAAATGAAGGTAAAAAATACCTTTGGCAATCAACCAAACTTTAGGGTTTTGAAACCTTAGATACAAAAACAAAGGAAAAATCCATTTCACATTTCATTTTTTATTTGGAATTCTTCTAGAAACTTCACTTTGTTTGCTTGATCTATGCTACCATGATTGGGGTTTCTAAAGCTTAATGGAGGTTTCAGCTGAAAAACTTTTGAGACTGAGCCAAGGTAAGCTATTTTCTATGCAAATAAACATTTTTCAATCATTACTTGTGAATGAATCATGTTGTATTAGGCTTTGTTGTATAGAAAAGTGGTGAAAATGCTAAATTTTTGTATTTCTATATTCTTTTTGTTTTGTCTCTATTCCATTCGGGTAGGAAATGATGAAAACAACCTACATTTTTGTTACTATTCCTCTACTCACAAAGAAATTTTAATGACTCAAATAAAAGTCATAGGTTGTGACTTCTCCATTTTATTCTCATCCTTTGTAAAAATTTCTTGTTGATTTAAAAAAAACATGGGCATCTTTGTTTCCTTGTGATGCCATGTAATAGCAACTAGCAGTGTCATCACCTTTTCTGTGAAAAAAATGTGCAAGACCATAATATGAAAGAGATTCTATAAGATGTTGGACAGTCAAAACAAGGGTTATCTCAGTCAACCATTTCACAAGAAAATGTTGCCCTATAAAGAAAAAATGATTTGGAAAAATAATTCAATACCATTGCATAGTACGGGTATAATTCAAAACTCTACATATCTTTTCCATTCCTTCATGAACACTACCATTTTCACTAACTTGCAAGTCCAAGGCTCATCCAAGCTAAAATATTTTCATGGCCATTTTAGGTCTTCACTTTCTTGGCCGAGGGTTTTGCTCTATAAATGCATTCTATATTCTTTAAACCCTTAGCTCTATCTTCTGAATTTGGAAACACACTTGGCAACATAAACCATTACACTTCACAGTAATTTTTGCTACAACTATCTCATATCTTGATCACTCAAAATTCTTTTGTTCTTGTTCACTTAGACAGTAACAATATACATTTAGATAAAAAACCATTGAATGATTTTGCATTTATTATTTACAAATTTGATCATTCTTTTCTTATGTTTTCATGTTTAAACTAATGGATATGTTTTCCTTATTGATTACAAAAATTACAATAAAGAATTAGATTATCTTATCACTACATGAAATTATGGATGTGATAGGGACAGGGTTGGATTGAATCAATCATTAACTCAATGATCCAGGTCTCACCTTTTATGACCCCTTGGTGTCACTTCCTCCACCACTCAACCTATAGGTCCTATGCTACCTAGGCACCCCTAGTTACTCTGCCAACCCTGCTACCAATTCAAGTCCATAAACCAAGCCAAACTTGGTGCTCTTCCTCTCATGCAATTCCTAGCCCTTAATACTCTTAAAGACTAGCTCACCTCCAAATACTCCCAAATATTGTTGCAGGGGTGTGAAAAGATTCCATGGCTTCAAAATCATCTAACAAAGGCTCTTGATCAACCTCTTTTCACTAGTTCTCCATCGCTTTCAAGAAAATGCTTTTCTTGGGTTTAATAGGCTAGTAGCCTTGAGCCCCAATCAGGTCATTGAATAGGGGAAAAATGTTTTTTTCTTGCTAAACACACCAAGTAACCTAGTTCTTTTCTTAGGAAATGTGTTTCACATGCCCTCACCTCCAAGATTTTTATGGTTTCAAGACTGCTCAGGCTATATGTGGTCTAGACACCCAATTGGTCAAGAAGCTAGGGTTTCCTTAGCTTTCTCAGGCTGATTCAAGACTGTCAGAAAGTTCTTCATTCAAATGAATTGTTAAAGGATCTTCCTTGTCACCATGCAATGCAAAGACACTCCCCTAAATCCTCCAAAAGGAATTTCTTAAAAAACTTCACTCCCCTGCAAATTATTCATGCTGTCCTCTAGCCTTTCCTAGTCGGGTTCTCACTGTCTCGCCTAGGGTAAGGCCTTTCTCTTGACTCCTGAAATATTTATGACTCCCATATTTACATTATGTACAAGAGTGGAGTTTATCCTTGTTTCCACTACACCCATACTTCTTGGTACAGACAGAAAACAATCTAAAACTCCATTTCTCTGAGATTTACTAGTCAAAACAGCAAAATAGGGAAAAACATAGTATTTACAAAATGGAAGAAAATGATTGAAAAACTATCTAAATGTGCCAAAAAAAAAACTTCCAAAGGCTTCACTATATGCTCAAAAATCCTATAAAATGCCTCTTTCAATTCATTTTGCAACAGTCACGCAAACAAGAATAGGAAAACAGTATTTGCACACCAAAATCACTGTATTTTTATTATCTGCATATAACTTCAACTGTTCCAAATGCTTCCAACCCTCAAACAGGTCAAGATTTGACTTTAAATAATCTTGGAAACAATTAGGTTTCCTTCTTCGAGCACAAGAACGACCAAAACATTGAGTGTTGGAAAACACAATGTGTTTTACATCCTTGGTCTAGTGCTTAGGAAAACAACCAAAACATAGGCTTCCTAAACTTTTATTCAACTTCACCACTTCTAACCTAAGGAGAAAAGGGCCTAAACCATAAATAAGATGGTCCTCAAGACCTTACATAACACAACAAAATCAATAGGAACCAAAAACTTCAAATAAAGCATAAACCTTGCCAGGTGCTCCTGCGCCATTCTCCCCCTCTTTGCCCAAACAACTGAGTAGAGGAAGGAGGGACCAACATCAGGTCAATGCCAAGTTTCTTGAACTGGTCTTCCTGTATCCAAGTGGCTTTTGTTTGTAGTTTGTTCTTCCACTTGATAAGGTGTCCCATGTACACCTTGTGTCTTGTAGCTTTCTGCACTCTTAACTGTAAGACCTTCTCTGCCTGAAGCTTATCTTGATTAGGAAGGGTTATATTACTGATATCCTTAAAGATCTCCTGACTATTCTAAACTTCATCACTGACTATCCCCTTATACCTAATCAAATCAACAACATTAAATACTAGAGATGTGCCCAAATCTAATGGTAATTCTACCTTATATGCATTCTTTCCATATTTGGCTAACACCTTGCATGGACCCACTCTTTTCATCTATAACTTGGTTTCCATGCCCTTCTACAATCTGGATTTGTTGAGGTGGACCATAACATAGTCCCCAACTATAAATTGCACATCTCTCTTTGACAAATCAACTTTTTCCTTCAACTTTTGGGTTGTTGTTGTAACTATTTGCTTGACCTGCTCATGGATCTCTTTCATTGTTTGAGTGAAGTATTCTGCATGTCCACTCTTATTCTCCTGAGATCCAAGGTCTCTGAGTTCACAAATACCTCTTGGGTGCATCCCATACACCACTTCAAATGGAATTTTCCCTGTAGTTCTATTAACATTATCATTGTATGCATATTCAGCTTGAGAAATCACCATATCCCATGTCTGCCCATACTCCTTGGTTAAACATCTTAAAAGATTTCCTAACACTCTATTAACCACCTCTATTTTCCCATTAGTCTGAGGATGGTAAGTTGATCCAAATGATAGATTTGTTCCCAATCTTCTCCATAAAGTCTTCCAAAAATGGCTTATGAATTTCATGTCCCTGTCTAATACAACGCTCAATGGAAATCCGTGGATTCTTACAACTTCCTTGAAGAAGAGATGGGCTATGTAACTTGCATCATGTGTAGTTTTGCAAGGGATAAAGTGACTCATCTTGCTAAATCTATCCACAACTACATAAATACTATCAAACCCTACCTTAGTCTTGGGGAGTCCTACCACAAAATCCATACTAACACACTCCCATGGTCTACTAGAAATGGGTAAAGGTTGATACAAACCAACATTGCTAGCTCCCCCTTTGGCTTTCATGCAAACAACACACTACTCCACATATCTTCTGACATCTCTTGCCAATTTAGGCTAATAATAGAACCTTTTCACTAGTTCTAAAGTCTTATTGATACCAAAATTCCCAATAAGATGGCCATTATGTTTTTCTTGAATCAAATTTTCCCTCATTGATCCTCTTGGAACACACAACAGATTACCCTTAAATAGCAATCCATTTTGTAGTGTATACTCAGCATATTGACTATGAAAGTGATTTTAAAAATTAGAGCATACCTTGTAGGCTTCTGAGAAGTCTTCATCCTCACCATAGAGGTCTTTGAAACTCTCTAATCCAATGATTTTCAGCTGTATCTCTTGGACTGTCAACAACCTTCTACTTAATGCATCTGCCACCTTGTTCATTTTCCCTTTCTTGTGCTTGATGGTAAAAGTGAAAGCTTGGATGTATTCCATCCATTTCAAATGTCTATTACTCAGCTTCTCTTGGGTGTTAATGTAACTGAGTGCCTAGTTATTAGTGAATACCACAAACTCCTTGGGCAACAAATAATGCCTCCACTTCCTAAGGAACTGCACTAAAGCATATAATTCTAGATCATAGGTGGAGCATTTTTGCTTGGCTTCATTGAGCTTCTCACTAAAGAAGGCTACAGGCCTACCTTCTTGACTAAGTACTCCTCCTACTGCTACTCCACTTGCATCACACTCAACTATGAATAACTTATCAAAACTAGGCAACAAAAGTATAGGTTGGGTTGCTACCTCTTGTTTTAGTTTCTCAAACCCTTTATCAACCTCTTGAGTCCACTTAAACTTTTTTTCTGACCACCCTTGATTGTATCTAGTACTAGTGCACATATGCCACTAAAATTCCTTATGAATTTTCTATAGAACTAAGCTAAACCATGAAAACTTCTTACCTCTATTGTTGTAGTTGGTGTGGGATAGTTTAGGATGGCTTCCACCTTGCTTGGATCCATCTTCAACGTTCCTTGGGATACTACAAAGCCTAGATACATAAGCTCTTGTTTGAAAAATTCACACTTCTCAAGGTTAATTTCCAATTGCTCTTCTTGCAACCTTTTAAGAATCATCTCCACATGCTTCAAATGTTCTTCTGTTGTCTTACTGAAAATCAGTATGTCTTCAAGGTAGACTACTACAAAGATCCCTATGATATCCTTGAGCACCTCATTCATTAGTCTCATGAAAGTGCTAGGGGAATTTGAGAGGCCAAATGGCATCACTTTCCACTCGTATAAGCCATCATTTTTCTTAAAAGTTGTCTTCCACTCATCACCTTCCTTAATTCTAGTCTGGTGGTAGCCACTCTTGAGGTCCAACTTAGTGTAATACTGTGCTCCTCCAAGGCAATCCATTAAATCTTCTATTCTAGGTATTGGGAATCTATACCGGATTGTAATCCTATTAATTTCTCTAGAATTAGTATAGAGTCTCCATTTACCTCCTTTCTTTGTTGCTAAAACAACTGGGACTGCATAAGGGTTGATGCTCTTTTGAATCAGACCTTGACTCAACAATTCTTCCACTTTCCTAGCCACCTCTAGGTTCTACTCAGGAGTGAGCTTGTATGCTACTTTGTTAGGAAATGAGGCTCTAGGTATGAAGTCAATTTGATGACTTATTGCTCTCTTTGGTGGTAAAGTTGCTAGTGTACCATCACTAACTATGCTCTTGTACTTGTCAAGCAACTTTTGGACTACTTCTAGTAAGACTATCCTTTCAGCCTTTCCTTCCACTTTGGGCTGCATTAAAACCACATATCCTTCATTCCCTTGGTGTAGGTCCTTAAGGAACTCTTTTCCATTTCTCAACATGATGTTAGGAACCTTTGACTGCCCCTCATCTTCCTCTGTCAATGACTATAGCTTGAAGGTTCTTCTATCTTTCTTGAATGAGATGGTGTTCTCTTTCCCATCATAAATGGCACTTCTATCATATTGCTATGGTCTGCCCAGTGACATGCATCCATGGGCAATACATCACAAACTAGCTTATATTTATATCCTCCAATTGACATTTCCACTGTTACTTGCTCATTCACCAAATGAGATGACATGCATCCATGGGCAATACATCACAAACTAGCTTATATTTATATCCTCCAATTGAGAATTCCACTGTTACTTGCTCATTCACCAAAACACTCTGCCCTTTATTCAGCCATGTGACCTTGTAAGGATTGTTGAGAGATACTTTCTCCAATTTTAGTTTAGTTATTTCCTCCTCTGATATTATATTATTTGTTGAACCAGAATCTGCAGTGACCTTGCATACTTTACCAAGTATTTTTCACCTTACTCTAAAAAGAGCTCTTCTTTGCTTAGGTTCCTCCTTCACTGGTTGTCTGGTCAGCACTCTATTAAACATCAGAATCTCTCCAATTTTAGATTCTATATGACTAATATCAATTGCCTTAGGACTCATGGTGTCCTCTTGTGCATAAGCCACTCTCTTTTCATTGCTTGATGAAGAAGCTTTCTCCAGGTATCTATAAGTTGGATGTCCCATTTGATTGCAATGATAACACTTCATGGTGGAAAAGTAAGAGTTACTTCTGCCTACTCCTCTTCCTCTATTTGAACCTCCTTGAGGTCCTCTTCCTTTGTTAAATCCTCCTCTTGAAGATGTTTCATCTCCATGCTCAGTGAGCTTAGATTCTCCTTTGTTTCTTTGGTCACTACCTCTTCCTTGGTAACCACCACGCTGTCCTTTTTTATCTCTACCTTTTCCTCTACCCCTAGATGACTGATCATGCTTTCTTTTGTTCCTTTCCTCAATCTTCATAGCTAACTGATAACATTGGTGGACTATTTTAGGACTTAGTAAAGCCATCTCTTCCTGAATGTTCCACTTCAAGCGATTAAGGTACCTAGCCAATTTTAGGCTCTCATCCTCTGTCACATTAGATCTCAAGCAAAGCTTCTGAAACTCTTTAGTATAGGTGTTAACATCTTGGTTTTTCTGCCTTAGACTTTTCCTCTTCTTGTGAAGTTGGATCTCATAATCATCTAGCATATAGGCTTTCTTTACCTTAGCAACCATTCCTTTCCAAGTTGATATGGGTTGCTTGCCTTCTTTCTCCCTTCCAGTCTGAATAAATTTCCACCATGTCAAGGTTGATCCTCTCAACCTTGATTTTGCTACCTTCACCTTCTCTGCTTTAATGACTCCATCACACTCAAAGTGATTCTCCATGCCTTCTATCCAATCCATGACTAGGTCTGCTTCCATCTTTCCACTGAAAAGTGGTATACCTTCAAGTTCTTTTCCACTCAAGGCTTTCAATTCCTTCAAGAATGGCTCTTCCTTCAAAATAGGGTCAGGTTCATGGGTCTTGTCCTCCTCTGCAATCTCTTCTTCTTTTGGAATTCTTCCCTCAAATTGTGCACTCTGCACTGCTGCCTCAAGTTGAGCTATTCTTTCCCTCAACTTCTTGTTTGCTTCTTCTTGCTCTTCAACCATCTTTTCCAGTTTTTCAATTGTCACCATGGTAGAAGAATCACTTGACTCAATTTCTGATATGCAATATTTCTTTCCCAAATCTTTAACTTGCTCTTATACCAATCTGATAGGGACAGGGTTGGATTGAATCAATCACTAACTCAATGCTCTGGGTCTCACCTTTGAGGACCCCTTGGTGTCACTTCCTCCACCACTCAACCTATAGGTCCTATGCTACCTAGGCAGCCCTGGTTACTCTGCCAACTCTGCTACCAATTCAAGTCCATAAACCAAGCCAAACTTGGTGCTCTTCCTCTCATACAACTCCTAGCCCTTAATACTCTTAAAGACTAGCTCCCCTCCAAATACTCCCAAATCTTGTTGCATGGGTGTGAAAAGCTTCCATGACTTCAAAATCATCTAACAAAGGCTCCTGATCAACCTCTTTTCACTAGTTCTCCATCACTTTCAAGAAAATGCTTTTCTTGGGTTTAATAGGCTAGTAGCCTTGAGCCCCAATTAGGTCGTTGAATAGGGGAAAAATGCTTTTTCTTGCTAAACCCACCAAGTAACCTGGTTCTTTTCTTAGGAAATGTGTTTCACATGCCCTCACCTCCAATATTCTTATGGTTTCAAGACTTCTCAGGCTGTATGTGGTCCAAACACCCAATTGGTCAAGAAGATAGGGTTTCCTTAGCTTTCTCAGGCTGATTCAAGACTGTCAGAAAGTTATTCATTCAAATGAATTGTTAAAGGATATTCCTTGTCACCATGCAAATCCAAGACACTCCCCTAAATCCTCCAAAAGGAATTTCTTAAAAAACTTCACTCCCCTACAAATTGTTCATGTTGTCCTCTAGCCTTTCCTAGCCGGGTTCTCATTGTCTCGCCTAGGGTAAGGCCTTTCTCTTGACTCCTAAACTATTTCTGACTCCTATATTTACATTATGTACAAGAATGGAGTTTATCCTTGTTTCCACTACACCCATACTTCTTGGTATGGACAGAAAACAATCTAAAACTCCATTTCTATGATATTTACCAGTCAAAACAACAAAATAGGGAAAAACACAGTATCTACAAAATGGAAGAAAATGATGGACAAAATATCTAAATGTGATGAAACAAAACTTCCAAAGGATTCACTATATGCTCAAAAAACATACAAAATTCCTCTTTCAATTCATTTTGCAACAGTCATGCAAACAAGAATAGGAAAATAGTATTTGCACACCAAAATCACTGTATTTTTATTATCTGCATATAACTTCAACCATTCGAAATTCTTCCAACCCTCAAACAGGTTGAGATTTTATTTTAAATAATCTTGGAAATAGTTAGGTTTCCTTCTTTGAGGACAAGAATGACCAAAACATTGAGTGTTGGAAAACACAATGTGTTTTACAACCTTGGTCTAGTGCTTAGGAAAACAACCAAAACATAGGCTTCCTAAACTTTTATTCAACTTTACCAGTTCTAACCTAAGGAGAAAAAGGCCTCAGCCATAAATAAGATGGTCCTCAATACCTTACATAATACAACAAAATGAACAGGAACTAAAAACTTCAAATAAAGCATAAACCTTGCCAGGTGCTCCAACTTTGCCAGTGCTCCTGCACCAAGATGCTTTGTTTTTCCATGACACTAATATTAACTATCAACTAGGATCTGTTACTAAGCACAACTTAAAGTATCATTGTGATTCTTAAATCATTACAATAAAACACATACCCTACTCATCTAGGTATGGGTTGTCCTCTACTTACTATTCCTTTAAATGAAAAATTCCAAGTGGTTGTCCAACTATTGCATTGTACTATTTCCATTTGTCTTTGAACTGCAACCCTATCCTTTAGAGTAAATTTCTTGTGACATAGAATTTGGTTGTTTCACCATTTTTCTCCAACACTCCTTTTGTTGTATCTTTGTGTATGTTGCTTGATCCTGTACATACTTTCCCACAAGACTTCTCATACAATCTTCATTGAACCTCAATGGTTCCTCCATGTGTAAATATTGGGTATAAGGACTATCCTATTGGATTTAATTGTCATTTATCATCCTCCTTACTTCTTATGAAGTGACTACCATTCCCTTAACTATCATTGCTACTCCTCTATAAACATGGGGCTATCTTCCATTGTTATGACTGCACAAAAATTAAGGGACATGGTCTCAATGCTCACTGTTACACTTTCATGCAATCTTATATAGACTCTTCATTACCTAGAAATACCATATGATCTTTGTGACTATCTGGCCTATTTCTCAAGACTATCACTCAATTGGATTGCACTACCTTCTTTATGGTGACTATATTTTCTCTTTACTATCATATTTTTCATTGGTTTCTTTTCTTTTCCTCATAAAATTTTTATTCCTCTCACTTCACCAACTACTAATTCCTTATTGACTAGAATCTGAGGAAAAAAAATTTCCAAGAAATAAATAGAAACAAACCATTATATATTGGATGCTCCACCTATCAAAGGAGTGAGAAACAATTGCAATGTTATGCTTTTGATATAACTTCACTAGGCTTTGGATTTCACAAGATTGTCACTCTACCTTTTGAATGACCATCCTTATGATCTCTCCACTATTCCAATGAGAAAATACTTGTTATTTATGATAGTGATGTCAACAACTCACTTTCATGGGTGATGCGTACTTGTTCAAGGCTGATAAATGAGATGATTTCAAGCTCTTGCCCTTCTTAATAAACCAAGAGGGCAGCATGTTGAGCTTAACCCTTGTGGGAGCCTATTTCACTCCACATGCTTTAATTTTTGACAAATAGATCTTGCGACAATATTCAACTTGTGCCTACATAATGAACAAACATGTTAGAAAAACAAATCATATGATGGATGTGTATGATAACCTTTCTATTTTCTTGGACATTTGTCATATGTAGTCTATTTCATTGCTTTATGAAAATAGGCTATATGTTTGTATATGTTTGCATATGTAATGACTGGTGTTCCTGAGCTCTAACAAACTCTCTCTCACTCATGCAAGAAACCTTGGAGCAACTAGAAAACAACTTTTGGAGACTGGACAAGCAGGAGGGCTGAAGTAGATGCAACAATTAAACTTAGTTGAGATTCACCATTCAGGTGATGATAGATCCCCTTTCTTTCCATATGCATTTTCCTTTTATGAATTTATAAATTTATAGTTAATTTTTTTTCTTGCATTGAAATAGTTAGTCCCACGACTTGTGTGGGACACCATATATTTATGATTATCAATAAAGACAACTTTTATGCAACATTTGTTCTCTCTCTTCTTTGTTGTATGTATTTGCATAATGTAATCTAGTATATTTGATAATCTCTTTTATGCATATGGATATAACATAGCAGAGTAGAACACACCTTTTACTTTACTTTGTAAAAAAACCACAACTCTACCTGATTGAGATGGTAGCTAAATTGGGTAACACTAGCCATTTTTCATTTTTTCTTGATTAGAGATCAACTTCGCTATCTTTGTAGAGGTGATTCAAAAAACTTGAATTATTTCCATATTTTCTTTGTCGTAGCCCTTCCCCTTGTGAATCATGAGACCTATCATCTTCAAAAATATCAAGAATTTATTGTTTATCTCTAAGCAAACACCTGTGAGAGTGAAAAGGGATCTAGTTAGGTTTTGAGGATTTGTGTCTAACAACATTAGACCCACACCTTGCATATTGCCACATTGAATTTCCAGTGGGTTCACAATGATGGGGAACCTATCTATTGTAGCTTTGGAAGCCACAAGGAGGAGGAACCCTATCATTTTCTAAAAAGTTTCCATTGAACAACCATTTTTTCTCTCTCCATATTCACTTTGCCATTTTTTCTCCCCCTTCTTTGTTTAATAGTTCAATTATATTATATTATATTTTTATTTTTACTAAAATTAGTTTATCAACACAAAAATATTAGGTTTATTAATATGTCAAGAAAAATGCTAAAACTTATTAAAAAAAGGAAAAAAATGATTCCTTTGATAAAAGAATCTAGGTTAAGATAGTATAATTTATTTTAAATTTTAGATAAATATCTAATATAAAAGTTGATGTTGAGTAGAAACAACTATGTTTTAATACACACATTTAAATATTTATTTAAAAATATATAATTATTAAAATTGTAAAATAGTATATTCATGCCCTAAAGTTTCAAGTTATAAATATACAAAAAAAAATTGAATGGAAGAAAAGAAAATTTACTATATAAAGTTTTATCTCATTTAATGTCAATTTTTAGCATTTTATCAGCAACTAAATTATATTCTTAATTTATAAAAAGTTATATTCAAATAATTTTTTAATTTTTGTAAAAAAATTTACACATTTTATTAGTTTACATCATTTCGAAATTCAATATATATTCCACTTTCTAGTGATTCATGGTTAAAATTTAGATCATTTTTGGTCATTTCCTTTATAAAATTCTGACACATATTTTTACTTTTACCCTTATGTGTAAGGTAGAGAGGTAGTGTGTGTGTGTGTATTTTTGTGTGTGAGAGAGAGAGGGAGAGAGGGCAATAGAGAGATAGGTAGTTTGTGTGTACATGAGTGTGTTTATGTGTGTGTGAGAGTGAGAGATGGATGGAGGGAGAGGTAAAGATAGAGAGGTAGGTAGAGAGAGAATGGTAGGGAGGGAGGGAGAGACACTTTAGGAGGGAGATATAGTTCAAGAAAGAGAGGGAGAGAGAGGTAGGTAGGTAGAGAGGTGTAGGGTGGGAGAGGTAGAGATAGATAGAATCTGTGTGTGAGAGAGATAAGAAGAGCATGAGGGCTGGAGAGAAAGGCAAATAGGGAGGGGTAGATGGAGAGAGACATAGGTTTGGTTGGATGGATGGATGGAGAGGGGATATAGGGAGAAGTAGAGAGGGATGGAAGTAGGGAGGGGAGATAGAGAAAAGTAGAGAGAGAGGGGGGAATGAGGGAAAAATCAAGGGAGATGAAGGTTAGGAGGGATGGTGGGAGAGGAGAAATAAAGAAAAATTGATAGGGATATAGAGAGAGATAGAGAGGAAAGGAGGGAGATACATAGAGGTAGATAGAGAGAGGTAAGGTGGAAGGAATAAAGAGATAGGTAGAGAGAGTGAGGGGAGATGGAGAGTAGTAGCAAGGGAAGGGGAGAGAGAGGTAGAGAGAGGGGGGAGTTGGGAGGGAGGGAAAGGTAGAGAGAGAGAAACAAAGAGAGGAATATAGATAAAATTAGAGAGGTTAGAGGAGATGAAAGTAGAGAGAAAATGGAAAGGAGGGGCAAAGGGAGGGAGAAGAAGCTTAGGAGGGATGGTAGGAGATGAGAGAGAGAAGTAGAGAGGTATTGGGGGAGGGGGAGGTAACAAGGTATGGTGGGAGGGATATAGGGAGGGAGAGAGGGGGAAGGAAGGAGATAGGGAGAGGTAGGTAAAGAGACTAAGGTGGAAGGAATAAAGGGAGAGGTACATAGAGAGAGTGAAGGTGGATAGAGATAAGTAGAGAGGGACAAGGATAGATGTAGAGAGATGGGAAATGTTGGGAGGGAGGGAGAGGTATGTAGAAAGAGAGGTAGGGTAAGAGGGATTGAGGGAAAGTTATGTATTGAGGGAGACGGTGAGTGGATAGAGAGAGTGGAGAAGGAAGGTGAGGAAGAGAGAGAGAGAGAGAGAGAGAGAGAGAGAGAGAGAGAGAGAGAGAGAGAGAGAGCTAGTGTGGATGTGTGTGTGTGTTATAGAGAGAAGGTGGGAGGGCTAAATGGAGGGAGATAGAGGGAAGGAGAGACAGAGGAAGGGAAAAATAGAATATAATCTCTTTAGAGGACTAGTAGGAGTCACATAAATTATTGGTATCTTAGGCCTTTTAGGGGTAACAAATACTACAATAAAATTTATAGACTTCTCATCCTGCAAGGAGATTCTAAGGGTGGAATTTTTATAATAGTTTTTTGAATAGGATATACCTCTAGGAAATCATATAGGGCATCCTATAGCATATAAAAATCCTTCTCTAAGAAGATATTATCAAATACATTAAAATTTTGAACAAAAGGATCTGACATAAGAGTTCATATCGGGTTCACCAAAATGTAGAGGAGGGAATTTTCTACCCTCAAGATAACAAGATCCTAAGGAGAAAATGTTTGTATGAATAAAAGTCTTGTACCTATCTAATTCATACTAGGGGGCTTATTCACATGTTAAATTTAATTAGGCTATAAGATTATTTCTATAAGAATTAGTTGTCATGTCTAGATCTTATATTTTTTACTTTTATGTAAATTTATTTGTCTCATGTCATAAGATTAAGACACTTATCATGATTTTTTTAAATGCTATGGCTTACCTTGGCTATATAACCAAGGGATTCTCATTTTCAAATTAATTATGGGATTTTAGTTCCATTGCAATCTTGTGCATTGCATATTGATCTCCTTGTGCTTTCCATTTGGCCTCTAGATCTTTGGTGTCAATCTCCATAACCAACTCTAACATGGTATCAAAGAAAGTTTGGTGCATTTGGTTATTCAATTTTTGAGAGAAATTGGTAGATCTTTAGAAGTTGAGTATGCTCTTCTCTTGCATCATATGATGATCTGGAGAATTAAAAACATGATAAAAATACCAAATTTGGGGGGTCCTCATTGTGGATTTGTATTTCAAGTTTGTTTTCAAGATTTTTGGTGTGAATCTGAGCTTACCATTGAGTTCAACAGGTTCAAGAAAATCATTTTTTTCTTTTGTTTGATCTAAATCGAACATCTAAGACCAGATCTATGAGGATTTGAATTTGAAGAGTGGTTGCAATTTTGGAACATTTTGGGTCAAATCCAACCCTGCCATTGCATCCAAAAGGCCCAATAACCCCAAGATGAACTATTAAATAGTCAAAATTGGACACTTTTTCATATTGCCAATAGAGAAAATTTTCCCCTATCCAATTGTTGTACGGTCATGTCGTCATCATCATCTCGGTTGGGCATGGTCATAATTTTTATAATTGGTTTTGTCAAAAAAATGATTTTTTAAGAAAATATATAGTTGTCAAAATATTTTTAGAAATTTTTATTAAATTAAAAAAAATAGAAAAAAAAAGTGGAGATATTGTAGGATACATGTGTACCCTACAAAAATACCTAGTGGGGGCATCATTTAGGGTGTGGTCCCACCTAAGGGGACACGACATCTCTTAGGGTTTGTGGAATTCCATAAAGGTTGTGGCCCATAAAGAGGGTTCAACCATCCTTTGGAAAAGGAGTAGGGTGTGGCCATGTGGCCCCCCACCTCCCAAAATTTTTGAAAATTAAAATTAAAATATTTTTTGTATGAAAAAACAAAAGGTTCAAAATTCTATAGATTGCCAACTTTGGTAGTATGTTTGGAAAGTTTTCTAATTTCGTGGGTCTCTACATTTAGTTGAAAATTATCCAAATTTTGTAGGTTTTTAGCAGATTTGTCAAAATTGGAAATTTTCCAAAATTTAGCAAAGGTTTTAGATATCTAGCAAAGGTCCAAAATAATTTTGAAAACTAATATATTTGGTGAACCTCAAAATTTGGCAATATTTCTACTAAATTTGGGAAAAAAGTGCTTTTTGAAAATTTTGCCCCCTTATGGAGGGAGTTTTCTTTTTGAAAATCCAACTTTGGAAGGTCATAAATCAGTCATCTTACCTCCTTTTTGTGAGATTTTTTTTAGTTGGGGAATAATTTTGTGCTCTATGTAGTGGTGCATTTGGTTTTTTATTTTGATCCTTGGTTTTCAAAAAGTTGTAGATTCTCATCGATGTTACTGATTCATTCCCATTTTGGGAGCTTTCAAGGCTCTATTCTTGCTCCTATAGTGACATTGTTGGGTGATTTTTTTTTAAAGTGCATAAATTTTCATGTACTTTTCAATGGTTTGATCATATTAATCTCATTCTATGTAAAAGAATTACTTTGAGATACTGGCCAATTTTGGCATCTATATAGACTAAGATCAATTCCACTTCATTGTTTTGGAAAGCAACATCTATAAATGCACTAAATACAAAGTGCCAAATAATATATTGTTGGGGGGGATTTTTCATTGATAGATTTGGCCGGGGGGGTCTTTTCATGCATTCTTTTGATCTATTTTCTTGTGCTCTTATTTTCCAAGGATCATTCTAAGGTTTGTTTTCTAATATCATATAATTATTGAAATTAGAATCAACATGCATGTAGTTCTCTAATGACTCAAGGCCACTCTCTATATGTTGAAAATAAGGTACGTGAACCTACATATGTAGATAGAAAGATAAAATAGATGATTGAACATACTAAAGATCTTGGATGTCTTTGTAGCCTAGTTTCTTAAGATTTGTTGTTATAAATTGAATCATGTAAGGATTATCATGAAGCTTGGTGAAAATTGAAAATATTATATTATACTATAGATGAAGTAAAAGGCTATCAAATTAATAATGAACTAATGAGCCTTGATCCTAAGAAATCTGAAAACATATGACTATATCACTAAGGCTAATAATCTAAGAAAGTGATATAAATCATGTGGAACTGATAAGGATATTCAGTTGGTCTATAGTACATTGAACAAACATGATCCCGATAATGCTTCTTTTGATTCTAGCTTTCATACTCATAGATTGACTATGGGGTTCACATATACTACACCTTCATTTGTATCATTTTATGAGATGCCACTATATAGGAGCGAATTTGCATCCCTTATACAAATTCCCCTTTCACATACCATCACCTTAGAAAATCAAATTCAAAGGAAAAATTCTACATCACCCAACTACCTTCCTTCCACTTAGTGTCTGTCTCTTGTGTCAGTGAGAGAATATTTTTCAGGGATGTGCGAGCAGTGCACTTACATCCCTAATGGATTCTGATGTACATGTTTTGTGTGCACGCCCTACCAAAGCTAGGGACCCCCTCCTTTTTGCTCCCAATGGGCCATTTTCACTATTGACGAGTTGTTTCACTCTCATCTCACTTTGCACACCCCTATTTCCAAGCCCAAGTCAGTCACAAGCCTTAAAACAATCAATTCCTCATTGACCAAGTTCACCTACCTTAATTCCATTGGGTCACTTTCCTTTGCAGGTTGGGCATAATGGGTTTCCCTTGGCCTATTGCCTTGGCATCCATCGCCCATTCTTCATCCATCCATTGTTCGTTCGTCATCCGCTACTTGCAAGTCTACCCCTATTGAAGGTTGTCTGTCGTTCATGGATTGTCGTCTTTCCACCATCTACCATCTATTTTCCATCCGTCGTCTATCTGTCATTTGTCACTTGCAATTCTTCCCTTGTGGAAGGTTTTCCACCATCCACCATCCCCCCTCCATTCATCGTCTACCATCCATCTTCCCTTTGTCTGCCGTCTACCATCCACCCACTGTCCATTGTTCATCCATCATCCATCGTCTGTATACCATCCATCATCCGTGGACCACCATTCATCATATGTCTACTGCCCACCATCCATCATCCACCAGTCATCATCCATTCTCAGTTGCTTGTGGGTCAACCCCTATAAAAGGTTGTTCATTTTTTGACATTTTCTTGTTGTATGTCATCCACCGTCCATCCATAGACCAATGTCCATCCATCATCTATAATTTGTTGTATGTCTATCATCTATTTTCCATCTATCCATCGTTTGTCACTTGTAGGTCTATAACTGCGAAAGGTTATCTGTCATCCACCATCCCCTTGTTTTCCATCATCTACCATTCACCTATGGGTCTGCCCCTATAGAAGGTTTTATGTAGCCTACCATCTTCCTACCATCTATCATCCAATGTCTGTCACTTGTGGGTCTGCCGCTACGGAAGGTTCTCCACCTTCCATCGTCTGCCCACCATCTATCGCCTATCATCGATTCTTGAACCTCCATCCACCATCCTTCCACCATCTGTCCACTACTTGGCATCCATCGTCTGCCATCCTTTTTCCCTATGGCATCTGCACCCCTGTACCCACATTTATGTTTGTGGTCCAAATTAGCTCCAAATATGAATATTAGGATCTTTAAATGATGCATGGATGGATCTAACAATGAGTCTGTAGGATTTGACTAACATTTTCCTTGATTTTTGTATGAAATCACTTACTAAACTTCATGTATGTAGGATTTATGGTACCTATAGTGGATCTATCAAGGAGGCCCATTGAGAAAGTTGAACAAGAAAAAAGCACATTGCTCTTGTCACCATTCATTTTATGCTCACCTATCATCCTAGTACCCATCAATAGAGTTGGAATTAGAAAAGGGATCTGTTTTATCTTTCATCAAACAATCATGATTTGTCAAGATTTTCCCACCCAAATTAGGAGCACCATGTTTTCTCTTCAGCAATACAAATCTGCAAACCAGATACACTTGATTGATAGAAAGGATGATGCCAACACATCAAAAGAAGGTAGATGTTAACTATTTTCAGGTGCAGCAAAGAAGGTAGTCACTAAAATACAAATTTTCTATAGTGCTAGGGTCACTAAAAGACAAAATAGGCTATGAGACATAATAGGGAAGAGGAAAAAATAGTCTATTTTAAAATTGAGAAATATTGTGGGTATGTGAAACCCTAACTTGTATTAAATCTAGGCAACACAATGTAAATTAATCCTAACCATTCATTTGGGCTTTGGAAAACTATAAATAAGGGCTTGCCCCTCATTTGTAAATGGTTGGAGAATTCCAATGCAAAAGGAATTTGCAGTAATAAAAGAAAGCATTGCATGATTTTATGGTGGTTCTCTTTGAGTTTTCTCATCTTGCATACATGGTTCTACTTCCATGTTAGTTTTTAGCTTGTAGTTTCTTGGATGACTTTAAAAGTGTTGGCTATTAAAGTATTTGATACACTTCCATCTCATGCTTTTTGTTTTTTGTTGATGATGAATCACTTTGTAAAGCTAGTCTTAGATAACTTATTTGCTACAACCTAGCTCAATTGTATGTTCATGAGGTGAATCTATAATCTGAAAATCTATAGAACTTAGAAGATTACAATGATTTGGTGTAGTTGTAGGTCTTTCTTGGTAAGGAAAAATATAGTTTTTGGGAGTCTTCCTACTATAGCACCCTCCATTGTTATTGTTCATTCATAGCTTAGATTTAGAACAACTTTCTCAACCCTTTCCTTTTTGATATTTCTTTTAGTCTTTTTTTAGATTAGGATCTCAAGCATCACCATGAAGCCAAATCAAATGAACTTGGTGGATTTTAGCTTGTTGTTTTGAGTGGATAACGACTATTCATTCACTTATAACACTTTGAAACTCCATTTTCAGACCCAACTTCCCATGCTTTGTCAACCATAAAGGCTAACCTTGTGTTACCATCAAATCACATGAACCGATAGAGATATTCCAAGCATTATCATGACCTAACACCCAAAACCTTGGGGTAGTGATTTGTAACTTGTTTTCATATTTCTACCTTTCAAGAGAGGTAGTACCTATGTTGAGAAGGTGCAAAAACACCCATCAATAGAACTAGCACTAGAAGGAGGGCATAGCTGATCTTGAGGCTACAAAGCTAAAATTTGGAAGTTTAAAAACAAATTCAAGTGAAATATGAGATAAGATGATCTCATTATATGCTGGAAATTTAAAATCAGAAAAGTTGAAGAAAAGGAAACATTGGAGTTGAGATGGAATAGCATTTGCAAATAAACATGACTCAGTGGCATGCAGATTTAAATTAGAGATTAAATAAGCCATTGCAACACTTTGCATTGGTAGAAAAGTTTGGAATCCATTGCACTCACAGAAACAATGAATTGGGATGTCCAACATTCTTGGGTAAAATTGAAAGAGTTTTGCAAGGAGAATTTCCCTTTTGGGAAATCTATCAACCCTTGGCTCCACTGGATCTAGAAGAGGAATTTTCTAACATGGTAGCCAAAGCATTCAAAGAGTTAATCCAAGAACACTTGGGTAGCAAGGATGGACTAGGATTGGAAGAGGTACTAATGTCTAGTTTGTGTAGATTCCATAATGCACCCCACTCTAAATTTACTTGTTCATCATGTGCAAGCATCATCACTCATGTCAAGGGTAGTTTCAACAAGTCAAAATAACCAACTCTCAATGAAGGGTAGCTATCTTGTGAGGGAGGAGAGTTGTCAACATCTTAAAGACAACACATTCAAGTTGAACCAAGAATTTTGGCAGAAGCAAGTGTTGGGACAACAAACACTAAGGCTAAATATCAAGAGGAAAAAGTTGATTTCCTTGGGACAGCAAGAAGCTTTGGTGGAATTTCACTTAGAAGGGAATTAAAAAGCCTCTCCTTCATTGGCAAAGGTAAATCTCCCACTCAAGAAGAGGAATGGTTGGAAGTCAAAGATGAATTAATAGAACTTGTAGAAACACATGCTAGGACAACCAATGAAAATGCTAAAGAATATAAGGAGGAAGAGGCTAAAAGCCTTTACGTGACAGAAAATGATGACGAGAGTATAAGTGAAATCAGATAAGAAGACCTCTCCTTCATAAATGAAAGTGATCAGGCATCTAAAACATAAGATTTTGAGGAGTGGGAACAACCACAAGTCACATTTTTCCAACATCAAACTTCTTTCTCAACTTATGATGAAGACCCAACAATGGAGAGATATAACGAACTTGTTTCAAGACTCACAAGGGACTGGTCAAAGCTAAGATACCAAGTGGAATTGGAAGTGATGCTTTTACCAGGATGGTGTAGGCTCCATGACTTGCCACATTTTCCACATTCAGAGTTCACATGTCAACTATGCCAAGAAGCAATCGGGAAAGTTAAAGAACAAGTGGAAATGCCAATTCCCCAGTCTTCCCTAGTTGCTTCCTAGATCAAAGAGGAAGACCAAGAGCCTGAACCAAATGATAACTTAGCCAAAGGTAGTCCTCATGAGGATGTTGGGACAACAACAAAAGAACAACAACAACATTCTAAACCTCCAAATAATGAAGCAAAACAAATAAGAGTGTTGTCCATCGGACATCAAGAGTCTTTCCCTATAGAACATTTATATGTGATGGAAAACAAGCTTTATGGAGGAATTTTAGAGGCAGATCGATCATCATACATCAATCCCCTTGATAGGCTTGTCTCACTTGTTGATTTCTTTGTACTTGTAATTGTGTCAAAACGGCATAGCAACACCGAGGAAGAGTACATTTCAAAAGTTGGCACCGATGAAGACATACTACCTGAGCCCCCAGATATCAAAGCATTAGAGTTTCTAGATTGGGAGAGGAATTCCTTCTCCATCTACAATGATAGTGAACAAGAGGATACAAGTGAACATCATGAGTAGATACATGAACTACAAGAAGAAGACAAAGGTGGGGGTGTTTTGATGGATTCCAACAAGTATGACATACCTAGCCACCTACAAGAGGCAACTAGGAGTCCTACCGCCTTTTCCATTACTGATCCTCCACACATCTTGAGAGCAGCAATAGGATAGATTCTTGCATGTCATCTTCTTATGACATTGAACATTATAAAATTAAAGTCAAAACTAGGGAAAGAAGATGCAACAACATGTTTCCCTTTGAAGACAGTAGTCAAGAAGATGTTGAAAAGGTGGCAGATCAAAGATGTGAAGTGTACTTCCTCAAAGAACAACCAACAGAGGTTGTGGGTCCCACTAGTGGCTTCAAAGAGATGCTTGTTGCCTCATTTTCCCATCCTTATGCGAGCTCAAGATGAGAAATGTTGCCCCATCCAAGGCCTCCACCTGAGGTTATCGACACCACAATCAATGATGAGGTGCTCGCCCTCAACTGTCAAACGCTTCCACCTTTGTGTGATGACATCTAGGTTCTATCATTCCTTGCTCCTATGAATAATTATAATTGCACTTATTATTTTGATTATGGGAATGAGGGGAAACAAACGTGTTTATAGATTAACCATGGGTTTAATGAATCACCTCAACTACTGATTTTTCCTAAATGTATGATTAAATTTGAATGCTACAATGTTGAAATTTATTTTTCTCAATATAAAGATGAATCTATGTGGCTTAGAATCATGACAATTTTCCTTCTTGTGCATGCATTGCAAATTCCAATGGGCATAAATTTAATTTTTCCTTTCCTAAACATGGTGCTTTGTAAATATCTTTGTACATAGTCTGCTTTGAGTAGTGTAGGTCTTGTGTACATACCTTGAGTTTGTGTATATAGTCTCACTTTCTTTCTTTCATTAGAGTAGTTGCTTTTCTTTAGGGTGGTTTCCTTGTTGTTTGCTTTCGCTTTCCTACTTTGGTTAGTTTAGGTGTTTTCTTTCCATTTTCTTCCACTTTGTTGCTACTTTGCTCAGGGTACCTATGATTTTAGCTGGGCACATCTATGCTCACAACAACCATACTTATTGCCTAGGTTTGTTCTATGTATTTCTTAAAAAAACTTTAATCATGCTTTCAGAGTGGATGACGAGGGTCTTCTGTAAGTGTCAAGGAATCTAGATGTTTGGTTCAAGGAGAATAAATCATTGGCTAGTCTAATTCTAATGTATTCTAAAATTTTATATCTCTCACATATCTTAAAGAATATGGTGGTCATTGTAGGTCATTTGTGAAGTCTATTTAAGTGAAAATCTAAAATTATGCTTCAATGCCACTATGACTCTCAACCCTGAGTGTGAGCTTCATTTCTCATGAGTTTAAATGAAAATAAATCAAAAGAAAAAATCAAAAGAAACAAGGAAAAGAAAAAAGAAAAAAATTGAAAATAAAAAGAAAAGATTTCAACCTTTTAGGGGGATCTGAGCAACTCTACTGGGGCTATGGACGCTCAGCCAATAGTAGAGCAATGTTTGGGAGAATCACAACGACAACCTCATCGGGGCTATAGATGCCTAACTGGCAGCAAGGCAATGTCCTAGATGCTTTTGGATTTTGGATTAACTACATAGCTTAACTTGATGGAGATTAGGTTCTTGCAGTAACTGAAGGATGGGAATTAACGCATATGCACACACTTGGATTTTTAGCATACTAAAGGTTGGGTTGACTAGCTATTTTTGATCCTTTGGTTGAGCATATGGTTTGTTTTCCGTAGTGTGAGGATTAGAACTAGAGATTCTTGGTTCATGATTCCAATTTTTCATCGAAATGCTCTGAAGAATTTACCCAGCAATTTTCCATTTGTTGTGCATGTTTTGCACACACACCCTACCGAAGACAAGGACCCCTCTTTTTCACTCCTAATGGATCATTTTTGCTCCTTATGGGTTGTTTCACTCCCATCTTACTTTGCACACCCCTATTTCTAAGAACAATTTAGTTGTGAGCCTTAAAACAATCAATTCCTCATTGACCGAGTTCACCTACCTAAATTCAACTAGGTCATTTGCCTTTGCGGGTTTCCCTTGGCCTATCGCCTTGGTTTCCATCATCCATTCATTTTTCGTACGTTGTCTACCACTTATGGCTCTACCCCTGCAAAAGGTTGTCCTTTGTCCACTATTTGCAGATCATCATTCATCTACCGTATGTTGTTCATTGTCCAAATGCCATCTATCCGACATTTTTCGCTTGTGGGTCTACCCCTACGAAAGGCTATATGTCGTCCACTATGCCCCCACTGTCCATCGTCTACCATCTATCTATTTTCTATCCACCATCTGCTTGTTGTTTTTCCACCATCCAGTGTTTGTCTATTTTCTACCATCCATCCACCATCTACGAACCATCATCAGCCATCCATCTACCATCCACCATCCATCTGTTGCCCATCATCCACTGTCCATCATCTATCATTCATTGCTTCCAGGTCTACCCCTATGGAAGGTTGTCTGTTATCTATCATCTTCTTGCCATTCTTTTGTGGACCAATGTTTTTCCATTGTCCATTGTTCGTCTACCATCTTTCCACAGTCCATCGCATGGGGATTTTCCCCTAGGAAAGGTTGTCTATCATTCGTCCACCTGTGGGTTTGCCCCTATGGAAGGTTTCCCACCATCTTCCATCCATCATCTTTCATCTGGCACTTGCACATATGACCTTGTGGAAGGTTTTTCATCATCCATCATCCTCCCACCATCCGTTCATGGACTGGCATCCTCCATCCATCCATTGGTCACCATCTGTCATCCACCGTCCTTCTGCCCTATGGCACTCACAACCCTGAACCCGCATTTATGTTTGTGGTCCAAATTAGCTCCAAATATTAATAATATGATCTTGTAATTATGCATGGATGGATATAACAATGAGCTTGTAGGATTTGACTAACATTTGTCTTGATTTGCATATGAAAGCACTTACTACACTTCGTGTATGCGAGATTTATGGAACCTACTACAGGTCCGTTGGGGTGGCCCATTGAGAAAGTTGAAAAAGAAAAAATAACATTGCTCCTTTCACCATTCATTTTATCCTCACCTCTCCTCCTAGTACCCATCAATAGAGCTGGCATTAGAAGGGGGAGTTATTTTATCTTTCATCAAATGATCATGATTTTTAAGGAGCTGGCCACCCAAATCAAGAGCACCATGTTTTCTCTTTGGAAATACAATTCTGCAAACAAGACCCACTTGATTGACTGAAAGGATGTTACCAACACATCAATAGAAGGAAGATGTTAACTATTTTCAATTGTAGTAAAGAAGGTAGTCACTAAAAGAAAAAATAGGGAAGAGGACAAAATAGTCTATTTTAAAATTGAGAAATATTGGGGGTAGGTCACCCTAACTTGTATTAAATTTGGGCCACATCATGTAAATTAATCCTAGCCATTCATTTGGGCTTTAGAAAACTATAAATAGAGGCTTGCCCCTCATTTGTAAATGGTTGGAGAATTGGTACAAAATGCATTTGCAGTATTAAAAGACAACATTACATGATTTTATGAATGTTCTCTTTGAGTTTACTCATCTTGCATGAATGGTTCTACTTCCATGTTATTTTTTAGCTTGTAGTTTCTTGGATGAATTTAATGGTGTTGGATATTACAATATTTGATGCACTTCCAGCTCATGCTTTTTTTGGTTTGTCTACACTAACTTATTTGTTGCAACGAAGTTAGATTCTATGTTCATGAGGTGAATGTATAATCTGAAAATCTATAGACCTTAGAAGATTGCATTGATTTTGTGTAGTTGTAGGCCTTTGTTGGTCAATCAAAACCAATTTGTGGGAGTCTATCTATTGTAGCACCCTCCATTGTTATTGTTCATTCATAGCTTAGATTTAGAACAACTTTCTCAACCCTTTCCCTCTTGCTATTTATTTTAGTCCTTTGTTAGAGTTGAATCTCAAGCATCACCATGAAGCTAAATCATATGAACTTGGTAAATTTTAGCTTGTTGTTTTGAGTGGGCAGCCACTATTCATTCACTTACAACACTTTGAAACTCCATTTGTAGGCCCAACTTCCCATGCTTTTTGAACCATAAAGGTTGACCCTATGTTACCCGAAAATCACATGAACCAACTGAGATATTCTAAGCATTTTCATGACTTGACACCCAAAACCTTGGGGTAGTGATTTGTAACTTGTTTGTAGATTTATACCTTTCAAGAGAGGTAGTGTAATTGTGTGTTGTCTATGTTGAGAAGGTGAAAAAACACCCATCAACAAAGATAAAGGAACTCCAAAGAGAAAAGGAAAAAGGTGGGGGTTTTTTTATGGTTGCCAACAAGTATGACACACCCAACCACCTACAAGAGGCAACTAGGAGTCCTTCTGCTTTGGCCATTATTGATCCCCCCATACATCCCAAGAGTAGCAATAGGACAGATTCATGTATGTCATCTTCCTATGATATTGAACATTATAAAATTAAGATCAACACTAGGGAAAGAAGATGGGATAACATGCCACCCTTTGAAGACAGAAGTCAAGAAGACGTCAAAATGGTGGTGGATCAAAGAGATGAAGTGTACTTCCTTGAAGAATAGCCTACAAAGGCTACAAGTCCAAATAGTGGCTTGGAGGAGATTCCTGTTGCCTCATTTTCCCAACCTTATGCAAGCTCAAGAATAGAAATGTTGCACCACCTAGTGCTTCCACTAGAGATTGCAGATGTAATGATCAACAATGTAGTGCTTGCTCTCGACTATCAAATGTCACCACCTCTGCATGGTGACATCCAAATTCTATCTTTCCTTTTTCCTATGAATGCTCATAACTATGTTTATCATTTCAATTATGGGAATGAGGGGAGAAAAACATGTTTATGGATCAACCGTGGGTTTAATGAATTACCTCAATTGTTGATCCTTCTTGAATATGTTATTGAATTTGAATGCTACAATAATAAAATTCTTTTTTCTGAGTATAAGGATGAGTTTGCATGGCTTAGAACTATGACAATTCCCCTTCTACTTGTGCATGTATCACAAAGTCCAGCAAGCGTAAATGTCAATTTTCCTTGCCTGAACATAGTGTTTTGTAATTATCTTTGTACATAGTCTATTTTGAGTAGTGTAGGTCTTGTTAACATACCTCAGGTTCATGTATAGTCCTAGCACTATCCTGCTTTTGTTAGAGTAGTTGGTATGTTGTGGGTTATCTTGTTTAGAGTATTTTCCTTTTCATTTTCTTTCACTTTCCTGCTTTGGTTAGTTTAGGTGTTTTCTCATGGGTGTTTGCATTCCTCTTGCTTTCTGTTCACTTCTGCTTTGTTGCTAGTTTACTCAGGGTCCCTCTTCTTTAGTTGGAATGTTCAAGCTCATAACAACCATCATCTTATTGCTTGGTGTTGTTCTACATATTTCTTCAACAAACTTTAATCAAGTTTTCAGAGTGGACGATGAGGGTCTTCTACTAGTGTCGAGCAATCTAGATGTTTGGTTAAAAGAGGACAAATCTTTGGCTAGTCTAATTTTGATGTATTATGAAATCTTATATTTCTCACATATCTTAAAGAATCTAACAGTTGTTGTAGGTCCTTTGTGAAGTCCATTTAAGTTAAAATCTAAAATTCTACTTTAGCACCACTATGATTCTTAGCCCTGAGTGGAAGCTTCATTGCTCATTGGCTAAAATGAAAATAAATGAAAAGAAAAAATAAAAGAAACAAAGAAAAGAAAAAAGAAAAACATTGAAAATGAAAAGAAAAGAATTCAACCTTTCAGGGGGATCTGAGCAACTCTAAAGGGGCTATGGATGCCCGACCGGTAGTAGACCAATGTTCGAGAGAATCACAGCAACAACCTCATTGGAGCTATGGATGCCTGACTAGAAGTGAGGCAATGTGTCAGATGATTTTGGAGTTGTAATGAACTACATAGCTTAACTTGATGGAGCTTAGGTTCTTGCAATAATTGCAGGATGTTAATTAATGCATATGCACACACTTGGATTTTCAGCATACTGAAGGTTGGGTTGACTACTGATTTTGATCCTTCAGTTGACCATTTGGTTTATTTTCCCTAGCGTGAGGATCAAAACCAAATATTCTAGGTTCATGATTCCAGTTTGTCATTGAAATGCTCTGGAGCATTTCCCTAGCAAGTTGCCATTTCTTGTGCATATTTTGCACATGCACCCTGCTGAAGGCAGGTGCCCCATCTTTTTGCTCCCAATGGGCTATTTTTTCCTTGTCTCACTTTGCACACCCTTGTTTCCAAGCCCAAGTCATCCATGAGCCATTAAATGATCAAATTTCCCTTTCCCAAGTTCACCAACATAAGTTTCACCAAGTCATTTGTCCTTGCGGGTTGAGTCCTATGGGTTTCCTTTAGCTTTTTATCCCATCGTCTGTTGGCCCTCATTGACCCACATTCATGGGTATCCTCTTGCAGTTCACACTTACATGTTGTCATTCGATCGTGGTGAAGCCCCAATGTCTGCCGAGCGTGCAAACCCCACACCCATTTTTTTCACTATGTCCTTCATGTTCTGCAGTCCCACAATTGTGGGTCGCTTAGTTAGAACTCCATTGTCATTTCAATATTCTAACACAACTGCCCTTTGACTTCCACCCACATGGCGGGCTCTACTATTATTGTTTCCATCCCTTCATCATTTCCACAAACCAACTGATCCCATCACTTCAAAATTTCCCAAGTCCGAAACAATTGTGGGTCTTTGTGCACGGCCTACCCTCACCCAACCATCATTGCCAAATGACTGAGCTTTCATGTTGTTCCCTTGGGAGGGACCAACATGCACCATTTCCTTGGAGTGAAACCTCAAATTTTGTGGGTGGAATATTTAGTTAACACTCACTAGAGGGTCTTCCCCTCCGGGTCATGACCTGTAGGAGGCCGTCACCATGACATCATTTTGTAATGGAAAACCTTCACTACCTCCTCGCTTCATAGGCCCACAACCCACCAGCACTGTCACCATCTTGTGGGATTCCCTTGGTGGTTGTTGCCCCTCATTATGCCATTGCAAATGATGTCATGCATGACTTATGTACCCCCTCCATCCACATTATTCCAAGTTCCATAGTCATTTTCATGAACAATAGTGTTGAACCCCTAGATGGTAATCTTAATGGCACAAGTTTTCTCAATGCTATGCACTAGAGATTTTCATGTTTCAAATAGAGATATTCAAAATTGGCATTGGCAGCCATCGTCCATGTGGAACTTGCCTTGCGGGTCTCTCCTTGTCTGTCACCGTTTTCTTAGGAGCATTCCTCAAACATTGGCCTACAGCTTTACCCCCACACATTCTCCATAATTGAATTTCCCACTCCCAGCAATCACGTCGGCGTGCATTGAATGGGTGTAAGATTCCATCATCACATCCTTGAATGACATGATATGCATACCCACAAAAATTCCTAAATGGTAGAGTATGGTTGTATCGTGAGAAATCCTTCATTCGAGCTATGAAGAGATCTAAAGGCTTTGAACAAGGAAAGGGATAATGACCTTTATTTTTTGAAGATCTTCTCATGAAGATGGTGGTTCTTGGGGTGACACTAAAACCATTTTGTTTGTAGGCCCCCATAGTGTACGCACCATTATTGATGGCTTTCATACAAGATGAGACTACAATGGATGTCTGTCGGCCTTCTCTGATGTGGGCATTGTGGGTGCAAAAGCCATTGAGCCTAGCACTATCATTTACAACACTCTCCTTTACAGTGGCCTACGTTGTCACTCCCATGGCTCTCCCTTCACCATTTAAATTCGATACGAGTCTCATCATTATGATTTTCCAATGGGAATGATGATTAGGGAATGGGCAATGCATATTAGAAAAATGATGATACAAGAATTCAAATACATCTAGAAGATATTTGATTTAATGTGAGCACCTTTGATTCAAGATAGTAATACCACCACCATGAGAAGGGAATTTGATCGAAGAAGAAACATAGGGGCTGACTTGTCTCTGTGAAGACCCCTCCCATGCATGTGTCATGTTCCCCAATGTTTTTCTTTAACAGACTTTTCCCTGCATCTTCTTGCATCATCCTTCCCACCGTTTCACTAACAAATGACTCCAATGTAGGCTCCACTTATGACGAAGCTATCAGAAGGCATGGGAAAAATTTAGAGTGTGAATGACACCACCAAGCCATCTTTTCTATTTGATCTGGCGAGGGATGCCTGCACCTAATAAGGATGACCACAAATTCTTCTCTTACGGGTCCCACTTTAGTCGCTACCATTCTTTCAGGCTTCATCATGTGGGCGTCAATAGGTGGGGCATCATAATCACTTCACTATTTTCTAAACAATGACCTAGTGGTAGCCATTCGCACTTACATCCCTGCCAGCATGCACACATGTAAAGTTTGCTTCCCTTGAGGTCATCTCTTTTGGAGTGCCATCCTAACTTTTGGTCATGTGCTCGAATTCCACTCCCATGTCTTTGTGATCCTAGGTGTCACCAAGACTAGTAGAAAATTCCATTGTTAGTAAAATCATTAACTATAAGTAATGTGATGTAGGGATGTGAAGCATGCTGACCTATAGTGGGAGAACAATGAGGGGTGTGGGAGTGTTGGACCATGCTATTGGAGTGGATCTTATGAGTGGTGTATGCAAAACTTCCTTGCCTTAACATCCTGTACCTCATTCACATAATGACATCTAGCACCATTGTTCTATGAATGCATATGGAGGAGGGCAGTAATAGAAGCTTTAGTGCCATAGAAAATTCTTGTGATTGGGCAAGAGATTTATGATGGACAGCTCACTTGGTCAAAGACGAGTTCTTTGGGTGCACTAAATGTAATTGTTGAATGATGATACCATGGTAAGGTCTACAGGTCGAAGGGTGGGCTTTGTTGGTGAGGATGGGATCTTTGGAAAAGGTAAACAAGACTACCATCGAACCCACTAGAACCTAGTATGAACAATTAAGATTATAAGAACCAGAGAATCTTGATATTCCCCCTATCTATAGGTGATTTTAAAGCAAATATGTAGCAATGAGAAAGCATTTGCATTATACTTAGTATCATGATAACGCATAAGGATGAGTTTGTTCTTGTGTAGGGCTAAATTGGGTCATTCAAAATATGCCATCTTGTTTGTTAATTTTGAAGTATGTAGGATATTCAAAAGAGTTGTCGAGAAGGGCATTGTTATTAAACATGAGATGCTAAAAGGACAGAAGGAGCTTTGTTGAAGATCTATTATGCTGATGCAAAATAAAGGAGGGGTGTTGGCATCCTGTGGGGCCGATGAGGTGGATGTCTATTGGCCTTTGGCCAATTCACTAACTGCATTCTGATCATGGTGTCCCACATCCTTTGGCCCAATGGAAGTCATGCATGTGAGTCCCACATTTTCATGAGTCGTCTGCTTCTGTCGTAGTAACAATGGCTTCCCCATGGTGGCTTCCCACCCTCTTTCACCCGCATGACTTACCTCACCTTGTTCCTCCATAGGTTTCCTCTCCACTACTGCCCACAATGGCTATTCTTCATTATGCATCTACACATGGTCATTATCCACCTAGGGTATAATGAATCTAGTGAGCTTAGGTGAGAGAACTTAGGTGAGAAAAATATGGGATTTGGAATGATGCTTAAATTGACACTAGGAGATAAAACTTTAAAGGGAGATGTGCTAAGAAGGAAGATCAATTATTGGTGGTGTGAGGAGAGAAGATCATTAATTATTAGGAGATTTTAGTCAATGGAAGTAGTTGTGTTGTAAACTGAATACACAAGCATAGGGTGTGGGGTGGAGAACTGAATGTTGGAATTCAATGGATGAGGATAGCTTTCGAGGGGCTAGATGATTAACAATTCAAAGAAATTAGTGGTTCTCATTGCATTGTTGTGGGGAGGATATGTTAGTATATTCTATTCATTGGTGGTTCTCATGATAATGGAATGCTCAAGCTCTTATGATGTGGGAATTAATTGTATATGCCTACATGGGTAAGTATGGGTAAATTAATGATCTCTATGCTGAAGCATAGCCAATATATATGTATCCCAAGTTACAATAGGGGGAGGGTATTTAATAGTTCAAGCTGAAGTACATGGCCAAGATCTAGGAGTATTTACACCATGATAGAACAATTGCTAAGGAATTGCAGATTATGCAGTTGTGTGAATATTACTTTCCCCCTTGGTTTTGGAGCTTGGTGAAGTGAATAACTAAGGAAATCAAATGGTTGATACATTATATTTTATGGGACTAACTTAATTTATTATTTTTGCATAGATTTTTTCATGAAATAGAGATCATCAAAGGAGCTTGTTGCAAGAGGAATTCTCCCATGATTTTCCTTTCATATGGTTGTCTATGAGAATTTACTAGGGCTAATGAGGGTTGCCAACAGAAGGATGTTTACATGAAACAAGCTAACAAAAAAATGGGTACATGATGTAGAAAATTGGTTCCAAAGGAAATCAAATGGTTATTTACTGAAAGTCGGGGGGAAGAGAGAGTTGTCCTGCTTTTCATTGAATGATCATGATCTGTCAAGAATTGTCTCATTAGATCAAGGACTGCTAATCCATTTAACCATGGTGTAAATCTGCAAATGAGGCTCATTTGATTAACTGAAGGGAATATTGGGAACACATTAGGAAAAAGGCAGCCTTTAAACAAGTTTTACCTACAATAAAAGGGAAATCAGTTAGAAGAAAAATTGCTACAGTATAAGGTCACTACAAGACAAAATAGGGAAAGGACAAAAGTTGTATTTTAAATTGCTATATAATGGGGGGTAGGTGAAACCCTAACTTGTTGCAAATTTGGGACACACAATGTAAATTAATCCTCTAGCCATTCATTTGGGCTTTGGAAAACTATAAATAAGGGCTTTCCCCTCATTTGTAAATGGTTGGAGAATTGGTGCAAAAGGAATTTGCAGCAATAAAAGACAACATTGCATGATTCTATGGATGTTCTCTTTTATCTTGCTCATCTTGCAAGCATGTTTCTACTTCCATGTTAATTTTAGCTTGTATTTTCTTGAATGACTTTAATGGTGTTGGTTATTATAGTATTTGATGCACTTCCAGCTCATGCTTTTTGTGGCTTGTTGATGATGAATCACTCTATAAAGCTAGTTTGAGCTAACTTATTTATTGTAACTTAGGTCAATTGTATGTTCATGATGTGCATGTACAATATGAAAAATCTGCAGACCTTAGAAGATTGCACTAATTTTGTGTAGTGGTAGGTATTTCTTGGTCAAACAAAATCTAGTTTGTGGGAGTCTGTCTATTGTACACCCTCCATTGTTACTGTCCATTTGTAGATTAGATTT
Source organism: Sequoia sempervirens (assembly GCA_007258455.2). Lineage (NCBI taxonomy): Eukaryota > Viridiplantae > Streptophyta > Pinopsida > Cupressales > Cupressaceae > Sequoia > Sequoia sempervirens. The sequence goes on from VDFB02358134.1 coordinate 79,311,497, forward strand.
AGAATAGCTTTCTCAACCCTTTCCCTTTTGTTATTTCTTTTAGTCCTTTGTTAGAGTAAGATCTCAAGCATCACCATGATGCTAAATCAGATGAACTTGGTGGATTTTAGCTTGTTATTTTGAGTGGGAAACCACTATTCATTCACGTACAACACTTTAAAACTCCATTTGTAGACCCATCTTCCCATGCTTTGTAAACCATAAAGGTTGACCTTGTGTTACCAGGTGTAGACATAAAAATTATACAGATTGATATCACACACTCGATCATGATCTACTAACATCGCTTCAACCTAAATTTTCCTTCTATCTAACCATTTAATCAAATAGCCTTATTTGATTAAAGTCATCATAATTCTCCTTTTAATTAAATAAATCCCTCAATTTAATTAAATCATTGTCTCTGTGTAATTAGCTAGATCACTTCATCTTCCTATCTTTGATTTAACTAAATAATCCATATTATTTGATTAAATCTCTAAAGTTCATCTAATTAAATTAAATAAATCAAACATTTATCTAATTTAATCTAACATCACCCCCTTTGGTTAAATAAATCAAAAATATTTATTTAACTAAGTTTGAATCATTCTTTTCTCTTTTTGATTTATTTCAATCCTAAAATCTAAATCAAATAGTCAAATCAGCTAAATCTCCCCTTCAATTAATCAAATCCTGATTAATTTAATCCTAATCACTCAAATCCTCTAGATTTTGGAACTTGCACATGAAAATTAATTTAATTGTTTTATAAATCACCTATTTTCATTCAAAAAAGGCATCCAAGTGGGAATATTCCTCAAATTTGAAATCTCCCCCCAAAAGGACTTATCCCTTCCAACATGGCATTTAACATCTCTTACAAGTCCTTTTCTTGAGCCATGTGACATTAACTTCACCTTTCACCTCATCCTTCAAGCCATATTTTGAATTTGAATCTCCCCCCTCTTTGCACATTCTTCAAAACTTGCACATCCTCCATCCATTCACAAGTTGACAAGTGGCATTTTGTCATTGGCTCATTCTTAGTCCCACATTGCTCAAATTTAGAGCAATCTTCATCCATCTCATTGAGTTCTATAGCTAGGTTATGCAAATTTTGGTCTTGAAGCACTCACCATCCTTCATCAAAGTGGATCATTCATCAACATTCATCAACATTCATCAACATTCATCAAGCTTGCATCATTGGAGTTGGGAAAGGGCCAATTTTCACATCAAATTGGCACCAATTCCCCCATGGGATCAAGAGTTTGTATTGGTTTCAATAGGATTTAGCTTGCTTTATTGCTCTTTCATTTCATTATTGTCTCATTTCCTATTTTAAAACTTTGTAAATGGATTCCATGGGGAATCCTTATTCTTGCTTACATTTGATCTTCTAATGTATTCATTTGTTGTGTTTTGTAGGTATTTGGATTAGGGTTCTACATTTGGCACTAGAAGGAGGGAAAACCAAAGTTTAAATCACATTTTTTTCACCAAAATTTCATGTTTTTCTAATTTTTTATGCGTTTACAACAAACAGAGCCGCTGACAGCCCAACGGTGCCATATAGCACCTCTTAAAACTTTAAACAGCACCACTTTTGGCTCCAGCATCATTGTTTGAGCTCTAGCGTCATTGTTTTGAACCTAAACAGCACCGTTTTTGGCTCCAGCATCACTATTTGAGCTCTAGAGTCGCTGTTTGAAACCCAAACAACGCTGCCATCACAAACTACATTTCTTATTTTTTCATGCAAATTTAAAATGGCCATATCTTGGTCATTTTTTGGTCTTTTTCAAAGCTTTTTTTTTGAAATGGGGTAGAATTTCATAATCTATCCAATGGTGTAGGTTATTATTAACTTTGGTAGAGTTTAAATTTTCAAAATTTCACTTAATGTCAAATCACAATAAAACATGGTCTAAATTTTAGGGTTTTTATGCTTAATCATTTATCTAACCTTCAGATCTTTTCGTTCCTTGATGTCATCTAACATTTTGATCTTGTATTGTAGGTTTTGAAGGATCATGGAGCATGGAAGTCAAAGAAAAATTATTATCACAACATTGTAACAAGTGTTTTTAAACACTATAGTGTTTGTTTAACACCTTTTGAGGATTCATTATTCTTCTTAAGGAAAATTTGTCATCCTTTCCATGCTTAGGATATAATAAATTCATTTGGGCCTTAAAAAGAACCTTTCAATTTCTTCTTGCAAAGGTTAAAATGAACAATAGGATCAACAACTTACTAGATTTTATTTCTTGGGTTAAACAATTGAACAAATATCTTTCACTTGTGATTTGGTGCTCTAAAACAAACTTACATATTGCTTTGTGGACCTAAAAAGAATAAGTGTAGCTTTGTTTGTTTGTGAGCGCTTACTTAGACTAAAGGCATTGGAAAAGGACATATGCGCTTCTCTCATGCTTTATAGCAATCTTGAGAATCAAAAGGCCTTTTCCATGACTTTGGGTTAAGACAAAGAAATCACTTCCACACTTTGATTTGGGCTTAAAATTGAACAAAATCTTATGTGAGTGTGAGTGGGGGATTTGTTGCATATATTCTCTCTCCTTGTTGCCAACAAGGATTGATCGAGTTACAAATATTGTTCTTCATTCGCTTTTGTTTATCCTAGAGGGCCTGCCTTGGGGAAAAAGTACTCACCCAAGGGAATGACTCAACCGATAACACTCTAAATCCGAGAGTATTTCTAGCTAGGATATAAATTTGGATATTGGAAGAAACGCCAATATCATGCAGTTGACTCTGACAAGATGGATCCGAAAGGGGACTCTTGCCACGTTGGGTCAACTCCTATGAATGGAAAGTCTGAAATAGAACCCTTGTTTTGTAGTGACCAATTGATCCATAGAGCGAGTTTATCAAAATGGTGCATTGGAACTTAGATTCCAAGAAGTTACTTACCATGTCCGATCTTGGTTAAAGTATAGAGGTTATGACTTCATTCTTAACATACCTTTATACTCTTTCCTTGGTTGCATGTAAAATCATCTCTTCTATGAAGGGCATGAGGAAATCCCACCAAGAAAAATGTACCAATTGAGCTAGGATGTCATATTGCTTGTGGTTTGAAAACACAATTCTTTAATCAAAAACATTGGGAAACCAACATTCAACGAATCATCAAAATTGCAAACCCTTTAGGAGAGGCAAATATCCTTGAACAAAATCACATGTTATTGCTTTCCCTTGCAATTCATATCCTTAGAGGCTTCTAAGCATTTGGATTTCATCTCAATTTGCTCCTACTAAGGTCAACATTAGGAAACCTTTGCCTTGATTTCCTCGATTTCCGCATAATGCATTTTGTGGGATGAAAGAAAATTAGGACATTGGACATTTAGTTGAAAACCTAATCAAGAAGTGTGTTTGTAATAAAAATAATCTATTAAGAAAAGATTGAATCAATTGGACCCCACACGTGTGCTTGATATCTTGTGATCTCATGGTTTTTATGCAAAACATTGGTCTTTTGATTTTGAAATTACTCTTAGAGAAAGGCATGTTCTTCACTATCTTGGCCTAGTAAACAAGTCCTTCCTAGGTTCATTTAGGATCACATCAAACATTTCACCCATCCCAAACATTTATCATCTTCATCCCCCAAACAACTTTAGAACTTTGGAAACATCATTCTAGACTTGGGTAAATCATCAAACCAAAAATCATCTTGTTTAGTTAGGTATATGGGAATGCATCCTTTCTCATACCTCTAATTAAATCCTTTGAACAAGTTAATCCTAAGATAACATCTAACATCTTAGGATTTACATGTTCATTACCCAAATCAAACCAATTAAAATCAAACCCTAAGTCTAGCATTGATCCAAAGTTCCTAAACATTCATCACTCATATCATTTCCCCTTTTCATCCTTAATCTCATCATTGGTCGTAAGAGCCTTAGAGGTCACTTTTGCAACAAGGTCAAAACACAAGAGGAACATGGAATATAAACCTAATCCATACATCATGAGTAATCCAAATCAATTAAACTTTCAAAGCCTTACAATGCCTATTGATTATCAAAACTCACACTTTTACAATCCGTACATGGGATCATTGCCTTCGACAAACAACAATGGTACAACAAGTGTGAGTATTCCCAAATCAAATATTGGAACCAATTTCCCAATGGTAAATCTAAATCCAAACCTACAAGTTTGTCAACCAAACAATCAAAGCATGAGCCTTCAAATGAACAATGTCATCCCACCAAATGCCTACAAGCCAAATGAGAATGTACCAAGCACAAGTTTTCAAAACATGAATTCGACAAACTTTGGGATGGATACATTTTCAAATCATACGAATATTCCAAACAAGAACAATGGTCAATTTCAACCAATCATGCCAAATTTGAGTGTCATCCCAAATCAGAACATTGCCCAAAATCAAACACAAGTACAGACTCCAAATCTACTTAAACAAAAGCCAAATCAACTATATCAAGGGAGTCAAGATCAAAATCAAGATCAAATTTGGTGAGATCAAATTGCTGCACTTACCAAAATAGTTGAGTCATTGCGCCAAGAGACATCTCCACCACCATTACCCATATCAACATCATTCCTTGGTTTAGGGCCTCCTCCTTAGCACAAATCACCCCATCCAAATCAATCCACCTAACACCAATCAAACCATCACATTGAATCATTTGAATATGCCATCGACATCACACCAATAGATGGTATCTAATCAAATGACAACATCAATCCTAAAAAATAAAAATGTGGTCTCCCAAGGACCTATCACCTTGGTCATTTCAACCATTCTTATCACCTCGATCACTCCATCCACCCCTATCACACCCATCATATCTCAATCCCTCACTACCATGATTGCTCCAAATGTATCTCAATGACTTGTCACTACATCCAACACGATTCTAGATCCACCACCACAACCACCAAAACCAAATGCAACAATACAATATAACATTGCGCTAAAAGCTCACCAAGCCTACCAAACGGCCATCCAACAATATCCAGTCATGCAACAAGCAAGACAATCTCAACAAGTGCAACAAGCCTCTCAAGCTACCCAAGCTTCTCAAGCTACCCAACAAACACAAGCATAAACACAAAAAATGACAACTGTTGAGAACAAGGATCAAGATCCATCCATCACCGAGCACCTTGAAGCTGTGTCTACTTCATACAATGATCAAATCAACATATGTCAAAAGTCACTTTTCCATCATGATCAAAATCCCCTAACCAACAATGATCCAAATCAAGAAATATCAACATCATTTGACCCTATGGTTGAAGACATTGGAAATCCCTCCACAAGTGTTGAAAACAATGATCTAGATATCTCCATCGATGAGCACATTGAGGATGTTTCTACCCCATCCAATGATCAACTCACCATACATCAAGAGCCAGTTTTTAGTGATCTCTTTCAAGGAGTGTTAGGATTATTTGATCCTATCGACATAATGCACAATCCATCAACCAATGATCATATTAAAAATGTCTCTACATTGCCTTATGAGTTAGAGGACATATCTCAAGAATTTATTCAAAAGCATGATCAATGTCTCTCACCAAGGTCTAGCAATGGTCCCTTCCAAGACATGTTGACCCCCTTTGACCTCATGGTTACAGATACTAAAGGAACCCTGAACTCAACACTTGAGGATATTGAACCACTTACCATGTCTAATGATGACATCCAAGAACCCTTTGTAAGCAGTCCATCCTTTGAAACTAACTAATGTCAAGAACTTGATCTAAAGCATGTCAAAAGAAACTTCGAATCATTCAAGATCAAGAATTTGTATCATCAAGATACTACAATGATCTAATGGAAACTCTCCTATCTATGCAAGATGATCATATGCACATAGCACATACTCCTCCATCTACCCATGAGATACTTTCTTTGGATGGACACGTAGATGATCTTCATCTTAAACAAGATTCTATTACACAAAAAGAGTAGATTATCAATTCCTATAGTCAAACTGAGTTATCAACATAGGATCAAATATGTCCCAAACTCAGATTGAGGACATCATGAATAAAGATATACAACATTATCCACTCAGGGAAACAAGTCAGATAGAACATTCAAAGTCAGCAAAGCATCCAATCAAAATAAGATCATCTACAGTGGTCATTTATCAGAGAATGCATTCTAAACAAGAGCTCTCAGAATAGGCAGAATCAAAGCATGAAGGAAATATTACCACCATACTAGGGGCAACTTCATCTCAAGCAAACATCAACATAGGGGGCATGAATAATCTTTATGGTGAAACCATTGCCAATACTACAACCAACCACATCATGAATCTTCATCCCCATCACCCCATCCATGAATTCGGACCAACTTCGAAAGAAAGATTTGAATCAAAGTACGAAGAACATTATCAAATCAAAATAAGCTGAGAAGCATAATGGACAAATCAAATACACATGGATACCAAAGAATACAAAGAAAGATCATCCTTATCAAATTCCATCAATTAAATAAACTATGGGGCAAAATAAAAAAGGGAAAAGTATCCATCAAGGATGTCCACAAAAGCAAAAGTGGGCTTTTCAAGCGATGTACAAAGTGTATCAAGTAGCTGGTCCTAATTCCACTCACACTTTCATATCCACCCATCATTGCTCATCTACTCAAGTTTGGAGAGTCAAAGATTCCAAGCTATCAACCAATCCATCTCTACCCCTAAACACACTCCATCCACGCCTCGACGCATGATATCCAGTTCTCACATTGACCATGTATTGGCAATGACCCTTCATCATAAGGATTTAGAAGGAACTTTATCATGATGTGCGCACAAAGACAAAGACAACTTTGGTATCAATGAAGCAAATCGGGAATCTCAAAAGTTGTATTCAAGTGCACGTATCTTAGCAAAGCAACTTCTTCAAGTAGGATATCGATGGCACATTATTATAGAAGCATCTACATCAACAACACCTTGTGATACAACATGAGCTTAAAATATTTCTGAAAAAAACCAAAAAACTCAAAAAAAATATACATCCCAAAAAATTAGAAAATAGTAAAGATAAAAAAATCATCCTCTAGTGAAAACCGCATGGGCGGCGCTTTGGGAAAGACCATGACAAAAACCTAGCAAATAGGTGTCATGTGTGGAATCGAGCATCTACGTGCACTAGTCTAGATGAAAGCATCTCATCCCATCCATAATAAATCAAGCATTTCATCCATCTTATCCATAATAAATCCATTCATCCATAAACCATTGATCCAATCCATTTTTATCCACTACGTCCATCATCCAAGTTATCTTGATCTTGATGAAATTTTGGGGCACACTTTACACTTTCTTATGGTAAACATCTTGACATGGGTCATTTTCATTGATCCTATGCTATCCAATGTTATCTAAGACATGAAGCATTATCCAAATGAGCATTCTTTATCCAAAAGCCTTATCTTATCGCAAGATAATCCTTGGCATCCTTTGCATGCTTACCATATCCATCCATCCATACACCTATCCGAGCATCCATCCATGACCTTCCATACATTGATAGGCATTAGGGGCAGATATTTACATCTTGCTTCGGGAATAAATCTTGATCTATATCCTCAAACTTATGTGGTGATCTAAACATTGCTAAACATGAAATCAAATTGGTCAAGAATTTGTGATCTAGAGTCTGAATCACTAGCCCATGGCATATTTTGATGAGAATACATTCCTTATCAATCTTCATCTTTCATCAAACATCAATCCAAACAATCAATATCAGTCACATTTAACGCACCCTTCAAATGTCACATTAATCATTCAAACATCTTTTGTTTCAAACCAAGCTTCATCAATCATGATCAATCAAATCCAATCAAGAAATCATCAGGATATCCTTGTGTTTCTTAACACTATCATTGCATTTTTGTGCCTCCTCAGCAATGTTATCATCATCAATCCTGATCAATCAATCCTTGCATTGTTGTGCATCCTCAACAATGTTATCATCATCAATCCTGATCATCAAATCCTTGCATTGTTGTGTATCCTCAACAATGTTATCATCATCATCAATCCATTGATTCAATCAGTCAACCTTAGCTTGGTTTTTAGCAAAATCCCAAATAGGACACTGATATTGTCATACCTATCCATATCCAAATTTTCAAAATCATGTGAAAATCCAAAAACATCATAAAATCAGAAAATCCAAAAACATTCAAAAACATATCAAAATCCAATAACACTCAAAAAAATAGAAAACATCAAAAATATTGGAATCTGAACTACATCGTCTCTGAGCTTAAACGTAGGCAAGGCTCATATTTGATTAGCTCTTGAGACATCAAAATCCAAAAAAAATCAAAAAACATTCAAAAAATCAAAAATCAAAACATTTGTAAAATCTTGAGAAATACCAAAAGCAGCGTCAAAACATTCTAAAAACATCAAAAACATCCAAATATTTGAAAAAATCCATCTGTCTCATCTTGCTTTCACCCGCAATAATCAATCGTCCATAATAAATTGATCATCACCTTCATCCTTTGGCAAAACAAATTGAAACGATCACAACAATTGGAAAAAGCAAGCTTCAATCGTAAAATCAAAAGCAAACAACAAAAATTTAAAACAAAATCAAACTCTTGATCAGTCACAAATATGACAATCAAACTTATATCAACAACCTATCAATCAACTTATCAAATCATCATCATCCTTTACAATGCATGTCCTAGGATATATCGTTCCGACAATAGGCATCATTTTGGATATCACCTTGGATTCTTATCCTATCAAAACACATCCCTTTGGCTGAAGGTATGAAGAACATTGGCTTGTTTGTGTACTTGATCTTTTCTTTTGGTTTATCTTATTGTGCTCATTCCAAGGACCTCTCAATGATGTCCCCAACGAAGGGATTTAGAGAGATAGGAATGGGGCAACGATCATTATCTTTTTATCTATTGTGCTTGTTGGACATTCTTGTAATATAACCTTGGTGAATACTTGCTTTGTTAGGTACGTCCTAGGAAGGTTTTCGTATGTCAGGTGTGAACAAGAATACTCCTATCTGTTATTGAGTCAAATTCCATCACACTAGGTGCAATGCCATCTTGGTTCTTTATACCCTGATGCATCGTACCATGTGTGTTATCAAACATAAGGTAATTGGCCCTTTGAAAATCCCAACTCCTTGGCAAGAAATCATCATCATCATCATCATCTCATGTCTTGTTGGAATCTTTTATTTTCTTCTATCTCTTTCCTTTCGTGCTAGCATGGTACCATGACAGTTAATCATAAATCACCATTAATGCATCCAACCTACATCCATAAACCATACTGCATAATGAATATAATATCATATAGAAAGCATTAATCATACCACATTCATTCATCCCCATCATTGCATAATATAGATTGGTTATTCTAAACATCTCATAAACCATACATTTATCATCTATTTTCATAATCATCCAAGCATCATCATATCAAATCATGTACATCCATATCATCCATGCATCATCATATCATCCATTACATATAAACATCATAATCATCTCATCATCAATAATGTCACTGTCATGGTACAAGTCAAGATCAAGTGGGTGTAATATATCAAAATAGGCATGAGGCTAGCCATGGCTGATGAGTGTCTACATCATCAAAATAATCTACATTAAATATTTGAGTTGAACTAATCTTGAACCTCTTTTTCGAGAGATTGACCCTCAAATCAAACCTCTTTGCCTGATCTCTCGAGGGGGCAGTATACCAGCGTAATTCTTCATTCACCGAGGCAATAGTGGGGTATCCAAAAAAATTGAAGAAATTTTGACTTTTGATCATGGCAAGGTTATTCTTTGAACCAATGCAATAAGTGCATCGCTTCAAAGAGGGGCAAAATGTAGACATCGAAAATATATAGATTGATATCGCACACTCGATCATGATCTACTAACATCTCTTCATCCTAAATTATCCCTCTATCTAACCATTTAATCAAATAGCCTTATTTGATTAAAGTCATCATAATTCTCCTTTTAATTAAATAAATCCCTCAATTTAATTAAATCATTGTCTCTATGTAATTAGCTAGATCACTTCATCTTCCTATCTTTGATTTAATTAAATAATCCATATTATCTGATTAAATCTCTAAAGTTCATCTAATTAAATTAAATAAATCAAACATTTATCTAATTTAATCTAACATCACCCCCTTTAGTTAAATAAATCAAAAATAATTATTTAACTAAGTCTAAATCATTCTTTTCTCTTTTTGATTTATTTCAATCCTAAAATCTAAATCAAATAGTCAAATAAGCTAAATCTCCCCTTAAATTAATCAAATCTTGATTAATTTAATCCTAATCACTCAAATCCTCTAGATTTTGCAACTTGCACATGAAAATCAATTTAATTGTTTTATAAATCACCTATTTTCATTCAAAAAAGGTATCCAAGTGGGAATTTTCCTCAAATTTGAAATCTCCCCCCAAAAAGGACTTGTCCCTTCCAACATGGCATTTAACATCTCTTACAAGTCCTTTTCTTGATCCATGTGACAACTTCACCTTTCACCTCATCCTTCAAGCCATATTTTTTATTTGAATCTCCCCCCTCTTTGCACATTCTTCAAAACTTGCACATCCTCCATCCATTCACAAGTTGACAAGTGGTATTTTGTCATTGGCTCATTCTTAGTCCCACATTGCTCTATTTTGGGCATGCTTTCAACTTATCAATCTATAAATAAGAGGTTAATCTCCTCATCTCATCATCCACAATTTGAGTAAACTTACTATACTCAAATTTAGAGCAATCTTCATCCATCTCATTGAGTTCTATAGCTAGGTTATGCAAATTTTGGTCTTGAAGCACTCACCATCCTTCATCAAAGTGGATCATTCATCAACATTCATCAAGCTTGCATCATTGGATTTGGGAAAGGGCCAATTTTCACATCAAATTGGCACCAATTCCCCCATGGGATCAAGAGTTTGCATTGGTTTCAATAGGATTTAGCTTGCTTTATTGCTCTTTCATTTCATTATTGTCTCATTTCCTATTTTAAAACTTTGTAAATGGATTCCATGGGGAATCCTTTTTCTTACTTGCATTTGATCTTCTAATGTATTCATTTATTCTGTTTTGCAGGTATTTGGATTAGGGTTCTACACCACGAAATCACATGAATCAACTGAGATATTCCAAGAATTTTCATGACCTGACACCCGAAACCTTGGGGTAGTGATTTGTAACTTGTTTGCAGATTTCTACCTTTCAAGAGAGGTTGTGCACTTGTGTGTTTCCTGTGTTGAGAAGGTGCAAAAACACCCATCAATAGATTCTTGTGTTTGCAGTTGGTAGAGGTGTTACACTTTTGATTGGTGTTGATTTGTAACATCCCTCTTTGACCAACCAACCCTAAAAATGGAAGAATCTTCCCACTTCTCCTTCAAATTCATCTCATTTCAATCTCTAAGCAATCTCTTCACAAGCTCTTGCAATTTCTCAAGACATCTCTTAGCATTTTCAACATTCTTCTCACTCTTAAGTAGCAATTCAACACTCCATTATAGCAACAACACTCCATCAACTCCACAAAGCAAGTGTTAAGCAAGCCATAGCAGAGTGGGCTTGGAGTCTTGTGAGACCTCCTTCCATCATATTTGAGTTTGTGGTGACTTTACCAAGTCCGCTTTCTCCTCCTTTGGCTAGTGAGCTTTTGGGTGGAGGTGGTAACATTTCACTCCTCTCCTTTGTGATTCGGTTGACTAGCACTTTATTTTTTGTAGTGTTTATTATAGTTCTTTCTTTACTTCTTTATCACATATTTCTCTCTCATTGCTATTTGGCTATCTATGGAGGTAGAAACACCAAAATGGGGGTTTGACTGAGGAAAACACCTATACAGCCCCAACAATTTTTCCCTCTTTCTTGTGTGTAGGTGGATGTGCATTTGGAGCTAGCTAGAAAACTAGCACCTTGGTGAGATCATTTTCTTCAGTTTAGCCTTCATCTATCTACTTTATCATCTTTGTTTGTACTTTTCATACTTTATTGTTCTATTTTTTTCATTCAAGAATAGTTAGCTAGGTTACTAGATTGATTTCTAGTAGTTTCTATTGTACATTCTTTCCTTTGGCCATACTGACTCTAGTGCACCTGAGAGACACTAGTGCACCATTTTGTTGTCCAAAATTGCACTTTTTTCCTCAGACAAGGAGTTTTTGAGGTATAGTATTGACTCTGAAAACTAGCTCACCTAGCCTAAACTTGGATTTCAGGTCTAAAGAGTGATCAAAGTACTTTATAGTCCTCATCATTATCGACCTATATCTAAAGTACCCCTTTAGAGTGAGGTAAGTTAGGGTAGCCCTCTTCTCTTGGCTCTTTGTGACCTCGAGCCTTGATGTAGTTGGTCCCCATCTCTTACATTTTTGGTGAACCTAACATGAACCAATGTCTACCTATTTGTTGGTGTTGAATCTTTTCTCTAGTACCTTGTTATCATTGTACTCCTGAGTGTTCTGAAGGTTTATCATAATCACAACCCAGTCCATGACTTCTGAGTACATTGTCAAAAGAAGTTTATGACACCTTCTAATGGATAAGATGAAGGTAAGTCTGGGTTTCTCTATAGGCCTTTTTGTTTGATCTGTCATTGGTCTTTCTACCCAGGAGTAGTTGTCGAGGGGTGAGGTTGGATTCTTCAATGAAACTGACCACATCCCCACACCTCTTGCATCTCCTAAACCATCATCAATAAACAAGCAAGAATTTGTCCACATCCCTTTAGAGTACATATCTTCCCTTAGTAAAGAGTTGGGCAGCTTGGAGAATCACCTGAAGAAAGACCCAAAGTTAGCTAGAGCTGCTATTAGAAAGATAAAGTATATGGTGGGAAATGGTTGAACAAGTATAGAGCTCCTAGCTAGCCTCTCTAGTCTAATTGAAGTGTGTTCCCTTCCAAATAATGCTAACATTATACAAGGGTCTGCTCTTGAATAACATGAGAGATAGTTAGGATTGTTGATTCTTCCCATGTCTATGTACATGGCCAACATAGTCCCATCGATCAACATCCCCTCTACCTCTAAGAGATCCAAAAATATCAAAGAAAAAAAAATACCCTTGGGTTTTAGTTTCACCCCTCTTGTCACCTCTAGTAGTGGAGGTTTTGATGGGTTGAGTGGTGGACGATCTGGTAATGATGATGGCATTGGTGGCAGGGGTGGTTCTGGTATTGGTGGTTTGGGTGGAGGCCATGGTGGTGGATTCAGAAGTGGACGTGGCTCTATAGGTTCTATAGGTGGCTCTAGTGGTGGTTTTCGAGGAGGTTCCACTAGACCTTTGTCATCCCACAACCCTATTATGAAGAATCTTCTTCAAAATATGGGCAAGATGCAAAGCTAGCTTGTGAGTCTCTCCCAAGCCTCTTCCCATCCTGTATTTTATCCCTTCTTCCAACATATTCCATTGTTGGTAGCATTCTCAAGTACTCCCTTCCTACAAGGAATGGAGATTCCCAAATTCAAAGAATATTGTGGAAAAGGGGACCCACAAACTTATGTGTCCACTATGTAAAGATTTATTCCATCACAATGCTTTGATGTAAAAATTATTCCCTCAATCTCTTAAGGATACAACACTCGAATGGTATTGTTCATTACCAAATAACTCTATTTTCTCATTTGACCAACTTGTGAATCAATTTTTCTGACAGTTCCAAGCCAACATTAGACCGAATATGACCTTTTTCAGATCTCATCTAGTGTAAGCAAGGGGATAATTAAAATATTACTGACTTCATAGCATAATATCAAGCACTCTTCTCATAGATCTCTTACCCACTGCCTAATTCTGACGCACAAAAAGTGTTCATAGGGAACTTGCAAAGGCCTTGGTAGGAAATGTTTTCCCTTATGAAATACCCTTCTTTTGCACATGTGTGTGAAACATTAGGAGAATATCAACAAATGGTAGTTCAATTTGAGGGATCCTCATACTCTCATTCAGAAGGGAAGTCCATTGTATGAATCTCTAGGAAAGGTAAGGTTCTTACAAATGTAGTAGCTGCTATGAATGATAATATCCTTAGATGAAATAGGAAGTTCACAAAGTTAGCATAATCTTATTCTTCCATCCTATAGAAGTTGCTAAAGGATAAGATCATAACCTTGGAGAAACCTAAACCTATCAAGGAACCTTACCCTAGTTGGTATGATGCAAATTATTTCTGTCAGTACCATCAATTCAATGGACATGATACTAAATTTTGTATGTGCCTATTGCATGAGATACAAGATCATATCGAGGATGGTACTATTCATTTCGATGGGAATAAAAAAAATGAAAACAAATTGGTGGTGAAAGTGAATAGTGAGTTGTAGATATACACAGACCCATTTCTATCACATTTTGCCAACATGATTATTGATCCCTCTAATTCTACCACTCATCTAGAAGCATATGTTAACATGGTTCTAGTTACCCCTTCTATGTAGCCTACAACTAGCTCACCAAATGTGACATTTTCTCCGTAGGATATGCCTTTGAAAAATAAGCCCTCTCCCCTTTACATTTCCACTTGCCTCAATGGGAATATTGTTATAGGAGTCTTAGTCGACCCACGAGTTGAGTGAATTTTATTACAAAAGAAACATTGTGGCTTAATTCATTGCATAGGGGGGAGTATGAAGAAACAAAATCTACCATCCATACACATGATATTCTATCTCTCAATTCATATGTCTCAATAACTTTGTCCATCCTAGTTGGACCGAGGGTTGTTGACATAGTCTTCATTGTCATTTCAAAGTTAGATTTGTTTAGGCTAAAGCTAGGCATACCTTGTTTAGCTTCCATGAATGGAATCACCTTCATCATTCACAAATGTTTAAAGTTCTCCCATGAAGGTGTTGTGTATGTAGTGCATGACACTGGGTACCATCCTTTGGTATCCCATGGGGGAAATTCATTGGATTACTTTTGGCCCACTCCGGTTGGTCTGCTTCCTCCAAGAAAAAACCTACTTTATAAGAATTATGTGAAGTATAAGACTAAGGGCAAGGGATAGCCAAAACTAACCCTTTTGATAGTCCAGTAGCTAACTGCTTCCTCTTCTTAAAAGGGAAAAAAGAAGTTTCCTTGTCCTTGAGATGACTCTCCCACTCCTCTTTCCATAGAATAGTTTTAGATGGGTAGTTCTGGCTTTTACCCTCTGAGTATGATCATGATTGCTTGGAATAAACCCAAGATTAAGATATTAGATCTCCCTACCAAACAACCCGAACCTTGGTATTACTTGTATGGTAGGAGAAAAGGTCCCTGTGGGGAATCCTCTATGTCCAGGCCTCCGTGACCTCCCACCATTCTTGCTCCAAAAGTAGTAAATGGGAAGAGGCCTACTGTCAAGGCACTAGAGCTGCCTCTCCCTATTATTTCTCAACCTGCTCCTTCAACTCTCATTCAGGAGCTTGTCCCTCTGCTGGAAATAGTTATGGTGGACACTCCCATGGTTGAGCAGGAGTCTTCTACTCCTTTGCAACCTCTAGTCTCTATCTTGAAGAGTCACATAAACTTCCTTGCACATGAATGCAAGTGTCAATGAAAGGCTCTTACGGTTGAGCAAGCCACCTTGTAGAGGAAGGAAGGGGAGATGACTGCCCTTACTTCAGGTCCTCTTACCACATCCTCCTCTCTCCTCCCCTTTTCTTTCATTCAACCAAGCTTTGTATTGCTTCTAGCTCCTATTGTGAGTGCACCTAACCCAAAAAAGGTGCAGGTGTTCATCACTCCTTTGGTTGAGTTGCCCTTGTTGATGTCCCTTCTAAACATCCGTCCTTTCTCGAAAGTTGTAGATATGCCAAGTACTTTAGTGTTTTCTGTTGTGGTTTTCTCCTCCTCCTCTTCCTCCATGCCATTTGCCTCATCTATGGGGAGTTCTCATCCCATGATGAAGTAGAAGATGGAGGATGGACTTTTTGGTAATGGAGGGTGTAAGAGGAGCTCACACTCTCTAAAGGGTGGTCTTGCATTGGCTTGTTTTGTCCTAGTGATGGAACCAACCTTGGATTCCCCTGAGTTCATCACTGCTCTTGAGTCACTCAGTGAGTCCAACAATGGATCTCGGGTACATCCCTCATCATTTTTTGAGGTATGACATGGAACTCCAGTGAAGTGCATGTTTAACTCTCTGGATGAAGTTTTGGCCTTTTTAGTGATCTTCACAAAATCGCTGACCATAGCTCCACAAGAGCTAAGTGAAGGAGACCTTTTGGGGCCTTCTTCCTTAGCCCTTGTTGTAGGAGGGTCAAAAGCTCCTCCCCTTAATATTCCACCACTACCGGCTCGTCCTCCTACCCCTTATGATGATCTAGAGTGGGAAGTGCATGACCTCTTTGTCGATGAGTGTTAGGGGGATGCCTCTTCTTTATCTTTAGATTAGATGTGTCTGTGTTGTGATGTGTTCCCCTTTAAACATGCTATGTGTTCCTGGATGACCCTTCTAACCCTTGTTGGTGCTTGGATATAGGCATGATTTTTGTGTCCTAAACCTTCTTCTATTTGTAACATCATTCTTCCTTTGTTATGTGTTTTGATTTTTAGAAAATTGGGGACAATTCAAAGAGTTGGGGGCATTTATGCTTCCCTTCCATGTTCACCCAATTTTTTATTTTTTATTTATCTTCTTGTGCATTCTTCACATGGTCTAATATAATAGGGGGTTGATAAAAGTTCATTTATATAGTATTATTATACTTATATATATTTATTAGCAATTTTGACACTGAAATATCAGATCACCCCTGTGCCCTTTTTTTATGTTTATTTATTTTTCACTCTTTTCCTTTCCTTTTTCTTCTTTGCTTGAGTTGTCCCTCTCATGTGTAACAACACCATTTCTATAATACTATAATTTTTAGAAAACACATTCATTTCCAATGAATCTTTTCATGAAAATCCTTGTGAACATTTCTTTTTCAAAACCACACTCACAACTAGGACCCCTAATGAAATGTGCTTCCTTCATCATGGGCTCGCAAAGAAAAAACTTGAAAATTTTCCTTTGAGGTGGAAGCAGCTTTGGCCTTCCCCTCGCAAGGGAGCATTTTCTTCCTTTTGAATTCCTTAGTGAAGTGAACATCTTTCGAAAGGATTCCTTTATGATGAATCAATTTGAGAAAATATGTCTCTTTTTATACTTACAAACAATGCATCACTTGGGTGGACCCTCTTCTTATGTCAGGTTCTTGAGGGACCCTTTGAAATCCTTCCAATTTTTTGGTGATCTACATGACTTTCCGCTTTATCACCTATGTGGCCACTTTTTTTTGGACATGTTTTATCTGTAGGTAAACATGTCACTTTGCAGGTGTGCTTGTGAAGCCACTTTCCAATTTGACTCTATGGAGTCTCCTCCTTTGGGTTTCCTCCATGAAAGATAACTTGGGGGATGCCTCCTTGTAGGTATATGGGCCTGTAAGGTGCTTTCATCTTCATTTCCTTCATGTGAGAAATCTTGGGGGATACCTTCTTCTAGGTCTGTAGTCCTGTAAGGTTCTCTCATCTACGTTTCTTTCATGTGAGAGATCTTGGGGGATACCTTCTTATAGGTTTGCAGTCCTATAAGGTGCTTTCATCTAAGTTTCCTTCATGTGATATATCTTGGGGGATACCTTCTTGCAGTTCTGTGGACCTATAAGGAACTTACTTTATGGGGCATCCTCAATGTGAGAGATATTGGGGGATGCCTCCTTACAGGTATGTGGGCCTATAAGGAACTTTCATCTAGGTTTCCTTCATGTGAGAGATCTTGGGTGATATTTTCTTGTAGATCTATGGGCTTGTAAGGAACTTACTTTATGGGGCTCCCCTCATGTGAGAGATCTTGGGGGTTGCCTCCTTACAGGTCTGTAGGCCTGTGAGATGCTTTCATCTCATGGGATTTTTCCAACATTGGTACGAGGGCCTTTAATGTACCTTGTGCAACTTCATAGTTCTAAGGGGCTATGGAGTCTTTTGTTCTATCCTATGATTTTGAGTTCACTAGATCATGATCTCCATCCTCAATGATTTAGGTATACATCAAACCCTACTAACTCTAGATCTACTTTACTGAAGCACTCATCAATACTCTTGCTCACTAAAATGGGGGAAAAATTTATAGGAGTGAATTTCCACCCCTTACACAAATTCCCCTTTCACATACCCTCACCTAAGAAAATCAAATCCAAAGGTGAAATTCCACATCACCCAACTTCCTTCCTTCCACTTGGCATCTGTCTCTTGTGTCAATGAGATAATATGTTTGGGGATGTGCACACGACATGTAGATTTCTACATGGCAAGCTTATGTCCTTGATAGATTCTTGCATCTGAAGTTGGCAGAGGCATTACACTTTCAATTGGGGTCGATCTATAACATACCTCTTCGACCAACTGACCCAAAAAATGGTAGATTCTTCCCACTTCTCCTTCAAATTCATCCATCTTTATCTCATTTCAATCTCTATGCAATCTCTTCACAAGCTCTTGCAATTTCTCAAGCTATCTCTTAGCATTTTCAACATTCTTCTCTCTCAAGAAGTGCTTCAACACTCCATCAATTTCGCAAATCAAGTGTGAAGCAAGCAATAGCACCATGGGCTTGGAGTCTTGCGATACCTCCTTCCATCATAGTCGAGGTTGTGGTGACTTTGCCAAGTACACTATCTCCTCCATTGGCTAGTGAGATTTTGTGTGGAGGTGGTAACATTTTTCTCCTCTCTATGATTTGGTTGAGTAGTACTTTACTGTTCTGTATTTTTTATTATAGTTCCTTCTTTCTTTACTTCTTTATCACATATTTCTCTCTCATTTGTCTTTGGCTACCTGTGGAGGTGGAAAGACCAAAACGGGGGCCTGACTGAGGCAAATCCCTATACAGCCCCAACAATTTTCCCCTCTTTCTTATGTGTAGGAGGACATGCATTTGGAGCTAGCTGGTGAACAGGCACCCTAGTGAGATCATTTTCATCACTTTATCCTTCATCTATCTACTATATCATCCTCATTTTTACTTTTCATACTTTATTATTTTTTTTTCTCATTCAAGAGTAGTTAGCTAGGCCATTAGTTCATTTTATTGTTCTATACAAATTCCAACACACCTGAGAGATGCTAGCACATTGTGTTGTCGTCCTAGAACTGTTCCTTCATCCTCAAACAGAAAGTTTTTTGAGGTATAGCATTGACTCTAAAAACTAGCTCACCAAGCCTAAACTTCGATTTCAGGTCTGAAGAGTGATTTAAGTACTTTATAGTCCTCATCATTCTCAACCTATATTTGAAACACCCATTTAGAGTGAGGTAATTTAGGGAAGCCCTTTGCTCTCGACTCTCTGTGACCTGGAGCCTTGATGTGGTTGGTCCCCCTCTCTTAAATTCAATACATGAGCAACAAAAGCTTATATTCATGGGTCTCATCAAGTCATCAAAATCTCATGCATTGTTGGATAGTTAAGTGAAAGAATCAACATACTAATTGTGACCAATGACATAGTGAAGGTTAACTACACCTGATCCATATGAATTCAAGGCATATATAGCCCACTAAGAATTAATCCCAATGAGATCATTCAATGTAAACAAAGAAAAAGAAGTCATTAAAACTAACATTCTAAATCATGAAATCTTGAAAAACCTCTAATCTAAGTCATTAAAACTTATCCTATTGGGGGAGTGGTGTCTCAGTGATGTTGAATGCCGACCCTTTCCCAATCCCTTGGATAATGAGTTTGTTTCAATTAGTTTTATTAAAGAAAACTAATGAAAACATTGATATATGTGTATGAAATAATGATTTAAAGGTAAATGAATATGATGCAGGCTATTTTAACATGATTTATGCTAAGATCATTGATATGGGTAGATGCAAATCTACTCTAAATGTATGCAAGCTTAAAATGATTAAAATCCTAATTAACAAACAAACTAAATGTATGCATCTATGTTATCATGGAAGCAATTAATGGAATCTTAAACCTAATATGAAACTAAAAATGAACTTAATTATGCTAAATTTGAGTAAATTATGAGTGTGAATGTGAGTGAATTCAATAGCATAAGTTTTCAATTAAAATATGGATCCATTTGTCTCCAAATAGTGTTCTATTTATAAGAAAGCAAATGAGAAATGAAGGGTTGAGATCAAAAATATCAATCAATGAACAAGGATGAAAGGAAGAAGAGGCATGGATCATAGATTCTCATCAACAGGTGAGAATGCAAGATGATATTTTATTAAGGGTTCTCATTTGTTCCAAACAAACACACTTTTGACCTGCACACACAGGTCACAAGGTAACTTGCTCAAGCCACAAGTTTAGCTTGCTCAAGAAGCCAAGTGAGAATATCCCTTTTTCAAATTATTGGAAGAGAGAGAATATTCTTATGGGTGAGGAAATAGATATTTTGGAAATTAAAACAAATTTTAATTGTGCAAAAGGGAAGGAATATTTCATGGGAATATTCCCCTTTTGGAGGAATGTGGAGAAGAATATTCCCTTGCAAGTGGAAAAATTAATAATTTGATAATTAAAATTTTTTTTGAATAATACAAATTAGGGGAATTAGATGATATTCATTAAATAATTGATTTAATGGAGATCAAATGAAAAAAGCAATGGGTGAGATTGATTTGATCTACCAATGGTCACAAATGAAAGGAGGATGAAACATGGATCAAGGATTCTCATGAATGGATGAGAATCAAAGATCACATGGATCAAGAAAATATCAAGGGCTCACAATCATGTAAATAAACACACTTTGCAATAACTTTAAAAAGTTGTTTCAAAGTTTTTTTGTAGTAATCATTACCTTATTTTGGAGGAAAATAGAAGAATATTCCTTTGGAATATTCCCTATGCAAGTGGATGAGAGGGAAATTAGAATTTTAGTTAATTAAAACTAAATTTGAATGTACAAGATGAGAAATGTGAGGATATTCATTAAATTATTGATTTATTTAATGAAAAGGAGATACAAATATGATATTTAATTAAATAGTTTAGGTTATTTAATTAAATAAGAGGACTTAGGGTTAAAATTAAATAATTTTCATTATTTAATTAAATCAGATGAAATGTTAGTGTGAGAGGGGGTGAATTAACCCAATTAGGTCAATTAGATTAATAGGTGAAAATGAGGCATTTAATTAAATAATTATGTTTATTTAATTAAACAAGCATGATGTTAGTTAGAAAATGTGATCCATTGAGACATTTTTAGGTGTCTACATTTTTCCCCTCTTTGAAGCAATGTACTCGTTGCATTGGTTCAAAGACTAATGTTGATGATGATGCAAACATGGATATCGATGATATATTTGAGATGTTGATAGCCAAGGTAAAGTTGATTGATCTGATTGATTGATTGATAACATAGTTAAGGATTCGCAACAATGCAAGGATTGTGTTAAATAACATGAGGATTGATAAAGAATGATATATCCCAAACATGATTGATTTGATAGATTGATCAAGATTTGCTAGCAAGGCTAGGAACAAAATTCATTAGATGATTTGATATTGATATGATTGAAAGATGGTTGGTTTCCCCCTCGAGAGATCAATCAGGGAATAAAGTGTTCCAATTGGGATCATGATAGGTGAAAATTAGACTTATGCTTGAGATGCTTGAGTTGTCAAGTTGCTTTTGAATCAAAGAGCTACAAATTTTTAGATTGTTGAGCTGAAGATGATATAGATGCCCTAATGTGCCATAGCGAAAGAGGGATTGTTGTCGTGATAGCATAAATATTGATGTAGACAGATTTCATGATGTATAGACAATCATTGGCTATGGGTAGCCTCATGTATATTTCAATGTTGATCACATATATTTGATGCTTAGATAGAATTATTAGTAAAGATAGAAGAATAAGAAGAATAAGACAAATGGATTAACCAATGATTTTGAGATTGATTCAAAAAGTCCAACAAGTCCATGATGCACAAAGACTTTATTAGATGATGATGGTGAGAGATGGATGATGATGATTTGCTCATATCTTGGGATTGGGATTTACGTCATTTTTTATTTTTGATATAAAAAATAGACACTATGAATCAAGGTATTGATAAACAAGATGGAGTTGTATCTAGTGTAATGGACTTTGGCTCTGTAAATAGATTGGATAGTTCTTGTTCACACCTTGACATATAGAAACCTCATCAAAATGTAGTTTAGAAGCTTAAGATATATCAGACCAAAGCATATGCAATAGTCAAAAATCTACTCCAAACAACTTCCCTACACACAACTAAGTATGCACTAAGATTATTTTACAAGAATACCCACAACCACAACAAATGAAAGATAATGATTGATTCCCCATTCCTTTCTCTCTAAATCATTTTGATAAACATCATCGAGAGGTCCTTGGGATGGGCCATTAAGATAAATCAAAAGTAAAGATCAAATACAAATAGTCAGTGTTATCTATATCTCTTGCCTAGTTTAATTTAACTAAGGTGATTTTTGATACTAATGTCCATCGCAAGAAGGATACATCCTAGGACATGTTTATTAGATGGTTTGATTTAGGATGATGATGCTATGATGAGCCATTGATACAAACTTCACTGACACATTTACCTATGATCCAAACTTTAGATTTTGACACTTAGGTTCTCACTTTATGACTTGTGACACTTGTTTCCTACTTGTTTGCCAAAGGTTGAAGATAATGATTGAATTATTATGGATGGAAGTTTATTTTGGGTGAAAGCGAGATGGGATGGATGGCTTTTGGATTTTCTAGAATATTTCAATGTTTTGGGTATTTGGAAATATTTTGAGGTTGTTTTTGAGTCTTTTTGAAAGTTTATGCAAATGTGTATGTTTATGATTTTTTGAGGGTTTTTACTTTTTTCAAGGATATTTGATGTTTTTTAGGTCTTTTGAATTTTTTCTGATGTTTTTGGATTTTCAATTTTCAAATGTTTTTTGTGTTTTCTAATATTTGAATGTTTAGGAATTTTCTAAGTTTCGACCAAGAACCTAACATAAAAGACCTATCCTAGGGGCCTTAGGGGTTGATCAAAGATAAGCCTTGCCTACGTTATACACACAAAGACCACATAGTTCAACTGAATCAACCTATTTACAAGATGAGAAATGCACATATGATGGAATGTTAGATTATTATGGTGGACTCCTAAAAGACTTATCTAGGGTGACTCGGGGGCACATCAATGATGGCCTTGCCTACATTTAAGCTCAGAGACAACGTAGTTTGACAAGGGTACTATTTTTTTGGATTTTTTATGTTTTGACCTTATTAGGGATTTTGATGTGTTTTGGATGTTTTAGAATTTGACTTTACGATTTTGCAAATGTTTTTGGATTTTAGTTGTACAATATTTTGATGTTTTTGGATTTTCTGATGAATTTTTTTGGGATTTTTGATGAGATTTGAGGTAAACAATACCTACATCAGGATGTTGATGTAACATTGTGAGATAAAAGACATGGATCAAGAGTTATTTGAAAACAAGAGTGTAATAACCTACCCCCGGTATCTAGCAATACTTCATAATGCAAGGGATAACCAAGATAGGTAATGTATATGTGAAGAGTTTGACAAAGTTTTATCATGCCAAATATGGGCTATGAGACTTCATGAGAGAAAATGGTAAAGATCCTGCCAAAAAAAATCCATGAATAGAGTTGAAGTATATGTTGAATCTTTGTCAAGATCAAAATAAATGGGAATATCTAGATAAATTTGGATTGGATGGATGGAGGGAACATTGGATTTATCATGACAAGGATAAGATGCTTCTATTTGAGAAGGATCATAGAGACACTCAATTCTACTCATGACGCTTGTTTTCTAGGTTTTCATCATAGTACTTGCCCAAAGCGCCACTATAGTGGTTTTCACTAGAGGATGATTTTCATTTTTACTATTTTCTTGATTTTTTGATTTTTTTCATTTTTTTGATTTTTTTGAAATTTTACCCTCATGTTGAACCACTTGGTGGTACTGATGTAGAGGCCACTATCATAACGTGCTAGTGATATCTTACTTGAACAAGGTGCTTTGCTAAGATATGATAACTTGAATGCAACCTTGAAGAACTTTGATTTTCCTTATGGATACTAGAATTAACCTTGTCTACCTGTGCACATCGTGATATGCTACCTTCAGAATCCTTATGATGAAGAGTAGCTTCCAACACAAGATCAATGCAAGAATTCGATATTGTAAATGGAATGTATGGTGACATGTATGAGGGAATATGAAATGGATTGGTCGATAGTTTGAAACCTTTGACTATCCAAACTTGGGAAGATGTGCGATGATGGATGGGGATGGAGATTTTCATTGAATTAGGACCAACCACTTGATATACTTTTTTCCTTGCTTGAGAAGCTTGTTTTTGTATTTGAGGACTCTTTTGATGGATACATTTCCCTTTTTTATTTTTTGCCATATTTTCTTTGACTAATGAAGTTTTTGGGGGATGATTTTCTTTATTTTTCTTTGGTATCCATTTGTACTTTCTTTGTCCTTTTTGTGTTACTACTTCATTTTCTTTGATGATCTTTTCCTTGTTTAGATATGATTTCTTCTTTTTACATTGGTCCCAATTTGCGTATGAGATGATGGGTGGATGATGATTCATGATACAACTAGTTGTAGCATTGATTGCATTTTCATCAAAAGGATCCTTCATGCCAAATATACTAATGTTTGTTGTAGACAATATTTCCCCTAGTGTTGTGAAGGTATTATCGATACCTAATCCTTTACCCTAATAATGTACCCTCTGGTCCATAGCCACTGAATATGACTATTCATGAACACATGATATTGCTATGGGTTCCTACTATTTAGGAATATGAACTATTTTCTCTAGCTCTATGACATCGTTCTCTATTGATACTGCTTCAAAAGATGTTGATGTTGATTGAAAAGATGTCAATGATGCACAATCACTATAAGAATAAAAAATCTCAGTTGTTGCTTGCTCTTGTGTAGGAATACCAAGAGTGGGAGACTCTTGTTTCGGATGAAGAATGTCTATATGTCCATTAGAAAGAAACATCTGAGGGATGATATTAGGGACATCTTTGGAGTTTAAGATGGTTTGGAAGATTTCCCTTAGCTCTTGGTGAAGCTCTAGGGATAGGGGTTATTGATCTTGACTCGATTCAAAGTTTATTTCATTATCCTTAGGAGCCTCCTCTTGACATGATCCTTGGGTGGATGATATATCATTGATAAAAGACTCTTTGCAACAATTAGTAGGTATGGATGTAACAAGGGATATTTCTAGCTCATTTAGAATTTCTTCAACATGCCCAATCATTGAGTCATATGTGGTAGAGATATCACAATCCGATATCCACTTGATGTCATTACAATATAAAATAGTGTTAAACACTGTTGATGGGTTTGGTCTTTGTTTTAAAATAGTATCTTCATATGTGTTTGATTCCTCATGTTGTGATAAATAAATATGTCCCACTATCATTTCATGAGTATTGTTTAGATTTTTTGAGGTTGATGCATTTCCTAAATCTTTTTCTTTTGTATGATCATGCATAAGGTTTTTGTAAATTTTTTATATTTTCATTCCCCTATTTTTGATTGACATGAATGTCTCCTTGTTCAATAAGATATCCTATCATTTTTTAGTCTAATTTTTTTTTTGTGTTATGACCTTTGTAGTGGTGAAATTCACAAAAATGATCATCTCTATAGCTATGAGGTTTGACTTGTGGCTCTTGATAGTTTGAGAAATCTGGGAGTGTGAGGAGATTAGATGGTGTCAACCTCTTCAACACATCCTCCATTGGTTCCCCTAAGGAAGTGAATTGTCATTTAGGAGCATTGTTTGTTCTTTATTGTCCATAGTCTTTGTAGCATTGATCATTGGTTCATTTTTTGGTGGTTTCACGTATAGTTGTTGTGTGTGCATGGGTTGGGTGTTTTCTTGTCTAGAAGTAGTTAAGACCACCTTTGCATCAACAACACCATCATTGGTAACATTTTTGTTCTTGGTCCAATAGCAGGGCTTGTCATTAAAACTAGTGGATAGGCGATTGTCTCTATACACTTGGTTGTTTACTTATGAGATTAGGGCTCTCTTGATGTTAAGGGCTCTAGGGAAAATCTCATCATAAAGGTGTGATGCACTGAATTTTCAAGTGGAAGGATAGATCTAGATCAAGATTTGCTATGATAATTCCCACTTATTGTTCATCGAGAACTGGCCACTTGCTCTTACTAGCTCTTTGCCTCCATCGTTGCAAGAAATTGGTGAAAGATTCTCCTTTGTTCTATCTAAGAGTGTAAAATTTTTCTAGGCTTACGTCCATGTAAAGATTAAAGGAGAAGTGATTGATGAATTTATCAATGATTTCTTGGAAATTTTTTAATACTTGGAGGTAATTGAGAAAACCAATCCCTGGTTGGGCTTGTCAAACTTCATTGAAAGAGGCACATTAAGTAGGAATCATTGTAGGAAACCTCCATACACATGACATTGAATTATTTGATGTGGTCTATAGGATTTCCCCTTACTTTGTATTTATCAAAATTGGGTATTTCAAAGACGGGAGGGAATGATACCATTGTGATGTTTTGATTAAATGGATAGGGACATAAGTTATGTGTATGGTTCTTCTTTGTCTTTCCCATCTAAAGGTACCACATTTCTTGTGACAACGCCTTAAGTTGTGATGCTAGATCATCTTGTGTGTTTGGTGGAGGAACATACGTTGGGATAATGAATGAGTTCTAATATGATAAGGTGTTGTATGGTGTATATGGTGGTGTAGGATAAGGTGATGATTGTGTGGGTGTATATGTTCCTAACATGTTTAGATTGATGATGTCCTATTGAGGGTTATAGTAGGAACTTTGTTGTTGCGCGATCAATTGTTGTTATTGGGCATACTAATGGGCTTGTTGTGCCACTAGGGATACTTGTTGTTGTTGTTGCACTACTAAGGATTGTTGTTGTTGTTGTGTTGCTAAGGTTGCTTGATGTTGTTGTTGTGCTACTAAGGCTACTTGATGTTGTTGTTGCATAGATTGTTGTTGTTGTTATGCTACTAAGGCTACTTGTTGTTTTTGTTGTTGTTGGACAGATTTCCAATAATCTTGTTGTACTTGCTATAACTCTAAGTCATGTTCTTGTAATGTAGGATCATTTGATTATGGATACATTTGCAGTGGGTTTTGGGTGTTTATATTTTGTGTGGGTTGTTGGTTGTTGATGAGAGGTTGGGGGTTCCCTTGGTTCAACATTCCTTGTAAGATAGTGGATTGATGTGGAGGAATGTAAGTTTGAGGTCCCATTTGATTTTAAATGGTGAGAGGGACCATGAGGAAAGTTGATGATACCATTAGATATTGGGATGGTAATAGCACATTCAAACCTTGTAACTGATTGAAAGGGTTCCCTTGAACGATGGGTAGGGGGTTCCCTTGTTTTATTTGAGGTGTGATCAAGGTATTACCTTAGTTGATTGGTTTCATAACCAAGGTATTGTTTTTATTTGGATTGATGATAGATGGGTTTGATGTGGATGGAAGATTGACTTAAGTATCTTGGGTAAACACTTGTTTCGATGTGTCAATGGGGTTGTTGGAACCACATGTCAAGGGTTGAATTTGTGTGAGAGTGTTAACTTGCCTTTTTTTTCCTACTTGACTTACTTGGTTCACATTACCTTGTGTTACACTAGGCACACTTGGGGTATTTAGGGTGATGGATGAAGATGGTTGCACTCAAAATGTTGAGGTTGTTGTGGCGTCATGGAATGTAAGTGGTTTTCCAAATTTTGGTGTTCAATTTGTGTCTTGGGGAAGGTTGGTGGTTAATGGAATGGTCATTTTGTGAATTCCCAAAGTTGTGTTTGTTCCTAGACATGTAGTGAGACCAAGGATGGTTCCTAGCTAAGTTGCAAGACTAGATGTTAAGGGTTGACTTGGCACAAGGGATGAAGTTGGTTGAATCATAACTGGAGTCAAGCCTTGTTTTAATGATTGTGCAACAAAAGATGGGGAAATTGGAGCTACATTTTCTAAGGCTTGATGTTATTGTTTGTATTCCATGATTTCTTCCTTAATAAGTCCAAATGGTTTGTTTGTAACATCTTCTATCTCATATGGCCCTGATAGAGATGAGGGTTGTTGTGATGGGGTAGCTTGAATTCTTGGATCAAATTCTTAAGGATTGGGATCACTTCAGGTGAATGTGACTTTGGTTTTCTCCATGATTCTCTTATGTTGTGATCTTGTGGTTATCATAAATTTTGAGTCACCTATGGGAGAGTTATGTTGAGCTTTGTAATGTTTGAACCCTCTAGTTGACTCCAATCTAGCTAAAAGGGATACTCCAAGTCTTTTTGGAGCAATGGTGATAATGGAAGATGAAAAAGTGAATGATGTGGGAAGTGATCTTTGTAAACATTTTGGGAAAACACTTTTGACTTAAGTTTGATTGTTTGATGTTTGGATAAAGGATGCTTATGAACTTGTGAATATTTAGGGTAGACTCATGACCTTCAAGGTAAGCTAGTCCAAAGATGATAAATAACTTAACCAAATGCATGGGAAAGGATTCATTCACATAAAAAGTAGTTAAGTTAAGGGTTGGTTTGATAAATGTCTAAGTCCAAAGTGTTGGTGTATTCAATTTTTTTTGCAAATTTTGGTGAAGTGAAGGATGAAATTTTAGACCCAATGTTGACCTAGAATGAACCTTTGTTTTCCAAGAACAAGGTAGTGAGAAACATGATATACCTCTAAAGTGATAACATTCCAAGAAAATGATTTTGGTAAAATAGGACTCAAATGATTTTAGAAATATGACCCAATGATTTTGGATAATAGAATTTGGACTCAATGTTTTGCAAATTTTTCCTTGTATGATAGTAGGCATAAGGTTTGGTTGTTTCAATGGATTGATCAAACACCAAATGGTCATGTGGGGTTCAATTTTCAATTTATCTTGCTTAACTAAATTTATTTTACCACAAACACTTATCTTGATTATGTTTCCAAATTAAATGTCTATGTCGAAAACATCATAGATTCAACAATGTCCATTTTGTGAAAAGGATGAAATTCAAGCCATAATTGCTTAGGTTAACTTTGGAAAATATGGATTGAGATGTAAACCAAAATATTTAGAAGTCTCTATGAATAAATTCTTAGGAGAAGAATTAATATCAAGGTTTTTTCAAAAGGTATCCATACTTAGACCAAAGGTTTTGAAATTTTGAGGAAGATCGTGAATGTTTATTTGTAATTTTTTGGAACTAAGAAAAGTATTAAACTAACTCATAATAATTTACAATCCTAGGTTGAAATGGCCATACTTGTTGAGTCCCCACTCAAATTTCTCCAAACACTAATACATTGTGAACAATTAGAGATTTGGTGGCATTGGTTCCCCTCCATGGCACGCACTTCTTGAGACCACCAAATGGGTAAGTGCACCAAGATGGTTGCACTTTTGTGGCCAAACAAGAAAAAAAAGGGCATAATGCGTTCGCGTTATTTGTTTTTAAAAGAAAGAAAAAAAGCAAATCCAAATATCATTTCTCATTTCCTTTTTTTTGTGTTTTAGCTCTGCCCACGGCCAAAAACCCTACTATACGCGCTCGCATTTTTGGAGAGGTGATTTCTTCAAAATTCATCAAGAGCAATTGGATTTCTTCACAAATATGGTGCCACGATGATGAAGAGATGCAAGAGGTAAGTATTTTTTGGTATTTGTTTTGAATTTGTTAGGTTTAAATTGATTTTGTTTGTTTTAGTTTAGAAATGAATGTTTTTTTTTTTAATTTGTAGGAAATCCTCAACAAGAGGAGGAAAATCCTCAGCCAAATCAGCCTCAACAATAAAATCAACCTCCCCCACCATTCTCTCAATACCCTCCTGGCACTCAAGAAAATTTGAGGAGTGAAATTGAAAACAATAGAAAAGAAGTTGAGGATCTTATTAGTAGGTTGAGTGATCAAAATTCTTCAACCACAGAAAGAATACATCTAGCAGATTCATTGAAGGATTTGTTAAAAAATGTAGATGCAATTACCCAACAAATATCTGGATGGAAAAATAGGAGGAAAACATCAAGGGCATATTATGCAGACAAATTATCATATAAACAAGTTAAAGATTTAAAGATTACTAAAGGCAATTTTTGCTCTCTATTCACTGACCCTAGAACAAATCAAAATCTCACCCTCAATGCAAAGAGGTTTCCTATTCATTGGTGCCACCACCAAGAGATTAGGAACTATTTTTATGACAGATGGTATATGGTCTTTGATTACCCACCGTGCAATAACTATGAAGTCCCCCAATATTTTCTTAGGAAATTATACTGTGAGTTTGTATTGAACCAAATCCCGAATTATTTTGATATGAGGGAGTTTAAGGGGAGAGGTGGGGGTCAGCACAGGATAGGCCCGGTGCACAGTCGGATCCTACACAATAGGGGAGATGACCTCTCGCTAGGCCGCCTCATGAGTAGATTACAATGCCTGTAGTTGCAAAGGAGAGTGCTGATGTAGAGACTTTACAGGCGATCACATCCTTGACTCGGAGTGTCATCCACCACACTAGCCCCATTGTACAGCACAATCCAGGGGAGTCTTCAGGTGGTGGCCTTCAAGGCCATGTGTGTTGAGCTTGTGGAGCCACTTGTTCATATGACCCTACCGGCCCTTAGGAGGGTGATATGCAGGATCCATATGCTTCTACGCAGCCTGATCCATATGCATCTATGGAGATGGAGAGGGCGGCTGACATTCTTCATGATGCATATGGTACTGACAGTCAGGTAAAATTGAACATGTTCATTGAATTTAGTTTATTAAATTTTGATTGTGAAATGCAATATTAACTAATTTAGTTTTATTATTTTAATAAAATTGTAGGGTCACAATGTTGACCATGGGTACACTAGTCAATCTACTTATTTTTGCAGTACACCTATCAGTGGGGCATGTAAAGTTAGTAAACAATTATAAATTTATTACATGTGTTAATAGCATTGTTTGATGAATGTTATTTTAATATGTGATTTTGGATGTTGAACATGGTGTTGTTGGAGGTTTCAAGGAAACACCTCTGAGTGCGAGTAGATTTGCTCAAACTTTCACTGAGGTAATATAGAATAAAGAGAACTTAAAGTTAATGAATTCTAAGTTTAATCTATATTTGTGTATATATAGTCTTAAGAGTATATTGGTTCACTAGGTTATTATTTGAAATCTTTTAAGAATGGTCCTACCATGATTGTTTGTCTTAGAATTCCTACACCAGCAAGCTATATATAATAAAAATTTAACATGGAACTGACAAAGGTAGAGCTACATTCTACTCTATCCTATATATTTTTTTGTGATGTCAACGTAACCAAGAATAAGACTATGGATGTCCTACATGATGTCAATGTAACCAAAAATAAAACTTCTATCCTCGACCCTATCTATCAGTCAAGACTCCTTCAATATCTCCTAGATGCTTGGAGATGCTTAAGACTAGGTCAAATTACCCTATACTCTCTTCATTTGTTGCATAGCTCATCAAGTTTCCCTATATGTTCTCTAACTAATCATGATTGCATGGAAAGAAGTTATAAGTACTCATTAAACTCTCAACTATTGGAGCCTCCTCAAACTTTCCCATAGGACGTGGAAAATGCTTAGAAATGATTAAATTCCCTAATAGGGTGTGGGAGATCTTTTAGGAAAACATTTGACACTAATTTGATCCATTGAATTCTTCTTTATTCTTATATATTCCTCAAATATACCTTGCAATACCCCTATCATACCTAAATCTACTACATTCATGTCCTTGTTAGCTAGCATGTAGGTGATATATTATGGTCCATGAATTTTTATGTCTTCTTTTTTCATTTTTCTATATAGTCCTCTTTTATCTCACTACTAGGTCCTCACATAAAAAGAAAAGAAAAACATTACTTCTTTTTCTCATCTAAGGCCCCTAAGGTTTTAAACCCCTTAGATGCAAGGATTCCAAGCACATCAACCATGTGGTACAAATGACTAAATCCCAAAGACGATCTGTAGCAATGAAAGAGTTTGGAAAGGTAGAGAGAGATACACTGGTGACTCGGAGAAACTCTAGCTTTCAAAAACAAAGCCAATTAGGCTATCATACATGTGGATCAGGACAACATTTGGTGGAAGAGGAAGAAAGATGACTAGAACTCTGGAGGCCCACCATACTAGATTTTGATATTCAACCATGAGAGCAAAAGAGAGAGCTGATATCATGTATCAAAACATTAAGCATGCATTCTTCCAGCCAATGGATAAGGAGATGATTACTTTTCTTCATTTTCATTTGCATAACCATATCATGGCGTGGGAACCATGAAGACCAAGGATGTACAATTTTATGTGGAGGTAATGAATGTGGTCCAAAATTTAGGAGGGGCAAGAAGGTCAATGTATGATCTTGATGAATGATAGAAGAGGGGTTGGTCAGATAAACCAGGGGCACCTAGTCATGAGTAGGGACTTATAGGTTAGATTGGTGAAGCAAAGCACCAAGGAGGTATTACAAGGAAAGGCCTAGAGCAGGTACATACAAGGAAAGGCTCATGCCTGCGTGCTCCTCTTCCTCTGTTTGAACCTCCTTGAGGTCCTCTACCCCAATTATATCCACCTCTTGTAGATGTTTCACCTCCATGCTCTATGAGTTTTGACTCTCCTTGGTTTCTTTGTTCATTGCCTCTACCTTGGTAGCCACCATGCTGTCCTCTTTGATCTCTTCCTTTGCCTTTGCCCTTAGAAGTCTGATCTTGCTTCCTCTTACTCCTCTCT
The DNA here is from genome assembly GCA_007258455.2 of Sequoia sempervirens. NCBI lineage: Eukaryota > Viridiplantae > Streptophyta > Pinopsida > Cupressales > Cupressaceae > Sequoia > Sequoia sempervirens. The sequence continues at coordinate 79,344,361 of VDFB02358134.1, forward strand.
TCAATCTTTAATGCCAATTGATAACATTGGTGCACTGTTTTGGGGCTTAAGAGAACCATCTCCTCTTGAATATTCCACTTCAAACCGTTGAGATACCTTGCCACCTTGATAATTTCATCCTCTATGACATTGGACCTCATGCAAAGTCTTTGAAACTCCTTAGTATAAGAACACATCTCCTGATCTCTTTACCTCAAACTTTGTCTCCTCTTATGCAACTGAATTTCATAGTCTTCAAGTAGGTATGCTTCTTTCACCTTGGAAACCATTCCCTTCAAAGTAGAGATAGGTTGCTTGCCTTCCTTCTCCTTCTCTATCTAAATGAATTTCCACCAAGTTAAGGTAGAACCTCTTAGTCTTGATTTAGCCACCTTTACCTTTTGTGCTTTAGTGACTCCATCACACTCAAAATGGTTTTCCATTCCCTCTATCCAATCCATAACTAAATCAACCTCCATCTTTCCACTAAACAATGGTACTCCTTCAAGTGTTTTTCCACTCAAATCCTTCAATGCTTTCAAGAAGGGATCCTCCTTCAATATAGGGTCAGGTTCAGGGATTCTATCCTCCTTTGCAACCTCTTCTTCTTTTGCTATTCTTCCATCAAACCGCATAACATTCAGTGCTTGCTCAAGTTGGTCTAACTTTTCTCTCAATACCCTATTGTCTTCCTCTATTTCAACCCTCTTGGCCAACTTAGCATTTGTCACCATGATGCTAGAACCACTAGACTCTTTCTCTGACATACAAGATCAATCCCAAATCTTTTGCTTGCTCTGATACCAATCTGATAGGGAGAGGGGTTGGAGGAATCAATCACTGATTCCTGCTCTAGGACTTTCCTTGTAAGACCTCCTTGGTGCTTTGCTTCACCAATCTAACCTATAGGTCCCTACTCATGACTAGGTGCCCCTGGTTTGTCTGACCAACCCCTCTTCTATCACAAACTCCAACCACCAAGTCCACCTTGGTTCATTGCCACAACTCTTCCTTAGCCTTTACACTATACTAAAGACCAATCTTCCTCAACACTCCATCAACTCTTGAAAGGGTAGTGATAAGTCTTAAAAGGCTTCAAACTATCCTCCAAAGGTGTTTGAACAACCTCCAAGACTTCAACTTCCCATCACTCTCACCAATCCTTTAGCTAGTGTTTGAAAGGCTAGTAGCCCTTGAGCCCCTATTAGGTCTCCTTCACCTACAAAACAAGTTAGAACTCACAAATCTCAAAAGGACTTCCCACTCTTTTTCCAAGGTTTTTGGTTCACATGGACAACACTAAAAGATTCTTGAGGTCTCAGCCTTCCACTATCCGTACAAAGCTCAAACATGAAATGGAGCAAAAACCAGGGTTTTAAGCCTTCCCTTGACAGTTAGCAAACTTCCAATTTTTTTACACACCAAATGGATAGATGGAGCCTCCTCCTTCATGTAGTAACAAGGTAACACACCAACCTACCTCCTCTAAGAAGAAAATCCTCAATGGCTCAGCACCCCTGCAAGATTTGTGACCTGCACAACAAGTTTTTCCTAGCCGGACCTACACTGGCTTGCCTAGGGCATCACTTTGCTAGCAACTCCTGCACTCAAACAAAACCTACCAACTAACATATGTACAAGCATGGTGTCTAGGAATTATTTCCAAAAGTTCATATGGTTTGTATGGTTGAAAAGTGCTCTAGCACCCCATTTACTCAACACTACCTGTTTCAGGCCAGCAAGCACAAAGAAACCAAAATATTTACAAAGATACAAGAAAATGATTGAAAGAACTATCTAAAGGCTACAAAAAACTTGTACTCAATTTATTCTACATTCTACACACAACACAGAACCAGATTTAATCCATTAGAGCCTTCTTTCAGACCAAAAAAAAGAAAATTTCACTCAAAAAATTGTTTTCCTTCAATTTCCAACAAAATAATCCATACAAACGTACTTTCAACCTTGCACAAAGGTTGAGGAAATCTTTAAATATGCTTTCCCAATAGTTATTTTTCCAATGTTCCCTTCTTGGCCACTCAAACACAAAAGGAGCATGTTTTTGAAAAAATTGTCAATAATTGCAAAAACCTCCATTCCTAAACTTTGGACTAGAACCTTTTTGTTTCTCACCCATGGTCAACATGACCTTATTAGAAAACATCATTCCAACCACAAAAATACCTGAAGGCATACATCTAATTCATAAACTCATTCTATACTTCCACATTTTTCCTAGTGTGCTCTCTATTGCTTCCTAGGTGCTCCTGCACCAATGAAATTAAGGAAGAACAACAAGAGAGGAACAGGAAAAATAAAATCAATACATAGTTTCAAGGATTTTTCAAGTGAGTAAGAGAGCTATGGGAGCAATCTCATCTAAAATATTTTGAACTAGAGTTTTATATACCATTTAGAGAGCTTGGTTTTCATGGAGTTCCTTTCAAATCCTCTACTTTTATTGTTCCTATGGTAAATTTTTTGGTAAAGTTGGTGGCATTACCTTTCTTAGTAATCACTATTAGTGAGATTGAGATTGTTAACCTTGAGAGAGTAGGACTTGGGAAAAAGGGATTTGATATGGCTATTGTTTTCAAATAATTAAAGCGAGATGTATTCCATATGTACGCCATTCCTAATCTTCACTTGATGGCATCAAGGAATGGATGAACTCCATGGATATAAAGTATTATGAAAGTAGAATGAACTTGAACTAGCAACCAATTTGTAAGACTATTACTGATGATCTAGATAAATTTATTGAAGATGTTGGTTGGGAATTTTTGAATATGGAAGCTAGTGATTTTGATTCTGATAATTCAAAGAGTCAGATCAAGGATATGAACCCTCTAATGTAGAAGAGGAATCATAATTAGATTTCATCTGCCACCATCAAGAGTGTTACAAGCCAATCAGCAAGATGGAGGAATTCTTATATAAGGATAATTTCAATGTTGCGGTATTAACTTTAATGCCAACTACAGCAACATTGAAATTCCTCTAGCAAGATTTATGTTAGAAAATTTCTTTAGATTCAAGGATTCCACATCAACGGTGTTTAATTTATATCATAAGTTGTACCATGATGTTCACTATGCATTCTCTACTCTTTCGACTATCAAATGCCACCGCTTGTCATTGATCACCATCATATTCTCCTTTTCATGATTATTTTCTCTATCATCTTTGGTATAAACACTTGACTATTATATTTAACTCAAGGAGGAACTTAAAAATCATAATGATAGGCCAAAGAAAGAATATTCAGTCTTTTCATGGTAAAAGGAGACCTCAATTTAATCATTGTCATCCTCAAAAGGTTAATTCCATTGTCAAACATTTATTGCATATCTTAAACTATGGCAAGCGTTTAATAAGGGTTTTGAAGAATAGGCCCTTGACAAGTTAGCTCCATCATTTTTTATTGTCGCTATATCTTTATTTAGCTCTTACTCCATTCCTTGCAATAGTGATACTTTGATTTGTCATACTTAACTCAGTTGGCTACTATCAAATCTCCTTTTGACTAGATCATCTCTTCTTCTCATATTGGTTGTCATATTTTACATTGTGTTTTGACGCTTTTTCACTTCAAATTTGTCCTAAAGGGTCTTTTGTTTTTCAATGTGATTGTTCCAGGTTATTGCTTTTTAAAAAATTGATAATTATATTGTTGGTTACATTGCATTACACATCATTCAAACTCAAAGCATTACTTCAAATTTAATAACTATTTTGTGATTGAATAATTTGTTGTTTTATTTTCAGATGTTGGTGAGAGAAACACCGCCAAATGTAACAAGGGCAATGGATATCGGTGTTTCTACTACAATACAATCCTCGATGGCTCTGATAGGGGAGGTATGAGGCAAATAACTAAATTTCAACTTACATTCATTGTTATAGATGAACTAGTTCTAGTGAAAAATCAAACCATTATTGATTCGTAGTTTACTTCCTATTCAGATGGTTTATACAGGGCTCGAGCACGCCTGAGCATCAGCGTGCAAATATTTCCATCGAGGAGAGTGATCGTCAGATGGCTGTAAGTGATTAAATTTTGTTAAATATATTAATTTTTATAATGTAATTTCTATATATTAATGTCTTTACTTCTTATTGTAACAGTTGAAACTTGACGAGGAGTTAAACACTAGGAGGAGCAGCAGGAGCACTCCTCAACAGAAACGGGTGACAGATTTATCGCCATCGGGTCGGCTAAGAAAGGGAAAGAAAATTGTATTTGAACTAGAGCATGGAGAGAAATTAATTTTGAATGTAGAGGCCTTTGTTGTATGCCTACATGGCAATTTTCTACATATTTTGTATTCGATATATTTGACATTGTATGCCTATATGGCATTCTCGTAAGCCTATATGGCTTTTTTGTAACTATATTTTATACATATATTGACATATATTGATGTACATGCGTACATGGCTATTTGATTAATACAAATCTTTTCTATTGATGGTGTCCATATTTCCATTATAAATTCATGGTTCAATAGATATGAGTTACATGTATTCAAGTGTATACTTTACAACTTATGCACATATACTTTTTGACTTACGTTGGAACATCGAAAAGTGTGAAAATTTGTGTTTGGAAGTCAAACTTAAGCCAATTTTGCAATTCTCAGTTCTTGCATACTCGATCTTATGGACTTATTCCTTCCTAGCACATATTGTGAATATTTCTCATTTGGTGCAGAAGACAAATTCCTCATTTTTGAACCACTATTTTCTTGTTTTCCTTCCACACAGAAAAATGTTCACACTATTCAGTGTGATCAATGATCAATAATGGCTAATTGTAAACACTTGACATTTTTATGTTTTGAACTTTAATTTATAATTTTGTAGTTTATATTCATAACGTTGATTACATTGCATTGCACATCTTTCAAACTTAAAGCATTGCTTCACATTGCATAACTAATAACTAGATACCGATAGATGACAAAATTTCAATTACAATATAGTTTCCTTTTACAAAGTCAATCCCAAGGCCATAGTGCAATTATCACATCACATAACAAATAACTAGGAGTAGCTACCAATTGCATTTCTGTTTGTCATGGCATTCCTCTCGAGACCACATGTCTTGAGGCATTTTTCAAATAGTTCACTGCCTTGTCTGTACCAAGATCATTTTTGATACATGTCTACCAAAGCATTTTGTCAAATAGTTCAAGTAAGTTGTCTTGTTGTTATGGTGTATTTCAAAGCCTAAAAGAAGTGCTGCGACAGTTTATGGCATTGGAAAGAATCTATCAAAAGCATAATGAGAAGAAATATCATAGATATAGAAACTTTAGGGTCGCTCAAAGAAATGAGGTTCGAGGACTCGATGGAATGCTATGACACAATAAAAAAATATTTGGATTGTCATGGCATTCCCCATCACCATGAGACCTCATTTCGAGGCATTTCTTTTCGAGTTCACCGCCTTTTCTATGCTAACATTTTTCATACATGTCTATCAAAAGCATTTTATCAAACAATTCATCAGCTTTGGCTTCAGCGGTTAAAATCCTAAAACGTGTGCTTTTTCTTCTAAACAAGCCATGGATGCTTAGAAAATTCTATCAAAGCATAATAGTAAGCAATAGCATAGAAAAGGGAATGAACTATTTGAAAAAAATGCATCAAAGAAATGTGGTCTCATGGTGGTGGAATATCAAAAAATTTGCTTCCTTGTTGCTATGGTTGAAAGCCTAAAATAGGTGCTTCCAAAAAAGCTACATGGATGCTTGGAAATAATCTATCAAAGCATACTAATAAGCAATAGCATAGAAAAGGCAGCAAAATGTTTGAAAAAAAGCCTCAAAGAAATGTGGTCTCAATGGTGATGGAATGCCATGACAATCCAAAGCAATTTGCTTGTCATGGCATTCGTCATGCCGTTCCACCACCATGAAACCACATTTCCTTAAGGCATTTTTTCAAAGAGTTCACTGCCTTGTCTATGCTAACACATTTTTCATACATGTCTATCAAAGCATTTTATCAAATAGTTCATTGCCTTGCTACTATGGCTAAAAGCCTAAAACAGGTGCTTTCGAACCAGCTATGGATGCTTGGAAAAAATCTATCAAAGCATAATAGTAAGCAACAAGCTGATGAAATATAAAGATTGCCAAACAACTCAATAGGCCCATTAAAATTACCACAATTCAAGTTACATCAGGCCCATATCACTAAGACACACCCCGAACAATAGGAGGAATGGCCTATTTCAACATACTACACTCAAACCCTTAAGGGATCGATCTGGTTGAACATAGCTCGGAGTGATTCTGTGTGTTTGGGTGTGAAAGAGGACCATTCCTAGTGTAAACATGCCTATTTAAACGCGTTGGAACAGTCCATTTGGTCACACGAGTTGCAGAACGAAAATTGCACCACCTTGCAACTTTCCACTACTTCTATCTGACACTTTTTCCATCAACTAAAAACTGAACACCATGGGAAAACCACTCTGAGATAGTAAAAACTAAGAGAGGTTATTGTAGAGGGGCCCAACACGATCCCATAGGATTAGATGAGAAGTTTCTAAGCATCACGGTGTCCAAGTAACCTCATACTGAAGTTTGCAGTCATTTTACCCTTTGGACCCTTGAGGGATTGATCTGATTGAAAGAAGCTCGGAGCGATTATGCATGTTTGGTTGCAAAAGAGGACTATGCCTAGAGTAAAAATGCCTATTTGAATGTGTTGGAACAGTCCATTTGGTTGCACGAGTTGCAGAATGAAAATTGCACCACCTTGCAAATTTCCACTACTTCCATTTGACACTTTTTCCATCAACTGAAAATTGGACACCACGGGAAAACCACTCCGAGATAACCAAAACTGAGAGAGGTTATTGTAGAGAAGACCAACACAATCCCATAAGATCAGACAAGAAGTTTCTAAGCATCACGGTGTCCGAGTAGCCTCATGCTAAAGTTTGCAGCCATTTTACCCTTTGGACCCTGAAGGGATCGATCCGATTGAACGTAGCTCGGAGCGATTCCACATGTTTGGGTGTGAAAGAGGACAATTCCTAGTGTAAAAATGCCTATTTGAACACATTGGAACAGTTCATTTGGTTGCATGAGTTGCAGAACAAAAATTGCACCACCTTGCAACTTTCTATTGCTTCCATTTGACACTTTTTCCATCAACTGAAAACTGGATACCACGGGAAAACCACTCTGAGATAACCAAAACTGAGAGAGGTTATTGTAGAGGGGCCCAACATGATCCCATAGGATTAGACGAGAAGTTTCTAAGCATCATAGTGTCTAAGTAACCTCATGCTGAAGTTTGCAGCCATTTTACCCTTTGGACCCTTAAGGGATCGATTCGGTTGAACGTAGTTCAGAGTGATTCTGCGTGTTTGGGTGTGAAAAAAGGACCATTTCTAGCATAAAAATGCCTATTTTAATGTGTTGGAACAATCCATTTGGTTACACAAGTTGTAGAACAAAAATTGCACCACCTTGCAACTTTCCACTGCTTCCATTTGACACTTTTTCCATCAACTGAAAACTGGACACCACAGGAAAACCACTCTGAGATAACAAAAACCAAGAGAGGTTACTGTAGAGGGGCCCAATGTGATCCCACATGATTAGACGAGAAGTTTCTAAGTGTCACGGTGTCTGAGGAATCTCATGCTGAAGTTTGCAGCCATTTTGCCCTTTGGACCTTGAAGGGATCGATCCAGTTAAACGTAGCTTAGAGCAATTCCGGATGTTTGGATGAAAAAGAGGGTCATTCTAAGCATAAACATGCCTATTTGAATGCGTTGGAATAGTCTGTTTGGTCACACGAGTTGCAAAACAAAAATTGCACCACCTTGCAACTTTCCATTACTTCCATCTAACACTTTTTCCATCAACTAAAAACTAAATACCACTAGAAACCACTTCGAGATAACAAAAACTAAGATAGGTTATTGTAGAGAGGCCCAATGTTATCCCATAGGATCATACGAGAAGTTTCTAAGCATCACGGTGTCCGAGTAACCTCATGTTGAAGTTTGCAGCCATTTTGCCTTTTTGACCCTTAAGGGATCGATCCGGTTAAATGTAGCTCAGAGCGATTCGGCGTGTTTGGGTGTGATAGAGGATAATGCCTAGCATAAACATGCCTATTTGAATGTGTTGAAACAGTTCATTTGGTCGCACGAGTTGCAGAACAAAAATTGCACCACCTTGCAAATTTCTACTACTTCCATTTGACACTTTTTCCATCAACTAAAAATTGGGCACCACGAGAAAACCACTCTGAGATAACCAAAACTGAGAGAGGTTATTGTAGAGGGGCCCAATGCGATCCCATAGGATCAAATGAAAATTTTCTAAGCATCACGGTGTCTGAGTAGCCTCATGTTGAAGTTTGCAGCCATTTTACCCTTTGGACCCTTAAGAGATCGATCCGGTTGAACGAAATTCTGAGCGCGATTCCGCGAGATTTGGTGTGGAAAAGAGGACTATGCCTTAGCTTAAAATTATTGGAACATGTTGAATAGTCCATTTATCACATGATAAAACAAAATTGCACCAATCTTGCAACTTTCCATTGTTTAATATTTCACACTTCATCAACCTAAAACCGACACCATGGAAACCACCGGAAGATAACCAAACAAAGAGAGGTTATTGTAGAGGAGCCCAACACAATCCTTCATAGATCGATGAGAGAAGTTTCTCAAAGATCACTTGTTCGAAAGTAACCTCTACGTCAAGTTTGCAATCATTTTGCCTCTTTGGACCCTTTAAGGATCGATCCGCTGGAGCTCGCAGGAGCCCGCTGTTTGGGTGTGAAAGAGGATCATTCCTAGCTTAAAAATGCCTATTACTTGAATGTGTTGGAATAGTCCATATTACTTGGTCACATGACAGGGAGAATAAAATTCTGCACCACCTGTAACTTTCCACTACTCCATTTGACACTTTTCCATCAACCTAAAACTAGACACCAACTAAAACCACTCAGGATAATGAAAACCAAGAGGTGTTAATAGAGGGGCCCACGGATCTCATGTAAGACGATGAGAAGTTTCTATGTCAATGGTATCCCAGTAACCTCACAGGAAGTTTTCAGGGCTTTTGCCTTTGGACCCTTAAAAGATCGATCCGGTTGAACATAGCTCAGAGCAATTCTACATATTTGGGTGTGAAATAGGGCCATGCCTAGCATAAGCATGCCTATTTGAATGCGTTGGAACAGTTTGTTTGGTCACACGAGTTGCAGAACGAAAATTGCACCACCTTGCAACTTTTCATTGCTTCCATCTGACACTTTTTCCATCAACTGAAAACTGAATACCACGGAAAAACCACTCTGAGATAACAAAAAATGAGATAGGTTATTGTAGAGGGGCCCAATTTGATCCCATAAGATTAGACAAAAAGTTTCTAAGCATCACAGTGTCCGAGTAACCTCATACTGAAGTTTTCAGCCATTTTGCCCTTTGGACCCTTAAGGGATCGATCTGGTTAAACATAGCTCAGAGAGATTCCACATGTTTGGGTGTGAAAGAGGACTATGTCTAGTGTAAACATGCCTATTTGAACATGCTGAAACAGTCCATTTTGTTGCACAAGTTGCAAAATGAAAATTGCTTGCACTTGACGACCAAATTCGCTTCCAAGTGCTAAAACGCTAAATCAGGTGTAACATGCAAACCAAAATGAATCTTTACAGGATCAATACATTTTAGGGTATCCATTTTTAGAATTAAAAACATATATCAATATTAGATACGCTTGTTTTGGAACACATGCCTGTTGTCCCAACTTCTTTGCTTCTAAAGAACCCCAAACATGCAGTGAGTTTTGCTTGTTTTGTGTGGATTTTTCTTAAAGAGGCACTTAGGAGTGATGAAAATGGTTGTATTTAGTCTGTGCAAATCTAAATCAGGGCTTTGGGGTGAAGGGGTGAGCCTAGGTAATCAAAATCCTAGTGTGATCAACAAATTAAGCCTCTTGGGGACAGTGATACATTGGTCCATGGTTGTTCTTCCATCCACTGTCAAAAAGGTGAGACTTTGGGGTCTTGTAGAGGCATATCATAGTTGCCTAAATTCAATAGTTTGAGCCTGGAAATGATGGAGAAGATGTTTTTTTCCATGGTAGATGGGAATTTTTCCAGCATGATGAAGTTGGCAGAGCAAGAGAAAAAGGGATGGAAGTTGAACAACTTGTTCAACAACAAGCCTTGTCAACAGAATCATCAGCACACGTTGCTCACAGCCAATCAATGCAAACTCTTGATGCACCCTTGGTTGATTATTCAAAGAATCCAAAAGAAAGGGAGAGTGTGCAAGAGGAGACTAGGAAGAATGTTCCTAGAGATGAGGAAGTGAACTAACACTTCCCTTCTCCCCAAATCAATCAAGGTGATGAAAAAATTCCTAAAAATAGGCTAGCATTTTATTTTTATGATGAGAACTCTGTTCCCAATGATGTCAAAGTATTAGCTTGTAGCTAGTTCATGGATGATGATACCTTTGTTACTACAAATGACTTTAGAGACTTCATCATCAAAGTGAAGAAAAATGAACTTAATGAAAAATTGGATAATGAAAAGGAGTTGACCTATCTATGTATGAAGAGGTCACTCAACAAGTTATCTAATAAATAGATTTTCATGCTTATAGAATCACTTTGGAAGAAGGGAGGAGATTAGTTAAATAAAGTGGTATTCTTGTGTTTCTGATAGGGAGGGGGTTGGAGGAATCAATCATAGATTCCTGCTCTAGGTCTTGCTTGCAAGACCTCCTTGGTGTTTTGGCTTTCCACTTTAACCTATAGGACCCTCAAATTTCCTCTAGGGTACCGGCTGGCCAACCCCCACTTCTATCTACAATTCCATCTTTTCTACCAGCTAACCTTGCAATGTTCACTCTTCCTTAGCTCATCAATCCTAAAGCAAATATACCTCAACTCTTCCAGCTAGTTCTTTGGTGTGGGTGTGGAAATGGAATGGCTTCAAACCAACCTCCTAGGGTACTTGAAGCTTTAATGGATTGATATAGCATCAAGACCTATGTAGGATGTAGAGTGGTGTTTCTACAAGCTTTGTGTGTCATTAGATAGTCATTTTATTCATTTTCAAGCACTGTTTGTAAATAAGTTGGATTCCACACTGTTGTTGGTCTGAACCAGGAAGTCTTGAGCAAATGGAGGTTTAGATCACTTTCCCACTGTACAAATTGTATGGCCCTTTGTGAATAGTGACTAGACTCCATGTGTGTAAATATGGTAGGATTTAAGGTTTGTGTGAACACAGGAGTTGTTGGCAAAGTCTTGCCCTAGGCGAGCCAGGAAGAGTCCGGCTAGGGACATTGTGCTAGGCGGTAGAGCATAATCCTTGGTGTGGCATCAGTTCTCCTTGAGCAATTTATTTTATAGTGTCTTGGTTTCCAATGATGAGAAAGCTCCATCAGCCACCTGATGAGAACAAGTTGGAGAAGCTTGAACAGCCAAAATGGCTTTTTAAACTCCTAGAAACACCATTTTCAAGTTTAAGCATTGTACTTGACAAGCAATCATATAGACCCTGTATCATTTGAGAGGTGTTCATATATAAAGAATTTCAAGAAAGCATTGAGGTGGTTTTGAAATTTTTGGAGTACAACTTGTTTTGGTGATGGAGACGCATCAGTCACTGCACTTCTTAACCCAAGATGAGGGTTTGGTGAAAGGGATGAAAAGGTGGAGTTTTGGTGAACCTTCAAGAACCCTAGGAGGTTGGTTTGAAGCCATTGAAGACATCTCTACACCCCTGCAAGAACTAGTGGAGTGTTGAGGATAGATTAGCCTTTAGGGTAGATTAAGGGCTAAGGAAGAGTTGAAGCATTGCACCAAGGTTAACTTGGTAGATGGAATTGTGATAGAAGTAGGGTTGGCCAGATAGAATAGGGGTACCTAAACTTGAGAAGGGTCCTATAGGTTAAGGTGATGAAACAAAACACCAAGGAGGTCTTGCAAGCAAGACCTAGAGTAGGAATCTGTGATTGATTCCTCCAACCCTGTCCCTATCACTCTTCTTCTTCATCATTGTCTTCTTGTTCTCCTTTTTCTCCTCGCCTATTTCTCTCAAGGCTATTGATCCTAGCCTACATAGCTTCTCTCTCCCTTCTCCATTTCCTCTCTTTCCTTTCTTTAGCCTACTCTCTTGCTACTTCTTGTTCTCTTATTTCCCTTCTCTCCCTTTCCAAGGTTTCCCTCAACTCCTCCAACTCTCTTGCTAACTGATTTTTAGGTGCCATTGCTGATTCTTCAATCCCTAAGGACCTACTTACTACCCTGATACCAATATGATGTAGAGGATATGGGACTTAAAACAAAACTCAAAGGCTTGAAGGTTTTTTCAATGAAGTAATCTCAACCATGTTCTAAACAACGTTAAGGAAACAAGCCTCAAAGTGCACTTATGACTCCAATCTTTCTCCTATGGACCCAAACCTTTGGAATGCCCTTAAGGGACACAAACAAACTTGTCTTGAATTTTTCATAGCCCCAAACCTTTGACTCAAACAAAAACCCACTTTTCCACCTTGACTAGGCTTCCAGCCAACTAGGCTTCCAATGGTGGTTTTTTGACTTTTCTAACAACTTTTCCAAAAGACTCATGAAAATAATGACTGAATTAGGTGTGTTTTTTGATGCTACACAACATACCAAGATCTTGATAGCACTTGTTTTAGACCAAACCTTTCAAAAATCTGTTGTCCCACCAAAACTAGCCTAAATAGCCCCCTTTTCCAAAGCAACCCTATTCAAAACTTATCACCTGAACATGAAACTTTCTACGATATCTTAAATTGTTCCCAAACCAAGTATTTTCCAAGTTTTAATCTCCTATGACACCCTTAACATGCTCAAACACAAAACCCTCATGAAATTGCTCCAAAAACTAGGGCCTCTTGAAAAATTGACTTCCACACACTTCCAGAATCTTCTCTTTGACTTTTCACCATTAAATCATCATTCCTAAACACCTTGAAGGAATTTGAAGGAATATTTTAAGTATGACAATCAATGAATAGAAAAATGTTAGAGAAGCAAGGGTTTCAAAGACCTATTAAGAAACCTTATGACAATTCAAGGCATCATACAAACACAATTTGAAGCACACCATTGAATGCAAGGATATAGAGTTTAGATAAGGTGTTCCAAGGGACTTTAAACTAGAATAGATGATAATGGTAAGATCACTAGTCTTAATGTCCAATTTGAGATGTGTTCCAATTTGAAAGGACCTAATGTCCTAATTTGAAATAGATACTTTAAAAGGACCTAATGTCCAAATTGAGATGTGTTCCAAACTAGCTTAATGTGATGTAGAGCAAGGGAAGAAAAATCTCAATCCACACCCAACTTGACATTCATTTAACAAATTCTTGTTTCCCTTACAATTTGGACTCTCTTTCCCTTCATAAAACCTTGAAAGGGCAGACTTTGCCATTGTTGTTTTGATTGAATTGATCACTCAACAATGCAACTTGATCACTCAACTTGAATCACACAATAAAACAGCTCAACATGACTTGGGGATGATGTAAAAACTCTTCACACAATAGAAAATGACCAAACAAATAGACCTTGTACCCAAAAACATCCATTCT
>VDFB02358134.1:79358072-79552293 GCA_007258455.2 Sequoia sempervirens
TTAATATTAATTTATTAAATTAATATTACACCCTTTGTCTCATACCAATAAAGTATTTAATTTAATAATTAATACTTTGTCTTTTACCTTATTCCTCTCTAAAATAAATAAATACACTAATTTATTTAATTTAGTCATTTTTTTTCCCCTTTTGATTTTAAATCAATTTAAAATTCCTCACTTTCTCTCTCCTTGTCACATCCTCCTACATTTGCCACTTGCCTCTAATCTTCTGTTAATTAGCCTAATCCAATATTTGCACAACCTTAACCAAAATCATTAGCTAAATTTAGCACCACTTTTTGGTCAATTCTTTCTTTTTTTCCTTTTTGATATTGACCCCCTTTCCTATGTGAATTTTTAATTCACATTTATTTGCTCTAGAGTCCTCTCCTTTAAATGTGAATTTTTAATTCACATTCCATTCTCCCAAGGCTTCTAGGAACCTTGGACTTGTCACAATCTCCACATGTGACCAAGTCCCACCTTTTTGGAGCCCCCCTTTTACCCTCTAGATCATCCTAGGAATGTGAATTTTTAATTCACATTTATCCCCCCAACCACCTTTCCTTTTCCCATGTAGATTTTTGAGGAATTCTAAAATTTCTCAAATGTCCCTTAGACTCCCACTTGGGGACAAGAAATCCCTTTTTGTGGAAATCCTCTCATCCCCCAAGGTGCATGTCCTTTTCCACCTCATGTACCTTTTTGACAAGTCATCTCCACCTCATATCCTCTTGTCCACTTCACCCTCCACATGTCAAGATGTGAGGGCTTGTGGGTTCTCAACCCCCCATAGCCCTTCATCTTGACCTTGTTGGATCAATCTTGACCCTTGAATTCTCTAGAGAATTCAAAATCTCCTATAAATACCCCCTTCTCAAGGGCATTTCCAACACTTTGCATTTTGATAACTATATGCTGTCCATTTGAATCCTCAAGCCTTTTTCAATCATTCAACCATCTTTGTTCATCATTTTGCATATTGAAGCTTGCATTTTAGTCACTCAATCCATCATCTAAGGAGCACACAATCAATCCAAACAAGGGCCAATCAAAGAGGTATCAACAACAAGGGAGGTAAAAGTGTTTGTGTTTTATCTTATTTGCATTCTTTTTCGTTGAACCACTCTTTGGCTAATCTTGAGGTGTCCTTGGTATTTTGTTATTCATGTTTCTTAGTTGTTTTGCACATTTAGAGTAGTAGGAATTCCAAGGTATACACATTTAAAAACTAATTAAAGGACTATGTTAACATGCTTCTAAAAAAAATACCTAATTACTCCAATTTAACATGAGCAAATTACTTTAAAATACAAATATAAAAGAAAGACATCATTAAATATAAATATAAATGGAACACATCACTTCTCAGAAAATGGAATAATATAAATGTAATTAATTCCATTTTTCTATAACCAATTTACCCATAACTATCTATTTTAAAGTTCTTTTGTAACATTCTAATTTCTCCTTTGCGGAGATGGCGGCTGCCTATCATAGTCTTGTTTTGGCTCAAAGAAGAGGGTACATGAAGATTTGGTTGAAGGGTGATTCTCTTAACATTATTAATAATTTGAAGAATATATCTCCCCCATCTTGGACAATTGAGGCCTTGATCAAGGATTCCATAGAAATTATTAAATCCTTTGATAATGTTTATATTTCCCATATTTTGAGAGAGGGAAATAAGTTAGCTGATTTCTTCACTAACTTTGTTGTTAGAGATAGTAAGGTCTGGGATTTAAATGACCCCATCCCTTATGAGGCCATGACTATTGTTATAAATGAAAGTTAATTTATTCATTAAGGCATGCACGTCCTTGCTCATGTGGTTGAATGTCATTTGTAAGGTTGTTATGGTTATGATTTTGAGGAAAGGCTGTCATATGGTGTAGAGTTCAAATTCATTATGGTATGTATGTCCTGTGGCTGCCTTCGCATGGATTGTGGGTGTTAGTCGCATAAGCTTCCAGAGTCTTCTGTTGGATAATTTGGTTTTGGGTAGTGTTTGTTGCTTCCTTTGGAGTTTCCTATTGAGTGCTTGGTCTTTATTTTCTATCGTCATGGGTGGGGACATAAATCATGTTGAGCCCAAATACTGTGATACTACTAAGCTGAAAAAGGAGGTGTGGGAGATTTTAGAAAGGGGTGGTCTAACTCCTTTCATGGAGAAACTGCATGGCAATAATTGTCAGGTTACTAAATTGATTGAGAAAGGGTGGAAAGGGAGAACCCTGGACTTGGGTGGTAGGGAAATTGCAATGGATGATGAATTCATAGCCCAGATTACTGGCCTAGCAATTAAGGGTATGAAAGTATACAGGGATAAGAAAGAATCATAGGCCACAATTTCCCTTTTCTTTAAGAAGAATGAGATTGATGACTTGAATCCCATGAAGAGCGGTGGGTATCTGAGGAGTTCCCTGAAAGATCTCTCATGAGATGTTGTCAAATAAATTATGACGTATGTAACCCTAGAAGGAAGATACACGACCATTAACAATTACCATTTTTTTTTGCTTAACCATTTTAGGCACAAGAAATGGGTGTCATTTCCCTATTATTTGTTGTTGTCAATGGACTATGGGATTAAAGAGCATAGGAAGAATCCCAAAAACCCTATCCTTCATTTAGGGTTGATTCTTTTGATTTATGAACATGTGAAAGATCATGATGTCCATAAAACTCTTGTTTCTCTGAAGGATATTTCTATTAAAGCTAGGGAGGGTTATGAAATTGAGTCAAGTAAGGAAAGGGCTTCTAAGAAACTAAGGAAGAGGAGGCTTAATTTAAATAAATAATATGAGTTAGATAGGGATGATGATGTTGACTATGTCCTAGATTCATATGCCTCTTTGGAGGAGGGTCCCATATCCCCTGTTTAGGGTAAATATGGGAAAAGGAAAATGTATGAGGAAGCGGGTTATAGGACTTGCAGTGATGATGTGGAGGTGATTTTCCCTTTTGAGGGGGGCAGAGATAAAAAAATTATTTATGGGGAACCTTATTCTCCTCCCCTTGCATCTAGACATGTGCAGGAACCTGAGGAGGGAAGCCGAAAGAGAAGGGTTTTGAAACCTAGTCAACACATGGAGAAGGATGTCCCTCTCTCTCTGGTAGGTGGCTTCCACGGTGAGGATGTTCTAAGAACTTTCATAGGGTTTCCAAAGCAGGAGAAGGTTAGAGCTATGGGTGGTGAATAGGCTATAGGAACTAATAAAGCGGATGTGGATAGGATTCAGAAAAGGAAGGTTGTTGCGGATCAAATTGCCAATTCCATTTGTAGGATGAAGTCTATTGTCCTTGCTGGTAAAGGTAAGGATGCTTCTGTTGATAAGGTTCATGAGAGTTCTTTTGAAGAAGAAATTTTTGAGGGAAATCTCATTGAAAATTTTTATAGGGAGGATATTTTTGATGTGTTGGGATTGGCCCGTGATAGTGTCAATTTTCTTTTTAAACTATTTAAATGGTTCTTTAATGAGATCAATAGGACCAATGTTTGTATTAGAATTATTTCTTGCAAGGCTAAGGAACCTTTGATCCAAATCCAAATTGATAATTTAATGGCTGGTATCAATACTGTTGTTGATACTATGGTGGGGGAACCATCAATCTGAAACAAAGTATGGAGGGAAGAATGTTATTGATTGAGGAAAAAATTGATAAAATTTGGAATGTGGTAATGAAGAGTGGAGAAGCCCCTAAAGTCTTGACTATGTCAAAATCTATGATGGCTTTCTCCCCTAAAAAGAGAAAAGAAATTTTGTTTGTTGATGTTATGGTTGTTGAGGGTAAGTTGATGGTAGAGGCAACTACTATTAAAGGTGCTGCTAAAGGTTCTATTTTGAGTTCTGAGGTAAAAAATGGTGGGCCTACGGTTAGGACTAGAAATATATTGAAAAATTAGGTTGGGGTCTAAGGTATTAAGGCTTCTGATACTAGGGTTAAGGGACAGAAGCTTTTTGCTAGTGAGATGGAAGCTATTGAAATTCTAAACAATATGTAATGGTGTTTGCCAATTTCTAGCTATTTTTTGGCTAGTGGTTTGTTGACTTTGGGCTAATGGTTTTTTAATGTTGTTCCCTTTTTTCTTCAATCATTCCTTTTTGTAAAGGGTTTGGGCCCCTTCAAAACCCATATTTTACCTCTAATCAAAACATTTTAATTTCTCCTAAGTCATTCTATTAACATTTATCCTTAATACTATATATAAAAATTATTCATGTATACACAATTACTGTATATATAGAGAGAGTAATAATATAATATTATTTCCTTTTCACATTTGGTTGCGATCCCTCTAACTAATAGTAACCTAATCTAGAGTAAATATGCTAATCTCCTTAGTCCCCTAAATATACATAACTTAGTTTATTTACCCAACCTTACTCTTCCATAAATGTAACAATTTTACACTAGGTTAATCTATTAAAATAACCATTACATATTAGACCATCTAACCATAATTATATATATATATATATAACTACACATTTATATGAATAAAAAAAATATAATATTACATATACATGTTCACAAAATGTTTACATCTAATTTTGTGTAAAAAAATGGGCATCAACCATATACCCTACAAAAACCCATCATATCAATAATTTTTGGCCCATCATGATCCTGCACATACCCATATAATACATTTTTCATAGTACAAATATTGAATACCTCAAAACAAAAACACCAATAGATTATCATAATCTAATTTACCATTCCACTATTAGAAAAAGATTATCAAATGCATTCCTTTAACTAAATTCTTCGAATACCACAATACTATTATTTCAATTTCTAAATAAGAGCATACAAATCAAATACATAAAATTTGAGATTCAAACATGAAACATCAAGCGAATTTAAACACACATGCATAAATATGTACACCTATATCGAATATCACCTAATAAAGTTAGATCCAGCTCCTGCTATCTAATTTTTCCAATATCCATTAAATTCATAAAGTGGTATGCTCTTCTCTAACTGTAGTTTTATCTAAATGAATGCATGTACATATAGACAAGGATATAGATGTATATTTATAAAACTACAACTACATGTCATCCATCCTTCATAAATTTGTTTTAGATTTACATATATGTAAATATATATATTCAAATCAAACCCCCAATGAATAATGTGCATGCAGTGACTATAATAGAGGGACTGCCACTAGCAACATGTAGGCTCTATAGATAACATATATATACAATGATAAAAGAAAAATATATAAATTATTTGCACGATAGGAACAAAATATATTTTGCAAGGAAGTGCTCAAAATCTTTAAACTAATGAAACATTTTGGAACATTCCCTAACATTGTAAGCTTTACTTATGTTCTCGGTGCACGTAGTCATGCAGGTTTAGCGGAAGAGGTATTATGCATGCCTCACACACAATAACGCTTATTGTATTACATATTTAGTTGATCATTAATGGTGCATGGTTGGCCCTCTCCTACCCATGTTGGATATCTTGGGGATACCCTAAGCCATATTCTATAATGCCCATTAAACTTGTAGTGCTTATGAATCATATATGAATTAAGGTTGAGTATCTCCAATGACACTGTTCTAAGGTTGTATCCCAATAATTGTTGTTACCTATGATCAACTCTAAACATCTACACTGAAGGGGCAGGTGAGGTACAATTCTAAAATGTAAAGAGATTGTAGCAGAAATGCATGCAAAACAAGACATATTAACACTGAGCCAAGCAAATATGCATAAGCTATAGACAGATATATTTATATACCTATACACTTCAGCCTAGCACCAAAGCCGATTTAATATTATCACAAATTTAGAAGGATAGAGATATAATAGCATGGCTATTTTCTTGAAGAAAATGAATTGAGAAAATAACTGAAATTGAGGTTTATTTTCTAATTAGAATACACATTCCCAAAATGCAAAGTCTATGGTGAATCAAAGTTAAGAGCATGAATGAGATAGTTAGGGCTTGGAAAATAAAATGCATATAGATTAAATCGGATTTTTCAAACAAAAAAATTTATGAAAATTGAATGAGAATTTAAAATAACACCCTAGCAAACTCGAAGGTCTTTGCTTGATAATAGAATTGGTGAGCTTCGTTCCAACTTTCTCCCCCTATAATTTTCTTTTCGCCTTTCTTTTTACCTTGGTCTTTTCCTCCATTCCCAAATCTCTGTTTTTCTCTAAAATTTTCCCCTAGTAATTTTTACTCCACCCCAAAATAAATTAAAGAATACATTCAAGATAAGGGGGACGGGTGGCAATTTCACAATTTCCAATGTCACACCCGACAATTTCTTTTTACCAAAGTTTCCACCTATTAGTGAAATCCTTTCGTTTGGAGAAAACATAAACCTACCACCACTTAAACATATTATCACATTATTAAATTAAATCAACCATTTCATACATTATTATATTAAATTAAATTAAATTAAACTTAAATCTACCACCATTTAAGATTTTATCTGGAAAACATTAAATCAACCATTTTATCTTGAGAATTCTTTTAAATATATATATATATTTTAAAATTCATTGAATGCAAAAATTGATAAAATATTTATTTTTGAATAAATCCTTAACTGGCATGAAACTCTAGTTTGCTTCCCTAACTAGCATTCCTTTGCATATGGTATTAGTAGGCTTTACCAACTTAGGAAGATCTCTCATAGCGTGAGTAGAACTTATCTTGATAATATTGTCAAAGTTTACATGATACAATCTCCTATGCCACAACCAACTTTCATCAACTTGAGCAATCATACAAATTTTACTAGCAACATTTAGGTGAAAGATATTACCTTTTGTTTTTGTACTAGATGCAATAACATTTCCAGAATTCACCACTATTCTACACTTTCCATCCTTGAATTGAAGATTGTATCCCTTGTCAACCATCTATCCAACACTTAAAAGATTATGATTCAAACCTTCCACATATAGGACATCATCGGTATTATTTTTACGATCAAGAGAAATGGATCCTCTTCCATGTATTACACCACCATTGTCATCACCAAATATTACAACACCACCATCATACTTTTCCAAGCTCACAAATTTACTTTTATCACCTGTCATGGGTAACCCCTGTCATGTGATGCGAGCATCCATTATCAATCACCCATTCATCCTTTTCTTTATTTTTTTTGCAATAGCTTTACCCACATTCATGCAACTAGTAGATTCAGTAGGTACCGAATCATTTTCCTTGATATCAATAAATACCCATTGATCTTCACTTGCATTCCCTTTATCAGATTCATCATCTATCACACCTTCATTAGTAGCATGATAACACTTTCTTTGGAATCTAGGCTTGTTAGGTCTTGGCTTAGGAACTCTTTATGGACATCTTGAGGAAAAATGACCTATCTTATTGCATGAAAAACATTTAAGAGGAAATTTCCCTTTATAGTTACCTTCTTCTCTGGGTACACTCTTAACAAGAAGTGTTTCAAGCTCATCTAGATTTCTCTCTTCTTCTTCAATCTCTCTCATTTCCTGCTCATACTTGGAAAAGTTTCTAGAAGAACTTTCTCCCAAATCATATCTCTGCTTATCTTTTCCAGAGGTAGTAGCTTTGAATGAAGATTCTATCTTAGGAAGAGCACATCCAAACTTACTTAACTCAAAAGTAGCAAGCTTACCAATCAACATGTCTTTGGTTACATTTGTCACAATCTGGATTTCCTCAATAGCAACTACTTTTTATTTGTATGCAGTAGGAAAGGATCTAAGCACTTTAACAACAATCTCTAATTCTTCCAATGTTCCACCAGCACATCTGATATTACACACAAGTTCATTCACTCTGCATAAAAGTAGTGATGTTATCATCTTCACCCATTTTCAATGTTTCATATTTCCCTTTCAGACTTTGTAGCTTAGCAATCTTCACATGCCCATCACCTTCATACAAAGTTTCTAGATTTTTCTAGATCTCATAAGCAATCTTCAAATCCATTACATTTGTCATCTCAGAATCAATTAAAGCACTCAATAATGCTTCCTTAGCCCTGATATTGTACTCAACATCTTTGATCTCACTTGGAAAAGAAGGACCATTCTATGGGATGATATATTTTTTCTTGGTAATGTTCCAATAAGGTTCACCAATGCATCTCAGATGACACTCCATTTGAGTCTTCCACAAAGAATAATTTTTTCCATAAAACCTCACACTATCCTTCTTGTATGTCGCCATCCTTGATCACTTCAAGCTATTAAACTTCTTCCAAGGAACCTACTCTGATACCAATTGTTGGCAACACAAGGGAAGACAACTAATAGGGGGGGTGAATTAGTTGTCACATAAATTTAAACTTATTAACCTTATTAACCTTATTCTTAGATCTAATGAATAAACAAGAAATCATAAACCATCACCACATCAGAAACACACATAACACCAAGATTTTTACGTGGAAACCCTATTAGGGGAAAAATCACAGTGGAGATTAGTCCACAAGATTATACCCTATTAAAAGTATAAGAGAATAAATGGGAATGCACATGCATTAAGGCACACTGCCTAGAGATCACTACTCAATTACAACAAGGCTTACTGCCCAAAGGAAGACACACTATCTTATAGAAATATTGGGATTAAATCTAAAAAATTGAAATGAGAAAATAGCATCTGCTCATGCCTGATTATAGTTTCGGTTAAGCACAAAACATATACTCACACTTCACACTTTACTTCTTCCATCGAATGATTAGAAATTTATTCACACACAAGACTCACACACTACACTTCACACATTCACAAATATTCCTTCAAATGATAAAACAATCACTCTTATATATCCACAACAAGAATAACATCATCTACATGTTGGCTTCAATAAAATATAAAATGAATATAGACTGTCAGCCCAAATCAATAAAAAAATTGCAATGTGAATCAATCAAAGTCAGCCACAACATAGTGATGACCCAAAACAACAACCTTGAACATGAAACACCTTCAATAATTATTCCTCAAAGATCCACAACATTCTACAATCACCCTATTGCCATGAACATGAAAAACATGAACACACAAGAGAAAATCACCAATCATGAGCACACAAATCAATGTGGACGTGCAACAAAGATAGAGTATGATATAGAAATATCCATGAGCATCATGAAACACAATAGAAGGATCCATAACAAATAAAATTACCAAAATCACATCATCTTCATTCAGGAACACCAACTAAAGCAATGAAAAAATTGTCAGAACAAAGATACTCATAACTCGATCAAATATTCATGCAAACCTCTAAAACTTAACATGGATAAACTAGATATACTCGAAAACAAACCTTTTAATCCAAAAATTATGATCATCAACATACTAGGTTGGCTTAGTATGTTGACCAAATTGAACTTCATTACACCACCGACAACCTGCAACTTATTCTATTACAATTTTCTCAATGTCCTCGACATATACAACCTTAAATACATTAATTCTAATAGTGTTGCATCAATGACAACCACATATCAGCAATATCCAATAGTTAATACTGATATTACCCCTCTGGTGGAAGAGAATATTGTTGGAGAAGAAAATGATGGTAAAATGAAGAAGCGGGATACACAGATAGAATATGGCACACCTCTTTTGGACATAGAGAAAAACATAGAGAAGAAGAAGAAGTTGGACAAGAAAAACTAGAGAACACTGAGGCACAAAATACTTAATCTATCTATCTCCTTTGGAAGATAATGCAAAAATTAGTTTAAGAAGAAAATAAGAATGAGGATAAGTCTGGTAATATTGAAAAATAATAGAATAATAAAAAATATTAAGATCAGAAAGAAAAAGTTGAGAAGGATGAAGAGAGTGTGAAGATAGTTGGCGAGTCCTTCAAAACCTCCAAAGACTCCTTAAAGATCCTTTTTGGTATGCAACTCCAATTTGAACTACTTGTCTCAACATAATTGCTTCAAATTCTAATGTAGCATGGCCAAGTCAATATGGACAAGATATCCCTCTTGCATAAACTACAACTTGGTAATGCATTTCATGCCTCCACTAGAAAAGAGATCTTGTAAAATCACTAAAAGAGTATTGAATTGATAGATTAGGCTATGAAGGTGTTGCAAGAAAGCCTCCTAGTTCTTGAGTTGATAATTCATTATTCAGTGTGCAACAATTGAGATTGCTCCTAGATTCTTTCAAAGAATTCTCTACTAGCTTAGAGGAGAAGTTGGAGGAGGAAGTGAACAAGAAGGTGAATGAGAAAATGTTGGTAGATATCTTAGACAAGTGTGCTACTACACATGGTAAGTTGCAAAATAACCTTAAGGAGTTTTAGAACTGTGTGGAGGAAGCCAAAGTTTTGTTCCATTTTTTTCTTTAAGTGAACCAGTTCCACTATGAACATTAATGATGAGATTGAATCTATTGAGTCTCAAATTAACAAGGCATCTAATGCATATGAATCGACAAATGATGCAGATGGGACTATAAGATTAGATATAGAGAATCTATAGGGACAAAATTCTTCCAACTATAGGAGCAAAATGAAAATATTATAATATAGTTTGGGCAGCTTAGAGACCTTGTGAATGCCAAGTTCACAACCATGTCTAGTGCTCTTAGGGTGATCCCACAATACTGGTTTACAATTTTTAGGAGATCTTGATTTTTGTTGAAATCACATATTTTTAGAAAATATAATGATTTAAGCCTTGAAATTTTCTATTTAAAGGATTCCAATTGAAGAGGTTTTGATCGAACCACCTTAGATCAAACCCCCTTTGATAGAACCCCACTAGTTTTAAACCATACCTACAATAGAGTCTCCTTTACACCTATCAAAATGCTGATAAAAACCCACTTTTTATTTACCTTTTGGGGGATCAAATGAATTCATATAAAATTTATTTTTTAAAATATCTAGTCATTATTATAAGCTTCCCAAGAAGTTTAATTTTAAATAAATTTAATTTTATTATTATATTTATTTTTTATTTCTTGTGAATGTAGGTTTTTCATTGAAAATCAAGCTCTTTGTTTTGTACATGTGGAAAAATAGTATATTATCAAAAAAAATTCAAAAAATATTAGTGCACTAGGTATTGAAGTCCTTGATCCAACAAAAAAAAAAGAATTTTGATACAAACAAAAAAAGTTATGTTGTATACAGTCTGCCTATGTTTGAATTGTAATTGGTTTGACTTCGAAACTTGATTAAGGAAAAAATGTTCAATAAAAAAACATGAAACCAAATGAAAGCACTAGATATCATAGATACAAATCTAAAATTGAAAAAATTACAATTTTATCCTTCATGGAAAAAAATTATGTTGTATACGGTGAGAATTACTCCTAAAAAATGGTGTCTATTGAAAAAAAAAAAACTAGTTTTCGAAGGAGATGGAAAAAGAAGTGCAATATGATTCCAAAAATTTTGAAAAAAATATATTTAGAATCTACAGACAAAATTTCACAAATCACTAGTTTGCATCATCTTCAAATTCCTCATAGTTTAGCCGCTATAGGTGCCTGAAAGTGAAGATTTAGTTAGAAAAAAATAGTTCAATGTCCACTTTGGCCAAAAATTGTAAACCAACATTGTGGTATCACCCCTCACTAATGTGGAGAAGGCAATAAGGTTGAATCCAATACCTAGTACTATAGATGAAGGTGAGGAGCTTCTCATGGAATTTTAGGCACAAATTTGTATGCTTGGTTTTGCCAAGAAAGATTGGGAAGATGGGAAAAGGGATTGGGAAGCACACCTTGCTAAATTGTAGGTGTCATACACTTCTTCTACTTGATTGTGTATATTTATTTTTTGTTTATGCAATTTCATATTTCATTGTATATATGCAAAAGGTAGTGGATAAGTATGATAATGTAAAATCATATATGTATCAAAGGGAGATAAAAATGGTTGATGTATGTATGCTTGTACAATGTGCCATTTTCTCTTGATGTCAAAGGGGGAAAACATTTTTTACATGTTTTCATCAATGAAAAAGGGGTAGATTGTTAGAATTTTGAGGAAATTATTGGTCATTGATATGGTTGTTGGAAATATGAGCATGATCATATACAATATTTTCATTGATGTCAATATTGAAGTCTACATTGAGGTACAATTGATTGGAGAAGCATGAGTGAGTATGGTGATGGAAATCCATTATACTAGTACAAGAGTTTTGATTTAGTGTAGAATCAATGTGTTGAATATTTGGCTAAATCACATAATACAATTTTTAGTGTAAAGAGTATCAGTTTTTAGGTTTGCATTTTTCCTTAAAGAATTTTGGTTTTAGTTATAATGTAATTTTGGTGTATGTCAAATGAATATAAATCCAAAGTCTCATGACTCTATATCCTTTGGTATTGAAGATAATGATGGTAGTGTATCAGGTCTACTAATAATAGTGTTACCAGTACAAAGTACATGCTTGGAATGCTTCACATTCCACTACAAAATAATATTTGGTTATGTAGTTTTGTGAGGGTTCTTATAGCTGTTAAAATATTTTTTGGTCCAATTCGCAAGTGTTTTGGTGGTTTGTACATTTTGTTGTGAATGAATAGATGGTTCATATCACTAGTCTTTTCTATCTGGTACCAACCTAAAGAGTTTAGGATTGTGCAAAGTTAAAGTATGAATTGAGTGAACTTAAGGGAGAAATAATAGGTCCCTGTCAACCTATTTTGATGTGTTACAATGTTTGAGGTGTGTGTCATTGATCTTGAGCTGAAAGGTTGATGCATTACATGTTTCATCTAATTAGGTTGACCTAATTGATGTTGTAGGTGTTTGTGGATGTAATGCATATAAATGTAAGTTTATTTTGGTGTTGTATGAATGATATGAGATGTGATGTGTGTATTGATGATGTGAATTCCTAAGAAAAGTATGTGGATATTATGTGAAGAAGATCAAAGTGGGTATAATTGTTGAGAAACATGAAGTGTGTTAAGTCAGTGTATTGAGCTTTAATGGAACTATCTCCTACATATTGTAGATGCATTATTTGTAGTTCAAATATTCATAATGAGCCACCCATCCTTTCTATTTTCCTTATTCTCTAGATAGTGAGTCCTTTAAATAGTGAGTCTGCCTAGCAGTGATCTTTTCTGTAATATTTTGTGTACAATTATAATATATTGTGAGCTAATCCTCACTATGGTTTTTCCATTTTCAGGTTTTCCACATAAAAATCTAATGTTCATGTGTTATTTTATTTGATGATTACTTTCATGGTTTCTTTCCTTATTGAAAATTGAATATAATGTTTCAAATTAATATTTAAATGTTTAAGTGGTTTTAGAGAATACTGATTCACCCCCTAACAATATTCTAAGTGTTCAACATATATTTCATGGTCAACCCTTCTTTTTTCTTGCTTCTATTATTTTTCTTTGATTCAGAGCTGCTATTATTTTTATTTCTTCTATAATTATGTTCTTTTAGATTAAAATGGGGTCCCAATTTAGAGTCTTTATTCCTTGTTTCCAATAGGACGTGAGACAATTTACCTTTCCTAGGGGAGAAGTTATGTTGTGTTTTTATATATCAAAGTGATCAAGTGGAGTCAGTTGTTACAACAGTGGATGGTAGATATTGGATTCATAATAATCCTTCAAATCTCCCATCCAAGGTTTCTTCATTATTTATTTCAAATCTAATGGATATTATTTGGTGTGCAAAACTAGTCAAGTTCCTTAGTGGGAGTTATCTCTAGCCTTCTATATTCTTATTTTTTTCTCTATCTGAAGATTTGGAGAGTTACAATCTTAGCTCTAGTTTATCTATGATGGGAACAAGTGGCTTTGTGGACAAGAACAAGCTACTAAATGGTGACAATAGTGTCTCAATTCTATATGCGATGGTCAATGGACTTGTTGATGGCAACCCTTTTGATTTTAGTAGAGAAATGAATGATTTGTGTCTTGTTATCAGTGAATCATTATATTTTGAGTAATATAATATTTTCAATTCCATTTATTTTCTCACAAAGCATGATGAGGAGGACCCACATGCATGTCCTCTCTTTCTGCAACCTTTTGATCTTGCAATCTCAAGTCAGAGCTATATAGATTAGTCTTTTGTATCGATGTAATATTTTTCTTAACTGCTTCAATTTCAATATAAAGTTTGTGTATTAAATTATTAATCACATGTAAAATCATTTTTTCATTGTATAGAGGTCATGGGAAATGTTTTTGTAAACACAATTACTATTTTTGGATTAATATGATAAATGCAACCATAGATTTCTCTTACAAATAAAAATATATATATTCTAAAAAAACTCAAATTAATGTACAAAAATAATTCACCATTCAAGGAACATTCAATGAATCAATGGACGACTGCAGTTGCATTCCATAATTAAATGTTTGAAGCACTAGAATTGTGAGCTCAAACCTTCAAAATCACCCTAGAGATATTAGATATACAAATATTGACATTTGACCTTTCATTCACATGTGGTATTAAAGATTTATGAATAGATTTTATATGCTCACTTAAAAATACTTTTTTGCATGCACTAAAAATAAATCACTTTAGTGAACCCATGCTTAATATAGTTCCCCCTCCTTAGCAAACCTTTTTCACTATTTTTCAAGGTAAAATTCACTAAGGAAGCGGGAAGCCATGAAAATGGCAAAAAGTATGACACATTTTATTTTTATTGATTTTTGCAATTCCAAAGGATTATTGTTCATTGACGAAAATGTGGTTGTGGAATCAGAGAATAATGCCATATGTACTTTCATGATGTTCAAGTAATTTAATGTGTTAGTGGGAAATCTTTAAAAGATAAGAAATAATTTCCTCTTTTGATCCAAGGAGAGTGGAATGTATTGATTTGATAACTGGATATTAAAAATTGCACAAGTTATTGTACATGATGATATCATGAATCCAATTATCAATCAAAATAAGATTTGTAATATATTTCATATCATTTGACTGCTTACTGCTTGTCAGCTTGAGGTACAGTCTGTATGTATCTAGAAATCAATCAAAATAAAATTGTAAGTGGTTCTCTCATGAGTAAAGTTAGTTACTTTGTTAGAACAAAAAAATTAATTATACCTCACACAATTCATGAGTAAATATTGTAGCCCATAAATAGGGATGATGAGCTCAACTGAAATCATTCTTAAATGTCCATAAAATGGCTTTACTTTTGAGTGCAATTTTCTGAATTCTGATAAGTTTTTTCATTTTGTAAGGTTAATAAGGAATCGTATTATGTTGTAGTATTATTAGGGATAATCTAAATTCTCTTTCCCTAGTTATGTAGTAATAGAGTAAAAGAGACACCAATTTCCTTCAAGTTTAAAATGAGTGGAATTGGAAAGAATTTTATCTTGTTCACCTAACACTTGAGCCATGTTTTGAACTAGGATGAGGAGTTCTAATGGAGATAAGTGTTTCCATAGAGAGTGCATCCACATAAATATTTTAATCTTGTTTCCATTGAAATTTCTTGATTTTTCATATTATATTTTGACAGAAACCCTCAAAAAGGAACTATGGTCTCTCAAATTCATTATGTCCTATCTTGTTGTCTTGGATCTCCTCAAGGAGTGTGGGAGCAGATTTAATACCCCTTATCTTCAGCATAATTCCAATTGGTAACTAGGATATGTACATTTTCTATATTCATAGCTCCCTTTTTCTCAGCATGGTGGGTAAGCCCTGTGGATTTTCAATGTCATTCTTGACTATTTTGGTGGGCCAATTAAGCAGATTATGCAATATCTTTTGTATTAAATTTTTTAACTATCAATTCATGCTTCACCATAGTGGGATGCAAAACCAAGGCCCAAAATTTTCAATAAATACAAAACCATAGTGGTGGTATGGGGCTATCATGTGAAATCCCAAGATCCCAAGCTTGGTCAACAAGCCCTATGGTTTGAGAATATGATCTACATCTCATAACACCACTACTAGCTTGGAATCAATTGTGTCTAATGTAAAGTGACATGTTTCATTTATACAAGAGCTTGTATTCTCTACTCATCTTTTCAAAGCTATGTAAAATTGTAATTCATTTGTAATAAAATAAATGGTTGTGTTATTCTTTATTATTCATTTATAGTAGAAAACTATTTTATGTCTTCAAAGTCTATTCAAATTACAATTAATTAGAATTAATGTTATTATTAGAATCACAATCAATGATACTAACTTGGGATATCCACAATCTAGTAGTACTTGTAAAATTTTTGGTGGTAGTACATTTTCACATTTTTAGGGCTCTCAATATTTGCTCTAGTATTAAGATGCAAAAATTAAAAAATTTGACACTCTTGCTAGGGTTTGCTAAATGTTTCTTTATATGTGAATTTAGGTTCAAAAACCCTCAAAAAAAGCTTACCTAGTTTTATGCGCCTTTCACTTTATTTATAATTCATTGTTGACATGATCCCTTGATTCTCAATGTCATTAGTCATTTTATTAAGTCCTTTGCAATGTTAAGTTATCAACCCCTTTATCCTCTCCTATAGCTCAATTAAGGAGAATATTGTGCATGTGCTAAATTAAATGGTTTAAATGATCCCATGCTTAATATATGGGTCCCATCACTTATTATGCCTTTTTGCTAATTTTTACAAAGTACTTTATTAAGGAATGGAACACCAATGGAATTGAAGAAGGGTTCGCACATGACTAAATTTTAGTGGTTTCCTTTTGACATGATTCCATGAGTCCACAAATAGTTTTATAAAGGCTAGGTTAGTTGTTATGAAATCATGGAAAGGGGACAGGTTTTAATATCATTTTTTTAAAGGGATTATGCAGGTCCATTAGATTATTCAAGAATATCTATATGTGAATTTTGGAACAATTGAATAAGGACGCTTGGACTCATTTCAATTTCTCCAATGGGTTTTCTATCAAAGACTAGGATTATGAGCAATGAAATGATGACACATGGTACAATCCCATGAGGATTTTTTATACTAGCACAGTTTAAAGTTTAAAACAACTTTAAAACACATGTTTAGATCATGAGTTACTCGACCATTTGATGAAATTTTGATGGATGGATGTAGTTAAATTCTAGAATGAAATGCATAGAGCACCAGGCTTGCAAACTCAAACGTCTCAAATTAGCCAATAACCATTAGATTTATAAAGACAAATAGTTGAGAATTTATTTGATATGGAACATTTGAATGGTGATTCTTCTTGTTGAAAGTGATAAATTAATAGAAGTTGCAAAAATGAAGGAAAATTTTGAATTTAATTTGAAGTGTTAATATAGAATTATATAATTTACTAATTGTGTATTCTAGAGGTAACATTTTTAATTCACTTTAATATTCTAGAAAAATAAAAAAACTAAGTGAACTTTCTATTGTTAAGTAATTTTATTTTTAAGTGAAAGGATCAAAACATAGGGATATTACTCATTACAAAGCACTTGGGAGATTTTGGGTTTCAACACAACCAGTCCATGCCTGCTAGTGTCTTTGTATTCATCTTTTCAAGAATTAAAATTGGGTAAGTGAAAGATAGAAATGATATGTTTCATCATTTCTTAATTTTTAAATCTTAGGGTTTAGGTTTGAGAACTCAAGAGTTCACACTATTTTATAAGTATGTCTATGATCACCACACTACTAGACCAGTTGTTGGGAAAGGAAAAGAAAAATCAAATAGAAAAATAGATTATTTTGGAGTGCTTAAAACCCTAGGTTTCATGGATGAATACCGTGATATTTATGATCCTAAATATATGGTAAGCTTACCTCAGAACTTATATTTTAATGTGAGAATAAAAATGTAAATAAAGTGAAAAATACCAATAGTAAAACAACGCTAATTAATAGATTCACTACACTATAGGTATTTGGGCTAGGGCACTTGATGTTACATCAGGTTTTCCCTTGCCCAAAATTTATCATGGTCTACACCCACAATTAGGATGAGATAAAAAGTAATTGTTAATAATGATAACAAAGAATAAATGTTATCCATTAATATAGAATAATTTGAAATTGTATTGAGGTTTACAACCAAAGAATTTGGAAACATCCAGATTGACCTAGAAAAGATTGCTAGTGATTATGAAGTAGTTGATGAAGGGGAGAAAAATATTTTTCTAATTAAAATAGCTTAGGATTTTTATAGTAACTTATTCAAAAATAATCATAAGCCTCCATTTGAATTGGAAATTTTTAGACCATGGGTTCAAGATACTAATACCATACTAGCATTTTTCCATAGATTGGGTAGCAATTGGGAAGTGGCTACAACCCTCCTTAAAATGATATTTAATAACTATTATTCTAATTGACTTGCCAAATATACCTCTCTTGATCATATTGTAGAATCCATGCATACACAATTTTTAATGATTAAATGAGGTTAGAATAAAACATTTAGGTTCATTGTAACCTAATTGTGTTATTTTCCTATTCAAATATAGTATAATCTTTCTGACCAATAAGCTTTAGATTCAGCCCTATACTAATGTTGATGAAAAAGAAATGGATACAGTACATGATTGGAAAAATAAGATAAGGATGCATGATTCTCAAAGGAACTACAATAATTTTTTAGACTAATTTTTGGCTCCATTGTATCAAGAAATTAAAAATAATCTGATTCCTAGATTACCTATGTCTTGTAGAGATTACATTCAACTAGGAAAAGAAATACAATTCATTGATCTGTAGTTATTGGAAGAATATATTGTACTAAGTTTTTATGGACTAGGAGTAGAGCCATGCAAAATTTCAATACATGTGACATAAAAGGTTTTTACATTGGAATATGTGTGAAATACGGAACTATACCTTTTCAATTAGCAAAAGAAGAGCATATTTCCTTCATTACCCTTTTTCATGTGGAGGGTTCACATTCAAGAGAAAATCATTTATTGTGGTACATGACCTTTAGAAAAATAATTTTATGTTTTCTCTCATTGGTAGTATGATCCATGTGACACCATTAAATCAAGGATTGTGACCAATAAGAATGTTTCAAGTAGAATTCAACATCAAAGTAAACCCTTTCTTGGAGACTTGAGAAACAAGGATTCTTGGGATGAGGTCAAAATAGAAAAGAATAAAACTATTGTTGAGAAAGGTATTTCTTTTGAAAAATTATCATAAAAAATATGCCATTGCACCAGTAAAGAGAAGTAGAGAAGTAAATAAAGAGACCTTATGGAAATTTTTATGAAAAAAACAATCTACCTTCTAAAGTAAAAATACCATATTCTCTAAAAAAGGCTTGTAGATTAAAAAAATTGGTACAATAAAAAATTATTGCCTTTTGGTCTATGAGGAAAGATCTAGGTGAACCAAAAACTAGTGCAACATTTGAAGAGATCCAAGAAGATTATGATTTTAGCAATTTGTGGAATAAAGAGAATCCCTTTGAAGTTGAAGAAATCGATGATGATAGGGAAGAAAATAATGTACAATATGCAAGAAAAGTCAAATATGGTTTAAGTGAGAACAAAAAATAACTACATATTTTAGGAGTAGTTATAACTAAAAAACATCAGTTATGAACATGGTGGTTTGGTATTTGAAGGACAAGGCATTTGGGTGTGATTAGAGGTAGGCCATAGAAAACGTAGTGATTTGAAAGACATTGGAGCTGATAAAAAATCCCAAGGGCATACAAGGATAGTTGCAACAATTCATTTTGTTACAACTTCAATTCCTAATCCTCATGGTCAAGTACAAGCACAACTAGAACATGTCCATGGTGGAGAATCTAGTGTAACTAGCACTACCACTAGTGGTTTTGGTATGGGTAGTAGTAACAGTAGTGGTGAACATGTTCTATAATAACAAATTACACACAAGAGGTCAACAATACATGATACTAAATAAATACCTAGTGATCAAGGCATTCTAAAGAAGCAAAGGATTATGATAGGTCCAAGTCAACTACAAGTACCACTACCTTAATTTCCAACTCAAAGGAGTTAGTTCCAAGCACTCATCAAGTTAGTGTGACTACGACAACAATGGAAAATCCTTAGCCTCAAGCTCAGTCTCAAATAATTAGAGATGCACCCATCACATGAAATCCTTCACCATTCAAGCATTCCATTATTTTTGGGGCCCCAAGTTTTCATTACAATGATGAGTTTAAAATAAATCATAAATGTATAAAAAAATAAAGGGACCAACTAATAAATAATACATTTTCTATAACTTTAGATCCTGTAACAACCAAGGTATTACCCATATTTGACATAAATACAAAAATCATGGAGTACATGTTTGTTGTTACCATAGTTTAAAATAAACCAATGAATATGATGGATTGCTCTGAATTTTAGAAGAGTAGTTTCTACTTGGGTTTTTCTAGATATAAACTTTTGACATAATTAATGTATCAAAAAAGAACAATGAACCGGTGTACACATCATTGCTAAAGAAAGAGAGAGAAAAAGAAAGGGTTTTATATTCAAATAGAAAAGTTATAGGAAAATGTATCAAATGAGAAAGAAAAGAGGAAAGTAGTAGATAACAAGAGCATTGAATTAGAAAAAACAATACAAAAATTTGTCTCTACATCTACAAGCAAAGAGGATAAACAAACAAAGGTGTAATTGAATGAACCTAATAAAAGGTTAGATGAGAGAAAAAATAAATATGATGACGAAAAATCCACTTTAAAAAAATTAAAATAAAACCTAGGGAAAGAAAAACATTGGGGAAAAATGGAGGAAGAGAGAAAAACCATTGAAAGATTGGAAGGAAAGCTAAGAGAAGAAAAAATAAAAGAAAGTCTTGTTAGAGTAAGTTAACCACATTTTATAGAGAAAAAATGAGGATATCAAACAAAGGATTTGGGAGGAAATCATGTAGAGGATTGATCATTTGCATGAATTATTTCAATTGATTGATGACTTAATAGTACATAGTAGCAACCTCAAGAAATACATAGGGGGGGAAAAATGTGATTTCAATAGAGAAAATTGCAAATCAAATTTTAGAAATAGTCTACAAAGACAATGACAATGAATTAAAATAAAAAGGAATTAGTAACTAGATTGATGCCTCAATTAAGGTGTCATCTATAATTCAAAAGTGTTTGAGAATACATGAAATATAGGATTTTTTGGATTAGGCCACAAAAAGATGAAGTTGGATAAAAAGTTAAGGAACTTGATAGAGCTTGGTTTTCCAAATGCTTTTGATACAAAAAAGTGATTCATTGGAAATGATGATTTTATAAAGAAGATGGAGGATACAAGGAAGATATATTTGGACCAGTTTCCTCAGAACCCAAATGAGGTGAACCATTTGGATTCCATCAAATCACTGATAATTTTGAATGGAACTTTTATTGAAACATTAAATTCAAGTTCCAATTTCAATCATGAATTGTTGACAAATTTTCTAGTAAGACACTATTAATTACAACGAATGGTACTTCCATCAGATGAGTAGTGGAGCATGATACAAAAGTTGATATACTGATTTGATAATATGAGATTAAAACTTAGCTATGTGTAAAGTTATCTTTGAGCATGATTTTGTATTAACTCTATGTATTCATTTGTTTGAAAATCAATTAAAAACTCAAATTCATTAATATGCTCAATTATTTATATTATTTATTTTCTCAGTTGAACAAAAAACATGGTTTCTACTCCTAGATACATATTAAATGATCACTAATGTTGTATATGCTATTGTTTTTAATATCTTATTAAGTATTGAGTTGAATGATGAATCGGTGAGTACGTGTAAAACTATTGGAACACAGCTATCTATTGAGAGGGGGTGAATCAATAGATCAATAAAATTTAGCTTTTAACACCTATTAAAATAGATAAAATAATCATGTTGAGACTCGCACACACAAATACACAACACTAGATATGCATGGAAGAACCAATATGAGAAAAAATATAGTGAGAATAGTTGCCAAGATCTATTTTCATAATCTAGCCTCACACTGAAACCTCACTATTTACAATTTTTAAGGGCACCAACCCTAAGGAGATACAAATCCCCTAATTTAGGAGCACCCACTCCCTTACTAAGAACCAACTTAATTATCTGATGTCACCAACCAATCAGATTTACAATGAGAATATTACAATTTATTCAAATGGATCTGCTTCAATGTTATATACCTTTTCTATAATAGCTCATACCATTCTCTTCTTATTTGAAAGAAATGTCTCCATTGTTGTTGTCTCATCAATTCATTTATCTATCCTAGTCTAGGTCACTCTCTTCTACATTACTTTTATTCTACACACTTAGACAACTTTTCTCTTGTCTTTCTTCACATACTTTCACTGACAAGCACTCATACCTCAATCCAAAAACCACTAACATCATGCAATGTAATTACTATTTTTGGCATCTTCCAACCTTAGGTTTTGATTTGTATTTAATTTTCATATTCCTGTATGCTTGATACTATTCTAGATATGATGTATTTTCTATTCTTAGCAACCTGCAAACCTTATATCAGATACACATTAAATGTCATTCCTTTCCCAATCGATCTGTATCTGATTTTCTAACTATTTATTCATTTATGCACCATTTGTACACATCTTTTCACCAATCAAAATAAGTATCTATAGTGGTTAATCCAATAAAATTTGTCCTCTGTGTCAATTTATAGTAGCTTCCACCATTTTTCCATGAGCAACATTGCCTAGCCATTGCAAAGATAAATATTTGAATATAAGTCGTCCATCTCCAACCTTCATAACACAATCCAATGATTTTCATTTATTTTTCTAAACTTTAAAATGTAGTCATTTGATCAAATCTTCTTCAAACCTACAATGTAGATCTCCATTGCTTCATTTTTCCTATCACTTTTATGCTTAGGGCTCAATCATAATTTTTGTGATGTGAAGGAGTTGTAAAATTCAATATCCATTCATCATCTATCACCCTAGACATGTGTCATTATTTCACTCAGTTGTTGATTAATTCCTTGGACACACCATGCTCATCGTATATCGCATTTTTACCAACCCAATGTAATTCAGAATAGCGATGTGAATTACATACATGATGCAATATAAACTCACCACCTATTTTCTTGATGTCACACTCCACTTCCTATTGCACATCACAAATTTGCTATTTACATGAAGGATTGAAAACATGATACACTAAAATCATGTGTTGCAATAAGGAGTCACCACCTATCTAAGTCAACATCACCAAGTACACATGTCATCTTTTCACATATTAGAAATATGACTTAGTCTTCTTGATTCATAATTATAATGTGAAGAAATTGTGTGATGCAATAAGATATCACTATTTTTCTTTGTGATGTTGAATTCCACTACCAACCACGAGCTCGGTCCCACCAAGGATAGATGTCATTATACCGCACTCCTGCAAGGCTAATCCAAGGACCCACCATAATCTCAACAAGCTAATTGGGATATTCCATCTATTTTCTTATGTCATACTCCACTCACCATCACATATCACATATCACTCTCATGAACAAATGTCTTCATACCACATTTCCATAGGAAACTGATGATGAAACCTCCTATGTAGTGTGGGCGCATGAAAGTCACCCGATCATTGATCACAAATCTCAACCGTTGATTTTTGTGAGAAAATATTTATCACCAAACTTAGGAAATAATAAATTCTTTGATAATCCATGCAACTGGTAATCTCCTAGGTCAAGGGGTCGGTCACCATGATGACTTTAAAGGCTTAATTCATAACTTAAGCTACTGGTAACCAACAATATCTAGTCAAAATTCAAACATAAACTCTATGAAGGTGCCATTACTTAAAACCCTTAGGGTTTAACTTGGTAAACCCTAATTCTAATAAGAGAGCAAATATTGTTTAATTCTAAGCATATTATTCAACTTATGACCATGCATATCACACCACTAGAAAGAACTCAAAAAATCCATGTCAAATATTTCATTAGATTTCACCCAAGACTTCTAGAAATGACCTCTGTAATAACCCTTTCAGGTGTCAGTGTAGTACCCCTCCATTTGTGCTTATGTTTTATGTTTCATGTTTTCACACTCTTAGACTTTGGTACTTTGTTTGGATATTTTGATCGCTGGTTTTGAGCGATAGTGGATTCACTTTGTGACATGATGATACATTGTATTGCGATATTTGATTTATTATATGCTTTGATATAGCATAGATGTTTCCTTCAGATGATTATTGTTATATGTATGTTGATGATGGAATAACTGTTATTTAATTCATCAGTCTGATGTGACGTGTATTGGTGTGGAGAACGGAATTGCATCACTCACTTGCAAGTGCCCTGTGATGTCCATGATTTTCTCTGCACGGTGTGCCTATACAATGGATTATATATATATATGCATGTTATTGCTTGGTTGCAAGATTGTAGATACATGACACTGACTCCACCTGGTTACTCAGGTCTGAGCATGTCAAGACTCAACAGAAATGTTGATTGGGAGCTAGTAGTATGGTTCATCATAGTCTAGTCTTTAACCCAGTCATAGTACATCGTCTGTTTTAGTTCAAAGTCATGGATTGTCTTGTCTTTTCCTGTTTGGATTAATTGCTTTGATAGGAAAATCTTGTTAATTTTAATGATAGTTATTATTCTTTAATTTACTGTTATTTAAATTAATCTTTAAAATGTTAAAGAAATAAGGTTTTTACATTTTATTAATTAATTAATTAGTTTGTTTAGCTAAGTAATTTGATCATAAAGATTAAATTTATTTAATTAAATAAATTAATTAATTAAATTAATATTGTTTAAATTGTGTGAATATATTTTATTTAAAATTAATTGTTATTTGGAAATGGCATTTTAATTATTAAATAAATTTTGCATTTTAAATTTAAAATTTTAAATAAAATAAATTCATGCAAATCTTGAGAGGCAAGATTGCCAAGAAGTGGTTAAAAGATATTTTGTACTTCTCGACAAATGTGCCAGTTACATTTATGGTTTATGGTCGAGGTTGTTTACGGATGTTATTTTGGATCTGGGAAAACACAGAAGGTTATTGGATTCTTCACGGGAAAAATATTAGAGCTCTTTAAAAAAAAAATCTAGTTATGCTATTTGGTAATATTGTATACTTGTGGAAGTTCTCTGGTTTGCAAATTGGAAATTGGTGTTCAGGAAAAGCTTTGGAAGCTACAGGCAACAGAGGTTCTCATCACCAAATAGTTTTCTGAAGCAAAGGAACATAGGTATTCTTCTTGTGATTTTTATTTTGCTTGTTTTTGAAAAAGAATGTTTGAGAAAAGAAAGTTTTAATTTCATTAAAATATTTGTAATTCTTGGGAAAGTTAGTTACTATATATTTTCGGAAGGATTTGTAGATTTCCTATAAATTTTAGAAAACTTATTTCTCTGTAGAATTAAATTAGTGAAGGGAAATTATATGAATGGAAAATGGATTTTAAAACCTTTGGGGTAAACCAAATTTTGAATGGAAATTTCTATGCATGTTATCTTTTGAAACCCAGAAGAAAATTTGTTAATTTCCCCAATTTCCCCATTGTATCCTGTAGAAATTTATTTTACTTCTTTGTTTAATAAAAAAAACCCTGATGGAATTTTATATATATATATACATATTGATAAATATATATATATATATATATATATATATATATATATATATATATATATATATATATATATATATATATATATATATACATATTGATAAATATATATATATATATAAGATGTATGTGGAGGTATGTTAAGCATGAGATTGACTAGTTCTAAATATTATGAATGATAGATAAAATTTAGACTTTATTTTATATGAAAATTGAGGAAATTAAAATTAGAACAATATAATGCAATTTTCTTTAGTCGTTTGAGAAAGGATTTGCAATTAAACTACTATAATTTCTTGTTAATTTCTTTGAATGACTGGATTTAGTAAATCTGAATAGTAGACATTTATTTTTCTTGATTTGCTTTAATCGTGTTATATTATTGGGCAAATTGGGAATGTCTTAACTGTACAAGTCTTCCAGACAAATTGTAAAATGTGGGAATTGTGATTATTTAAGTAGAGTTCTTGAGTTAACTAAGGTTGTGTACATGGATTTTGCATGGTGGTTTGACACCTGTTTTATGAACAATTATTTGATGTCCGTTGTAATACGTTTGGTCTTAAATGTTGATTTTGGATATATGTACACCTTGTAAAACTTAGTCAGGGAAACTTAGTATACCTTTGTTATGTTTAGGGGAGTGGCTCTGTGTAAGGTCCGATACACAAAGTGGTGTTAGGGTAACTTACAAAGAGTTAGTAAGCCAGTGATAACTAAATAACATTGTAGTTAGCATTAAAAATCTTTAACAAGATGTTTATGCCTCACTTAATGAATCTTGAGCTAGTTTAGTCTTGAGTATAAGATGAGAAGGCTTAGAATGGAAAATCGATGTCTTGTTACTTTAAAAGGCATTCGATTCCACAATAACTTGCAAATGGGGCTGGGTTTCGTAAGAGGTTACCAGGGTAACCCAAGTTGGGGGCCGGAACCTAGGAAGAAACACCAAGGTAACCTTTGCAATGTTGTGATGACACTCCACCTAAAATAACAGTCTACCTTGTGTACTTAGTACATTCAATTGTCTAAAAATCTAGAAGCAATGTAACCATCAATTAGTTATGTACTTGTGTCTAGGGTTAATAGGTTATGTCTAGGTAACCATACTACTATCTCCTAGCATGGGGGGTGGACCTACGGGTACCACATGGTTGGGTGGAACATGCACCTTACTCTGTTGGGTCCCCAATTTATGATCATGGCAATGAGAGCTTCATGGATGAAGAGCTCATACTTGGATGCATATGTATACTTCTTCATTGTAAATTGTAAATCTTGTATTTGAAAACATCCCTCAATTGTATATGAGGTGAACATTTATAAATTGTAATTGTAACTATTATTGATCTACCTCATCAGATGAATGAGTATTGTAATATCTTATTAAATGCAATGTACGAAACATGTTTGTACTTTATGTTATCTTGAATGGTATTTCAAATGTTATGCAATGATTACTTTTTAAGTT
The DNA here is from genome assembly GCA_007258455.2 of Sequoia sempervirens. Classification (NCBI taxonomy): domain Eukaryota; kingdom Viridiplantae; phylum Streptophyta; class Pinopsida; order Cupressales; family Cupressaceae; genus Sequoia; species Sequoia sempervirens. The sequence continues at coordinate 79,385,114 of VDFB02358134.1, forward strand.
TATGAATAATTAAATATGTGAAATGCTAAATACTAAAGTCGTCTATGGAAACTCAAGTAGTGTAATGTTGCGTAACTTAATGAATGTATGAAACTAATTAAATTAATATTAATACTTTTAAAAAAAATTATTTCACTTTTATTCACAATTGCAACATTCCTTAGGTTATAAAGATGGGGCATTACAGTCAGCCTTTCTGCTTTTATCATTTTGCATACTTCACAATTTTGTTAAGGCATAAGGCTTAATTGTAACCTTCAATGCTTGACTCTTTCTAGGTGTTGGGGTTTTGTCATACCATTTTCATAACCTTAAGTTAAGGCATAAGCCTTAACTCCAATGTTTGAAACTTCTTCAAATCTTCAAGGCTTTCACTACAACTTCAATTTCATCATTTAGAGCAAAACCACTTCACATTAATGACAATCAAATTGCCAAAAATATCTCCCTTTTCCATTGATAGAAAAACTAAATTCTTTGTGTAAACATTAACATTCGTTATGTACACCATTCAATTATCATCTCATTGATAATCAACTGTTGTTGTCACAACTCCCCTTTTGACATATCTTCTCTTTCCAAAAAAGGATCATTTTTCTCAATTTCTGCCCCTTTGACATTAATGGCAAAGGGACTATTTAGGACACCTACTGCTATTGATGTTCTCTCCCTTTGACATACCATGCAAAGAGAAATAATTGTGTCCATAAATCTAAAACCATCAAGTTCTTAGAAATTTGTAAAACCATGCATGCCTGACTTGATTTCTCCTTCTCTTCTAGGGTTGAATGAAATTTCTTTGAAGCTCCCCATGGATTCATGACCTATCACTAATATCTAGTGATGTGATGTGGGAGAAATTATCCCCAACTTTTTCCTCAAATATTTAAATTTATTTTTGGAAGAGGCTTGGTGAATACGTCTTCCACTTGATCTTTGGTTGGAACATATTCCATGGCGACCTCTTGATCTACAACCTTTTCTCTTAATAAGTGATACTTGATAGATATATGCTTGGCCCTAGAGTGCATCACTGGATTCTTTGATATGTTTATTTCACTTTAATTTTAACAAAGAATAAAGATAGTTTCTTCATACTCTACCTTGATGTATTTTAGTGTTTTCTTCATCCATAATACTTGAGTACAACATGCCACTATTGCCACATATTTTGTTTCAATTGTTGATCAAGTAACTAACTCTTTCTTTTAGCTCATCCATGAAACAAGTTTGTTTTCAAGGAAAAATGCACCACCACTATTTCTTATTTATCATCCACACTTCAATCCCAATCAACATTTGTATATGCTATCAAGGTTAATCTTCACCATTGGGATACCACAATCTATAGTCAACAATACTCTTGATGTATCTAAAAGTTATTTTCACTACATTGACATGAGACTCTTTAAGACCAGCTTTAAATATTGCCACCATGCATACTGCTAGCATAATATTAGGTCTTGGTGTTGTTAGGTACAACAAGCTACTTATCATTGATCTATACATTGTCTGATTTGCATATGGGGATTCATCTATCTTGCTCAGCTTACATCTAGTTATCATGGGGGTACTAATTGGACTACTATCTTCCATTCCAAAATTCTTGAGCATTTCCTTAGCATACTTAGTTTGAGATATGAATATCCCATCATCAATTTTTGTTATCTGTAAACCAAGGAAGAGTGACAATTATCCTAGCATTAACATCTCAAATTCATTTTGCATTTGGACAACAAAATCCTTACACATTTTATCATTTTTTCCACCAAAAATGATGTCATCCACATACACAACAACAATTATCATATGATCACCTCCTGACATAAAATACAGATTGTTACCTATGTTAGGGTTAGAGATGGCATATCTAACAATTAAATGCAAATTAAATAAATAACCAGTGAAATAAAACACACACAGAATAAATCATAACACAAAGAATTTAATGTGGTTCACCCAATCTAGGCTACATCCACCAAACCGCAGCCATCCAATACTTTTATTATCCATTGCAAAACCTATTACAATCTTGCAAATAATCGCATTTTTCATCATATTGTAACCCCCATCCCAACCCCTTTTAACAAGCTTTTAGAAGCTTCCAGAATTAGGGTTTTACAAAGTCAGTTTTCTTTCTTTTTCGAAGACTTTTCCTTTTTCGATGACGACATTAAAAAAATGACAAAAAAAATTTCTCGGGGTCCAGGGGCTGCTACCCCAGGACCCCGGCAAGGACAGGGGGTCGGGGTGTACAGTATACCTTGGGCTATACAGTATAGCATGATCAGTCACCACATACCAACAATCTCCCACTTGGAGACTGCTCAGGCTCCACACCATCACAACCTACGCATCCTTTCTTGAATCCTTGTTGTTGCAAGTACTAGTCTAATCTTGAATACCATGCCCTAGGTGATTTTTTTACACCATACAATTATTTCTTCAGTCTACAAACATATTCTTCTTCTTTTGATAGCTGAAATATTTCAGGTTGTTCTATGTAGACTTCCTCTTCTAGGTTTCCATTTAATAAAACTGACATAACATCCATTTGATAAAATTTAAATCATCTATAAATAGAGAATGCTATAAAAAATTTGATAGCATCCAAAATAGCAATAGGTGTAAATGTTTCTTCAAAGTCTATACCTTCCACTTGTGCATATCATTTGCACACCAATTGTGCCTTATTTTTTACAAAAACTCCATCTTCATTGAGCTTATTTCTAAAGACCCATTTTGTACCTATAACATTTTTTCATGGGGGTTTCAGTACTAATTCCCAAATTTTTTTCTCAATTTTCCTTAGCTCTTCTTTCATTGCTTTTATCCAGCTTTCATCCTATTGGCTTCAACAAAGCTCTTGGGCTCAATTTGAGACATAAGAGAAAAAATTACCTGCTCTTTATTCTTTACAAATATCCTTCTTGTCTATACTCCTTCATCCTTGTTTCCTATAATTTGATCTACAATATGGTCCTTTTGAACATACCTTGTAGGTGCCTTTTCATTTTCTTATTCAAATTCTTCATTTTCATCTTCCTCTTCAAATTTTGGGTCAATCTCATAACTACCTCTGGCAAGTTTAACATGTTTCATTTATTCATCAACCTTGACATTGATACTTTCTACTATTTTGTGTAGCCTTTTATTGTAGCATTTGTAGGATTTGCTTTGGGTAGTATATCCAAGAAATATTCCTTCATCACATCTTGAATCAAATATTCCCAAATTATCTTCCTCTCTCCTAATGTAGTACTTTTTACCAAACAATTTGAAATACTTAACAGGTGGAGGATTTCCCTACCATAGTTCATAAGGGGTCTTATCACTGCTTACCCTTAGTTGAACTTTGTTCAAAGTATCAACTATTGTATGTATTGCCTCTCTCCAATACACATCAGGTAACTTGGCCTCATTTAGCATTTTTCTAGCTATTTCTTTGACTATTATGTTCTTACGTTCAATCACTCCAATCTACTGTGGATTCCTTGTTGTAGAATATTTCCTTTTGATTCCATGCTTCTCATAATATTATATAAATCAATTTGATGTGAATTCTCCACCTCTATTAGATCTTAAGCATTTGATCCTTCTACCAATCTCCTTTCCAACCATGACTCTACATATTTTAAATCTTTCAAATGCTTGTGACTTATCTTTCAAAAAGGTTCCCCATGTCATTATTGAGTAATCATCAATTAACAACATGAAGTACCTTTCACCTTTCAATCCTTTTGTTCTTATGGGGTAACAAAGGTCAGTATGAACCAATTCCAAGGGCTTTGTAGTTGCATACTCTCTTTTTTGAAATCTAACCCTTTTTTTCTTTCCTTGTTGACATTCCTTATAAGTGGTGTTTACTAGTTTAGTTATCTTAGGCATGTGCCTTACCAACCCTTTTGAGCCCACTTTTACAAGATTATCAAAATTTACATGGCCCATTCTCCTATGCCATAACCAACTCTCATCAACCTAACCTATCATGCAATTTTCTCCATTCACTTCACTAAGATTGTAGAGATTTCTTTCATTCGTTATTCCCTTAGCAACAACTCTTCTTGATTTTCAAATTTTACATCCTTCAAGATTGAACGTGACTTTGTACCCATTTTCACAAATTTGGATAACACTCAACAAGTTATGCTTCAATCCTTCAACATAGAGGACATATATTTTAGGCAATCTTCCATAAATGCTCATAGTTCTTTTATCATAGATCTTTATTGTAGTGTTATCTCCCAAACTCACAAATGTTTCCTTACATTTCTTTAGCTTGATGAACTTTCTCTTATCTTCAGTCATGTGTTTAGAGCACCTACTATCTATTACCCACAAATTTTTATTTTTGGCATGAAGTTTTGTTTGTGCAATCATTGATTGTGTGGGCTTTCACTCTTTTTCCTTCAATACTTTCTTGGGTTTCTTTTCTACCTTAACTTCCTTCTTTTCAATTTTTTGTGAACCTTTGTTCACACTAGGAGGCATTCTTTTATTTTTAATTAGATTTTTTGGTCTTACAAAATTTGTTCTACATTGTTCAGCTATGTGACCAAAATTAATACAGTTATAACAAATTACATTCATGTCTACTATAGGAGAAAATGGATTTTTACTCACAATTTTTTTCTCCTTTGCAGAACAACTCTACATTCACTAGCTCTATGACCAAATTGATTACAATTTTAACAATAACCATAGAAAATTGGGGAATACCTAATCATAGCATTTCTTTGTGTAGGATGAGGAGGTCTTGAGTTCTACTTATTCAAGTTATTAGGGATTGATTGGTTATTCTTATCTACTATAAGCTTCTTTTCTTCATCAAATTTATTCATCTCGGTAGAACCTTCAACTGACTTTTCATTTTTATAGGAATTATCTTAGCAATATTTCTCATCCTTTGTACCTATATTTTCTTTTGCTTTAAATTTATAATACAATTTTGTAGATGCACTGGTAGTAGGACTCTTTCCTTTCTCAAATTCCAGGCCAGAATTTTAACTTTTTGAGGGATTTTTTGTGTTTATTAACTCATCAAGTATCTTAGACCATACCTTCAGCTTCAAACCTTTATCAGTTTTTTCCTTACCCTTTTCTAATTCTTTTCTTAAGGCTGTTGAATATCCAAGATACTGAGAGGGGGGTTGAATCAATATCTTCTTAAATTTTATGATCAGATACCATCCAATTATTCCAATGCATACAACAACAAAGATAATTAAAGGAATTAATAGAGCATGAAATCACAAAACACATGAACACCAAGATTTTTATGTGGAAAATCCAAAATGGGAAAAACCATGGTGAGTGTTAGCTCACAATATAGTATAACTAGTTATAAGATATTACAAAATGGGGTGGATCACTATCAAGACTCACTGTCCAAATACAAAGGCTCATTGCCTATAGAATTACAATGAAAAATGGGTTAGAGCCAAAAAAACAACTAATAAAGTACACCTAGTAAGTGAAAATTTAGTTCCAGTGAAGCTCAGTAAATTGACTTGACACACTTCATCATATTCACTCTTCTTCACATTCACATTCACAATACACTCATCTCTCTCAAAATCTTCATAAACTGCCCAATATATATATATATGATCTCTTTGCAAGCATCAATTAGGTCAGCCTAATTAGATGCACTTCTTATTTACCAAAAATACCAATTGTCAGCTTCAGGCATTCAAAAAAACTTCCCAAATAGAAATTGAAATGCCCAACAAACTACATCATGTCAGCATGAACCTAAGATATGTTTCCCACAGATCTGCATAACAAAAATTAATTCACCGTTACACAACTCATTCATTAGGTCAGCCAAGGATAGACCTAATAGAAAAATTACAATCAACAAAATAATGTCAGTACACCATACGAGCATCTAAATTCGTGAGATCTTAAATGTACGTGCTTCTAGCATCTATGAACCATTTCCAAAAAATGCACACAACAATAATCACCAATAAGAAATTGTAGACCAAAATACCTGAGGGTGTAAACATTATACCAGTTCAGATGTCAGACCAGAATACTAGAACAAATTCAGACTTGATCTTATAGTTTCAACTCATACTCATATATTATGGTGACATCAATGAAAAAATGAAACAAACAAATGAGATTTTATTCTTCATTTTTCCAACAACCTCCCCCTTTTTCATTGATGGCAACATGTGCCAAAATTCCAAAAAAAATATTATTTACAACACTTCTCCCCCTAACACCAGTATTTCACCATTCTTCACTCACCCTTTGACATCAAGGACAAAGGGTGTCCCAAAACTTGAAATTGAAATATTAAAACAAAAAAGCAAAGAAACATGTATCAACTGGAGAATGGTGAGCCTAGAAGCTCCTTCGAAATACCTTCCCATACTGATTTACCATTCTCCCAACTATGCTTTGTAGCAATCAACATTTTGTTTAGGGATTCCAACTCTACCAGAGTTTCTTTTGCACCATCTAAAGTATCATGAGTCAAGTTTATTTTCTCAAACTTTTATGTGTCTACCAAAGCCTTGCGAACTAGAGTGTATTCCACTCTTATAATGCCACTAAACTGATCAAATTTTCTAATAATCTCTTCCTTCTACTTTCGTAAGACAAATAATTTATCTTTATACACAATGATGGCATTCTAGGTTGATCTATCTCTATCTTTGGATATGTTGTAAGTACCAAAGATATTAGTCAACTAGGACTCAATGGAGTCCATAACAACCTTAATGTTATGAGTGGCATTCAACCACTTCAAGCAATAAGAAAGAGCAACATTTTCTTCTGACTCATAGATCTTCACAACATCTAGGTTCTTTTCAACATTTGAGTGTGCAAGAGTACACTTGTCATGCAATGCCAATAGCCTTTTCTTTGCCAGTTTCTCCTCAACTTCTTGTTTTGTCTTTTCTCCAAGCCTAGAGGTATACTCGTTGAAAGAATCTAACAAGAATCTCAATTTTTCAATGGGAGTGAGGGATGCATCAATAGATGCAATAGGAGTCACCTCCTACAATTCCTTAAGAGAATATTCTATGAGTTTTGTTCTTTTCTAATGTGTCTCAAGAATCTCCTTCCTTTCAGATGCCTAGAATGCATCTCCTAACACCACTTTATGCACCAGAGACATCTTCTCCATATCTACAAACCCTTCAATCATAGGAATTTTTAGAAGCTCCTAAGGGATTATTGGGTAAATACGATCTGCTTGGACAACAATCGTTTCAAAACATTATTATCAAAGGATGATTCTCTGGGATGCTTAAGAGATTTTACAATCTACTTTTGACTTTCTTCATTTTTCCCGATCGATTCCTCATTTTTCTTTTCTTCCTCTCCTTTTCCTTCTCTTCTTCCTTCTTTTCTTCTTCCAATTTCTCTTTTTCTTATTCTTCTTTCTTTTCTTCCTTTTCATTTTCATCTTTATCTTTATCCTTGTTGTCTTCATCATTTCCATAGTTTAGATTTTCATTTTGCTCTTCTTCTGGATTATCCTTTTCTTCTTCTTCACTGGCTTTTCCTTCTTCAAAATTACCTTTTTCATTATTGCCTTTTTCACCTTTTGTGTGCTCCAAAGGAGAATCATTATGCTTTTCAAGCTCAGCTTCACCTTCATTCTACTTCTCACTTTCTGAAGGATCAATTTCACTACCGACATCATTTTCAACAATAATGTCTTCAGAAATATTTGCATTACCTATACCAAATGGAATATATTCCTCAACATTTTCAACAATAGCATCTTTATCAACCTTAAGCATGCCATATTTATCTATTGTATCTTGGATCACCTTTGATGTTTCCTTCCTTATCTTCTTTGTCAGTTTTTATTCCTTATTATTAAAACATTTACCCTTTTCTTCATTCGAAACATCTCTACACAAATTGATTTCATGGTCTCCAGATCATTCAGGGTTAGGGAAGACCCAATATTATCATATGCAACATTCTTGATTTTCTCTTCAAATTCTACAACCTCTAATATCCTTTTGATCAGGGCTTCCCACATATTCTTAGGTACATATTTCTTCACATTATCCCACTTAACTTCCAAAATGATAACATATTGAATGATAGCTAAAAGAAAAAAATTCGTATCCTCTTCTCCAACATTATCATAACATTATGTTGTAGGCTTTAGCATGTTCTCAAAATGTAGCAAAGTATTGAGAGTTGCCTCTAACTTAAAACAAGGACTAGAACTTACTGGATTGCATTGTTCTCCTCTATGGCCTGCAAAGGCTTCATCAAACACCTTAGTCTTCTTTGACTCTAGTTTGGTGTGCACATGAACACCAAATTCCTGCTCTTCCTCATCATTAGAAGATGATACAGTATGCACTCTCTTAGAACCAACAACTTCCTTAGAAGCACCTTCACCAGAGGGTAAACTTCCTCTTCTTCTCTTCAGCAATTTTGTAGTAGGATCATCTTCCTCTTCATCCTAATCATCTGTGATGCTAAGATTTTTCTCCCTTGTTTCTTTCTCTTTCTTTCCTCTTTTTCCACGGGCCACAGAAGGATTTTATTTCATCTTCCTAGATCTACTAGTAGGTCTGGAGGAAACTAAGCCTTTTCCTTTATTAGTGGTACTAGATTCAATCTTTATTGCAGGGGTTACATAGGGTTTAGCAAGTGTAGTCCTGCCAGATCTTGCCAGGCTAGATGATTCAACCTCCAACTATTCTCCCTTATTCCTTCCAAGAAAAATCTTCTCATCGGTGAATCCAACTTCTTTAAGCTTCTTTTCCACTCTCTTTATGATTGTTGGCTTCTGATGCTCCATGTGGACCTCCATAGATTTTTTAGCATAAGTACCAATTCTGCATTCATTAGGATCCTTTAGATTTTTTAGCAACATTTTTACATAACCCTCAGCCTCTTCTTTTGTAATTTCATATCCCAATGGCTGAATCCATATGGTTTGGGGTTCTATTGCTTCAATCATACATTCATCAAAGGAAACATGGAATATGATGTCATCTTTGTATTTCTCAACAATTTTCCTTAGAATCCTATCTCTTTCATTCATGTTGCTGTTAAATACAACAAAGAATTCTATTAGAGCATTTTCTTGAGAATTTAGATCACTGAAACTATGCATATAATCAAAAATTTGATATGTGACCAGTTTGGATGAGTCCCAAAACATTTCATCATTCTTTCCAGGAAGTCTCTTCATGAAATCAAACAACAAGCATACAATCAATGAACCAAATTTGAAAGCATACTTCTTTTCCTTTGTTGAATTCAAATTCTTAAGCAACTATTTATGGAGAAGCTCACATAAGTCATAGTCAGCACCATTTACAACCATATCAAAACCAGTATAAATTGTTGTAGCCAAAAAAGAGTTCTCTTTGTTTGTGAAGTATATTTGGTGACCAATCACTATAGTTGGATATTTCACAACTGGATTAGTCATGGACTTTGTCGTTAAGGCTCTCTTGTCATATGTGGCTCTTGTAAGTTTCATTACCTCCTCATCCTTCATGAATTTCAACATAGGTATTGTACCTTTATCCCAGAGGCTAGTAACAACCCTAATCACCTCCTTAGTTATCAAGTGTAGTCGATCAATCCACAAGAATTTATCATAAATTCTACTAGCTTCACAAATTTGTTATCAACCTTGGAACTAAAGGTGGGAAAGTTGTTCCATATATATAACTATTGTCAATTAGATTTGCACCCTGTTGAATGCAATATTCAACAATCTACTAAAACATGGAAACCTTCTTAAGATGTGGGTGATCTGAATGAAGAAGGAATCTCCAAAGTGAGATGGTTCTCTAAATGATTAATTTATTCTAAGACTTCAGAGGAAAGGGATAGAAAGATGGACTGAAATCAAAACTTAAAACTACTAATGGTTAACTTTTATCTCTGAAAGAAATCAAGTTTTGGCACTCACAACAATTTCTCTATTATAATAGTTCTCACAATCTCATTGATACATGATTTCATCAATAATTCATATGAAGATTCACGAACATCGAATACATCATACAACCTGAAAACATGAAATCCTGTGCAGAAAAAACATAAAGAAGGACATTAAGTCTTCAAATTTGAAAACACAAAGGCATCAAACTGTTGTTACTAGTCTTGAGACAAGAAAATGAAAAGAAGAAATCTGTTGTATTACTAAAATTGAACTATCTAAAAACTAAGTACAAAAGGTTCACAAGCTCAAAAATGTGTACGAGTAGGAATTGAAATCTAAACTGAGAAGGGGCCCAAAAGATTGTCTTTTCAAAGATATATCTCTAAGAAACCCTAATCCGAGCTCACAAAGAAGCTCCAGGAAAAAAGCTTCAAACTGTCTCAAAAACTGCATAAAAGTAGAAAAAAAAAGCATACTTCTTTTATGATCAAACTATCAAGCCTCTAAAAATAGGCTGAATCTACTTTAAAAGCCAAAAAAACACCATATCTCTCCAAGATGAGACCCATATCTGACCAAGAGAAAAAGTCAACAATAATTTGCTAAAAATAGCAAGAAATCATAAAACAATTTATAAGAGATTGCTTTACGATTCTGCTTTATAGGCTTGCAGATTTTATAATTTATTTATTTTTGCAATTTAAAAGATTATAAAATATTTTTGCAAAAGAATTAAATTCTTATCTCTTCATAGAATGCATTGATTTTTCTTAAAAAAAAATCATAAATATCACTACATCTCACTTCCTCTAATTGATTTCTCTAAAATCAATTAAAATATAAACCATAAGGGGATAATGATTTCTCCTGAGAAAATGAAAAAACCTAAAAGATAAAAACATCCATCCCTAGGTGATAAGGTATTCACCATTATACTCTCATTGTTTTCTCATAAAAACAATAAAGCTAGGATACTAAGGTTCTAAAATTCTTTAAGGCACAAATGTGAATGTAACTCAAGCCTTAAAGACTTCAATCACAACCAACCTAGGCATTTGAATTCGGCCCCCTCTAATATTAAACTTCATACTTTGAATGAATCATAATGCAAAGCCAACCTAATTCGAAATAACCCACATGCTTATTGACAAACATGAATATCCTAAACAATTGTAATGTTGGGTCGAATTAGGGAATGAACAAAAGAAGTCAAACCCTAAATCATTTCATTTTGCACTCATCACTTGGAAAAAATTGAGCTCTTCCTGAGAGAGTACGCCACCAAGTATGGCTAGGGTTTCAGCTGGAAACCTCTATTCGAGCCTTCAATTGAGCTTTCTTTCTCTGATTTTTATCACACTCATCTTGCACAACTCATAGTAAGTGTTATTGATTGTTTTCTCTTCATTCCTTGAGCTTTTGATAAAACTGAAGGCCTCACAGGCCGCGGCCATGGGATGACTATCTAATTTTTTTCTTTATATTATGTGCTTTGCTTCTAATATTTTGTGGTTCCTTCTACTCACTGGCCGACATAACATGAGCTTGGGTTTGAGCTTCGACTGGAAGCTCCATGAGAGAGCTTGCTCACAGATTTCGTCTTCCTCTCTCTACACAAGGTGATCCTCTTGGTCTGTAGCTTTTGTGGCTTCACTTCCTGATTTTCTTGGTCTGTAGCCACAACTAAGATAATTTATAAGGTCCATGTTCATACTTTTTATGCTTATATTTTCTATTTTTGTGTTCCTTATTTTCACTGGCCGCCATGAGATATCACTCTAAAATTGAAGTTGAGAGCTCCAATGGCTGACAATGCCATATTCATAGATAAAATGAATTTCTTTACAAGTTTCAAGGCTTGACCCAAGGGAAAAAGTGTACACTCAGCATTCTAAAATAAAACACCATATGGGTGATCATTAATTTGAAGAAAAAATTGTATCTTGTCTTTCATGTAGCAGCACAATATAGGTATCACTGGAAATTACAATTTCTCTACATCTTGACATTCTGAAGCTCAACTCAAGAAAAGAACCTTTTCCCCTCCAAATTTGAACAAGACCCTTCATGGTTTTTAGAAACAAGACCCCATATGGGTGTATGGAAAACAAAAATTGTCTATTATTTTGTACTCAATGTATGGCTCAACCCATCATGGCGCCTTGATGTTTCTGTGACTTCCTTGCTAGACCCAATCATGGGTATCACTGCAAGCTGTGCTTTTCTGTATTTTAAAAGAAAACCCCAAATGTGGGTCTTCGGAAAACAAAATATATTCATTTTACATTCAAATTATAAGCTCGACTCATGATGTCTTGTGCTCTAATTTGACATTCTTGTAGCTGCTCATTGAACTTTTCAAGGGTAAACTGGGAATTGTATTAAATTTGGACTGTGTTTCAAAACCCCAAATGTGGGTATATGACAGAAAAAATAAAAAGAACTGCACATTTTCTTTGGTATCTGTATAAAATCTGAGCTCGATTCATGATTTTTATTTTATTTCTTTTCTTTACACATTCTGAAATTTTGAATCTCTTGTATTTGGCATTTTCAAAAATTGAAGAACATATACAACTAAATGCATTCACTATTGTAGCTCAGCTTGACCATGAGAACACTGTGTAGATCTCACTTTCTGAAAAAAATCACCTAATTGTATGACATTTTGAAGAATACACATTCCTTACTTTACTATTGAAAACCCTCATGAGATTCTAGAAATGTGTCTTTTATTTGTATTACCTTACTGTCCTCCATACTGTTTCCTTCTTGCACACAAAACCTTCTTGATTAAAATTTTTAGATCACATATTCAATGTATACACTGTCTTAAGCTATACAAATATTTAGTTTAAAAATTGCAACTAAATGGACTACATTTCCTTGGTTTTTTAGTGCATGATCAACCCTTCAGAAACACATTCTGTAATTATCATTTCTCATCCTGTAATTCTTAATGTTGTATTTACTCATTAGCCAACCTAGAACTGACTACTTGTTATCATTTAAATGCAATATCTGTTCCCTCATGCTCTTGGGCTTTAACCTAGCACTCTTCATGCATTTTTTATGCTCTACTTATTAAACTATTATGTAAATCTGTTTGCCTCTATGATGAAAATTGAAACAAATCCCTTCATTAAGGCATAGTGTATGCATGTTCACTATCCTTGGCTATGAGAAAGAACACTGATGAAATGAAACCTCGCATGACATGTGATCATGATGAACAAATAACACTGAATAAAAGAACGTGAACCATACAATAATGTTTAGTATAAATGAACTCAATTAGATGATTGAGTGGATTAAACTCATTGTTCACCTGTAGCTTTCAAAAAGCATTAACCTGATTGTTATGAATGCACAGTTGGTTTAGTAGCTCGATAGATAACTATGCTCTACTCTTTTAGTTGTATATCATTTCTTTTGACGAATATGATGATATAATCTTTAAATCGTCCCATTTATAATGAATAAGGGAAGCATGTCGAGCTCTACCCTTGTGGGAGCCCATTTTTCTCCACATGCTTGGTCTTCAAATAATGATCAGCTTTGTGACTTTACCTATACCTGCACAAGGAAACAAACAATGTTAGCATAAAAAATAGAATATGATGACCATGTTGGCATTTCTTCTTCAGCTCACTTCTTCTATACTTATTTGATTGTTTCAGTGTATGATTGATAGTAGGCTACATTATTGTTGGTGATTCATGCTGGTGTCTTCATAATCAGAGCCTCTGACATCTCCCTCCTCTTACAGGTCGACGAAGCTCGAGAAGACAAAGGTGCACCATTCAGCGTCGACCATCGACCAAAACAAGCAATGATGATTATGTTGTTTACTTATGTGATTTATTCTTTCACATCTTCCATAGTGTAGTGTACTATTAATGATGCACTATGATAGTCACATCCACGGCTTGTGTGGATATTTGATTTCATCTTTTGCTTTTCATTTCGAAAAGAAAAATGCATTTCAATGCAATGTTGTAATATCATTTTGATTCTTGCAATCAAGTGAAGCTATGAAAATATGAATCTTTTCATGAAATAAATGAAAGCATCTAGAATGCTCTGTTGTTTATATGCTCAATTCTATATTTCATTTAATTCTTGGAACATTGAATAGCACTCTAAAATTCTGATTCTTCTATTAAATGCACCACTGTCACTTAATGAATAATGATAAAAGATGCAAACAACACTTAAACACAATTTGTAATTTCACCTTAAGATAAAACAAAGTTCAGCCAGCTCCACCAGTTGAGCAGTGGCAAAAATTAGTAACAATAACCTTTTCACAGCTAGGTTCCAGTATTCAGGTTTTATTAAAAAATTATAACTAGTAAGCTCATTCTACCATGAGGGATTGATGATAATTTTCCCATGGGGTTTTCTTTAAAAAAATTCAAGGAATACTTACTATAAGATGGTCTCAATCTCTTCAACATTTTAATGACTACAAGGGTTTCCATTCTTCCAATTTTTAATTCAAACAACTCAAACAACACAAACCCACAACTACATAGAAAAGTAAAATACCTCTTTCTTCACAATGAACCAAAACTAGGGTTTGCATGGCTTGAACTCCAAATCTCCTCAAGAATGCTCCCAAAAGCTCTTTGATTTCTTCAAATGCATGAGTCATCAAAATACCTTACGCATCTTTTTTATAAAAACATTGATCTGCCCTAATTTGCATTAAATTTGACAGATTTCAAAAAGATACTAAAAAATCTTCTTCTCTATTAAAAAAACCCTAATTTTCTGTACAAAAGATCATTCCTTCATATTTTCTTCTAGTTCCACTTGTATAACCTCTATCTTATCATTTCTCACAACATATATTCACCCCAAAGACTCCCACACTGAACATTAAGGGGGCTTAAGTGATTTTTTGTTAAAACTCCCCCTTAGACCTTGCTAGGTCTAGTTCTTGGAGGGATTGTCTATACCGAATGAGGGAACACATGCATCAATAGTTTTAGGCTCTTCTTTCATCCTCAAAATCTTGTTCATTTCTTCTTTGTCAATTTTTTTCTCCTTTTCTTTTTCCTTTACTGGATCATTTTGCTTCCCCTTTTTGCTTCTACAAACTCTTGAGATATATCCTAGTTTGTTGCAGTTATTGTAGACAATATTTCTCTGATTAGATTGACTTGCATTGAGTCTTGTTCTACACTGATTAGCTTTATGTTCATACTTGTTACAAGTATAACATTCACCATTAAAGGATTGATTCATTTTCATCCATTAAGTCAATTCATCATCAAGGTTTTGCATTCACTTGCCCTATGTCCAATTCTTTTGCATGCAAAACATTGACCAGTGAAGGAACTAGGAAACTAATTAATTTTACTCCTACATTATGTTACCCTATGACCAATTTGTTTCAAGAAAAACAAGTGCCATAAAAGGAAGGATACCTTTGTGCATTAGGTTGTCTCACATGTTGTCTCCTTGCAAAGTTCCTTGAATTTCCTTTTTGCTTAAATCCTTTCTTTTGAGTCTTCTAGTTGTCCTTAGAGTTTTCACCTCCTTCCATTCCCAAGCCACCTTTGTCTTTGCTCCACTTTTGTCCTGAAATTAATTCATCAAGCCTTTCAAAGATGGATTTGAAATTATTTTCACAGAGTTTTTCCTTCTCTAGATCCACTTTTAGGTTCACAACTTCTTGTTCAATCTTGGTACACTCATCAGACTTGCTTTGTACTTATTTGTTGAGACATACTTTAATACTTTTCTTCCCCTCTACTTGCACTTTCAAACTGGTAATTTCTTCATTAACAATCTTCACCTGATCAATTACTTCCTTATGCCTTTCTTTGAAATTTTTCAATAGATTTTTTAATTTTTGGACACATTCATTTGCATCTTCAAGATTCTCTTTCAAATCTCTATTTTCTCTTTCAAATTTATCAAGATCTTCAAGGGTAGTCTGAAGCTCTTGTTTAACATTCATTTCTTCCATCTTCAGGATCTCCCTCAAGTTGTTAGGCTTTTCTAGAGGAACCAAGCTCTGATACCAATTGTTGAATATCCAAGATACTGAGAGGGGGGGTGAATCAACATCTTAAATTTTCTAATCAAATACCATGCAATTATTCCAATGTATACAACAACAAAGATAAGTAAAAGCATTAATAGACCATGAAATCACAAAACAAATGAACACTAGGATTTTTATGTGGAACACCCAAAATGGAAAAAACCATGGTGAGTGTTAGCTCACAATATAGTATAACTAGTTATAAGATATTACAAAATGGGGTGGCTCACTACTAGGACTCACTATCCAAATACAAAGGATTGCTACCTATAGAATTACAATGGCAAAATGGCTTACAACTAGAAAATGAACTGATAAAGTACACCTAGTAAGTGTAGATTCAGTTCTAATGAATCGCAGTAAATTGAGTTGACACACTTCATCATATTATCTCTTCTTCACAGTTGCATTCACAACACAATCATCTCTCTCACTATCTTCAAAAACTATCCAATATACATATATTTGATCTCTCTGCAAGCATCAATTAGGTCGGCCTAATTAGCTACACTTATTATTTACTAAAAATACTAACTTTTGACTTCAAGAATTCACAAAAACTTCCCAAATGGAAATTCAAAAGCCCAACATGCTACATCATGTTAGTATGAACCTAATATAGGTCACCCATAGATCCACATAACAAAAATTAATTCATTATTACACAACTCATTCATTAGGTCAACCAAGAATAGACCTAATAGAAAAATTGCAATCAACAAAATAATGTCGATACACCATACAAGCATCTGAATGTGTGAGATATTGAATATATGTGCCTCTAGCATCCATGAACCATTTACAAAAACTACACACAACAATAATCACCAGCAAGCAATTGTGGACCAAAATATCAGAGGATGTAAACATTATACCAATTTAGATACTAGACCAGAATACCAGAACAAATTTAGACTTGATCTTGCAATTTCATCTCATATCTCATGGTGACATCAATGACAACACGAAACAATGAAATGAGATGTTGTTCTTCATTTTTCCAACAAAGGCCACTATTTTAACTTCCAAATTCATGCATTAATTATATTTAGACTGTAGTTCATATTTGTCGACATCTTCTATACTTTTAGCTTCTTCCAATTGTGTGTTCAAACTCACCATCATTTGGTCAAATTATTTAATAATTTTGGTTATCTTTTCAATCTCTTTTTGTGTAATATTTTTCTATTTTGTGTTCTCCCTTCTTAAGCTATCAATCTCTTCTAAAGAAAAAATGAGTTCACTGTCAAGGTCAAATTCTCCTTCTTCTTCTTCATTAGAAGATTCATATTCTCCATTTTCATGATCATCCATGAATAAAAATTCATTTCCCTCAACTACGAATGCACAATCATTCTCATCACCTAAGCTATCACTAACATTAGATGAATCACTTTCTTCTTGTATGTACAAACTTTTCTTCTATATTGGAAAACTCTTTTTCTTAGGAAAGTAGGGTTTCTTCTTTTTACTATCCACTTCTTTTTCATAGTCTTCCTTCTTATTGTAAGGGAATTTAGCATCAAAATTTCCTACTTTACCACAATTAAAGTACTTAAAGGGTTACTTACTTCTATATTTTCTAGAGCATCTCCTTAATATTGTGACGAAGTTGGCTTCTTCTTCACTAGTCTCTTCATTTTTAGATGTAGATGCCTCTACCTTTTCCTTTTTGGGTGCTTTGAATGTAGCTTCTATTTTGGATGAATCTGCATCTCCCTTTATCATATCATAAGTGGTAAAGGTGCCATGAAATTCATCAACTATGAGTTTATCCAAGTCTCTAGTTTCTTCTATTGCAGAATTTTTTGAGTCATCCCTAGATGGTAGGGATCTAAGTACCTTCTTGAAAACGACAGGATATTTCATCTCTTCTCCAAGGCCTCTGATTGCATTAACAATTTCATCTACACTAAGGAGTTAGTCTACAATGTTTTCTTCTACATTCATCTTTAGACTTTCAAACTTTCCTTTGAACATTTGTAGATTTTCCTGCTTTAACTTACAATCACCTTCATAGATGTTCTTCAACTTATCCCAAATTTCATGTGTAGTTTGACAATGCATAACCTTGAAAACCTCAGAGTTTGACAACCCACAAAGTATAGAATTATTTTCTTTAGCATTGTTCTCATATTCTTTCTTTCCATCTTGATCAATAGGAGTTATATTTGGTATTGCATAACCATTTACAACAGATATCCATACATCAAACCCTAATGATGATAAATATGTTTGCATTCTAATGCTCCAAAAAACATTGTTTGAGGATGAACCTTCTTGACTAGCCATTTGTGTTCACTATCCAAGATCTACACGAGTTGATTAAGTTTCTCCAAGGGAACTATGGCTCTAATACCAATTTTTGGAAGACAACTATCTATTGAGAGGAGGTGAATCAATACATCATACAAATTTAGCTTTTAACACCTCTTAAAGAAGACAAAATAATTGTACAGAGATTCACACACACACACAAATACACATAACACCAACAATACATGGAAAACCCAATATGAGAAAAACCACAGTAAGAATAGCTACTACGATATATTGTCCTAATCCAACCTCACAATAAAACCTTATTGGTTACAATTTTTAAGGGAACCAACCCTAAGGAGACACCAATCCCTTGATTTAGGAGCACCAACTCTAGGAAAGCACCCACTCCATTACTAAGCACCAACTCAGTTATCTGATGAAACAAACCAATCAAATTTACAATAAGAATATTACAATTGATTCAAATCAATCCAATTCAATGTTATATACCTTTTCTACAATAGCTCATACCCTACTCTACTTATGTGTAAGCAATCTCTCAACTACTACTATCTCAAAAACTTATTTCTCTACATTGCACTTATCCCCTTTTTTCCCTTTTCACTTTGAATGCAAACGATAGAAGATTTTATGTATCCTCATCTAGGTCACTCTATCTTTTATACCCTTACCCTTGTTTTCTTTCTTGTTCTTTCCACTATTACCATCTTCACCCTTCTCCTATGATTCAATTTCTCTCTTGAGATTTCAGATTTGATGGCTCTTTTCTCCATTATGAAATTTCTTCTTTTGATACTATGACTTAGAACTTGAATCGTTGTGAAGATTAGATAACTGTTGTAGCTTATGTTCTTGTTTGGTGGCCTTTTGAAAGACTTCATTCATGGTTTGAGGTTTTTGCATAATCACTTCAACTCCTATGTGGGGTCTGAGTCCATTATAAATTTCTAGATACAAAACTGTTCATCTCCCTAATATTGGGGCACATACTTCAATGGGTTGGTGATTTTTTCCCAATATTGAATCAAAGTCACATTTCCCTAGGTTAAGTTCTAAAATTTTGTCACTTTCTTGTCAAATAAATTTTTTTCTAGCCATCTCTTCCTGAAAGCTTGGAGGAAGAGTCCCCAAGTGATCTCAACAGGCTAAAGATTTTGTTCTAACTTATCATTATCCCACCAACTCCCTGCTTCACCCGAGAGCTAATATGTAGCCCATGTTGCCTTAGTTTATTTAGAAATGTTATAGAGCCCAAAGTATTTTTCCATTTCTATAATCCAATCCTTAGCTCCTATTCCAATAGCCTTACCATCAAACTTGGGTGGTGCTACTCTTTTGAGGTCTTTCCCAAGCTCTTCCTCAATTCACCCTCATGGACCTGCCCCTAGACCATTGTCTCCTTGATTGCCTTCTACATTCCTGTAGTCCCAATCCTCACATGCCAAGTGCTCATACTTCTTGCTCTATATGATCCATGCGAGACTCTTGTTGATTCAGAAGTTCTAGAATTTTCTCTATTCTGTTGTTTGGTTTGTTATTGGAACCACTACCACCCCTGTCTTTTATAGTGGTCACCATGTTGTCCCACACTTATCTTGCAACACAGTCATGTTTATCGCATATCAACACAAGGTTCTATGAATAAATGTTCTTATGATACGTCACATAATCTTCATATGCATACATCCCTCAACATAGAAGACATACACAATACACACATTTTAAAGTCTTTCTTTGAGTTCATCAAAAAAATATCATTTGATTTTATTTATATTTAAGGTGATTCAATAAACCCTTATTTACAATAGGCTTCTTGTTACATCATTTTTATTTCTCGATATCAGAAAGAGGACATTCCTCTAGGTCATCATCTGAGTTTAATTCAGTCTTAATAGAAGAGGGTGGTTGAGCACACAATCTCTCCTTTTCCTCTTTAGTCGAAACAAGGGTGCATTGGGTCCACACCCTAGAGGCCAATCTCGAATTGTGAAAATATTTTTTGGTTTTAGGTGTTCACTTCTCCTCAATCTTCAAGCCTCTCTCTAGCTTGAGTAGTGTAAGAGCCTAAGAGTTTCGTCATCGAGAATTTCTGATTGAACCTCCATCTTGGCCCATTTCCTTCTTTTACGTCATTCTTATGTGAGGTTCTAATAGTTTTCCCTTTCCTTCATCCTTCCTTTGACCTTCCCATTCTTGCATTTAATTCAGGTTCAATCAATTCTTAGGACATCCAAATTTTTGGGTCAAGGGTCAACTACACCTACTCAACTATGGTAGACTCAAAAGGCCTAGAGTTGAACCATAAACTCTGATACCAAATGTAATAACCCATTCAAAATTATTACTAAATTAATATTATTGTAAATGACACATGAATATACTCCAAATTAAAAAGACATAACTAGTGGCTAAATTCAATCATAGCTACACATGTCCATTTAAAATAAGTCAAAAATTCATATATTCACTTCGAAAGTCAAATTACAATTTAGGTTTGACTTGGCTCCTAAGGCCACAAAGTCATTACATTGTACACATTACATCAAGTACAAGAATGAATTACATCAAGTTACATCTTAGACTATAACAATCTTTTGAACAAAAAATGTTCTTCTCTAACGCTCACCTCCACTGGTGGATGAGATCATGGTTGAAGTGATTTACTACCCAACCACAAAACTTATGCTTCCCCAATACTCTTCCGGCTTGGAGAATGCCCGACCCTACATAGAAATTTTAGCAAGAGAACAATCTACAAGGTGGAATTTGGTGCATTCCCATACATCAACATGCAATGTCTATCTACAAGTTAGAAAAGAAAGTGCAAGATAGATGCTAGGAATGGTAGAGAGTTAAATCGCATAGTTCATTCATACATATATAATGAGCTATATTTCTTGTCCAAGCATAATAATTTTTTTGAAACAATAGCAAACAATAGGTTCTGGTAAAGCAAACCTATACTCTTGGAACTCCATTTCAACACCCATCCCAAAAGGTAACTTTCTACTATAACATCTATCTACCCTCTAGCAGCAACTACACATAGGTGCTCAAATAGTCAATTAAGGTATCACTATTCTATTCAAGTATTTAAAATATTCTTTCACAAATGTCTTCAAAAGTAGAAACAAAATACTAATTTATACTCTAAATAGAAATCAGATTTATGATTCTGAGAGTAATTCAAATAATCAACCATATCATTCTTATGACTATTTTCTACTTATCCTCTTAAAAATTAAATCCTTTTTTAAATATATTTTAAAAAAAAGGTATGTCACAAGTTTGTGTATGTACATAAATGAAGCCTATGTGCATACACATATATGCACCTACTAATGTTAAAGTTTTGTGCATACATTCTAAAATAATCATTAATTTAGATTTCAATCTTAAAATAGTATTTAGACAATTGAAGTTTCTTGTCAAAATAGGGAAAATATAACAAGTTTATGCTAACAGTTTCACACATATTGTTATTGCATTCTCACTACTGTGTTTCTCTAACATTGTTATTTACATAAGAACATTCATTGTTTAAGCAAAATAAATACTATTTCCTACTAAACAATTATAATACAAGTTGTTCACATATGTACATTCATTGTTTGAACAAAATAAATATTGTTTCTTACTAAACAATTATAAAACATGTTGTATTCAAGGTTGGGGCTCTAGCTCGGTTGGCTAAACCTTTCCTATTGCAAGAGGTTGGTCATGAGGTCTAGTCTCCCCCACCACTGTAGTATTGGAGGGTGTGTTACGCCAACACCGCTAGTCATGTTAAATTTTACCAAGTGCACTACAATTTATAGGGGGTTGTGCTACCTGATTCCTAAAGTCTAATAATAAAAAAAAAAAAAACATGTATTCAGCTATAAAGATAACCTTTTAACAAAACCGATTTGTTTTCAAAAGAATATCCACTATTTACATCAACACTATACTGTTTCAAACTAAAAAGTTACGTTTAAAGACAAATGTTGCCATTTGCTTTCTTTGATGTCCTCAAGTTGTTTACATGCTATAGGATCACTTTACAAATAATTATTCATGGTTTTGAAATAGAATGGGTTTTCCACAAGGTTTTGAAAATAATCAAATTAGATTTCCCTATTTCATACATAAGGACATATTGTTTATTATTCAAATTTAGAACATTTACATCACTAAAAAAATTGATGAGCAACTTAATATATTATAAAGAACTATGTTTGACATGTTTTGTCAAATAAATATTTGAATAAATTTTTTTTAGTCAAGGAAGCATAAATCCTCAAATTTAGTCAATACTTATGTCCTTTAGACTGCAACAATAGACTACGGTTGCTCTGGGTCAGTCGATTCCAAATGGTCGGGTTTCCCTTTCTATGTATGCATCAATGATATATTTCAAATTTCCCTTGAGGGCTTATAGTTTTATACCATGCGGGAAGAAATATTCTACATGCAGACTTTATCAATAATCCAAAAATGGATTCATGCCATCATTCTTATCAAATGAGGTCATTTTATTACTAAACAATGACCTACATACATTTTTGAGGCTTAAGAAACATTCGACAAATCCCTCTCTATTCTTTTCCATTCGATAGTAAGATCTAAATAAAATGAAAAGGAAAATACAATATAGAGAGGGGTCTCTTACCCTCCCCAGATCATAATCAATCCTACACAAAGAATAATTTCAACAAACACACTATCATCATAATATATTCTGATATCCATCCTAGGCTTAACATTTAAATGCAAAAAGAGTTAATGACCGAACTTTTGAAGCTCTTCGAGCCTCGGCCAACCAATAAGGTGGAAAAAAAAAACCTTTAAAAAAAAATAAAAACACAAAGTTGAAAACTCTCTTTCAAGGGATCATTTATCGATCCATAATAATGTTTTTTCATCATAATTTACAATGAAATGGAATAGAGATTCTGATTTTCCATCGAATGGCTTGCACGAGAGTGCAACCTTAATAATAGCCTTAACTTCATACATTAAGGCTAGGCTTAGCTCAGAGAGCTAGCTGCAAGGCTTCTACAAAAAACTCATGCAATGCAACCACAGACCAAGTGACCCAATAATGGTCGATTCCATGCCATTTGGCCCAAGGCCATGGCATTTATCAAAATGAAACCTACTGTTTGAATGATGAAAATTGACATATAAAATGGAAGGATACCATTCGACAATGAGGAAGAAAAGATAGAGAAAATTTGAGTTTTCTTTCTTAAGTGATCAAATTACATCAGATATCAAATTCAAATGAGTTTATCTCTTGATTTTTCCACAAGCTCTCTTTGATTTTTTCCTTCCCAACAATCCAACTTCTTCCTTTTTTTTTTGCCCACTGCCTGTGTATTCAAAATGGAAACAATAACATATTCTCTTTTTTGCATATGTCTCTGGTGGAGGCATTATTGCCTCACCACCAACCATAACACATTTGAATATTGTTATTAATTTCATGGTAGACCACGCCCTCCATAATCTTATTTTATTTTTCAACAATCCAATATTAGAACATTATCCGTTATCGAATTGAATTCGATATTAAATTTGAATATGCATTCAAATATATATATATATAAATATATATATATATATTTCCATGTGTATTTCAATGGTTTCATTCTTATTTACGATGTTTTGTATTCAATTTTTCTTAGTACATGTATATATATGTATATATATTTATATATATACTTTCATGTATAATTTGTTTGTTTAGAATGGCTTATAAGTTCCATACATTACTATTTAAAACAAGGAACTTGGATTTTTCATTTCGAGCATCATATATGTATATATATATTTATACTAACAAAGGAATTTTCTTTACAATACTCACTTTTGTTTTCTTCAACACAAAGTTTAAGTAGACAAATTTTAATCTACAAGCCATTCATTTTCAAACACTAAAACAGTTCAAGTCAGAAAATTGTGTTCCCTTATATATGCAAATTAGTTTAAATGCAAGTCATCATGCAATTTGTGGTGTGCGCACCTAGATTCCAACTGGCTTACCATTTGATCTAGCTAAACAATCCTATTTCAATTGTGTTCTCATTCTTCAACCTATCACCCTGCAACTGCACACACTTGCACTTGTAAATTGATTAGTAATGTTTAATCACATAAAAATAATATTTCAAAAGTTGTAAAGTCAACATCAATCAACTCTTTTATTCAATTTTTGAATATTCTAGAATCTCCTTTTAATATTTAATTGAATTTCTTCAATATTTCAATTTACCATATTATAATAAATATGCAATAAAATTGGGTTCTGACAAGTTCATTGGAACCAATGGGCCCCTATAACTATTCTTTTGTTTTCTATAACTTTTTTCTTCTTATTATTATTACTCTACTTTCTTGTACCATCCAACCATACTGAAAAAGATCATCCAAATTCCAATAAAACCTAGAAATAGAAGAAACCCTAAGATGGATTACTATAACAACATCTAATCGATGTTTGAAAAACATTCCCCCCAAAATTCACACAAAATATTGATCAAGGTATTTTGTAATAACTTTTAGTGGGTGAAAGAGTGGCACTATCAATATAGGTAGATGAAACATAGGTATGACCAACAGTAATGCTAATAGGTGAATTTAAAATGTGCAAATAGATATATAGGAACCAAAATACCTACTTAGAGCCACATCATAAATTCTTGGATGGTGGAAGAATTACCAATGATTCATTGATCTTCATGGAAAATCCTCTGAGAAGTAATCATAGACCAAAATTTTGACACTCAAATCAATTAGGCTTTAAAAAATCATATGAAAATAAAAAAGAACACATTGCAGGATTTTGAGGTTCATTTAGATATAATCCCAATCAATATCAAATCCCTACAAGGTGCACTTATGCGAGAAAATAGATTGCAACTGTCATTGGCAAGGAAAACACCACTATTGAGTTCATGTGAGAAATATGAGTGCAAATGCATCTACACCTTTTGAGAAATATGTATTTGGTTCACATTGGATCACCCACAAAATACCTCCTTAGTATTTTTGGTCTTCAACAACTTCATGCGGGTTGGAAACCTCCATTGAGTTGCAACATGTGATTGACCTCCAAGTGGAATTGGTGGAAAATCCAAGTACATCCACACTTTATGAACATGTTCAATTTGGATGGAAATTCCCACCAGTGACATCAACATGACATAAATAAGAAGGAATGAGATGGATTGGAAGTCTCTAATGTGATAAGATCATGATTATGTACAATCAAGATAGGATGATGTCAATAGGATGTCATCCAAGTATGGATGCGAAGAAATAGAGTGGACTAAACATTTGCACATGAAAGGTGAAGTTCACTTAGAAATTAACACAAAAGAAGAATATGTCATCAACATTATAGAAAGATGAACTTCATCTACTCGCAAGATTTTACTTAGTCAACTTCGAAATGCGCTTGTGGGAACTTGGTGGAAAAGTTGAAATTGTGGGAGAAGCCTTGACATGTGGAACATGTTGGTTCTTATGGAAATGCCCACAAATGTTCATTTGGACAAGATTTTCTTGCAGAGCGAGAGATTCTATGTGAACCTGACATGTGAAGGGAAAAGAAGTGGAGTTTGGATGTAAGAAAGATTTTGACAACTTAGTACCAATTTTTTAGCACTTAAGGCCTTTGGGGGAAAAACATGATGGATTGTACCATACGAGAGAATAGACTAGAACTACACATTAGTTGACAAATCTATCTAGATGGGACATTTGCAGGTCAAATGGAGGGATAAAACTTGCAAGCCTATAACTTTTTAACCATGAGGATTTTTGCAAAACTTCAAAATGCAACTTGACTTAATTTTTTGTGCTCTATCCACTGGTGCTAAGAAATTTTACAAAACATAACCCATAAAATATTTCTTAGATTAGTTATAAAATTTGGCAAAATGACTAAGGCACATAAGGGGAAGGGACTCAAGAAAAAGGCTAATTACATATCTAAGTCCCAACATAATGTGTTTGAAAGTTGCAATGGGTTGCAATTATACTCAATTGATTATAATTTCCTAGACAAGAGTGATCTATTAGAGGAATGCAATGGATTACAAGAAAAGATGTGTAAAGAGTGTAGACCTTTGCTAGGGTTAAACTAGGCCAACATAGAAGCTCCTAGAGGATTAAATTTCCTATATGTTCAACCAAGCCCCCAAAATGAACTAAAAATCTTGTTCTTGTAGACCTCAAAGGTAAAGGGGATTAAGAGAAAGGCAAAGATTAAGATAGGAGAAGAAACAAGAAGTTCAAACACCTAGTAAATTATTTTTTCATATAATTTAACAAAATAATTAAAACTCACAATAAACAATTTGAAACTATTATAATAAATACATAGTCTTTATATTGATTACACCACCATTACAAATAATTTAAAAATATTTAATATAATGATACTTTTATTATAATGATCATATTATCATCATCCGACACCTAAATATTTCTAATAAATTTGTTATAATAACGTCCATATAAAATGATGCAAATCAATCATATATAATTTTTCACGTAATAGCGAACCTCCTTTACTACTTAATTTTAAAATGTTGGACATAAGAATCTTTGAATTATGTCTGATCATTATAAAAAGCGAAAGTGTATAGTGGACTGAAGGTTTTGAATGAATTTATTCTGCCCCAAGGACAGCGGGGCAGTGGCATATTTCGCGGTCTGATACAATGTAACCGTCTACGGGCCCCCCTTGCCTTAAAAAAGTAAAGATGACTACTTTTTAAGTTGCCTTATCGGGGAAGGTGAAGATGGAAGGGAAAGCTCAGCCCCACTTTGGAAATAACATGGATTGGTGATTAAAAAAAGCGTTACTTTGGAAATAGCGTGAATTGAAGTTAACAACTAAAGCAAATCCAACATTAATGGAGGATAATTTGTCTCACTACTATGAGTATCCCGTCT
Source organism: Sequoia sempervirens (assembly GCA_007258455.2). Lineage (NCBI taxonomy): Eukaryota > Viridiplantae > Streptophyta > Pinopsida > Cupressales > Cupressaceae > Sequoia > Sequoia sempervirens. The sequence goes on from VDFB02358134.1 coordinate 79,412,293, forward strand.
AATACTTTTATGTTTTAACTCTTTCTTTTGTGATTCACATATCAATATGAGTACTCTTTAGATATCAAGAGAGGTAAGATCGGATTGAGCATCTATATCACACCCCAAGCACTCTTTAGTAATATAGCTAAGTATAATTGTTTATTTGTTTATATTATAGCATTTAATTTGTTGTAATATATCAATTATCTATTTATAGCTCCCAATTAATTAATGTAGGTTGGTTTGTGTTGAATTATATGCATCTTATTTAATTAGTCTAGATTAATCTTAGAGATTAACTTTGTGTTCCCTTACATTTTGGTGAACTACTTGATCTTTATGTACAATTCTTTTTTACCTTTTAGGATTTTTTATTTCTTCAAATTTGATATCAAATACAATTGTTTTTAAACTTTAACAAACCATAATACTTAAGAAATCTTCAAACCATTACTTTGGCTTACCTTAGATAAAATAAATTGTGATTTAGTTAGGCTTGATTCAAGAAATCCTCCTTGCTTTATCACTTTATTAGAGATGATTCGACTTATTAATCCCTAGCATCTTACCCTTTTCTTGTGGCAATTGCATGTGCTCTTGAGATTTATTTTCCATCTCTTTACGTGAACTACATATAATTTTTTAAATAGACTTGCGATGTGTCTTATGAGCTCAACATGATATTTCTTAGAACCCCTTAGTCCTGCTATTTCTTTATTGTACTAAAAGCTTTGGATGCATATGCTTTGTAAGTCATTGTTTGAGTTATTTTGAACAATTCCATATGCTTGGGAAGTTGTAGTTAGATTGAATAGAATGAATACAAATATAGGCCAATTTTTTCACCCATGAATTATATTGTATAAAATCCTACTCAAAGGAGGTTTCCCCCTTAAAGAGGCTAGTGATATTCTATTACAAAGTTCCTGAAAATTTAAGATTTTCTTTTGTATTTCATGTGTTTTCTTAAGTTAATTGTAAGGTTCCTCACATCTAGTATCAAATCTCTTTCTAAGTTTTATTTTTTTGTAGCTAAGAAAATCATTTTTAATATGATTTTCTAACATATACTCTCACCTAGCCCTTTTCAAGATCTTGGTGAGTAGAAATTAGATATAGTAGCACCAACATTGAGTTTTTTCTCTTCTTTAGTAATTTTTTCTTATTTTTTAGGCTAAAAACCTAGTACTGGGGGTTTCAAAATAACAATAGATCTATTGTTCTAGTTATAGCTAGATTCCCATATAAATTTTAAATGGAGGGGAGGGTTTCCTTCCCAATCCACATTGTATGGGATTGTGTTTCTACATACCCTCAAGTATATGAAAAGACTCCTTTTCTTTTTCAAACCTAGTCCAAGGAATCCATTAGTCATGTTTTACCTATGATGCACTAGTAAGTGGTTAGCCCCATGAAGTTACTTCCATTATACTAGATCCATAATGAATTGTATATTTGTTGGCTCATAGACCAAACATGCACTATAGAAACCTTCATTTTTTGCCTCTTGCTTCATTTTCTTCTTGGTATATTTGGAACAATAGAATAAATCATTATTAGTGACTATTTTCTTCACATACAACAACGTATAGGGTAAAATAGTGCATGCAAAAGAGTTTATACAATCTCAATAATAACTAGAAGTGTTGAAATCTATGAAGTATGGGAGAGCATCACACTCCAAAGGTTTTGAAAAATAATATATTAAATTTAGTACAATTAAAGCATAATCCACAACATATAGAGGAAAATTGACAATATTTTAGCCCCACATGAAAGCTTAAATTACTAAAAAACCTTAGATATAAAAAGAGAATATTTTTTAAATCTATTTTTTTACTTTTGGAAAATCATCCAATTGAAACTATGTCATTGTGCCAATAATTTTGAGACATATTTTTCCAAAATAAATCTAGCACCCCAACCTTCTCGTGTTTGTGTATACCTACTCCACAACACCCATGAAATGGACCAAAACTTTATAAACAAAGAAATTTATGTTATATAGCTGACACACATGGTTCTTGGGCTTAGTGCCCAAAATACAAGCATCACTAATCACCTCTATATCAAGTGACCATATTTTGTTGGAAATCCATTTGTTTATTTACCTTATGACCCTAAATAATTGGAATTTTCTAGATTGATGACACCAATTTTGCAAATTGGTTGTATCAAGATAAATAGTACTTAAGCATAAATAACATTGTTCCAATGAATAGGGTCCCTATCACATTATTCCATTTGGAGAGAGGAGTTGTCTAATGTTATCATTGGTATCTAAAGCTTAATAAAGGAAATCTTTGTCAAGAAACTATTGGCTTTATTTGGCCCTAGTACCTATGATAATTTTAATAGTTCCCTTACTAAGCTCTATCAACATGACACAATTCAAGAATGAAATATAATTTGAGTGACTATCCAATCACATGCAAGGAAAGTGTTTAACTAATTCTTCATGAGTTATTTCACTAGTAGCTTTAGATATTCAATTCACTTTAAGGTCAAAATATTTAAACCAAATGACATGATTGAATATTTGGGTCTAGCCAAACTTATAGAGGATAAGCTCACTATTCAATGTCATTTTTTACCTCTTTCTCTTTTCAAGAATATTAGACCACCATGTTTTTGAACACACCAAATACTAAGGGGGTTGAGTCAATATTCTATCAAATCTCAAACCCTCCCAAATAAATAGATACTTTGAACTCCATCACATAAGAAAGAGCATGAAAGATGAAGTTAATGCATAACACAACACAACACCAAATATACATGGGAAACCCTACAAGGGAAAAACCATGATGAGAAGAGATGCTAGAAGTTATTGTCCTAATATAGGCTCACAAGATAAATAAAATTTATAACTTTTTTTAGGGATACAACCCAATGAAGCTACAACTCCTTGATTATAGTATTTAGAGTCACTCCCAAGGAAGCTACAACTCCATGATTATACAACTTAGTTTTAGGGCTACAACCCTGATTATGATAAGCTGAGCTGAAATTCAATTTAGTACCCAATGTCACATTCAAGGTTGTCCAAAACCTTGAGTATTAGAAATGATAGTATCTGGAACTCCATGTAAATGGAAGATCTCCTTAACAAATTTCTTAGCCAGAGTTAATGATCCATCCTTAAGGTTTCCTGAAATGAAGTGTGCAACCTTAGTCAACTGATCAATCATAACCAAGATGAAATCATGCTTATTCTTGCTCAATGACAACCCCTGTACAAAATCCATATTGATTACCTACCATTTATACTCAAGTATGTCATGAGGATACAATAACCCGGTTGGGTGTGCATGCTCAACCTTAACTTGCTAATACTCCACTACATCCTTCTTGATTTTAGGCCAAAATACAGTCTTCAACTCCACGATCATCTTGGATAGTCTGGGGTGTCCTAAATAAGGTGCATTGTGAACTTCTAAAACCAAATTCCTTAGCTCTCCAAAGTTATGAATATACATTCTTCTTTGGTATCTCAAAATACCATCTGGTTTGATCTCACACTCATCAAACCAATGATTAGAAGGATTTTCTGCTAGGGCACTCTTCACTCTCTCATAGTGCTCATCCCTTGGTAGATTTTGAATTACCTTCTACCTCAAGTTAGACCTGGTTGATATAATGACTATCGTATATATTCATCTACTAAGATCATCAACCACTCTATTCTCTTTCCCTTTTATATATTCAATTCCAAAGTCATATTTGCTAAGGAATTCCAACCACCTTCTTTGTGGTGCATTAAGGTTTGGCTAGGTAAATATGTATCTCAAACCCAAATGGTCTTTCTTGAGTTCAAATGGCTTTCCCAAAAGATAATGCCTCCATATCTGTAAGGCATGAACTATGGCCACCAATTGCAAATCATGAGGTGCATAGTTCACTTCATGTTGCTTGAGCTCTCTTGATTCATATGCTACCACTTGTCCATCTTGCATTAATACTGCTCCCAATCCCTCTCCTGAAGCATCTATGATTACTGTAAATATCCCATTAGGATTAGGGATAGTTAGGAATGGTGCTATCATGAGCCTCTCCTTCAGGAGTTGAAATGTCTACTTGCATTTCTCGGTTCATTCAAACTATGTTCCCTTCCTTTGGACTGAGGTAATAGGAGATGCAATTTGGGAGAACCCATGCACAAACTTTCTATAGTATCTTATGAGGCCCATGAAGCTATGGACTTATGACACATTCTAAGATACTAACCATTCCACAATTACCTTGATCTTTTCGAGGTCTATGGATACTCCTTCAGCTAAAATAATATGACCCAAATAGTGCACTCTATCCTGATAGAATGAACATTTGGACAGCTTCCCAAAGAATTTACTTTCTCTCAATCGTTGGAAAACTATCCTCAAATTTCTATCATGTTCTTTGATAGTCTTTGAGTAGAATAGGACATCGTCAATCAATATCAGAACAAATTCATCCAAGCATTCTTTGAATACACTATTCATAAGGTTCATAAAGGCTACTAGTGCATTAGTTAAAATGAAAGGTACCACTATAAACTTGTAATTCCCATACCGAGTTCTAAATGTGGTCTTCATAATATCTTCTTCCTTAATCCTCAATTGATGGTACCCTGACCTAAGATCTATCTTGGAGAACATTGTCGCTCCCTTCATTTGATCAAAAAATTCATCAATCCTCAGGAGTGGATACCGATTCTTAATGGTAACCTTATTCAACATCTAATAATCTATACATAGATGCAAAGTTCCATCCTTCTTTTTCACAAAAATAACTGGTGCTCCCTAGGGAGACACGTTGGGTCTTATAAGTCGCTTTTCCAATAATTCCATTAACTGGGCTTTCAACTCATAGAGTTTTGTGGGGGTCATCCAATAAGGTGCCTTGGATTGAGGCTCAGCTCATGGAACTAGGTTGATAGAAAAATTGAATTCCTGCTTTAGAGGAAATTCTATAAGTTCTTTATGGAATACATCCTAAAACTTCTTGAGAATAGGATAGTCATCTGAATATGGATCCTTGTTGTCAAGATTACTAACATGAATTGCATAAATTGCACACCCCTTTTGATGAGCCTTCTTGAGTTGCATCGCAAAAATTCATCTAAGCTCTAAGGGTCTCTGCATTCCACAAACCTCAACTAGGTTTCTATAATCATCTAGAGAGTTGAACACCTTATTCTCATAGTTCACTAAAGCCTTATGCTCAATTAACCAATTTATTCCCAAAATTACATCATATGAGCCTAAGGGTGCCACATACAAGTTGACCTGAGTTTGAAATGTTGGAAGTTCTAACTCACTGCAAAAGAGATAGGTATCTACCCTCTGCTCTACTTGATTACCATTCTAGACTATCTATGAATTTTCCATGTACCCGGGTCTAATGGGCATCTTAGATATTATTCTAGGATCTATAAAACATCCAGTAGCTCTAGTATCAATTAAGATAGAGACAGATTGGCCATAGAGCTTACCCATTAGTTGAATTGGTGAAGCCTAATATTGTGTCTCTCTATTATCCACTGCAACGTGGATCTAGTGAGCCTATTGGTAGCTTCCTTCCTTCAATGAATTTGATTGTTGAGCATAATTTAAGGCATAATGGTCACCTCCACAAGTATAACATCCATATCAAGGCCCTTTGTGACCTCCTGACTTGTCTTCTCTAAAGCCCTTCTGCTTATGGTCATCCTTACCCTTACCCTTGTTTTCTTTCTTGTTCTTTCCACTATTACCATCTTCACCCTTCTCCTATGATTCAATTTCCCTCTTGAGATTTCAGATTTGATGGCTCTTTTCTCCCTTATGAAATTTCTTCTTTTGATACTGTGACTTAGAACTTGAATCGTTGTGAAGATTAGATAACTGCTGTAGCTTATGTTCCTATTTGGTGGCCTTTTGAAAGACTTCATTCATGGTTTGAGGTTCATGCATATTCACTTCGAGTCCTATGTGGGGTCTGAGTCCCATTATGAATTTCCAAATACAAAACCATTCATCTCCCTAATATTGGGGCACATACTTTAACAGGTTGGTGAACTTTTCCCAATACTGAATCAAAGTCATACTTCCCTCGGTTAAGTTTTGAAATTATGTCACTTTCATGTGAAAGAAAAATTACGGTAACCATCTCTTCCTGAAAGCTTGGAGGAAGAGTCCCCAAGTGATCTCAATAGGCTAAATATTTTGTTCTAACTTATCATTATCCCACCAAGTCCCTGCTTCACCTAAGAGTTGATATGTAGCCCATGTCGCCTTAGTTTATTCAAAAATGTTATGGAGCCCAAAGTATTTTTCCATTTCTATAATCCAATCCTCAACTCATGTTTCAATAGCCTTACCATCAAACTTGGGTGGTGCTACTCTTTTGAGGTCTTTCCCAAGCTCTTCCTCAATTCACCCTCATGGACTTGCCCCTGGACCATCGTCTCCTTGATTTCCTTCTGCATTCCTACAGTCCCAATCCTCACATGCCACTCAGACTTCCTGCTCTATATGATCCATGTGTGACTCTTTCCGATTTAGAAGTTTTAGAATTTGCTCCAATCTATTGTTTGGTTCAGTATTGGAACCACTACCACCCCTATCTTTTCTGGTGGTCACCATGTTGTCCCACATTTATCATGCAACACAGTCATGTTTATTGCATATCAACACAAGGTTCTATTAACAAACGTTCTTATGATACATCACATAATTTTCATATGCATACATCCCTCAACATAGAAGACATACACAATACACACATTTTAAAGTCTTTCTTTGAGCACACCAAAAAAATATCATTTGATTTTATTTATATTTAAGGTGAGTCAATAGACCCTTATTTACAATAGGCTTCTTGTTACATCATTCTGATTTCTCAATATCAAAAAGAGGACATTCCTCTAGGTCATCATCCAAGTTTAATTCAGTCTTAATAGAAGAGGGTGGTTGAGTGCACAATCTCTCCTTTTCCTCTTTAGTCAACAAGGGTGCATTGGGTCCACACCCTAGAGGCTAGTCTCGAATTGCAGAATTTTTTTTGGTTTTAGGTGTTTGCTTCTCCTCAATCTTCAAGCCTCTCTCTAGCTTGAGTAGTGTAAGAGCCTGAGATAGAGTTTCGTCATCGAGAATTTTTGATTGAACCTCCATCTTGGCATTTCCTTTTTTTACGTCATTCTTATGTGAGGTTCTAATAGTTTTCCCTTTCCTTCATCCCACCTTTGACCTTCCCATTCCTGCATTCAATTCAGGTTCAGTCAATTCTTAGGACATCCAAATTTTTGCCGTCAAGGGTCAACTATGCCTACTCAACTATGGTAGACTCAAAAGGCATAGAGTTGAACCCTAAACTCTGATACCAAATGTAATAACCAATTCAAAATTATTACTAAATTAATATTATTGTAAATGACACATGAATATATTCCAAATTAAAAAGACATAACTAGTGGATAAACTCAATCATAGCTACACATTTCCATTGAAAATGAGTCAAAGATTCTTATATTCACTTTAAAATTCAAATTACAATTTAGGTTTGACTTGGCTCCTAAGGCTACAAAGTCATTACATTGTACACATTACATCAACTACACATAGGTGCTCTAGTAAGCTAAGGTATCACTGTTCTGTTTAAGTATTTAAAATATTCTTTCACAAATTTCTTCAAAAGAAGAAATAAAATACTAATTTATACTCTAAATATAAATCATATTTATGATTCTCAGAGTAATTCAAACAATCAGTCATATCATTCTTATGACTATTTTCTACTTATCCTCTAAAGCATTTAATCCTTTTTTAAATATATTTAAAAAAAAAGGTATCTCACAAGTATGTGTATGTACATAAATGAAGCCTATGTGCATACACATATATGTGCCTACTAATGTTAAAGTTTTGTGCATACATTCTAAAATAATCATTAATTTAGATTGTAATCTTAAAATAGTATTCCAATTGAAGTTTCTTGTCAAAATAAGGAAAACAGAACAAGTTTATGCTAACAATTTCACACATATTGTTATTGCATTCACATTATTGTGTTTCTCTAACATTGTTGTTTACATAAGAACATTCATTGTTTAAGAAAAATAAATATCGTTTCCTACTAAACAGTTATAATACAAGTTGTTCACATATGTACATTCATTGTTTGAACAAAATAAATATTGTTTCCTACTAAACAATTATAAAACATGTTGTATTTGGGGTTGGGGCTCTAGCTCAGTTGGCTAAACCTTTCTTGTTGCAGGAGGTTGGTCATGATGTCTAGTCTCCCCCACCACTGTAGTACTAGAGGGCGTGTTGCGCCAACGCCACCACTGATGCTAAAAAGTTTACCAGGCGCACTGCAGTTTATAAGGGGTTGTGCTACCTAATTCCTACAGTCTAATAAATAAATAAAAAACATGTTGTATTCAACTATAAAGATAACCTTTTAACAAAACAGATTTGTTTGCAAAAGAATATCCACTAGATTTAAATCGACACTATACTGTTTCAAACTAAAAATTTACATTTAAAGACAAATATTGTTGTTTTCTTTGTTTGATGTCCTCAAGCTGTTTACATGCTATAGGATCACTTTACAAATAATTGTTCATGGTTTTGAAATAGAATGGGTTTTCCACAAATTTTTGAAAATAATCAAATCAAATTTCCCTATTTCATACATAAGGACATATTGTCTATTATTCAAATTCAGAACATTTACATCACTAAAAAAATTGATGAGCAACTTAATATATTATAAAGAACTATGTTTGACATGTTTTGTCGAATAAATACTTGAATTTAAATGATTTTTAGTCAAGGAATTATAAATCCTCAAATTTAGTCAATACTTATGTCATTTAGACTGCAACAATAGACTATGGTTGCTTTGGGTCAATTGATTCCAAATGGTTGGGTTTCCCTTTCTATGTATGCATCAATGATATATTTCAAATTTTCCTTTAGGGCTTATAGTTTTATACCATATAGGCAGAAATATTTTACATGCAGACTTTATCAATAACCCAAAAATGGATTCATTCCATCATTCTTATCGAATGAGGTCAGTTTATTACTAAACAATGACCTACATACATTTGCAAGGCTTAAGAAACATTCAAAAAATCCCTCTCTATTATTGTACATTCGATAGCAAGATCTAAATAAAATGCAAAGGAAAATGCAATATAGAGAGGGGTCTCTTACCCTCCCCAGATCATAATCGATCCTACACAAAGAATAATGTCGACAAACACACTGTCATCAGAATATATTTTGATAGTCATCCTAGGCTTAACATTTAAATGCAGAAAGAGTTAATGACTAAGCTTTTGAAGCTCTTCGAGCCTCGACCAACCGATAAGTTGGAAAAAAAAACCTTTTTAAAAAAAATAAAAAACACAAAGTTGAAAACTCTCTTTCAAGGGATCATTGATTGATCCATAATAATGTTTGTTCATAATAATTTACAATGAAACAGAATAGAGATTCTGGTTTTCCATTGAATGGCATGCACGAGAGTGCAACCTTAATAATAGCCTTAAATTAATACACTAAGGCTCGACTTAGCTCAGAGAGCTAGCCACAAGGCTTCTACAAAAAACTAATACAATGCAACCACAGACCAAGTGACCCAATAGTGGTCGATGCCATGCCATTTGGACCAAGGCCATGGCATTTATCAAAATGAAACCTACTGTTTGAATGATGAAAATTGACATATAAAATGGAAGAATACCATTCGATAATGAGGAAGAAAAGATAGAGAAAATTTGTGTTTTCTTTCTTAAGTGATCGAATTACCTCAGATATCAAATTCAAATGAGTTTATCTCTTGATTTTTCCACAAGCTCTCTCTGATTTTTTCCTTCCCAACAATCAACTTCTTCCTATGTTTTTTCACCCACTACCTATGTATTCAAAATGGAAACAATAACATATTCTCTTTTTTGCATGTCTCTGGAAGAGGCATTATTTCCTTATTGTCGGCCACAACACATTCGAATACTTTTATTAATTTCATGGTAGACCACATCCTCCATAATCTTATTTTATTTTTCAACAATCCAATATTAGAACATTATCAGTTATCGAATTGAATTTGATATTAAATTTGAATATGCATTCAAATATATATGTATATATATATATATATATATTTCCATGTGTATTTCAATGGTTTCATTCTTATTTACCATGTTTTGTATTCAAATTTTATTTACATACATGTATATATATATATATATATGTATATATGTATATATATATGTATATATATATATATGTATATATATATGTATATATATATGTATATATATTTATATATATACTTTCATGTATAATTTTTTTGTTTAGAATGGCTTATAAGTTCCATACATTACTATTTAAAACAAGGAACTTGAATTTTTCATTTCGAGCATCATATATGTATATATATATATATATATTTATACTAACAAAGGAATTTTCTTTACAATACTCACTTTTTGTTTTCTTCAACACAAAGTTTAAGTAGAAAAATTTTAATCTACAAGCCATTCATTTTCAAACACTAAAACAGTTCAAGTCGGGAAATTACGTTCCCTTATATATGCAAATTAGTTTAAATGCAAGTCATCATGCCATTTGTGGTGTGCACACCCAGATTCCAACTGGCTTACCATTTGATCCAATTAAACAATCCTACTTCAATTGTGTTCTCATTCTTCAACCTATCACCTTGCAACTGCACACACTTGCACTTGCAAATTGATTAGTAATGTTCAATCATATAAAAATAATATTTCAAAAGTTGTAAAGTCAACATCAGTCAAATCTTTTATTCAATTTTTGAATATTCTAGAATCTCCATTTAATATTTAATTGAATTTCTTCAATATTTCAATTTACCATATTATAATAAATATGCAATAAAATTGGGTTATGGCAAGTTCATTAGAACCAATGGGCCCCTATAACTATTCTTTGGTTTTCTATAAATTTTTGCTTCTTCTAATTATTCCTCTACTCTCTTGTACCATCCAACCATGTACTAAAAAAGATCATCCAAATTCCAATAAAACCTAGAAATAGAAGAAACCCTAAGATGGATTACTATAACAACACCTAATCGATGTTTGAAAAACATTCCCCCCAAAATTCACACAAAAGATTGATCAAGGTATTTTGTAATAACTTTTAGTGGGTGAAAGAGTGGCACTATCAATATAGGTAGGGGAAACATAGGTATAACCAATAGTAATGCTAATAGGTGAATTTAAAATGTGAAAATAGATATATAGGAACCAAAATACCTACTTAGAGCCACATCATAAATTCTTGGATGGTGAAAGGATTACCAATGATTCATTGATCTTCATAGAAAATCCTCTAAGAAGTAATCATAGACCAAAATTTTGACACTCAAATCAATTAGGCTTTAAAAAATCATATGAAAATCAAAAAAACACATTGCAAGATTCTAAGGGTCATTTAGATATAATCCAAATCAATATCAAATCCCTGCAAGGTGCACATATGCGAGAAAATAGGTTGCAACTGTCATTGCAAGGAAAACACCACTATTGAGTTCATGCGAGAAATATGAGTGCAAACGCATCTACACCTTTTGAGAAATATGTATTTGGTTCACATTGGATCACCCACAAACTACCTCCTTAGTATTTTTGGTCTTCGACAACTTCATGCAGGTTGGAAAGCTCCATTGAGTTGCAACATGTAATTGACCTCCAAGTGGAATTGGTGGAAAAACCAAGTGCATCCACACTTTATCAACATGTTCAATTTGGATGGAAATTCTCACCAGTGACATCAACATGACATAAATAAGAAGGAATGAGATGGATTGGAAATCTCTAATATGATAACATCATGATTATGTACAATCAAGATAGGATGATGTCAGTAGGATGTCATCCAAGTATGGATGCAGAGAAATAGAGTGGACTAAACATTTGCACATGAAAGGTGAAGTTCACTTAGAGATTAACACAAAAGAAGAATATGTCATCAACATTATAGAAAGATGAGCTTCATCTACTCACAAGATTCTATTTAGTCAACTTTGAAATGCGCTTGTTGCAACTTGGTGGAAAAGATGAAAATGTGGGAGAAATGTCGACATGTGGAACATGTTGGTTCTTATGGAAACACCCACAAATGTTCATTTGGACAAGATTTTCTTGTAGAGCAAGAGATTCTATGTGAACCTGACATGTGAAAGGAAAAGAAGTGGAGTTTGGATGTAAGAAATATTTCAACAAGTTTGACACTTAGTCAATTTTTTAGCACTTAAGGCCTTTGGGGGGAAAACATGATGGATTGTACCATACGAGAGAATAGACTAGAATTGCACATCAGTGGAAAAATCTATCTAGATGGAACATTTGTAGGTCAAATGGAGGGATAAAACTTGCAAGCCTATAACTTTTTAACCATAAGGATTTTTGCAAAACTTCAAAATGCAACTTGACTTAATTTTTTGTGTTCTATCCACTGGTGCTAAGAAATTTTGACAAAACATAAGTCATAAAATATTTCTTAGATCAGTTATAAACTTGGGCAAAATGACTAAGGCACATAAGGGGAAGAGACTCAAGAAAAAGGCTAATTACATATCTAAGTCCCAACATAATGTGTTTGAAAGTTGCAATGGGTTGCAGTTATACTCAATTGATTATAATTTCCTAGACAAGAGTAGTCTATTAGAGGAATGCAATGGATTACAAGAAAAGATGTGTAAAGAGTGTAGACCTTTGCTAGGGTTAAACTAGGCCAACATAGAAGCTCCTAGAGGATTAAATTTCCTATATGTTCAACCAAGCCCCCAAAATGAACTAAAAATCTTGTTCTTATAGACCTCAAAGGTAAAGGGGATTAAGAGAAAGGCAAAGATTAAGATAGGAGAAGAAACAAGAAGTTCAAACACCTAGTAAATTATTTTTTCATATAATTTAACAAAATAATTAAAACTCACAATAAACAATTTGAAACTTTTATAATAAATACATAGTCTTTATATTGATTACACCACCATTACAAATAATTTAAAAATATTTAATATAATGATACTTTTATTATAATGATCATATTATCATCATCCGACACCTAAATATTTCTAATAAATTTGTTATAATAACGTCCATATAAAATGATGCAAATCAATCATATATAATTTTTCACGTAATAGCGAACCTCCTTTACTACTTAATTTTAAAATGTTGGACATAAGAATCTTTGAATTATGTCTGATCATTATAAAAAGCGAAAGTGTATAGTGGACTGAAGGTTTTGAATGAATTTATTCTGCCCCAAGGACAGCGGGGCAGTGGCATATTTCGCGGTCTGATACAATGTAACCGTCTACGGGCCCCCCTTGCCTTAAAAAAGTAAAGATGACTACTTTTTAAGTTGCCTTATCGGGGAAGGTGAAGATGGAAGGGAAAGCTCAGCCCCACTTTGGAAATAACATGGATTGGTGATTAAAAAAAGCGTTACTTTGGAAATAGCATGAATTGGTGATAAAAAAAGCATTACTTTGGAAGATGCTGCCATATGACAACAAATGGACAAGATTGAAGTTAACAACTAAAGCAAATCCAACATTAATGGAGGATAATTTGTCTCACTACTATGAGTATCCTGTCTAATACTTTATTGTTTAACTCTTTCTGTTGTTGTTCACATATCTTTATACATTCATGTTTCGATTATATTTATTCATGCGCTTTGATTTATTTTTATTTATGTTTATGTGCATTTATTTTTAATTTTTCAATTAAACGTTCAAATTTAAGTCTCTTCTCAAAAAAAATTATGAAGTAAAAAGTTGGAGCAATTTATTACTGTATCATTTGTATTTACATGCATTCAATGTTTTCATTTTAATTATTGGAAGAGAAGAAGAAACCATTTGTCTTACATATTTCAATTGATATTGTAAAAGGAGTCTATCTTTGCACATCATTTTAGGAACATATGCATGATCAAATGTTGTTATTTATTATCATTGTTCAAATTAAACATCTATGTGAATGTTCCTTGTGACCTAATGACAATGTATCAAAAGTATTGATCAATATGAATACTCTTTAGATATCAAGAGAGGTAAGATCAGATTGAGCATCTATATCACACCCTAAGCACTCTTTAGTGATATAGCTAAGTATAATTGTTTATTTGTTTACACCATAGCATTTAATTTGTTGTAATATATCAATTATCTATTCATAGCTCTCAATTAATTAATCTAGGTTGGTTTGTGTTGAATTATATGCATCTTATTTAATTAGCCTAGATTAATCTTAGAGATTAACTTTATGTTCCCTTACATTTTGGTAAACTGCTTGATCTTTATGTACCACTCTTTTTTACTTTTTAGGATTTCTTATTTCTTCAAATTTGATATCAAATGCAATTGTTTATAAACTTTAACAAACCATAATACTTAAGAAATCTTCAAACCATTACTTTGGCTTACCTTAGATAAAATAAATTGTGATTTAGGGTAGCTTGATTCAAGAAATCCTCCTTGCTTGATCACTCTATTAGAGATTATTCGACTTATTAATCCCTAGCATCTTACCCTTTTCTTGTGGCAATTGCATGTGCTCTTGAGATTTATTTTCCATCTATTTATGTGAACTACATATAATTTTTTAAATAGACTTGTGATGTGTCTTATGAGCTCAACATGATATTTCTTAGAACCCCTTAGTCCTATTCTTTCTTTATTGTACTAAAGGCTTTGGATGCATATGCTTTGTAAATCATCCTTTGAGTTATTTTGAATAATTCCATATGCTTGGGAAGTTGTAGTTAGATTGAATAGAATGAATACAAATATAGGCTAGTTTTTCCACCCATGAATTATATTGTATAGAATACTACTCAAAGGAGGTTTCCTCCTTAAATAGGCTAGTGATATTCTATTACAAAGTTCCTGCAATTTTAAGAATTTTTTTTTGTATTTCATGTGTTTTCTTAAGTTAATTGTAAGGTTCCTCACATCTAGTATCAAGTCTCTTTCTAAGGTTGATTTTTTTCTAGCTAAAAAAATCATTTTTAATATGATTTTCTATCATATACTCTCACCTAGCTCTTTTCAAGATCTTGGTGAGTAGAAATTAGCTATAGTATAAGCACCAAAATTGATTTTTTTTATCTTCTTTTGTAGTATTTTTTTTCTTATTTTTTAGGCTAAAAACCTTGTATTAGGGGTTTGAAAATAACAATAGATCTATTGTTCTATTTATAGCTAGATTCCCATATAAATTTTCAATGAAGGAGGGGAGGGTTTCCCTCCCAATCCACATTGTATGGCATTGAGCTTCTACATACCTTCAAGTATATGAGAAGACTCCTTTTCTTTTTCAAACCTAGTCCAAGGAATCGATTAGTCATCTTTTACCTATGATGCACTACTAAGTGGTTAGCCCCATGAAGTTACTTTTATTGTACTAGATCCATAATGAATTGTATATTTGAAGGCTCATAGACCAAACATGCACTATAGAAACCTTCATTTTTCCCTCTTCCTTCATTTTCATCTTGGTATATTTGGAATAGTAGAATAAATCATTATTAGTGACTACTTTCTTCACATACAACAATGTATAGGGTAAAATTGTGCATGCAAAAGAGTTTATACCATCTCAGGCATAACTAGATGTGTTGAAATATATAAAGTATGGGAGAGCATCACACTCCAAAGGTTTTGAAAAATAGTATTATAAATTTAGTACAATTAAAGTACAATCCACAACATATAGAGGAAAATTGACAATATTTTAGCCCCACATGAAAGCTTAAATTACTAAAAATCTTTAGATAAAAAAAGAGAATTTTTTTAAATCTTTTTTTTTTACTTTTAGAAAATAATCCAATTGGAACTATGTCATTGTGCCAATAATTTTGAGACATATTTTTCAAAAATAAATCTAGCCACCCAACCTTCTCGTACTTGTGCCTACTGTAGACACCGAAATCTGGTTTAGGCCTGCGACTTCCACATTCTTCATATTTCGTATTCTTCATGGTTATTGATTAAATAATGTCAATTATTTAATTAATTCATCTTAACATTAATTCTTCTATTGATTAAATAATCTTAATTATTTAATTAATTCATCTTAACATTAATTCTTCTATTGATTAAATAATCTTAACTATTTAATTAATTCATCTTCTATTAATTCTTCTATTAATTAAATAATATTAATTATTTAATTAATTCACTTCTCTTTATTCTATCTAATTAATTAAATAAACGCTTGTTATTTAATTATGTTACTAATTAACCTTCTTCTTGTTAAATTAAATAAATCATTATTTAATTTACTCTTTATCATATTTGAACTATAATTAAATAAATTCATAATTTATTTAATTATTCATTTAAATCCCTTCGTCATTTAATTAAATAAATCTTATTTATTTAATTATTCTTCAAATATCGAGTCTTGAATTAAATGAATTATTTAATTCATTAATTCTATTTTAACACATTCTTCTATATTTTAGATAATTATGTGAGTTATCTAAGTATTCACTTTTACTCAACTCGACATCTATTTTAATCGTTCAGTTAACTATTGATTCGATGTCTGAGTGGCGTCTTCGAGTAATCTCTTCTTCAGATCATGCAATCCTCCAGTTCTAACTCATTTGCGTGCACATGCATATTAATTAAATATTCTTATTTAATTAATTAAATGTTGTGCGTGCATTCAAACAAGAGTTGATTTAATCAATCTTTATCTTTGTCATGCAAAGATATTTCTAATATTTTCGAATGCCGAACTCAAGATTAAATCATTTATTTAATCTTTAATTCTATCAGTTATCTGAATGCATGTCCAATCTCTCAATCTCAACCGTCCGTTAATCTTTCAATCTTGCCCTGTCGTTCGAATAATCAATTTTCTATAAATTGATTTGTCATTCTTCATTCCAATCTCTCTCTCTCGAAATCTCTCTCGCGAATTTGATAACTTTTGAGAGCACTTTTGTCTTGAATCTTCAATATTTTGCTAATCTTTATCATTAGGCTATACTTGCACGAGCTTGAAAATCCGAGGGCAATTATACTACACAAGCAAAATGGAGAAGGGCAATCGAGATAATTCATGGAAATACGTTTGGAATTGGTGAGATTGTTTCAATTTTAATTACGTTTTTACTTTCCCATGTTCTTTGTTGCTTAACGATTGAAATTTGCATTTTAGATTTAGTATTGTATGCATGTGTGCTTCTAATCTTGATTCTTGTTGTCTATTGTGCAAAAGTTGTGTTTCATTTTCAGCGTTACATTTTGGTGAACCCGACGTGAACGAAATCCCGTCACCTTTTTTTGAGCACAGAAAAATGGGTGAATAAAATATTTTAAAAAATTTTCTGGGTTTTGTAGATCTCATTCTCAGCTTTCCAGAACTTCAAACGGTTTAAAATTTCATTAATATTTGAGAAAGTTATGGCCATTTTAGTGACCGCAGTTTTTTAAGCTTTAACTGTCAAAACGCGAATTTTGTTTTGTTTATAACATTTTTTTCTTGCAGGATTTTGTAAAAACATTTCTGGGTTTTGAAGGTCTATTCTTTAGCTTTCCATAGATATCTACTATTTAAAATTTTGTTTAGTTTTGAGGAAGTTATCACTATTTTAGTTTGCTGTTTTCAATTGATTTGTGTGTTACTAATATCTGATTTTCAGCGTGTGGCCATTTGGAGTTAACAAGCTTTTGCAGGACGATTGACGAAGACAATATTGAAAATTACTAAATAGTCTTTCTGCAGGACGTTTGTCGAAGACCCTAGTTAAATTTAAAACAGATTGTTTGGTAGCATAGCAAATCTTTCATTTGGATTAAAATTAACAAGTGTCTACTGTGTTTGGTGTGAAAGCACAAGTCTGGTTACCCTTACGATTTGGTATATCGAAGTATCCTCTCCCCTTGCGCATCCGTGCGATCCTGGGTGTAAGAGAAACAGTTACCAACTCTAGAACTTGGGCCTGTTCTGGTGGGAAAAAGTACTCACCCCAGAACGACTCAGACCGGTAGCACCCTGAACCCGAGGGACTTCTAGCCGGTATACAAAAGTGGGTTCTTGGAGAAACCCCAAGAATCACGAGTGTGGTTCCGACGAGATGGATCCGAAAGAGGACTCGCGCCGCATGGATCACACCCCACGAACGGAATGCCCGAATTAAATACCCTTTTGTTGTAGAGACCAACCTATTTGTGGCTGTTGCTTGGTATTAGTGCAGGGTACAGTATCATGCCCGAAGATACTCACTACTGATCCCCTTGAGTAGAGATAGCGGTTCTTGGGAAGTCACTGCCCAAAAGAATTCGGAATTGGTGTGCTCGAAAGACGTTAATGAGCCGTGGAGGGGAGCCAATACCACCAAATTCCTAAGCTATCCGCTCTCGAGAAGGAAAGGTGTTTATCACCAATCCGGGGTATTTCGGTGAGCTATACCAAGTATACAAACCCTAGGCCTTTGGCCTATTAGGATGTGCTTGTCTGTTATCACTTTAAACGTTCTTTGAGTCCAAAATTGAAACTGAAAATACTTTGTCTTACGACTGTCTTTGATTGTCAGAATTTGATCACGGAAAATGAAGTCAGTTTTTTTTCATGTCACTGAAAATTCACAGAGAGTCGCAACTGTTCACTAGAAACACGCATCTGTTACTTTTGAGTCGCATCTGTTACTTTTGAGTCGTATCTGTTACTTTTGAGTCGCATCTGTAATTTCTGAGTCGCATCTGTCAGTGTGACTCGCATCTGCTTTAGAAACACCACATGTGTTATATTCTGAGTCACATCTGTGAGTTAGAGTCGCATCTGCTAATTCTAAGTCGCATCTGTCAGTTTGGACTGCAACTGTTAAATTTGAAATGCATCTGTCTAATTACCAGAATAACCAAAATTCACTGTCACTGTCCAGTTAGCAGGGTTATACCAGTTTTAGGTGTCGTCACACAAACAGTCTTTGAAACAAAAACCTGGAACGATTTGCTCAACTTTGCATCCTTTGGGTTCATTTAGTCATTACCATAGTTATCTTCAGTTAGAGTTTAGCTTCATCATAGGGTACATATCACCTTGCATTAGACTTCTAGGAAGGTCACTCTTACAAACTTTAGGAGTAGTCCACCATCTACACTTTAGAAAGGTCATAGTGTCAACAAAATTTGTCATTGAACCCAGTCCTATCATCTTATACTTTGTCCTATAGAGAGTCTTCCTAGCTCATCAGTTTAGTTAGGGAACTCAAACTTGTCTTTGATCCTCGTCCTATATTGGTTCCTTGGTTTAACTAAATTGACACCTTGGTTTGACTTTAGGTAGTTGGTCCCTTCACCTTGGGTTTATTGAATTGATCGCTTTAGGGTCTTACTTAGACTTTTGCATCTTTAGAGTCTAGACTAGTCTCATCCTAGGACATCCTTTATATTCAAAAAAAAAAAAAATCCCAAAAACATAGCTTAGGTTGCATACCTTAGACTTAAGTCACTCTTTGCATTGTCATACCTTAGTCATTCTCCATCTTTCATCATAACCTCACCACCATGTCTGCAATTTACCTTGATATTCGTGCTAGTCAAGTTGAATACCAGTTACTCCATAATGGTCAATACCAACAGGCCCTAGACTTCAAAAGACAATATATCCAATCCAAATGCCAATCAATGTCAACCCATGGTCAACTACCCACATATCATTCCTACCAACAATCCATAAGTCCTATTCCTCCATCCATCTACCCTCATTATCAAGAGTCCCTTAGCATAATCCATCCCATGAATCCACAACAAACGTCCACTTATCACCCTTATCCTAACCTTGACAAGGGAAACCAACCTTCCACTAATCCCTTCCAAGTTTCCATGTCCTACCCTAGTCCTTCATCCACTAATTCCTTCCAAGCCTCCATGTCCTATCCTAGTCCTTCATCCACTAATCCCTTCCATGCCACTCCATCTCACTCTACATTTAGTCATGACAATACATCTATTCATGGTCTCCAAAGTCACATCCCATCTACTAAACTTGAGGATACATGTCAAATGGAAAGTCTAAAGCATGACTTTGTGGCTTCACCTTCATGTTAAGATCAAAGTAGTCTATCCCACGACCCTATCTTTAAGTCCATCCAAGAAGTCCTAGATAATCATGGCATCCAAAGTACACCTATCCTTGATCAAGATTTCATTCCCAATCATATCATTCAAGACAAACCCATCTTTAATCAAGAAACTACTATTGAGCAAGAAGTCCAAAATGATCCACTCCTTGACCTTTATGCCATTCATGATCAAACATTTGAAGACGACCCTATCCAAATATCAAATGCATCCATTTTCCAAAATGAGACACTTGCCTCTTTTGAACACATAGATGATATTCCTCTAGAACGAGAGTCTCCTACTCTAGACATATTTGCAAATGATCAAGCTATAGCTGAGCTCATTGGACTCTATGACAATGACCATAAAGACGGTTTCAACATCGACTTGGAAGCACTAGTAGAATCCTCTGAATCTGATATGTCACAAAATCACACCAAAGATATCCAACATGTTAATGAAGATAAGAGATCCTATCAACTAGGATCATCCACTTTTATCAAATCAGGCTTTCTTGTAGATGAGGAGATTCCAAGTAATAGTTTCCACAAACAAAATGATGGGTTAGCATCTTGCTTTCAAAACAAAAAATACCCCATCGCAAACAGAATCTGTCAGAGCATGCAGTATCAAGGAAAAGGACTAGGCATACATGAGCAAGGAATTCTAGAACCAGTACAGTTTCAAGCAAATCCTAGACATCAAGGTCTTGGTTATCCTTCAGTCAGCAAATCTAATGATGTTAATGTTACCTTCTCGATATTGGGGGAAACTTTATCTGATACAAACATCAAAATGGAGGCCATGAGTAGTTCTTACCATAAGGTTGTTGCCAACACTCCTTCCATCCATACCATAAATAGTCATTCCAACATGAATAAACCTTCTATTTGGAACCAACAAAAACAAAAGTCTTACAAATTCAAAGTTCAAAATCAAATATCAAAGGCCATTGAATCAATCAAAAATCCAAGTGGACAAATAAAGTTAAAATGGATCCCAAAGAAAAATGGATCAAGAAAAGAAAATAATTCAAAAGTAAAAGTCAATCAAAATGTGGAGCCACAAGAAAAGAGGACTCCCACATATAATAAATGTACACCTCCTTCAAAATGGTCATCATTCAAGGCACATAAAATTCATGGTTCCAAACATTATCCCAATCTAAAACTCAGTCTCCATCATCCATCACCCCAAGTTTGGAAAATGAAAATTCCTACATCTAAATTGCCAAACGCATCTACCATCATCCATCATAATTGTACATCTCGCCTAAAAACTAAAAATCCTAAGTCACAAATCCATTGCATCTTGGCAGCAACTCTTTATGGTAAGGACTCCCATGGCACTCTATCACGATGTGCGTATTTTGATAAGGCCAACTCTAGTGTCAACAAGGATCACAATGACATCAATCAATTGTATGCAAGTGCTATGATCCTGACAAGGCAACTACTTCATCAAGGTTATTATTGGAATATCATGGCACCAGTCTCTACATCAGCACTATCAATGGATTGATAACAATTAGTGATCATCGAAAGCATCGAGGCTATCCAAATAAAAAGCAAAAAAAAAAAAAGAAAAAAAAAAGTCACTTTGATGAAAACCTAGCAAACAGGCATCTTGGTGACACCAAAAAGAAAAACAAAAGTTGAGAAAAATTTCGTCCAATAGTGAAAACCATTCTTATGGCGCTTTGGATAAGTACCATGATGAAAACCTGGCAAACAGGCGTCATGTGTAAGAAATTATCTATGTGGACTATCACACTTGGGGGCAAGTTGTCTCATCTCCCATACCTTTCTTATGACATTTCCATCTATCGATTTTAGCCCTACCTCTCACATCCATTTTCCCACCTACTTTGATCTTGATAAGGATGGGTACAAACATAAATCATGCTTTGCAAAAACTCTTGACATGTCTATCCTTTGGTCATACACTATCCATGAAATATCATGTCATAGCCTTCATAGCATTTTTCCAAACAAGTTACCCTTATATGCAATACCTATCGCATGCCTTAGTTTTTCCCTTGTCAATGGTCTAAGGATCTTCCATCATCCCATCCAATCTTGAAAAGTCATTGCAAATGCAACAAGCCCAATCCATACAATCTTTCTATGCATCCTAGTGCATCATTCAAAACATTTCTTTGCTTTGTTTCTAGCTTGGCTGCAAACCTTGATCCTTTAGTCACATTATCGTCATCCTCATGTTGTTTTGGGATATGTCCTTCCCACGTCAAGACAACATCGTCACCATCCTCATCACCTGTCAATTGGTTTTCAGCTTGACTAGGGGCAAGATCATGGTTGTCCTTGGATTCTTGTGCATGCTTTCTTGGTTGCTTGTAGGAATCACTATCTTGTACATAGTCCACTACCTTGTATATAGTCCTCATCCATGTATATAGTCCTTATCCCTGTACATAGTCCGCTACCCTGTACATAGTCCACTTCCCTGTACATATCCCATATCTTTCATATCCATCGCTTGTATATATCATTCATAATAAGTGGTAGTCCTTCCCATAACTTGGAACGATTGATATCGAGAGCATTTCATATCCCTAGTTTTACCCTATTCATAATCAATTGGTCTTATACTCGACTGGGGGCAAACACTTGACATGTGTCATATTGGTTCTTACATTGGTTGTGTTGAAGACATCAAACTAGGGAAAATCCACGGACATCACAAAATGACTTGAGAAAACACAAAAACATCAGAAAACTTCAAAAAGACAAAAAAATCACAACATTTCAAAAATCCAAAAACAGAGTCAGAGTCAGTCGCACTTATCAGTCTTTATCATTTTTCGAACTACGTTGCCTCTGCGACTGGACGTAGGCAAGGCCATCTGTCGATGTGCCCCCGAGGCATTAGGTCAGTCGGTTTAGGTTTGTCTGTATAAAGTCATGCGTCAATCCATATGTCTATATGACAAGGTCATTGGTAGTGTCGAACTACGAGGTCTCTGCGTGTACAACGTAGGCAAGGCCATCACACGATGAGCCCCTGAGGCCACACTAGGTCAGTCCATTAGGGTTCGTCACATTCACTTTCACACACATCTTTTGTTTGTAGTTGGTCTTGTCGGTCGCAGTCAAGTCAAACTACGAGGTCTCTATGTGTACAACGTAGGCAAGGCCATCAATCGATGAGCCCCTGAGGCCGCACTAGGTCAATCCTTTAGGGTTTGTCATCACACACAATAAATTGTCAACACGTCATATCAAGTCATGCATCAATCTGGTGAACAAGTCAGCAATGTCTCTAAGTCAAATCTAACAACTTGTCAAACAAAACAACCAAAACAAATCAACTAATGTCTACTACAGGATGTGTCCTTCCTGGAAATAGACATCATCATGACAATCAACCTATATCTTATTCAGGATGGGTCCTTCTTGAATATTGATATCAGCAAAACAACCTATGTCTTGTTCAGGATGAGTCCTTCATGCATAATCGACAAGGTCAAACAATCAAACATAGCCTTACACAGGTTATCACATCAACAACATCTGACTCAATGTCTTATACGATACATGTCTTTCTGAAACCAGGCTTTGTCATGCCTTATACAGATAGTCATAACATCGAAACCAGACTCACAGTCTTATCCGGTATGTGTATCTCCTGAAATCAAGCTCTACCAATCAACAAATCAAACAATCATGTTTTGGAAAATATTTTCATTGGCTTTTTGACTTTATTGGCTTATTTATCTTATCATTTATCTTGAATTGATGACTAGGATTCATGTTACTAGCTTTCTCAATGATGTCCCATGAAGGATTTAGAGAAGCAACGACGTATCAGAATTCTATTTTCTTTGACTGCTGTCTGTCGACTGTCTTTTAAATTTGATTTTGAGTCATGTTACTAGTTTCCTCAAGGATGTCCCATGAAGGATTTAGAGGAGCGATGACGTCTCATGACCTGTCTTTTTCTTTTGTTTGCTGTCTGTGGTTTGTCCTGACAAAAAGACTAGGGCAACTTGTGTCCTTAGTATGAGTTAGTGACAATCCTTGTCTGCAACTGTCTGTTATTAGCAAGTGGATGACCTTGCACACCTTGATCTATGTCATATCATGGTGTTTTTCTCCATCTGTATTAGTCCCGCCCAATGATGATAAAGTGCAATACCTTTTGTGATATAGTGAAACATCGAAGATTGCTAATACTAACGTCTATCTCCTATCTTTTGTTCTTTCTCGATCTTTCTTTTTGCACTAATATTTCTTCTTTTCTACATCTTCACCACCCTTATCTATTTTCCTCTATCCTTTTTTCTTTCATCTTCTAGTTCTCTCATCAATTTCGAGAGCACACTCATGTCCTTTGAACCCGCCTGTCCTCCCGAGGGGGCATACCTTCACCTATTTTACACTGGGGCATGACTGGGCCATATTTCTTATCGATTTTCTTTGACACAACGCCGGAATGACATTGTATCAAAGAGGGGCAAATGTAGACACCGAAATCTGGTTTAGGCCTGCGACTTCCACATTCTTCATATTTCGTATTCTTCATGGTTATTGATTAAATAATGTCAATTATTTAATTAATTCATCTTAACATTAATTCTTCTATTGATTAAATAATCTTAATTATTTAATTAATTCATCTTAACATTAATTCTTCTATTGATTAAATAATCTTAACTATTTAATTAATTCATCTTCTATTAATTCTTCTATTAATTAAATAATATTAATTATTTAATTAATTCACTTCTCTTTATTCTATCTAATTAATTAAATAAACGCTTGTTATTTAATTATGTTACTAATTAACCTTCTTCTTGTTAAATTAAATAAATCATTATTTAATTTACTCTTTATCATATTTGAACTATAATTAAATAAATTCATAATTTATTTAATTATTCATTTAAATCCCCTTCGTCATTTAATTAAATAAATCTTATTTATTTAATTATTCTTCAAATATCGAGTCTTGAATTAAATGAATTATTTAATTCATTAATTCTATTTTAACACATTCTTCTATATTTTAGATAATTATGTGAGTTATCTAAGTATTCACTTTTACTCAACTTGACATCTATTTTAATCGTTCAGTTAACTATTGATTCGATGTCTGAGTGGCGTCTTCGAGTAATCTCTTCTTCAGATCATGCAATCCTCCAGTTCTAACTCATTTGCGTGCACATGCATATTAATTAAATATTCTTATTTAATTAATTAAATGTTGTGCGTGCATTCAAACAAGAGTTGATTTAATCAATCTTTATCTTTGTCATGCAAAGATATTTCTAATATTTTCGAATGCCGAACTCAAGATTAAATCATTTATTTAATCTTTAATTCTATCAGTTATCTGAATGCATGTCCAATCTCTCAATCTCAACCGTCAGTTAATCTTTCAATCTTGGACTGTCGTTCGAATAATCAATTTTCTATAGATTGATTTGTCATTCTTCATTCCAATCTCTCTCTCTCGCGAATTTGATAACTTTTGAGAGCACTTTTGTCTTGAATCTTCAATATTTTGCTAATCTTTATCATTAGGCTATACTTGCACAAACTTGAAAATCCGAGGGCAATTATACTACACAAGCAAAATGGAGAAGGGAAATCGAGATAATTCATGGAAATACATTTGGAATTGGTGAGATTGTTTCAATTTTAATTACGTTTTTACTTTCCCATGTTCTTTGTTGCTTAACGATTGAAATTTGCATTTTAGATTTAGTATTGTATGCATGTGTGCTTTAATCTTGATTCTTGTTGTCTATTGTGCAAAAGCTATGTTTCATTTTCAGTGTTACACCTACCTACTCCAACAACCATGAAATGGACCAGAACTTTACAAGCAAGAAATTTATGTTATATAATTGACAGACATGGTTCTTGGGCTTAGTGCCCAAAATACAAGCATCACTAATCACCTCTATATCAAGTGACCATATTTTGTTAGAAATCCATTTTTTTATGTACCTTATGACCCTAAATAATTGGAATTTCCTAGATTGATGACATCAATTCTACAAATTGGTTGTATTAAGATAAATAGTACTTAAGTATACATAACATTATTCTAGTGAATAGGGTCCCTATCACATTATTCCATTTGGAGAGAGGAGTTGTCTAATGTTATCATTAGTATTTAAATCTTAATAAAGGAAATCTTTGTCAAGAAACCATTGGATTTATTTGGCCCTAGTACCTATGATAATCTTAATAGTTCCCTTACTAAACTCTATCAACATGACACAATTCAAGAACGAAATATAATTTGAGTGACTATCCAATCACATGCAAGGAAAGTGTCTAACTAATTCTTCAATGAGTTATTTCACTAATAGCTTTAGATATATTCAATTCACTTTGAGGTCAAAATATTTAAACCAAAGGACATGATTGAATCTTTGGGTCTAGCCAAACTTGTAGAGGAGAAGCTCACTATTTAACTTCATTTTTTACCTCTTTCTCTTTTCAAGAATATTAGACCAATATGTTGTTAATGCATAACACACCAAAATACTAAAGAACATGAAAGATGAAGTTAATGCATAACACAACATAACACCAAATACACATGGAAAACCCTAGAAGGGAAAAACCACAGTGAGAAGAGATGCTAGGAGATATTGTCCTAATATAGGCTCATAAGATAAATAAAATTTATCCTATTTTTAAGTATACAACCCAAGGAAGCTACAACTCCTTGATAATAGGATTTACGGTCACTCCCAAGGAAGCCACAACTCCCTGATTATACAAAATTTTAGGGATACAACCCTAGGAAGTTACAACTCCCTAATTTGTGCACACACTCAAGAATGATTATAGAATGATAGTCCTTCCTGTCAAAAACTAAAAATATAAGCTCACACCTTTTGATGATTGCAATTCTACTTTGTCACTTCTCTTTTGATGATTTCAATTTTTCTATGTCACTTCTTCAAATGTATTCTTAGTTGATTATTGACTCACTTCTTTCAACAATCAAGAAGTCTTTCCTTTAGCTCACTTCCTCCAACAAACAATTAATCACACTTCTTCACTTCCCTTCTTTCATAGAGTTATGATCAAAATAGAGAGGGACGAGATCTACCACAACTGCTCTTTCTCTTTTAGTCACTCACACAATTATCATAATGCATCACACCACATACCCTAGATCAACTAGGTTTCAATTTATACAAGATATTACATTGATTACATCTCATGTCATCCTATAACAACAAAAATATTACATCTCCAACTCATCCAAGGATAAAACAATCAAGATGAACTGTGTAGAGGGACAAGAACCAAAAGACTACACACAACACTAGGATGAGGAACACACATTGTAGATTCCAACAAACTCTTAACCTAGTCCTAAAAAATATTCACACATTGGATCTTCAAAATATATCATACACATGATTTGCAAACATAAATTAGGTTGGCCATAAAAAAGAAGACATGAAATATGTTGCATGTCAACCTTCACATGCTAGTGGTGGTACACAAGAAATATAAAACACTATTTGTGCTTCTCCTAGATGAGTTGGCATGAACCATAAAACATCTTCAAACACTTCTCAAGCTCCACATATACTTGAATTTATGGCACACATCATCAATATACCTTAGTCATCTTCAAAAAAAGCATATCTTCATAAAATAACTTGAAACAACTATGAGGTATTGGAAACAAGAAAGATCTTCATACACTTCAAACCTTAGACACTATGAGACATGTGGAGTGTCCACACAAACTCGTACAACTGAAAATCACAACCTTCTACTTGCACAAGTAATCAAACATATGTTATGATGAAGATTAAGCATCTGAAACCAACTATGTAAATCTACCACTTTGAAAATTGAACTTGTGGAGCACTAGATCGCTTAAAAATTCAATATAGCATGCATTAGAAATTACTAAGTATATCCTTAAAACCACTTGGCCAAAACTTCACATCCAAATGAATGGAGAGCATTCCAACAAGTCTCCTAAACAAATTTTCTCTACCATAGCACATATCAAAACTCTATCACTTAAAACTTCTTTTGTAAAAGGATTATTGATATATGAAACTTTTTATATAACACCTTCACATCTCCATGAGCTTAACTTTTGAATTGGAAGACTAAATCTTTCTCTGTGAAAGGATGCAGACTAAAATACTGTGTCTCTACCTTGGATATTATACTGTGAATGCCTCAGAAAAAACTTTTATAATTGTCATTGAGTGTGGTACACCAAACTGACAAAATATCATTGTAGGAATGCTAAAAACACATTAAGACATGTGTACCCACCTTCGCATCATACTAAGACATGAAGCTAACTCTTAGTCTTCCACATTGCTACAGTTATAACTTGCACCATTAGATATCTCTTCACACTAATAATCTCCAAAGCATATACACACTTGAGCATACTTTTGACATTAATGACAACCAAGCTTATCAAGCTGCAATGATATTCCCCTTTTTTTGTTGATGGTAAAACCAACTAATATGAAAAAACACTCCCCGTTTGACATCAAGGACAAAGGGAAAATAGACTCCCCCTTATAATATCTCCTTCTTGAAACAACTTATAGGCTCCCCATGTTAGCAATAACCAATATGTGCTTCATGTCTTAGATGTAGCTCCCATTAGTCTAAGAATAAATATACGACTTGAATTACTTGCCTGGATAAATGCACCAACTATGCATCTAGCAAGAAAAAGGAGGGGAAATTATCCCTAACTTGTATCTAAGTATTCAAATGTATTATTTGCAAGTAACTTTGTTAAAATGTCTACAATATGATCCTTTTTAGATAATACTCCAATTTCACTTCTTTATCTACAACCTTTTTCTCAAAAAGTGATACTTGATTGATATGTGCTTGGTTCTAGAATGCATCATTGAATTCTTTGAAATATTAAGCACTTGTATTTTTTGATTGATTTTTCATTGATGTAAATTTATGTCAAAGGTGCATGTGATTGAAAAGATTTCATAGAATGGTATAGATGCTAGAGCATGGTAAAAAGATGTCAAAGCATGGTAAACAATAGATACTTGTCATAGATATCAAAAATGATAGAAGAGTGGTAGTGGTATTTATCCTTATGGTAGTGTTGCAAAAGTGCTATTGATAGGTATTTTTCAAAGTTACTTGTTTGGAATTGATGCATCCTTTGATCCTTTGATCTTCATGAAAAAGACAAGGTTTATTTTGTTGCTTCATGACAAAGTATGGCAGAGTTGCTTCCTAACAAATTCCTTGTTGAATATTCATTGAGAGAGTTACAAGTTGGAGTTTGTTGATGTATTTCATGGTGTTGATGCTTGATGTAAAGAGAGTTGAAATTTGGAGTTTGTTGATACATTTCATGGAGTTGATGCATCCTTTGATTCATGACAAAGAAAGCACTTTGGTGTTGATGTAGCCTTTGAATCATGTTCATGTTGTATGGTGGTAATCTCATTTTAGGTTTTTTGGTTGTTAAAAACTCCATACCTTATAACCTAAAATACTAAGCATATCTAAAACCCTAAGATCACCCTATACTAGGGTTTTAAGTCTTTTGAAGGTCATCAATACAAGGTTAACATTATGTTATAATCTATTGTTTACTTCTTATATCTAGTGAACAGTCACTTAAGTGTCAACTTAAGGGTTTGAAATCATCGAGCAACCAGCCCCTACATTTTGTGTTACTAGGTTGGAAGGTTAAGGCTTTATGTTTCATCACCTGAAAGATCAATGGTTAGAATTTGATTGATGGAATGATGGGCATCAAATATCAAAAGATATCATTTAAATCTATAAAACGGTTATTTCCTGAAGCCTTTAGTTTGATGGGAATTTGAGTGTCATCTACCTTTGGTTTAGTTACTCATAGTTAATTGCATTGAGGCATAAATGGATTTAGTAGCAAAGTTAGTGCATTGAGGAGGTTCTGCTCATGGATTAGGCTTTGTAAGTGAGTGTTGAAGGTTACAATACCATGCTTGTCTTTACATAATATAGAGGGGAGAGAGATTGAAATAATAGAGCATAAAATGCTTGTTTATTCCCCTGTATGATAGTGTTCATGAAGTGTGTTTTCCTTTTCATAGGTTAATATGATCTGAATGAGATCACAAATGATTGGAGTTTGATTGGTAATAAGGAAATTGTGTGATTTTGTATAATAATGCTCTAGATGTTCTTGTAACTGAAGTCTTATTTTTTATTATCATAACATGAATTTATTTTTATGTCATCTATATGTTCATTCATATAAGGGAATGATCAAGGTGTGTGCATAAGTTGATGCAAACATTTCATGGTCCATTGTTCATTGTCCATATCTATTTGTTCATGGTGTTTGTTTAGATAAGGTGAGTCTTGTGAAGAAATAATTATTCATGTATGCATGGAGGGTTACATGTTTAATGTTTGTATGTGAAGATGATCTTGAGTATATTATAAATAGAGTAGTACTCTATATATTTTTCTTTCTTTTCTTTTTGGAGTTGTTGCTCCTGTTGGTTTTGGAATTGGTGCTCCTGTTGATTTTGGAGTTGGTGCTCCTATTGATTTTGGAGTTGGGGCTCATTTTTGTTATTGAAGTTGGTACTCCTAGATATATTGTATTCAGTGAGAATTTGATTAGTGAGACCTAATGGTGAAAAATTGTGAGGATTGGATTGGTTCTTCAAACCCAACCAAATCACATAGTGGTTTTTTCCCTTTCTAGAGTTTTCCACTTATAGATCTTGTGTCATGGTGATCTTTATGTGTTTTCATTGAAGTTTTTTCTTCTCAAAAGTAAAAGTTGTTTAAATGCTTTATTTTTGTGCATAACTGATTCACCCCCCCTCTTAGTGATCTTGAGTATTCCTTCAATTGGTATCAAAGCAACAGGTTCCCTATAGAAGTTTAATCAACTTGGGTTGATCCTGATAGTGGAATACTATGGCTAATAAGGCTTCTACTTCAAGAGCACCTTTGTTTGATGTCACTAATTTTTATTTTTGGAGTATTAGGATGGAGTGTTACTTGACTTATTTCTAGGATTTGATGCATGGACATCAGTAGAAAAAGGTTATATAGTTCCTTCAACACCTCTTTCTACTACTAATGAGAAGAAGGCTTATGAGTGCAATACAAAGGCCATGAATGTCATTCTTTGTGGTTTTGAAAAATGAGATCCTTGTTAAAATCATGCATTGTAAGAGTTCTAAAGATGTTTGGGACAAGTTAGTTAGTATTTATCAAGGTGATGTCAAAACCAAGGACTTTGATACAACTGATAGTAGTTTTGAAAGTACTAGTGATGTAGAAGAAGAAACTCTAGTCATGGATAATGTTGTATGTTGAAATAAATAAAAAAAGATAAATGTGACAATATTTCTAATAAGGATAAAAAATATGAATAAAGTGAATTAGACCTTGAAGGAGAACTAATTTGTTCCCTAGGAGAGATTAAAAGATTGAAAAAGGAGGCTACTATGTGAAGAAATCAAACTTTAAAGGAGACTAAAAATTTGATCATCAAGGATAAATAATTTGATCAATTGATTATAGATCTAAAAGTAAAAATTTGAGGAAAGTAAAAGGATTGAAGAAGTGACCAAAGTTGAGTTAGAAATAGAGAATCTAAAGGACTGCCAAAGATTGGAGGCAAAAATTGTGTTGTTGAGAAGGAAGTTAAATAAGTTTGATGGCACAAATAGATTGGAATAACTCTTGAAAAGGAAAAAGAGATTCAATGATAGGTCTGGTATTGGCTATGAGATAGGACAAATTTTAAATGATTGTTATGATGATTTTAAAGAAGTTAAATAGTGCTCTCAAACTCCTTCAAATGATGGCGACAATGACCTAACCCAAGAGGCTGATATAGATGATTTCACAAAAATAAAAATAAAGAAGTTCATGAAACCATTTATTGCAAGAAGGAACACACCATTTAGGTACAATCTATATTTTTATGATTATTTTTTTTGTTGTAATCAATATGGCCATAAAGATAGTGATTGTAAAGTTGGTTCAAGAAGGAGATCAAACTTTGTTAGAAGATATTCATTTGATTTCTTAAGTAGTTTGAGGTGTTATAATTGTGATAATTTTTGCCATATAGCTAAATACTATATACCTAGCTCTATGGTGCATCAAAAGATTACTAATGTTTATTCCAAAATACGTATAGAACCTACTACTGCCGATAAGAACAAGAACAAGTCAAAATTAGTTTGAAAACCAAGGGGTAATGATCATTCTATGAAGAATATGAATCTTACAAACCTTTATAAGAATGAGAATAAATCAAAATCAGTTTGGAGGAAAAAAGAGAAGGGTACTAAAATTGAAAAATCAATGTTTGTGCAAGCTTCTCTATAGGAGGATTTGTGGATCATAAATAGTGGGTGTTCAAACCATATGACAAGTGATAAAATAAAATTAATCAAGTTTCAAGACCATGATAGAGGGTTTTCCAAGTTTGGAGAAAATACTACCATCCAAATTAGAGGTAAAGGTACATTTTTTTTAGATGGAAAAATAACTATTCATGATGTCTACTTTATTGAAGGTTGTAAACTCAATTTGTTGAGTGTAAGTCAAATTTGTGATAGTAGATATATAACATTTTGTTTGATAATCATGGTTGTGAAATAAGGAAGAAATCAAGAAAATAAGTGGCTAAAGGTTTAACGACAAGAAACAATGTGTATAGTCTCATAGCGACTAAACCAAAGATGGATATGCAAGCATTAGTCTTTGTTGAGTCCTTGAAAAAAAAATTATGTAATGTATAAAAAAAGGTTGAATAGTGTGGACATTGAAAAAGTACGCCTTTCTCCTTGCTTGATATGGGAATAATTAATGATAAATTGGACTTAACATCACCTTGATCTAGTGTTGTGAAGTGTTTTACACATCCACATTAGGTCTTGGGCCCTTGCAAACTGAATAAAATACATGTCTTGTAAATGTATTATAAAGTGTTGTAAATGATTTTCACGCTTTTCTAAACTTTTATTAACTATTTAAGTCTAATGGACATATTTTTCCCTTAATTCAATATTGTAAAATGTATTTAATTGAATTCTCAAATTAATCTAGAAGGCTTGTAAATTAAACTTGGCCCTAATCTACTGTTGTTATGCTTTTTACACATTCACATTCGATGTTGTCCCTTTCTAGGCTCTATGGACCTCATTTTAGTATTCTAGAGTGTATTTAATCACACTTTCACATTGAAATATGTGTACCTATCCCTAATTACCCTTTATATCATCCACAATAGGCTCCTATGACCCCATATTGTGCATCCTGAGGCATAATTTGATAAAAAACCCAACTAAATCAACATATAAACTTAATTTCTTCATCCCCCAACATCTTAGCTAGCAAAAGAGCCCTTGTGGGACCCATTCACCACTTTGGGAAAAGGAGTCCCATCTAGGTGGTACTCATTCACCCAAGATGGAAAATAAGTCCCATTTGGGCCATTTTTGAGGTTTGAGCAGGAAAAATTAGGTTTTAAGTTTAATTTTCGTCAATGTCGGCCTTAAGGATCAAATTAATAGGCATTTGAGTAGGATTTCCCATATAAACAAGCTTTTAAACCCCAATTCATGATTCATTTACCATTCATTATCCATCTCAAGTCAAGCAAGCTAGGGTTTTGGCATTCTAAGTCATCAAGATATTTTTCTAAGGCATTCAAGGGTAGATTCTTCGTCTATTATTGTAGAAATTCAAGATCCATTATCATGGTAAGTTTCTAATTGCATCATTTCATGTTCATGCTTCATTATCTTATTTCATCATTTTGGTTTAATTGCCTAAAAGGGGTTTGACCAAGGCAAACCCCTATCCTCTAACAATCAACAAGTTTTCCCCTATTTAATGTGTGATTTCAAGTCTACATATTGAAGAGAAATGCCAAAATGATAGAGTTGCAAATGTTGTCAAAGTTGTCATGAAAAGCTATCAAGACTCACAAAAACTCAAATCTAGGTCAAAATATCCATCCAATCTGCATGAAATGAGTGGGAAAGTGCTTATTTCATCCATCTTCAGCGGCTTACAAAGTTTCAGTTCAAGATTCAACTCTTGGGACACTTTTCAACAAAATGAGACTCATCCCCTAGTAGTGGTGAATGAGTCCCACTATAGGTTTTTTTCAGAGATTTTTGTAGATTTGGATACCCATTTGGCTAAAATAGGCTCTGATGTAGTTTTCTAGATCTAAGACTAATTCGCCTAGAATGGTGTATGAGTCCTAGTAGGTCAAAATTTTAGAATCAGCAACATTTCCAGTCTTCAATACATTTCTAGGTGCACAATTTCTATTTTATAGCTTTTTGTTTCATTCTATTTGCATTTCTATGTCATTTTCTAGGTCTTTCTACATATCATAGTGTGTTTTCAAACATCTCACATTTTCTTAGTTTTGCATTAATATTCAATCTCTTTTATCAACTTCCAACCTTAAGAACAATATCCTTTGATAGGTTTCAATCTCTTTTGCATTGGAATCTCAAGGATTTGTTATTGAGTGTGAACTTTGTGAAACTGAATTCATCTTCCTTCATTCCCCTTTCTAGTGTGGATAAAGGAATTTGTGCACTTCATTTCCATAGTCCACATTTTGGTGAACCTGCTTTTCGAATATCTTCTTGTTTTATTTGGAGTCCATCTTCATCCTATAATTAGCTTGCATTAACAAGTATGTGTAGGATCATCATGGAAAAAGTAGGCCCTTAAGTGGCAAAAAATTCAAAAAAAATAGAGTTATGCAACTTGACATAAAAATTTGAACAAGTTATCTATATTTTTTCAAAAATATGTAAGAATAGAATCTATAGAAAATTGAATGTAGTTTCTAAACTACTTGGTTTATTTTAGAAAAAGAAAGAAAATCTATTTGGTGAAAATTTGAAATTTCAATGCAGTAGTACTTAAATGTCAGGGAAAAAATAAGTAGGTGTCTATTTGACCACCCTAACCACAATAAAATGATAATATTTTTTTATAATATTTTAGATATGAGTAGAGGACTCATGTCTAGATGTGATGCATATTTTTTGTAAAATTTTCCAAGTAAATAATTAATTATGAAATTTTTATTACAACTTTTAAAAATATAAAAAATCATATGTCGACCACCTTAACTTGGTAAAACTTCATGAAATTCAAATTTATTTTTTTAATCCTATAGTATGCAAAGCATAGAATGTGATGCATGTTTTGGATTCAAAAAAATTTATATCGTTTGAAAGCTATAGATTTTTTTCAATCAGCCTATCAATCAGGACTTTATTCATAATTCAAATAGAAAATGCATAATAATTATTTATTAAATTCAACGTAAAGCATAATTTATATTGGTAGAAATTTGAGAATCTCCTTTAAAAACCCTTTTCATTTTATTAATTTTGGGTAAAAAAAAAGTTGGCAGCCACATACCTATCATATTTCCACTTTTTAGCCCATCATGATCCTACACATACCCTAACATTGCATTTCATTTTTCATTAATTAAATTGCATTCTAGGGTTTCAAATTTTGCATTAGTGAAATTGTGTCTAGGTTGCATTTTTTCATGTTAAATCATTGAAAATTTCTAAAATTCTTCATTTGCATCTTAGGTTTGCATCATAGAGCACACAAAACATAAAAACTAGCCAAAAAATTTTGAAAATTTTGAAAAAAATTCCCTACTGGGACTCATTCGCCACCTTGGGTGTATTAGTCCCTTTACACCCCTAAAACTACCTTTTACAGTACTAAAAACCTTGTTTCTACACTTCTATTTGCTGCCATTAACTATCTATTTCAATTGGTAGAGCTCCTATTACATGCATTTCATTGAATCTAGCTTAATTTGGCTCATTTCATGCATTGCTTAATTTCATTTTTGCATTCACAACATTTCATTTTCAGATCATTGCATAAAATAATCACTACATTACCTTGTGTGAAATCTGAAAAGTTGCATTTCATCCTATATATTTACATTACATTTTAAGTTTGCATAGCTTCTATTACATTTAAATCATTAGAAATAAGCATTGTTTACATTCATGGAAATTATGGATAGTATTATATTTTTTCAATTTTCATTTTCAACATTAGTTCCTAGTTCATTTAGATCAGATCCATGAGAAAATGAAAACAAAAAACTAAACACATCACAAGAAATAATTCAAAGAATTCTTACATTTAGAAAAATTATATCATACAAGCCCTTTAGTAGTGATGACTTAGACAAGTTAGATGAAGCCCTTAAGGAATTCCTCTCACTAAGCTCATCCACTAAAGGTTTGACACAAAAGGATGCAAGCATTGACAATCATGATAATCATAATTGTTCTTCTCTTTATATCTCTCCCATTAGTGATGAAGAACTATCTTGATGAAAGAAGACACAATCATTGAAGATCATGAAGGTCTTGCTTGTCTTCCTCCTCTCTCCCTTGCAAAGACATTTTGGCACCCAAAGCTAAAATCATGGCCACTACTTTACCTAGTCTCCATCCATCTCCCAACACCTCCCCTACTTGTGAAAATGCTTTACTCAATAAGGATACAATTGTGAATGATCATGGAAAACACATTTGTGTGGAGGATATGTTTATATTTGAGAGCTATGACAATCCTACCTCTCCTACTCAAGAAAATGTTATAGGATTTGGGAATGTACAAACATAGATAATCATGAAAATCAAACCTTTCCTTCTCCTAATATCTTCTCTAGACATGAAGAAGATAGTTTAGTGCTAGAACATATCATTATTGAGACTCATGAGAATCATATTCCTCCCTTTCCTAATGCCCCTACCATTTTGGAAGACCTATTTGAACAAAAAATTCCACTCATTGGTAGTCAACAAGGGTGCATTGGGTCCACACCCTAGAGACCAGTCTTGAATTACATAAAGATTTTTGGTTTTAGGTGTTTGCCTCTCCCCAATCTTCAAACCTCTCTCTAGTTTGAGTAGTGTAAGAGCTTGAGATAGAATTTTGTCATTAAGAATTTTTTATTGAACCTCCATCTTGGAATTTACTTCTTTTACGTCATTCTTATGTGAGGTTCTAATAGTTTTCCCTTTCCTTCATCCTGTCTTTGACCTTCCCATTCCTGCATTCAATTCAGATTCAATCAATTCTCAGGACATCCAAAATTTTGGGTCAAGGGTCAACTACGCCTAGTCAACTATGGTAGACTCAAAAGGCCTAGATTTGAACCCTAAGCTCTGATACCAAATGTAATAACCCACTCAAAATTATTACTAAATTAATATTATTGTAAATGACACATGAATATACTCCAAATTAAAAACACATAACTAGTGGCTAAAGTCAATCATAGCTACACATGTCCATTTAAAATGAGTCAAAGATTCTTATATTCACTGCAAAAGTCAAATTACAATTTAGGTTTGACTTGGCTCCTAAGGCCACAAAGTCATTACATTCTACACATTACATCAAGTACAAGAATGAATTACATCAAGTTGCATCTTAGACTATAACAATCTTGTGAACAACAAAGGTTCTTCTCTAATGCTCGCCTCTGCTGGTGGATGAGATCATGGTTGAAGCACTTTACCCCCAACCACAAAACTTATGCTTCCCCAGTATTCTTCTGACTTGGAGAATGCCCGACCCTACACATAAAGTTTAGCAAGAGAAAAATTCTACAAGGTGGAATTTGGTGCATGCCCATACATCAACATGCAATTTCTATCTACAAGTTAGAAAATAAACTGCAAGATCTATGCTAGGAATGGAAGAGAGTGAAATCATAGAGTTCATTCATACATGTTTAATGAGCTATATTTCTTGGCCAAGCATAATACGTGTGTTGCAACAATAGAAAACAATAGGTTCTGGTAAAGCAAACCTATACTCTTTGAACTCCATTTTGGCACCCATCCTGAAAGGTAACTTTCTACTATAACATTTATCTACCCTCTAGCAGCAACTACCCATAGCTGCTCTAGTCAACTAAGGTATCACTATTTTGTTCAAGTATTTAAAATATTCTTTCACAAATGTCTTCAAAAAAAGAAAAAAAATACTAATTTATACTCTAAATAGAAATCAAATTTATGATTCTCAGAGTAATTCAAATAATCAATCATATCATTCTTATGACTATTTTCTACTTATCCTCTTAAGCATTAAATCCTTTTTTAAATATATTTTTAAAAAAAGGTATGTCACAAGTATGTGTATGTACATAAATGAAGCCTATGTGCATACACATATATGTGCCTACTAATGTTAAATTTTTGTACACACATTCTAAAATAATCATTAATTTAGATTGCAATCTTAAAATAGTATTCCAATTGAAGTTTCTTGTCAAAATAATGAAATCATAACAAGTTTATGCTAATAGTTTCACACATACTACTATTGCATTCTCATTACTGTGTTTCTTTAACATTGTTGTTTACATAAGAACATTCATTGTTTAAGCAAAATAAATACCATTTCCTACTAAATAGTTATAATACAAGTTGTTCACATATGTATATTCATTGTTTGAACAAAATAAATATTGTTTCCTACTAAACAATTATAAAGCATGTTGTATTTTGGGTTGGGCCTCTAGCTCAGTTGGCTAAACCTTTCCTGTTGTAGGAGGTTGGTCATGAGGTCTAGTCTCCCCCACCCCCATAGTACTGGAGGGTGTGGCGTTCCAACACTGCCACTCACATTAAATTTTTTACCAAGAGCATTGTAGTTTATAAGAAGTCGTGCTACCTGATTCCTACAATCTAATAAAAATAAAATAAAATTGTTGTATTCAACTATAAAGATAACCTTTTAACAAAACAAATTTCTTTGCAAAAGAATGTCCATTGTTTACATCAACACTATAATGTGTCAAACTAAAAAGTTACATTTAAAGAAAAATATTTTCATTTGCTTTGTTTGATGTCCTCAAGATATTTAAATGCTATAGGATCACTTTACAAATAATTGTTCATGTTTTTGAAGCATAATGGGTTTTCCACAAGGTTTTGAAAATAATCAAATAAAATTTCCCTATTTCAAACATAAGGACATATTGTCTATTATTCAAATTCAGAACATTTACATCACTAAAAATTTTGATGAGCAACTTAATATATTATAAAGAACTATGTTCAACATGTTTTGGTGAATAAATACTTGAATAAATGTTTTTTAGTCAAGGAAGCATAAATCCTCAAATTCAGTCAATACTTATGTTTAGACTACAACAATAGACCATGATTTCTCTAGGTCAATCGATTCCAAATGGTTGGGTTTCCCTTTCTATGTATGCATCAATGATATATTTCAAATTTCCCTTGAGGGCTTACAGTTTTATACCATGCAGATAGAAATATTCTACATGTAGACTTTATCAATAACCCAAAAATGGATTCATGCCATCATTCTTATTGAATAAGGTTAGTTTATTACTAAACAATGACCTACATACATTTGTAAGGCTTAAGAAACATTTGAAAAATCCCTCTGTTATTGTCCATTCCAATAACAAGATCTAAATAAAATGCAAAGGAAAACATAATATAGAGAGGGGTCTCTTACCCTCCCCAGATCATAATCGATCCTACACAAAGAATAATATCAACAAACACACTATCATCATAATATATTATGATAGCCATCTTGGGCTTAACATTTAAACATAGAAAGATTTAATGACTGAGCCTTTGAAGCTCTTGAAGCCTCGGCCAATCGATAAGGTGGAAAAAAAAACCTTTTTAAAAAAAAATAAAAACACAAAGTTGAAAACTCTCTTTCAAGGGATCATTGATCGATCCATAATATTTTTTGTTCATCATAATTTACAACGAAATATAATAGAGATTCCTATTTTCCATTGGATGGCATGCACGAGAGTGCGACCTTAATAATAGCCTTAACTCAATACACTAAGGCTTGGCTTAGCTCAGAGAGCTAGCTGCAAGGCTTCTACAAAAAAATTATGCAATGCAACCACAGACTGAGTGACCCAATAGTGGTTGATGCCATGCCATTTGGCCCAAGGACATGGCATTTATCAAAATGAAAACTATTGTTTGAATGATGAAAATCAACATATAAAATGGAAGAATACCATTCGACAATGAGGAAGAAAAGATAGAGAAAAATCAAGTTTTCTTTCTTAAGTGATCGAATTACCTCAGATACCGAATTCAAATGAGTTTATCTCTTGATTTTTCCACAAGATCTCTTTGATTTTTTCCTTCCCAACAATCAACTTCTTCCTGTATTTTTTTGCTCATTGCCTGTGTATTCAAAATGGAAACAATAACATATTCTCTTTTTTGCATGTCTTTGGTGGAGGCATTATTGCCTTACCACTAGCCACTACACATTCAAATATTGTTATTAATTTTGTGATAGACCATGTCCTCCATAATCTTATTTTATTTTTCAAAAATCCAATATTAGAACATTATCAGTTATCAAATTGAATTTGATATTAAATTTAAATATGCATCCAAATATAGCTATGTATATATATATTTCCATGTGTATTTCAATGGTTTCATTCTTATTTACCATGTTTTGTATTCAAATTTTGTTTACGTACATGTATATATATGTATATATATTTATATAAATACTTTCATGTATAATTTGTTTGTTTAGAATGGCTTATAAGTTCCATACATTACTATTTAAAACATGGAACTTGAATTTTTCATTTCGAGCATCATATATGTATATATATATATATTTATACTAACAAAGGAATTTTCTTTACAATACTCACTTTTTTTTTCTTCAACACAAAGTTTAAGTAGAAAAAATTTAATCTACAAGCCATTCATTTTCAAACACTAAAACAGTTCTAGTCTTGAAATTATGTTCCCTTATATATGCAAATTAGTTTAAATGCAAGTCATCATGCCATTTGTGGTGTGCGCACCTAGATTCCAACTAGCTTACCATTTGATATGGCTAAACAATCCTACTTCAATTGTGTTGTCGTTCTTCAACCTATCACCCTGCAACTATACACAGTTCCACTTGCAAACTGATTAGTAACATTCAATCATATAAAAATAATATTTCAAAAGTTGTAAAGTCAACATCAATCAACTCTTTTATTCAATTTTTGAATATTCTATCTAATCTCCATTTAATATTTGATTGAATTTCTTCAATATTTCAATTTACCATATTATAATAAATATGCAATAAAATTGGGTTCTGATAAGTTCATTAGAACCAATGGGCCCCTATAACTATTCTTTGGTTTTCTATAACTTTTTGCTTCTTCTAATTATTCCTCTACTCTCTTGTACCATCCAACCATACTGAAAAAGATCATCCAAATTCCAATAAAACCTAGAAATAGAAGAAACCTTAAGATGGGTTACTATAACAACATCTAATCGATGTTTGAAAAACATTCCCCCCAAAATTCACACAAAACATTGATCAAGGTATTTTGTAAAAAATTTAGTGGGTGAAAGAGTGGCACTATCAATATAGGTAGATGAAGCATAGGTATGACCAACAGTAATGCTAATAGGTGAATTTAAAATGTGCAAATAGATATATAGGAACCAAAATACCTACTTAGAGCCACATCATAAATTCTTGGATGGTGGAAGAATTACCAATGATTCATTGATCTTCATGGAAAATCCTCTGAGAAGTAATCATAGACCAAAATTTTAACACTCAAATCAGTTAGGCTTTAAAAAATCATATGAAAATAAAAAACACATTGCAAGATTTTGAGGGTCATTTAGATATAATCCAAATCAATATCAAATCCCTATAAGGTGCACTTATGAGAGAAAATAGGTTGCAACTGTCATTGGCAAGGAAAACACCACTATTGAGTTCATGCAAGAAATATGAGTCCAAATGCATCTACACCTTTTGAGAAATACATTTGGTTCACATTGGATCACCCACACACTACCTCCTTAGTATTTTTGGTCTTCAACAACTTCATGCAAGTTGGAAAGCTCCATTGAGTTGCAACCTGTAATTGAACTCCAAGTGGAATTGGTGGAAAAACCAAGTGCATCCACACTTTATCAACATGTTCAATTTGGATGGAAATTCCCACCAGTGACATCAACATGACATAAATAAGAAGGAATGAGATGGATTGGAAATCTCTAATATGATAACATCATGATTATGTACAATCAAGATAGGATGATGTCAGTAGGATGTCATTCAAGTATGGATGCAAAGAAATAGAGTGGACTAAACATTTGCACATGAAAGATGAAGTTCACTTAGAAATTAACACAAAAGAAGAATATGTCGTCAGCATTGTAGAAAGATGAGTTTCATCTACTTGCAAGATTTTACTTAGTCAACTTTGAAATGCGTCTGTGGGAACTTGGTGGAAAAGTTGAAAATGTGGGAGAAACATCAACATGTGGAACATGCTGGTTCACATGGAAATGCCCACAAATGTTCATTTAGACAATATTTTCTTGCGGAGCGAGAGATTCTATGTGAACCTGACATGTGAAGGGAAAAGAAGTGGAGTTTGGATGTAAGAAAGATTTAGACAAGTTTGACACTTAGTCAATTTTTTAGCACTTAAGGCCTTTGGGGGGAAAACATGATAGATTGTACCATACGAGAGAATAGACTAGAACTGCACATCAGCAGAAAAATCTATCTAGATGGGACATTTGCAAGTCAAATGGAGGGATAAAACTTGCAAGCCTATAACTTCTTAACCATAAGGATTTTTGTAAAACTTCAAAATGCAACTTGACTTAATTTTTTGTGCTCTATCCACTGGTGCTAAGAAATTTTGACAAAACATAACCCATAAAATATTTCTTAGATTAGTTATAAAATTGGGCAAAATGACTAAGGCACATAAGGGGAAGGGACTCAAGAAAAAGGATAATTACATATCTAAGTCACAACATAATGTGTTTGAAAGTTGCAATGGGTTGCAATTATACTCAATTGATTATAATTTCCTAGACAAGAGTGATCTATTAGAGGAATGCAATGGATTACAAGAAAAGATGTGTAAAGAGTGTAGACCTTTGCTAGGGTTAAACTAGGCCAACATAGAAGCTCCTAGAGCATTAAATTTCCTATATGTTCAACCAAGCCCCCAAAATGAACTAAAAATCTTGTTCTTATAGACCTCAAAGGTAAAGGGGATTAAGAGAAAGGCAAAGATTAAGATAGGAGAAAAAACAAGAAGTTGA
This sequence comes from Sequoia sempervirens, assembly GCA_007258455.2. Taxonomy (NCBI): domain Eukaryota; kingdom Viridiplantae; phylum Streptophyta; class Pinopsida; order Cupressales; family Cupressaceae; genus Sequoia; species Sequoia sempervirens. Next base: position 79,455,578 of record VDFB02358134.1, read on the forward strand.
AACACCTAGTAAATTATTTTTTCATATAATTTAAAAAAATAATTAAAACTCACAATAAACAATTTGAAACTATTATAATAAATACATAGTCTGATACAATGTAACCGTCTACGGGCCCCCCCTTGCCTTACAAAAGTAAAGATGACTACTTTTTAAGTTGCCTTATCGGGGAAGGTGAAGATGGAAGGGAAAGCTCAGCCCCACTTTGGAAATAACATGGATTGGTGATTAAGAAAAGCGTTACTTTGGAAATAGCATGAATTGTTGATAAAAAAAGCATTACTTTGGAAGATGCTGCCATATGACAACAAATGGACAAGATTGAAGTTAACAACTAAAGCAAATCCAACATTAATGGAGGATAATTTGTCTCACTACTATGAGTATCCTGTCTAATACTTTTATGTTTAACTCTTTCTTTTGTGATTCACATATCAATATGAGAACTCTTTAGATATCAAAGAGAGGTAAGATCGGATTGAGCATCTATATCACACCCCAAGCACTCTTTAGTAATATAGCTAAGTATAATTGTTTATTTGTTTATATTATAGCATTTAATTTGTTGTAATATATCAATTATCTATTTATAGCTTCCAATTAATTAATGTAGGTTGGCTTGTGTTGAATTATATGCATCTTATTTAATTAGTCTAGATTAACTTTGTGTTCCCTTACATTTTGGTGAACTACTTGATCTTTACGTACAATTATTTTTTACCTTTTAGGATTTTTTATTTCTTCAAATTTGATATCAAATACAATTGTTTATAAACTTTAACAAACCATAATACTTAAGAAATCTTCAAACCATTACTTTGGCTTACCTTAGATAAAATAAATTGTGATTTAGTTAGGCTTGATTCAAGAAATCCTCCTTGCTTTATCACTTTATTATAGATGATTCGACTTATTAATCCCAAGCATCTTACCCTTTTCTTGTGGCAATTGGATGTGCTCTTGAGATTTATTTTCCATCTCTTTACGTGAACTACATATAATTTTTTAAATAGACTTGTGATGTGTCTTATGAGCTCAACATGATATTTCTTAGAACTCCTTAGTCCTGCTATTTCTTTATTGTACTAAAGGCTTTGGATGCATATGCTTTGTAAATCATTGTTTGAGTTATTTTGAACAATTCCATATGCTTGGGAAGTTGTAGTTAGATTGAATAGAATGAATACAAATATAGGCCAATTTTTTCACCCATGAATTGTATTGTATAAAATCCTACTCAAAGGAGGTTTCCCCCTTAAAGAGGCTAGTGATATTATATTACAAAGTTCCTACAAATGTAAGATTTTCTTTTGTATTTCATGTGTTTTCTTAAGTTAATTGTAAGGTTCCTCACATCTAGTATCAAATCTCTTTCTAAGTTTTATTTTTTTGTAGCTAAAAAAATCATTTTTAATATGATTTTCTAACATATACTCTCACCTAGCCCTTTTCAAGATCTTGGTGAGTATAAATTAGATATAGTAGCACCAACATTGAGTTTTTTCTCTTCTTTAGTAATTTTTTCTTATTTTTTAGGCTAAAAACCTTGTACTAGGGGTTTGAAAATAACAATAGATCTATTGTTCTAGATTTAGCTAGATTCCCATATAAATTTTCAATGAAGGAGGGGAGGGTTTCCTTCCCAATCCACACTGTATGGTATTGTGCTTCTACATACCCTCAAGTATATGAAAAGACTCCTTTTATTTTTCAAACCTAGTCCAAGGAATCCATTAGTCATGTTTTACCTATGATGCACTAGTAAGTGGTTAGCCCCATGAAGTTACTTTCATTATACTAGATCCATAATGAATTGTATATTTGTTGGCTCATAGACCAAACATGCACTATAGAAACCTTCATTTTTTACCTCTTGCTTCATTTTCATCTTGGTATATTTGGAACAATAGAATATGCTCGAAAAAAAACCCTAGATATGCTCGAAAAAAAACCCTTTAATCCACAACCTCTAATTGTCAATATACTGAATTGGCCATCATACTAAACTCCACTACATCACTAACAATTGCCTCAACTGTTCTGAATGCTTCTGGATGCCTTTACATCAGAGCGAGAAAAAATAGGTTTTAAGTTCAATTTTCATCAATGTCAACCTTGGGGATCAAATTAACAAGAATTTGAGTATGATTTCGTATATAAAAAATCTTTTAAACCCTAATTCATGATTCATTCAACATTCATTATCCATCTCAAGTCAAGCAAGCTAGGGTTTTAGCATTCTAAGTCATCAAGATATTTTTCTAAGGCACTCAATGGCAGATTCTTCATCCATTGTTGTAGAAATTCAAGATCCATCATCATGGTAAGTTTCTAATTGCATCATTTCATGTTCATGCTTCATTATCTTATTCCATCATTTTGGTTTAATTACCTAAAAGGGGTTTGACCAAGGAAAACCCCTATCCTCTAACAATCAACAAGTTTTTCCCTCTTTAATGTGTGATTTCAGGTTTGCAAATTGAAGAGAAATGCCAAAATGATAAAGTTGTAAATGTTGTCAAAGTTGTCATGAAAAGTTTTCAAGACTCCTAGAAACTCAAATATAGGGAAAAATATCCATCCAATCTGCATGAAATCAATGGGAAAGTGCTTATTTTATCCATCTTTAGAGGCTTGCAAATTTTTAGTATGAGATTCGACTCTTGGGACACTTTTTAACAAAACGAGATTCATCCCCCAATAGTGGTGAATGAGTTCCATTGTGGGTTTTTTTCAAATATTTTTGTAGATTTGGATACCCATTTGGTTGAAACAGGCTCTCGTGCAGTTTTCCAGATCTAGGAATGATTCACCCAGAATGGAATATGAGTCAGTAGGTCAAAATTTTAGAATCAATAACATTTCCAGTCTTCAATATATATTTCCAAGTGCACACTTTCTATTTTATAGCTTTCTATTTCATTTTATTTTCATTTCTAATTCATTTTCTAGGTATTTTTGCATATCATAGCATGTTTTCAAACATCTCACATTTTCTTAGTTTTGCATTAATAGTCAATCTCTTTTATCTTAAGAATAATCCCCTTTGATAGGTTCCAATCTCTTTTACATTGAAATCTCAAGGATTTTTTCTTGGGTATGAACTTTATGAAATCAAATTCCTCTTCCTCCATTCCCCTTTCTAGTGTGGATAAAGGAAGTTGTGCACTCCATTTCCATAGTCCACATTTTGGTGAACCTGCTTTTTGAATATCTCCTTGTTCAATTTGGAGTCAATCATCATCCTAGAATTAGCTTGCATTAACATTGCATTGCATTTTGCATTAGTTAAATTGCATTCTAGGGTTTGAAGTTTTACATTAGTGAAAGTGCATATAGGTTGCATTTTTGCATCTTAAATCATTGAAAATTTCTAAAATTATGCATTGGTATCTTAGGTCTACATCATAAAGCACACAAAACATAAAAACCAACCAAAAAAATCTATAAATTCTGAAAAAAATCCCTACTAGGACTCATTCGCCACCTTGGGTGAATTAGTCCTTTTACACCCTTGAAACTAACTTTTACAGTACTGAAAGCCTTATTTTTGCACTTCTTTTTGCTGCCATTAACTTTTTGTTTTAGTTGGTAGAGCTCCTGTTACATGCATTTCATTAAATCTAGCTTAATTTGGCTCATTTCATGCCTTGCTTAATTTCACTTTTGCATTCACAACATTTCATTTTCAGATCATTGAATAAAAAAATTAATGCATTACCTTGTGTGAAATCTAAAAAGTTGTATTTCATCCTATGTCTCTACATTGCATTTTAAGTTTGCATAGCTTCTATTACATTTAAATCATTATAAATAATTATTTTTTGCATTCATGGAAATTATGGATGGTATTATATTTTTTCAATTTTCATTTTCAACATTACTTCCTAGTTCATTTAGATTGGATCCATTAGAAAATGAAATTAAAAAACTAAACACGTTACAAGAAACAATTCAAAAAATGCTTACATTTAGAAAATGTATATCATCCAAGATCTTTAGTGGTGATGACTTAGACAAGTTAGATGAATCCCTTAAGGACTTCCTCTCATTAAGCTCATCCACTAAAGGTTTGACACAAAAGGATGGAAGCATCGACAATCATGATAATCATAATTTTTCTTCTCTCGATATCTCTCCCATTGGTGACAAAGGTATCTTGATGAAAGAAGACACAATCATTGAAGATCATGAAGGTATTGCTTGTCTTCCTCCTCCTCCCCCTTGCAAAGACATTATGATGCCCAAAGCTAAAATCATGGCCACTACTTTCCCTTGTCTCCATTCATCTCCCATCACCTCCCCTACTTGCATTACTCAATAAGGATACAATAGTGAATGATCATAACAAACACATTTGTGTGGAGGGATGTTGATATTTGAGAGCTATGAGAATCCTACCTTTCCTACTCAAGCATACATTATAGGATTTGGGAATGTAAATGTAGATAATCATGACAATCAAACATTTCCTTCTCCTAATATCTTCTCTACACATGATGAAGATAGTTTAGTGTTATAAGATATCATTATTGAGACTCATGAGAATCTTATTCCTCCCTTTCCTAATGCCCCTACCATTTGGGAAGACCTAGAAGATATCATTATTGAGACTCATGAGAATCTTATTCCTCCCTTTCCTAATGCCCCTACCATTTGGGAAGACCTATTTCAACAAAAAATTCCACTCATTGGTAGTCATGAAACTGCTAGTTATCCTTCTCTTGATGCCTCTCCTATGAGCAATGAAGCTATTTTATCAAATCATGAAATGTGATGAACCTATTGTTTGTCACTTTCCTAAAAGCTCTCCTCCTAGGGTAAATATTATGGCACAAGAGAATGAGAACTTAGAGAAAAAGTATGATATTATGGACAACAATCAAATTTCCCCCTCTCCTAATATCTCTCCTATTGGTAAGCAAGATATTATGGTGCTACATGATCCCATTGATGCAAATCATGAGGAAAACATTATTGAAGAAAGAAACACCATCATTGACAAGCAAGAAAATCCACCCATAGATCATTCCCTTACTTGTGAAGAAGTCAATATTGAAGAACCAAACATTTAATGTCATGAACATCTAGTTTTTATTTATCCTAAAAACTCTCCTAATAGGGAAGGTATCTGTTGGAATATGATTTTGAGAAATGGTTTTTTGGCTTCTAATGTTGTCATTGATGGCAACTAAAGTCATCTCCATGTTCCACTAATCTCTATCCAGTCATACCAGTAGATGAAGTGGAATACTATGTAGTTTTGGAAGAATACTTGTGGAATAGTGTATCCAGTCGATTGCTTCACTAGATCATTTTTTTGTGTTATGGATCTCCATAATTTCTTGTTAAGCACATGGATTGTCTTCTGATTGAGTTTTAGGGTGTTTCATTAGTTGCTATATGAGATTGGAGGTCCGGTAGGACATTTTCTGCTTATCTACTTAATAGAGCCGACTCAATGTAAGTGGTGTGTTGTGGATGTATAAAGTGAACTTACTTAAGTTGTTTTCAAATTCAAATTTTTAATTATTGGTCCTAGCTATTGTCTAGACAACTATTTTGGATACACATCAAAATTGTTCATGATTTGCACTGACAAGTTGCAAATATTATTAAGTTTTGTTGAGCCGACTTGTGGTGATTAAATTCTTAGTCACATATATATTTAGATGATCGGATATATCATTGTGAGAAATGAATAAGGTGAATTGGTGTGTGTTGTGAATGTATAAGAGTGTTTTGAGCAATATCATATGCAGTTTCACTTGTGCATAAGGATTTTATTTGTGAACTTGAGCAAAATAGGGAAGAAGTCTGGTATCAGCCATCTAGATAGAAGTTCATCATCAGAGCTTAACCGGAACTGCAATCAAGCATTGGTAGATGCTATTTATTCAATTCATTCTCTTTTGGATCTATTCCAAACTATTGTAAGGATAGTGATTCCATCTTTGAGTAGTGAGATCTAGGCAGTGAGCCTGAATGCAAGTGCATTCCCATTTTGTAACATTTCTTATCTTTTGAGTATACTCAGAACTTATTGTGGACTGGCCATCCACCGTGTTTTTTCCCCTAATAGGGTTTCCATGCAAAAATCCTTGTGTTATGGTTGTGTGGTTTCTTGCTTTCAATTTTTTCATATTGATTTTAATTAAATGATTTAAGTGGATTAAAGATCAAAATAAAAGGACTAATTTTTGCAAAACACTGACTCACCCCCCCTCTTAGTGTTGTTTGTTTCCAACACTTGGTATTAGAGCGTATTTCTTGAAAGAAGTCTAATAGCTTGGGGAGATCTTGGAAAGTGTTCTCAATGCATACAAGCAATCTTCAACAACAACTCATGGTGGCCTTGGATGATCTTGACCTATCAAAATCTGAGATCTGAGAACTACAAGAAAATATTGAAAATGCAAATAAATTCATCCAGTCATTGAAATAAAAGATCAATGAATCAAGGGAGAAAAGAAAGGAATTATGTGGTTAGCTTAAGAAAAAGAGAAAAACTAGTGAAGATGAATAACTTAGTCAAGCCCTGAAAGAGAAAATAGAATAATGTGAATTTTTTTCCCAAGAGAATGTTGCTTTGAAGCATGAGATGGAATCTATCATGATGAAGATAACTAAGGAATTTGAGGAAAAAGAGAAGAATGAAGAAAATATTGCACAATCCTTAAAATAAAAGTCTAAACAATGTAGTAGACTAGAAAATTAATTGGAGCAATCCAAGAACAATGAAGAGGAGCTTGAAAAATAGCTTGAGGATCTCAAAGATGAACTTGCTAATACAAATGAGTTCAAGGAGAAATTCAAATCAAGTTCAACCAAACTTGATGAATTAATCAAGGGACAAAGAACTTATGGTGAAAGATGAGGTCTTAGATATGAAGGAGAAAGCTCCAGATCTGGAAAAAGGAGCTCTAGATAGAGGACTTCAGGACAAGGAAACCAAATGAATGGACCTAGAAGGAATCCAGTAAGGAAACCTAATGCTCAAAAATTTAATGGTTATTGCTATAATTGCAACAAGTTTGGTCATATGGCTTCTCAGTGTAGGAGTAAGGTGAACACAAGTAGACCATCATTCTCAGGTCAGTGTTTTAATTGTTATAAATATGGTCATAAGTCAAGTGATTGCAGAACTAAGATGCATAAATTTCTTAGAAATGTCAAATGTTATGCATGGAATAGATTTGGACATATTGCTAATCAATGCAGATCAAGAAAAAATCAGTGGAACGATTGGCCTAGATAGAGAGGTGTTGTGTACTACAGCTACAACAAATTTGGTCACACTTCTAGATTTTGTTGGAACAAAAGAGGTCTGATAAGACAAAACATGCAACCGGATGTAAAGGGAAAAAGAAAAATCACTATTGATGAGATGAAGAAGCAGACGCAGAAGAAATGGGTGAAGAAGAATCCCTCTGTGGAAGGAAATGAATCAATACCAGAAGTCATTTTTGGTAATACCTTTGGAAATTAATTTTAAATCTTTTCCTTAGTGGGAGCTATCAAGAAAATTTATTAAACCCCCTACAAGTGATTGATACTAGAATTTAGATGTGTCTAGTAGAAAGTTGGATATTATTTAGATATTGTGAAATGAATCTAAGGCATCAATGGAGAATATTGTAGATCCACACAAGAATTATCTACCTCAGAACATAAAAGACAAAGAACTAATTAAATTAGGGAAAGAGCATTTATTGAAAAAGTAAGGAGTTAGCTTCGATGACAATAAAAGAACATTTTTCAAATTTATTTGTCACATTGCATTTAGATGAAAAGAAGTTTAGAGTGCTTTGAGGTGATCTTTTCCAAATTGTGTAGGGATTCGAGAAAAAAGGAGAATCTGCGATCATTTTTTGTTTCATCTCTTAAAGGTATTTATTGCAAAACCTGTGAATTTTTTTTCTTGCAATTATGCCTACCCCTCTTATAATTGAAGTCAAAGATAGGCCGTCACCAAAGTTAAATGGCATCCATACAATTTATTAGACACATAACCCCTAGGTGCATTTTCATTGGTTCCATACAGAGTTCTGCATATAGAAGATATTAGGGCATATGTGCATGCTAATATTGAGGATTTGGGTAGTGCACATCTATTGGAATTATATTCTAATCACATAGTTCAAGAGGATTTCTCTATGAAACGTGAATTCCAAACCCTAGTAGACAAGAAATTTGCATAATTTGTGAAGTTTCCTATATTTGAGGAGGATGAGTGGGTTTGATACATATTGAGCCATGTGCATGATGAATTTATGTGGCTAGATGTGCCATTCAAAATTTCCAAGGAAGCTATTTGTGCAATTATAGGCTTGAACTCTTCTAGTAGACTTCCAGTATTGAAGTCGGTAAATAATTATGAGATTACTAAAGCAATTAACTTGCATTGGGATAGAAGGGAAATGACTATAGAACATATTGCTGAGGTTGATGTGAAATTTGCATCTATGGTCATAGGGTACAAGCTTTATCACTCGAGTCAAGAAAATTCTGCATCTGGCACTACCATCTATACAACATATGAAATGATCAAACAAAATGCATATTACGATCTATGTGAATTACTTAGAGGTCAACTATTGGAGAACTTGAAGAAGATCAAGAAGAAAAAAAAGAATGTATTCAAATTTGAAAACTTGTTAGTCTGCCTGTATTTCTACTTCTTAGGTGAGGTACCGAGAATTGGTAAAGCCCATTGGAGAAATGACATTCTGGTAGTTGTTCAAAATTGGGACATGCTATGTAGTCTTGGGGATTGACAGACTCGTAATGCAATCCTGTGGGGTCATTTTAAAATCTTTCAAAATCATATGCATGCCAAAGAGAAGGAAAAGGCAACACCAACTGGTCTTGGAACATCTTCTGCTAGAAAAACTAGGAGTGCCCCTACTGCATAGCCAAATCAAGCCAAAGCCTCTGGAAGAAGAAAGAAGAATAAAAGCTCAAGAAATTACAAAGTTATGTTCGCAGATGAAGAGGAAGAAACAAACTTTGAAGAAATAGTTAGAGAGATAAAGGCTACTTGGACTCATGCTGTGAAACTTAATAAGAGAAAGCCTTCTGAGAAAGGTGAAGAAGCAAAGAAAAATCCCAAAGTTGATAAGCCCAGTATGTCTATGGAGGAAGTTGAGAATGTAGTAGTAAATGATGGAAATATCAAGCCACTCTGTGACCTATATGAGAATTTTGATGAATCTGGTAAGAAGATTTTTGAAACAGTTGTAGTCAAGCACTTAAATGCTTTCAATAAAACTTTGATTGAAATCATGTATGGGTTACCTACAAGCCTATATGAAGCTTTGGAATCTAGGAGAGAAAATGCCAGAACTGAGGAAGAAAACTTGAGGAAAATATTTCTTGTTGACTTGTGCCCAAAAATGGGAATTGGAGAAATGAATTTACTTCTTCATCAAGCTAAAAAGGATTTTAGAAGCAATTCAATAATAAACAAACTCATGATTGGTGACACTGATGTTGTTATCAGTGAGACTAAAACAATTTTGGAAGAGTACTTGTCAAAGGAAAAGGTAAATATTGAGTTGATCAATATTGAACATGTTGAAGGTCATGAGGAAGTGAATGTGGAGGTGAATAGGTCAAAAGAAGGAAATGGAAATGAAGAAAACATAAATGTATCTAATCCTCCAATATTTGAGGATATTCTGACTTCCCCCAATGTTGAAAACACTAAGACACCTGTGGTGACTAAAGTACAAATTGAGGTGATTATTGAAGAGAAAGAAGTGCCTAACGAAGAAAAAGAAATACCAAAAGTCATTTTGGAAGCTCAATCTAAGATTGATAAGGGAAAGAATCAAGAGTTCAGTCCAAAAGTGGTAAAAGAATCCCTATTGAAGTAGCAGGTAGAATCAAATCCTAAATTTTTTTTGAGTTCAATCAACTTATCCACTTTTCCCCCAATCCAAATGCTAAAAATTTCCAAAATAGCTCAAGATAAAGCCAATGAGAAAATATTGCAATCTCACATTGAAGATAGTGAGCTGTTGAAGCTTGTTTTCAGAGTTCTATAGAAATTGATGCCTACCCATGTTATGGACCCAACAAGATCCTCCTCCAATGAGCTGAAGAGATTAATAAACTATGTAGATTCTCATTTCAAATCTTTTGAGGACTCAACTCTAGTTAAAGTGAAAAGGGAATTTAAGGAGGGAAGAATTGGAAGCCTAAAAGAATTGATTTCCAAAGACAAAGCTCTACTGAGTACTTGCATAGAGAATACCAAGGAGCTATAACTAAAGGAGGAAATGTGTACAAATCCTACTTAATCTAATCAAAATCTATTGAGGAAAATGAGAAGAAGATAAAAGATATTGAGCATCAATTGGTTATTATTTCCAACACCTTTGATCCATTGGCTAATAGTATTTGTCATCAAGATAGTTAGGTAATGTCTCTAATTGACCAAATAAAGAATATAGTGCTTGAAAATAAAAGGGTTATTAGTAGAGTAAATGAACTCAAGGGGCTGGTAAGTCCAAACATTGAGATATTGGTGAATGCATTGAAAGAAGCAAAAGGTGTTGTGATCACCCCTACTCCGGTAAATTTGGAAGCTACATAAACATTGTCTTATCTTCTCTGTGGTCATATTACCATTTTGGAAAGTCTGAAAAGTGTGCGGGACTCAAATTTAAGTGGACTGAAGAATGTCTTTGCAAACATCTTTAAATTTGTGTAAGTCTCCAGATATACTTGTATAGTTTTGCAAATTTGGTTTCCCCAATTTTGTCATTGATGTCAAAGGGGGAGAGAGAGTGAAGTGAAAAATTCCTTGATATTCTTAGGGGGAGTAATATTTTGCAATGAAGCAATATTTTGAATTTTGGCAGTGTGCTTATCAATTTTGACGCTTAGTCATTTTTCTCTAAGTGTTTCCATTAATGCCAAAGGGGGAGATTGTTGGCATGTGATTTTGAGAGATGGTTTTTGGCTTCTACTATTTTCATTGATGGAAACTGAAGTCATCTCCATAGTCCACTAATCTCTATCCAATCATATGGGCAGATGAAGTGGAATACTATGTAGTTTCGACAGAATACTTGTGGAACAGGGTATTCAGTCAGATTGCTTTGTACCAGATCATTGTTTTGTGTTGTGGATCTCCAAAATTGCTTGTTAAGCACTTGGATCATAGTGTTTCATTTGTTTCTATAAGATTTTGGAGGTCTAATAGGACATTTTCTACTTATCTGCTTAATAGAGTTGACTCAGTGTAAGTGGTGCATTGTGGATGTATAAAGTGAACTTACGTAAGTTGTTTTTAAATTCAAATGTTTAATTATTGGTTCTAGCTATTTTATAGATGACTTGTTTGGATACACATCAAAATTGTTCATGATTTGGGCTGAAAAGTTGCAAATATTATTAAGTTTTGTTGAGTCGACCTATGGCATATTTAGATGATTGGGTATATCACTGTGAGAAATGAATAAGGTGCATTAGTGTGTGTTTTGAATGACTAAGGAGTTTTTTGAGCGATATCATGAACAATTTCACTTGCACATAAGGATTTTGTGTGCGAACTTGAGCAAAACAGGGAAAAAGTTTGGTATCAATCATTAGGACAGAAGTTTGTCATCAGAGCTTAATCAGAACTGTAATCAGGAATTAGTAGATTCTATTTATTTAGTTCATTCTCTTTTGGATCTATTCCAAACTATTGTAAGGAAAGTGAATCCATCTTTGAGTAGTGAGCTCTAGGTAGTGAGATTGAATGCAAGTGCATTCCCATTTTTTAATATTTCTTATCTTTTGAGTATACTCAGAACTTATTGTGGATTGGCCATCCACTGTGGTTTTTCCCCTAATAGGGTTTCCATGCAAAAATCCTTGTGTTATGGTTGTGTGGTTTCATGCTTTCAGTTTTTGCATATTGATTTTAATTAAATTTTTTAAGTGGATTAAAGATCAAAATAAAAGGACTAATTTTTGCAAAACACTGATTCACCCCCCTCTCAATGTTTCTTGTTTCCAACACTATCACGGTACAAGCAAACATCAACACTACTATGCCCAAACTAAAAATCAACCTCACTCTGAAGCATCTTGAATTGCTTGACATGGATTTACCACCATCATGAGAATGATTTGAAAATAATGAAGCCTTGAAGAAAATGTTAGGGTTTTATGACAAATCACCTTCTACTCCTAAAATAAAAAAGGTTACATGTGCTATGATCAGTACTGGGAAAAATGATATAGAAAGAAAAAAGAAAATTGAAGAAGACACAAATTCATTAGAAGATTTTTTGAAAACCTTTAATTTCATACCTATATCCATGGGAGAATACACAATCATAACAAAAGAATCTGAAAGGGAAGAGAAAAAGAGGTCATATCAAAAGCATTCCCTTCAATCAATTTACAAGTAAAGACAACATCCAAGACAAACTTTGAGGAAATTAAATAACCACCAAATCCAAAACAAGTGACAAAACTTTTTGGAAGCTGTTTTGAACTTATGAAGAAAATTGGGAAAGGATGTGATGCTATAGACCAAGGTATCCATGTCCCTATAAATCCTAAAACACAAGAAATGACTAATGGTCATGGTTATTGTCCCTTCAAAAAAAAACTTCAATCAATGTCACCACTGTCACAAAAAATTCTTCCATGAAAAATCTAACCTTGGTACATCCTTAACTGATAAATATCTCATTAAATATATATCAAGCAAAAACTTTGTTTACTTATCGACATAAATAACATTAGTTGTTTCTCCTTGCCATAGTTGCATGTTTTACATTCTTTGCAAGGAGCAACATATCGTCATCCATTCCACACTCACCCTTGCCTTGCACTAAGTAGGGGAAAGGGGTTAATTAGCCTTTTCCTCATATGTCACCTATTTTTGTCTCTTTTGGCTAGTATTTGACCTTTCATGAACATATAAGAGAAAGCTTGGGATGTGGACGCCATTTCTTAAGTTGACTTGCATGTGACATGTTCATGATGTAGCTCAATTCATAAACATATGACTTGGGATAGGGCTTTCCAAGTTGGCTCTCATCTCTTCTTTCATTTCTCATTGGCTACTTTAAATCAATTGCTCATAGTGATGGTGTAGCAACCACTTTAAAGTGTGGGCATACATAGATGACATCTTTTGGAAAAAAAATTCATGGCATGATTTTTCTTTTTTCTTGTGATGTGTCCTCTTCTTGGTGGTGTCATAGGGTTTGATTTCGTCCAAGGGTGTATGATCTCCTGACATGGCATGGTGCGAATGAGGCATCCCATGGGCAATGGTCTAACACATTGAATTGTCCTCTCTTAGATCCATTAGGCATAATGCTCCCTAAGAAGAAGACCTTACATGAACAAAGTAAAATCCCCTTTAACAAAATTTTTACATGACATTCAAAAAAATTTACAAAAAGAATTTTCATTGTGGTGCCTTATCAAATTTTTCAAGAGGATAAATTTGGTATGGTTAGTATTATGGGAAGTTGACACACTGGCATGACTTTCCCATTATACGGTGGGAAGTCGACACACTGGCATGAATTTCTCACTTAACCACTTCTTTGGGACAAATCACCATGCAAACAACCTAATGTTCCATGGCCCCAGAGTGAGTTCATATTTGATCCATGTCATTTTCATTATTCATTTTTCCTTCTAGTCATTTCCATTACATGATTGTGTATCTTGTTTTGTTGCATATTATACACCTTGTGTGTGTCCTTTTGTGCTTATGCTAGTTTGAATTAGGATCTTGGATCTTGGGGTCTTGACTAATGCCTTGATCTTTTTTATCCTTTTTCATCTGCATTGGTATGATTGGACTCCTCTTAAATGTCTAATTTAGTGTGAGTTTGAAGCAAGTTCATCCTCTCACTAAAATAGGGGCTAAATGTGGACACAAAAAAGTATGTATTTCTCCTTGCTTGATATGGGAATAATTAATGATCAATTGGACTTAACATCACCTTGATATAATGTTGTGAGGTGTTTTACACATCCAAAATTAGGTCTTGGGCCCTTATAAACTAAATAAAATACATGTCTTGTAAAGGTATTGTAAAGTTTTGTAAATTCCTTTCACAATTTTCTAGACTTTTATTAAGTATTTAAGTCTAATGAACCTATTTTTCCCTTAATTCAATAGTGTAAAATTTATTTAATTGCATTCTCACATTAATCTAGAAGGCTTGTAAATTAAAATTTTCCCTAATCTAGTGTTGTAATATTTTTTACACATTCACATTGGATTTTGTGCCTTTTAAGCTATGTGGACCTCATTTTAGTGTTGTAGAATGTATTTAATCACACTTTCACATTGAAATTTGTGTCCCTATCCCTAATTAACCTTTATATCATCATTAATAGGCTCCTATGACCCCATATTGTGCATCCTGAGGCATATTTTAATAAAAAAACCTAACTAAATCAACATATAAACTTAATTTCTTCATCCCCCGACAACCCAGCTGGAAAAAGAGCTCCTCTGGGACCCATTCACCATGTTGAGTGAATGAGTCCCATATAGGTGTGACTAATTCACCCAAGATGGTGAATGAGTCCCATTTAGGTCATTTTCAAGGTTTGAGTGGGAAAAATTAGGTTTTAAGTTTAATTTTCATTAATGTCAGCCTTGGGGATCAAATTAACGGGCATTTGAGTAAGATTTCCTATATAAACAAGCTTTTAAACCCTAATTAATGATTCATTCATCATTCATTATCCATCTCAAGTGAAGTTAGGGTTTTAGAATTCTAAGTCATCAAGATATTTTTCTAAGGCATTCAAGGGAATATTCTTCATCCATTGTTGCAGAAATTCAAGATCCATCATCATGGTAAGTTTCTAATTGCATCATTCCATGTTCATGCTTCATTATCTTATTTCACCATTTTTTTTAATTACCTAAAAGGGGTTTGACCAAGGAAAATCCCTATCCTATAACAATCAACAAGTTTTTCCCTCTTTAATGAGTGATTTTAGGTTTATAGATTGAAGAGAAATGCCAAAATGATAAAGTTGCAAATGTTGTCAAAGTTGTTATGAAAAGTTGTCAAGACTCATGAAAAGTCACATCTAGGGAAAATATCTATCCAATCTACATGAAATCAATGGGAAAGTTCTTATTTCATCCATCTTCAAAGGCTTGCAAGGTTTCAATTCAAGATTTGACTCCTTGGACATTTTTCAACAAAACAGGACTCATCCCGCAGTAGTGGTGAATGAGTCTCGTGTTGTAAGCATTTTTCAAATATTTTTTTAGATTTGGATACCCATTTAGCTAAATCATGATTCAGTGTAGTTTTCTAGATTTGAGATTAATTCTCCCAGAATGGCGTATGAGTCCCAATAGGTAAAAATTTTAAAATCAACAACATTTCTAGTCATCAATACATTTCCAGGTGCACACTTTCTATTTTATAGCTTTCTGTTTCATTCTATTTGCATTTTAAAGTAATTTTCTAGGTCTTTCTGTATATCATAACATGTTTTCAAAGATCTCACATTTTCTTAGTTTTGCATTAATATTCAATCTCTTTTATCAAATTCCAACCTTAAGAACAATCCCCTTTGACAGGTTTCAATCTCTTTTGCATTGGAATCTGAAGGATTTGTTCTTTAGTGTGAACTTTGTGAAATTAGATTCCTCTTCTTTCATTCCCTTTTCTACTGTGGATAAAGGAAGTTGTGCACTCCATTAAAATATTCCACAAATAGGAATAAGCTATGATAGTCATTTAAAGGTTTAGGGTTACTCTAAATAAAGGTGTAGTGTTTGATAGGGTTTCTAGAGTTATTTTGTGTGCAAAAGCTTTTTGTATTAAGTAATTGAACACATTATCTTTTTATTGTCTTGTAACTATAAAGAGAAATATGATGAATGAGGTATGCAAGGTCATGATATTGGGACCTCCATAAGGATTTCATGACGGTCCTATTAAGGGTTGATAGTAGTAGTCAATGTATAAAAAGAATGTGTTCTTATTCTCCATTCATTATTTCTAAAACCAAGGAGATCCTAAAATAAATTTCTTGATTCATTTCAAATAACACTATATTCTATGGATGAAGAATACATGAAATATATCTAAAAGGGTAGGTCTGTGAAAGTTTACAAAGGGACAGTCACCATGAATATCAAAGAAGATAGTGAATAATTTATGGACATTGAATTGCATAAGAATAATGAGATGACTTAGAAAAATGATTCAAAATTCTCAAGGATGGACAATCAATTCATCAAGAAGACCACACATGATGGAGAAAACCAAGAATCATGTATTATGAAGATTCACAAAAGACAAAACATAACCAAGTTTCAAGCCTAGGACAATTGGGGTTAACACCATAATGGGAGGATAGTTAGAAACCTAATTCTATGAGGTTTCTTTCCAAAACCCTGAAACATGAAAAGTATGTGGAAAATACAAAGAAGAAAGTGGAGAGTTTTACCTTGAGCTAAGGAAGGAAAAAAAGACACAGGTGGGCATAGATCTTTAATTTTTTCAAATTATGATAGTTAATATTAAAGTTTCAAGACACTGGTCTCTCTAAATCATGGAATAATCATAGCAAAAATGAAAAGACCCATGATTTAAAACCCTATCCAAGTCCATAGCATAGTTAAAGAGAAAAATCACAAGTCTATAAGTGGAGGGAAGTGGAAGATACCACATAAGGAAAATGCTTATGAAAGGTTTTTGAGATCACCATGTAAAAATATGGACCTACATGAGAACGTAAAACACAATCAATATCTAATAAAGTTTTCAAAGACTGTGAACAAGGTTATAATTGTAGTTTAAGATCTGCTATGGAATGATCAAGACAATCTTGAAGGCATGCAAGTGATGAAGATTCAAAGGATAGTCATAGAAAAGTGAAAGTGGTGTTAGGGCTTTCAAATGCACAAGTTTGTGTTGAATGCATAAAGAAAATGCTTTCTCTTGTAGCATGATAGGAGCAAGATTTGAATAGGACAGTGCTATCAAAAGAAATATGATAGTTCAACATCAAATATGATGAAAATAGGGGAGTTCATACACTATTTTTTTTATCCCCAAAATTAGTTCATTATAGTTCTAGTATTTTATGTACCATATATCATTAAGTGGTTTGCAATGATTTTAGGTACTAAGAATTTGCATATCTCAATCCAACCTTGATAGTAGTGTACAAATGGGATTCATTCACTACTTGATAGTGCAAGAATCAAAAATCACAATGGAAAATACTCTTTTTTTCACAAATTACAATGGAAAATACTCTTGTTTCACAAATCACACATCCTAGTGGAGTGATAAGTTGCAAAGGGAATAAGTATGACAGGGGGAGAAAGTGTCAAAATGATTTTGGAAGTTTTCCAATGATCTTTGTCCCATTTTGCTACTAATTTTCATGCATGTTTTCTCCATTATAGAGGATTTGGTCACTATTAGTAGTAGTCTATGTTTAATATGACTCTTGGATAGTGATGTTATGCTATACAGATCTCAGTCATTATTTGATAGTGTTATTCATTAAAAATTTTGGACTATTTATTCTTGTATAGTGATGTATTACTTTGAGTATCTTGTTGTAGTAGTGATTGTAGAAGTATGGTGAAAATTCATACACACATTGTCAATGATGTTTTGTCCAAGTCCATTCAACCTTCTTGACTTTGATAACTGATAGGGGTCTTGACCAAATTGATAATGATATGCATGATTTTTTGTTTCTTTCCATGGAAGTTACCTATTTTATAGGGAGAGCATGTAGTCCTTTGTCATTTGATGTCAAATGGGGAGTGATAGGTTTGCAAGCAAGTTGAATTCCCATCAATGATAAAGGGGGAGTTTGTTGATTGATTTGTCATTGATGTTAATTGATGTGAAAGGTGCATGCAATTTCAAATGTGTCAAAGCATGGTAATGATTAGATTCTTGTCACAAATGTCAAAGATGATAGAGGAGTTGTAGTTGTATTTGTCCTTATGCCAATGTTGCAGAAGTGGTATTGATAGGTATTTTTCAAAGGTACTTGTTTGGTGTTGATACATCCTTTGATCCTTTGATCTTCATGAAAAATACAAGGTTATTGATTTTTCTTTATGACAAAGTATGACTAAGTTGCTTCCTAAAAATTTCCTTGTTTTTGACTAAGTTGTTTCCTAACAAATTCATTGTTGAGCATTCATTTAAAGAGTTGCAAGTTGGATTATGTTGGTGTATTTCATGGCATTGATGCTTGATGTAAAGAGAGTTACAAGTTGGAGTTTGTTGATGAATTTCATGGGGTTGATGCATCCTTTGACTCATGAAAAAAAATTCACTTTGGTTTTGATGCAACCATTCAATCATGTTCATTTTGTATGGTGGTAATCTCATTTTAGGTTTTTTGGTTGTTAAAATCTCCATACCTTATAACCTAAAATACTAAAAATATCTAAAACCCTAAGATCATCCTATATTAGGGTTTTAAGTCTTTTGGAGGTCATAAATACAAGGTTAACTTTATGTTATAATCCATTGTTGACTTGTTATAACCAATGAACAATCACTTAATTGGCAACTTAAGGGTTCAAACTCATTGATCAACTAAACCCTACTTTTTGTGTTACCGGGTTGACAGGTTAAGGATTTATGTTTCACCATGAAAAAGATCAATGGTTAAAATTTGATTGATGGAATGGTGGGCACCAAAGATCAAAGGCTCTCATTTCGAGTTGTAAAATGGTTATTTCCTAAAGGGTATGTGCAGGATCATGATGGGACAAAAAGTGGTGATATGATGGGTATGTGTAGGGTATGTGGCTGATGACTTTTTTTTAACCAAAAATTCATGAAACAAAATGGGTTTTTAAACGATATTCTTAGCTTTCCACCAATATAAATTATGTTTTACTTTGAATTTAATAAATAATTATTATTCATTTTCTATTTCAATTACGACTAAAGTCCTGATTGATAGGCTGATTGAAAAACATCTACAACTCTCAATTGGTATCGTGTTTTTTGAATCCAAAACATATGTCACATTCTATGCTTTGCATACTATAAGATTAAAAAAATTAAAAATGAATTTCATGAAATTTTGACCAAGTTAAGGTGGTTAGATATATGAGTTTTTATATTTTTAAGAAGTTGTAATAAAAAAATTATAATTAATTATTTACTTGGAAAAAATTATAAAAAAATATGTATCACATCGGAACATGAGTCCTCTACTTATATCAAAAATCTTATAAAAAAATATTATCATTTTATTGTGGTTAGGATGGTTAGACAAACACCTACTTCTTATTTTTTCCCTAAAATTTAAGTACTACTGCATTGAAATTTCAAAATTTCACCAAATAGGTTTTTTAATTTTTTAAATAAACCTACTAGTTTAGAAATTACATTAAATTTGCTATAAATTCTATTCTTACATATTTTTGAAATAATATAGATAACTTATTCAAATTTTTACATCAAGTTTCCTAACTTTGATTTTTCTAAAATTTTTTCCACTTAAGGGCCTGCTTTTCTATGATGATCCTGCACATACCCTAAATCCTTTAGTTTGATGAGAATTTGAGTGTCATTTACCATTGGTTCAGTTACACACAATTACAACTATATTGAGGAAATGATGGATTTAGTAGCAAAGTTAGTGCATTAAGGAGGTTCTGATCATGGATTAAGCTTTGTAAGTGATTGTTGAAGGTTACAATGCCATGTTTGTGTTCAAATAATATAGGGGCGAGAGAGATTGAAATTATAGAGGATAAAAGGATTATTTATGCCTCTATATGATAGTATTCATGAAGTATGTTTTCCTTTGCATAGGTTAGTACATGATCTAAATGAGATCATAGATGATTGGAGTTTGATTGGTAGTAAGGAGATTGCATGATTTTGTATAACAATGCTCTATATGTCCCTGTAACTAAAGTATTATTGTTGATTATCACAACATGAAGTCATTTTTGTGTCATCTATATGTTCATTCAAAGAAGGGAATAGTCAAGGTGTGTGTAAAAATTGATGCAAACATTTCATGGTTCATTGTTCATTATTAATATCTATTTGTTCATGGTGTTTGTTGAGAAAAGGGGAGTCTTGTGAAGAAATCATTATTTATGGATGTAAGGAGGGTTAGATGCTGAATATTTATATGTGAAGATGATCTTGATCATATTGTAAATAGAGTAGTACTTTGTATATTTCTCTTTCTTTTATTTTTTGAGTTGGTGCTCCTGTTGGTTTTGGATTTGGTGCTTCTATTGATTTTGGAGTTGGTGCTCCTATTGATTTTGGAGTTGGTGCTTTTGTTTGTTATTGGAGTTGGTGCTCCTAGATATATTGTATTCAGCGAGACCTAACGGTGAAAAAATTGTGAGGATTGGATTGGTTTTTCAAACCCAACCAACTCACGCAATGGTTTTTCCCTTTCTAGGGTTTTCCACTTATAAATATTGTGTCATGGTGATCTTTATGTTTTTGTACTGAAGTTTGTTCTTCTCAAAAGTAAAAATTTCTTAAATTCTTTATTTTTTTGCATCACTGATTCACCTGCCCCTCTTAGTGATCTTGAGTATTACTTCAACATTGGCATTATCAAATTGAAATTTTTGGATTCACTTTGTTCATAGGAAGTTGAACTTAGTGTAAGCATCAGCATAGCATTGATCATTTTCATGAGTGCACACATTATAGACCTAGTGTTTTTTCTCATCGTTTGGATCTTACGTAGTGAACAATGGATTTCACTAGCCCTTGTGAGCATATATTTTTAGAAAAACAACATAACCATGCTAGTCTACCATTTTCTTCACCAAGTGAACATTAGATTTCACTAGTATTTGTGAGTTTTTTTTTTCCTTTGGGGTTCACATATTGCATTTTTATTTCGCTTGTGAGAAAATTTTATGGAAAACAACACAACCATGCTACTCCATCCCTTTTTCTTTTTACATTAACTTTGACATTGTATGTTGGTGCACCTTGTTTTGTTGTTGCAAATGTGTGTGTGTGTTTTTTTTCCTTTGTTGGTTTGTCATGAGATCATAGAACTTGGGGGCTTATCATCCTCCTTGATCCCTTGTCATCTTGTATTTCCAATAGTCATACAATTGGACCTCCCTTGACATATATTTCTCTACTTTAGTGTGAGTTTGAATGTAATTTCATACTCTCACTAAAGTGGGGGCTAAATGTAGTGTAGGAAATTTTATACCTTTACAATTTCACACTATCTTTGGGTCACTTAATTTATTGGACTTAATTAAACTTCTAATTTTCCAAATTATGCATTCCAAAGCCTTACTCTTACCATTTTTTGAGAGGTGGACCAATATTAAATGAACACATTTAATTATTTAATTTCCATGGATTATGAGTTTCCTCAAAATTTAGGTTAGGATCCATTCACCCATGGGTGAATTGGTCCCCTTTATGTGCCAAGACCTAATTTAAAATATGTTTTTTGTGGCCTTTTAATGATCCAAATTCAAATTGTAAATGTTGGATTTTGGAACCTAATTTTTGGGAAATTTGATAAAATCATATAAATACCTATTATTTTTATCATTTGAAATCTAACATGCATGATCTAAGAATAAAGAGGTGAACATTCAAGAGAAAATATAATTATCAAGAGAATTCAAGAGCAACATTATTATTCATTTATCACATCAATCAATATCCTAACATTATGTCCAATTTTATGTTTGTGAACATGTTGTCTCGTGAAGGCTAACATGCATTGTAGATCCTCAAGCATCTAAGCATTGAAGAACTCAAGAAAATCAACCAAGTAACATCAAATTCCTTTGAAGATATTTGTTGACTTTTGTCCTTTAGGGAAGCCATTGAAGGGTGGTGAGTTGCAACAAGTGTTCATTCATCATTTC
Source organism: Sequoia sempervirens (assembly GCA_007258455.2). Classification (NCBI taxonomy): domain Eukaryota; kingdom Viridiplantae; phylum Streptophyta; class Pinopsida; order Cupressales; family Cupressaceae; genus Sequoia; species Sequoia sempervirens. The sequence goes on from VDFB02358134.1 coordinate 79,477,458, forward strand.
CTTCCAATTTTTATTATTGTTTTGTCAAGGTTTAATTACCAAATGAGGGTGTGACCAAGGCAAACCCCCATACAAAAAAACAAACATTTTTCCATCTTTATGTATGTGCAAGTGATGTATACAAGAAAACTCTTTCCTCTACCAAACAACCACTCTGAAACACAAAATTGAATTCACAAGTAAATTGAACCATTCAACAAAATAGCGATTGCAAGAAAACTTGAATTTATTGATTAAATTTCACAATCACAAATAGTTGGCCTTGATGGCCTTTCACAAGAAACAACATATCATTCTCCATGTGTTGTAATCTCTTCTTCATTTCTACCCACTAATTTCACACTTGTCTAGCAATTCCTTCTCTTTAATTCTTTTAATCCGCAGTTATCAATTCTTGACTTCTATTCACTTTCTTGTTGCTTGTTCTCCATTCCCTTCAACTAGGCTAAGTCCTTTTGTTTTTAGTCACCCCCTCTAACTCTATCAGTCTTCTCTTCTTTTTCTTAACTTAGCTAATTTCCCTTCCTCTCCTTATACACAACTCCACATTCATATAAAAATTTTCTTCTTATATAGCATGATCCCTTCCACCTACACACTCTCCTCTTGATCTTAACACAACCAACATTCAAATAAATTATTCATTCCTTTTATGTTTCCTTATGGATGAGGTTCCCTCCTCTCTCCTTTATACTCAGTAAGAAATTTTATCCCATTGCAAATGGTGTGGCCCCTTGCCAATATATTTTCATGCTTTCTTTTTTGAGCTTTTAATGGACATAAGAACTGTTTCACATACCTCCCTGCAATATTTTATTCTTATTTTCACATTGCCTCACCTTTTGGACTCTTCTCCATGCATTGTCCTTCATTAGAATTTTCTATTCTGCTTCATTCTTCCATTTTTTATATTCTTAGTTGCACCCTTCCACCTTCTATTTTCCATTATGGGTCATTCAAAAATTGTAGTGTGCATTAAAATGTGAGGCATTAGATCTTGAAAAACTTCATGTTTAATTAAATTTATAAATAATTATGAATTGATGGTGGATCATGATTATTCTTAATTTCAAATAAGTCAAACTTATTGGAAATTGTGATCCAATATCATGGCAATGAATCTCCTAAATTAATTTAACAAAGGAAGAGAATACTTTTCCCATAGTTCAATTTCTATAAACATCCTCAAAAGAAGAGTTCTAAAAAGAATGACTCCTCAAAATCAAATTTCCCTAGCTATTCTATTGGAGAAATTTAATCAATAACATATTTTCTCATTCAAAGTATTTGTTGCCTTCAAATGTCACATTCATATTTTCCTGCAACAGAGAATCAAAACAAACCAAAACAAATGAGAAATAGTTTTTGGGTAGTGTTGACTGCTCATTCAACTCTGTGCTCCTGCACTAGCAAGTTACATGTTGAAGGAGTGAAAAGATCTTCAAGAAGCAATTTTTCATTATTGCATTTGTTGTCATCAAAGTTGTCAAGACATAAAAACTAGGTTGCAAAATTTAGTTATGTCATTTTGACAAGTTTACAAGAAGGAATCAACATCTCAGATCTAGCATTAAAGGACTGCAAAAATTATTTTCAAAATCCCTACCTAGGACCCATTCACCCAGGGGTGGCCTTGTCCCTTTCCACTACTCAAAAACATCTTGCAGTGATAGGTAAATTCTATCAAACCCTTCTCAGATCTACCTACAAATTGTTGTTTCAATTTCTATACATTTAGGAATTTGTAATTTGCATCTTAGGTCATAAAGTTCATTTAGTTGAATTGTTTGAAATCACTCCTAATCATTCTCAGCCCTTATCCTACAATAATCCCCACCAACTTAGACATGAGGGAATCACCATTGAGGTTGAAATTCCTTTGGATTTCTAATTTTTGGTGATATTATTAATGAAATTTTGGGAAGAGAGACCACTAAATCATAAATCTCCCTCATATCCAAAGGGGTTAGGGTTTAAATCTTTTTTCCCACCATTTCACTAGGGATTTTTTTTAACCAAATAGAATAACATTGAGATAGATGATGATGAAGATACTAGTTCTTTACTTGATTCTAGTAATGATGACCATTTTGGTGACTATTCTTAGTCTCTACATAATGAAGTGGGTGATTGCCTATTCCTTTACCCTATTAATGTGGTGTCTCTTAATGTTATTCTAAAGTATTATTTTGCTGGTGTTGAGGAAGACCATGAGACTAATCATGATAATAATACTAATTTTTATGTGATTAAGGAGATAAGTGATAAGGATAACAATATTTCTTTCAAAGACAACCCCATATAGACCTATAATGCTAAGATTGAATATTTTCAAGTTGGAGTGGAGAATTTGGAGAAAATTCAAGAAAGCCTTACTAACTTTCAAAGTTGTAAGAAAAAATGGCATAATTTGTATGCCAATTTGAAGCTCTTCCAACATAGATTGATAAGAAAAAAGAGTGTTATGAACCAACATGTTAAATTCACCAATGCGATCATGAGGAAGGATTCCATAGGAGTGGTTACTATCCAATATAAGCTAAACAAGAGGAACAAGAAACATAAGAATGAAGATGATGTTGAGGGAACCATAACGAAGGAGGAAAAGAAGAGGTTTCCTATTGGTGTTTCTACTTGGGATGAGACTCTTGGTTCCTTAACCATTGATTAGAATTATCTTTACTATTTCTTCTATGTTTTGTTCATTTCTTTTATGTTTTTTGTTCTTTAATTAGTGCTTTGTATTTTTTTTTAGCCTTGTGGTTAGTCTTTGTTATGTTGATGATAAATCTATTTAATGAAAATTTACTCTATTTTGTAAGGGTTGGGGAGCTTTTACCCTACTTATTATATCAAAAAAAAATTATCATATCATGATAAACCAACCACTAGCTCATATATATCTAAGCATGTCTTGACTTCCACCCAACATGAATTAGATACCTATGTATAACACCTCTAATGAAATAATTATCTAAATAATAATATAATAATGATCATATAACTTAAGTAAGGCTTTAAAAGGTAGATATATTTACTAAGTACTCATAACCTTATACACACTACAAAATCAAGGAAACAACATTAGAAGTATGTCAAATGACACTAATAGGGCTAAAATTAACTCTATCTAGAAATCACTACATTCCACTTTTAGATTGTATGGAAGGCATAATTTAGAGATTATCATAGATCAATTTCACAACAACAAGCCAAGTTCATAGTCATAAATTTGATCTAGATTAATAAACCTAATATAGAAAAAAGTGAAGGAAAATTTCTTATTATGATCTATACATAAAACTATCTAAGATGATTTCTAATATTAAGGAACACACGTTTTAGAGTCTTCATCATTTGGCACACACACTTTAATCATATAGCCAAACAATCTATCCTCCTATTTACTTACTCTATTTAGAAAATTATGCATTTGTCTAATTATTTAGATTCATTCCACTCCATATATAATTATTATATGTTGATCATTCTTAAGTCTATTCTTTTAAAATTTTAATTAGATTAAACTAACCTTAGGGATTGTCTTTTTCCCATTTCAATTTTAGATTAATTATACTATGTAGACACTTGCATATTTCCCTAGAATACCCTTCTCTTGATTGATAAAATACATCACCTAGCTAAATCTCCTTTACATTATGACCTCCACTTAATTAAATAATTAGTTCATTTTCTATACCGCCTCACATAAATAAATAAATATATTATTATTTACACCTATTTTCGACCTCATGCATGGCTAAAATAATTAAATAATATTATTATTTAATTATAGTTATATTCTCTCCACCAATCCCAATAATAAAGGATACCTAATAAAACTTGTCCTCATGATTCCAATATTCTTTCCACCAATTTTGAGGAGTCATAGGAACTTGGTACACTTGTCTCTTATGTATCTCATGGTTGCAATGAGTCGCTAAATTTATTAAATACATCCTTGCTCTTCATATTTCAAAAAATTTCATCACAACCCTCCATTATTTCCTCAATCCTACAAAAATCTTGTCATTCATCCCCCATCATGTCTCAATTTTCCATTTCCTCTCTCAAAAAACTTAATTTGAGACACATTTTCATCCTTTTCATGAGCACACTTTGAGTTAAGTATATATTGTCAAAATAGGTAATCTTGAAGAAAAAAGCATCCACATACCACTCACTTGGATCATATAACATTCAATAATGGATTTTATGGTAAAATTTGTTTTGAGTGTTTGTTATTGACTTGTTTGAATTCCTTTGTTGAGCTCTATCTAGTTTGTAATGTTGAGATTATGGATGCATAGGGTCCCTGAAGCTGTAGTCTTCAATGAAGGACCTTTTCCAGGAAAGATAATCAATCACCTAGAAAGTGTTGCAACTAGGCATGCACAATAGAGATAATATTGATATGATTGATATTGATATGTTACAAATGAACAAAATTCTTGATTATACAGGCAAGAAGGAAAACCTAAGATGCAAGAGATGTTGCCATGTGTCATGATCTAACAACATTTGAACCCTATCTAGGAAATTATTAGATGTTGAGATAAGTTCTAGAAGGACAACTCATCTTCTAGAAGGAATCTTATACCTACAAACAAGGAAGGGAATATTATCCCATTTATTAAATGATTTATTTAAATCTAACCTAGGACTAAATGATGCATGACCTAAGTTAACTTATGCTAGTGTAATAATTAATTAATTACACTAACACCCCCCCATAAGTTCAACTTAGGGAGGAAAATGCAATGATTATGCAGAGATGATGGATCCTGGCTATGAGGCCATGTTAGGTACCCATGTACATGAAGATGTAGAAAATCTCCCACAACTAGAGAAAAGGGGAAAACCCAATGGGAACAAAACCCATCTCCAAAAAGGAGATGAAAATGCAAAAATGTGAGATAGGATGGGAAGGATGGAGGACTCCCAAATACCCCCCAAGTACACCATTTTTCACATGGATACAATACAATCAATAGCCCCCATAGGAGGGAAAGAGAGAGACAATGTAGCCCCCCCAAAAGATGTGATCACCTCCAAAAAAGGTAAGTGTCTGAAGACAAAACATGATCCAATGTCGACAAACAACTTGTCTCCATTTCAGAAGAAACAAAACCAAATGCAAGTGCAAAGATGCTTCCCATTCCAGATAGGAATTGAAGGAAGGAAAGATGAAGGTGGATGTTGATGATGTCTTTGAACCCTGCTCATGTGTCTCCTTGCCTGATGATGAAGATGCCATAGTGCGAAATAATGAAGAGGGTGACAAAATAGGAGAATGTAAAAACTAATGTTGAACAATATCCAAATATGGTGTGATGGATATGATGAATGTGATGGAGACTTGATAGCCCCCCTGAATGAAGTGTCTTCAAAACCACTAAAAGAATCCTGAAGCCAATCCAATGGTAGATGTTGAAGAAACCTCAAATCCTAAATGGAATGTCAGGGAAGAAATCTCATATATGAAATATCTGAATATAGGAGTGATATCCCCTCAAGAATGTCCTTCAAACCTGTAGAAGTAGCCAAGTTAGTGATACCTGAAATGAAGCCATCCTATGATATCAAGCCTAAAAAATGAATGTGTCCTGATGGATGATGATAGTGGAAGCCTCAATCAATGAATTTGGACAAGGAATCACTGAATGTGAAGGGATAGCAATTGTATCTGATGGAGAAGAAGCACCTAAAGGAACCTTGTCAACCTCTTCAGAAAGATCAAGGAAATCAACCTCCTGCACAACAATATCATTGTGGGGCACCTGATCTAAAGAATGACATTCTGAATCATGACCATCGGGGAATGGTGGAGTGCCAGAATCTCCATAGATCTCCCAAAGCTTAGCCCAAAGGATATGAGGACAATCACAATGATCAATACATCTAAAAACATCGCAATAAAATTGCATCTCAATGATCTCCTAGACTGTGTATCTACTACAACTCTAAGAAAATTCATGAGTACCTTAACTTGGATGAGAAACTATACCAAACAGATGATGTAATATATCAAGTGATTGGAGATGGTGGCAGATGCCATCTTGCCATTGCCTATAGTTTCCCTTATGCAACATAGTCTCAGAAAGAGTATATGCAAGCACCATAATGAAATTTCCTCAAAAAAACAAAGAAATTAACCTTCAACCGTGCGAACCCTTTTCCTAGTACCTGCAAAAAAACACGAATAAACGAGTTAAACAAGGATTCCCCATGAAATCCATTTACAACACTCATATTAGGAAGAAAATAATGAAGAAATCAATGGAAATTCCAAAACAAAGATTGAATCCTAATTAGAATAGCAAACACATGATCCCCTGGGGAAATTAGTGCCAATTTGATGTGAAAATTAGCCCTTTCCCAATTCCTAAGATGCAAACTTGATCTGTTGATGAAGATTTGATCCACTTTTTTGATGTTGAAGAGTGCTCCAAGCTAAAATCTAAAAAACCTAACTATAATTCAAGAATGATTGATGAAATTTGATGGATATTTAGGCATGGTAACTTTGCATAATTTGTGGATGATGAGATGAGGATATGAGCTCTTTATTTATAGAATGTCAAGATGGATGAATGTCCAAATTTGAGCAATGTGGAACTAACATTCATCCAATGGCATGATTCCACTTGTCAAGCTATGAACGGATGGAGGATGTGCAAGATTTGGGGATCGTGCCAATAAATGCATAATTTTGAATTTCAAATTTGTTGAAATGACTTGCAAGAGGGAAGGGAAAATGCAATAAATGCCACTTGGCTCAAGGAAAAGGACATGTAAAATGAAGTTATTGCTTTTTTGGATGTACATGTTAACTTGGAATTTTTGAATTCAAATTGAGAGAATATTCCAAAAGATGCCTTGTGAGGAAAATAGAGATTTAATAATGAATTAAATCTATTTTCATGTGCGACTTGCATTATCTAGAGGATGGGACTTGAGATGAAATTAAATTAATCAAAGGTTAATTAATTTAATAGGAGAGGTTAGATGATGTGACCTATTTGAATCAAATTGATGGATTTATTTAAATCAAACAAGAGAGGAATATGGTAAGGGATTAATTAAATAAGGATTTTGATTTATTTAATTAAAAGAGATTGTGTTAGATTAAATCAAATAAGGTTTAAATTTATTCAATTTAATGGATTGACTTTGGATATTTAATTAAATAGGTTTAATTAGATCAAATAAATTGATTTAATTAATAATAGGGAGTGACTTAATTAAACAAAATGATTTATTTAATTAAGGGATGAAAGTTGATGAATTTAATCAGATAAGGAGATTTGATTAAATGGTTAGACCGAGGGATGATTCTAGAAGAAATGATGTTAGTAGTCAGGATCAGATGCATAATGTCAATCAGTATATTTTACGTGTCTACATTTTTCCCCTCTTTGAAGCAATGCACTCTTTGCGTTGGTTCAAAGAATAAACGATCTCGATCAATGCCAAAAATTTTGTTATATTAAAACTTGCCCCACTACTACATGGCAAGAGAAAACATGCCATTATATTTCCCCCTCGAGAGATAGGACAAAAATTTCAATTTTTGGGTGATCTCACAAAGAAAAGAGGACAAAATACCCGAAAGGTCTGAAAAGGCTCCGAGAGGCTAAAAAACATGTCTAAATGCAATAAAACAATGAGAAAGAAGCCTCAACCAGACATAAACTAGTTTGGGGGCCCAAAACCCTAGCAGGTCAGCCATTCAAGGTGAAAAAACCCTATTTTTCATGCTTAAATGGGGCCCGATGGGTCACTTTCAAGCCATTTTCAAACACCTCCAATAGTAATCTCGAGATTTGAGCTCAAACCCTTTGATGATATGGCGCAACGATAGCTTCCTCTGCACATTTTGAATTGAGTTCAGACGTACCAGTGGTCACCTAGCATCAGGGCACTAGTAAGTGGTTCTTACCCTAGCTTCGTCTTTCATTTATTGCTTTAATTAATGCTTTAAAGAGTCGGTCCACCTGCAGTGTCGCTCAGAAACCAAACTACGCCGCTCGGTGTGATATAGTGTCGTCATGGTGTAGTTTAGAGTTTTAGAAACTCCAACGCTGAGCTTGGGGTCAGCGAGGTAGTTTTGGAAGTGCGACGCGATGGTCTCAATTTAGCTCAAAGTGCACTGCTGGGAGGGAAATTGCACCGCGGCGGTGCGGTTTTTCCTTTTTTAGCCCTAGCGTCAGAGTTTGATTAGAATCAAACTAGTACGCCATCATGGGTTGCACCACTGGGGAAGTTTTTTGAGTTCTTGATGAAGAATTTTTAAATTTTTTTAACATGGTGACCTTCCTTGATGAAGGACACGGTGAGAGAGCTCTACTCTTAGGAGCATAGGTCACAGGACCTAGCTGGTTACTTGCGGGACTTGAGCGACAGGGACCAGGATCGACTTTGGATTGTGGGGTTGTGGCACATTGCGTATGCGGCCCCCATCTACACTCACTTAGAGATGCTGTCAACGCTGGGTGAGAGATGGCACAACAAGACATCCTCATTTCATCTTCACACTAGTGAGGCCACCATCACTCTAGAGGATGTTTGGTAGATTTTACAATTGCCTATTCATGGTTGCTGAGCGATCTTCGACATGGATGAGGGGCGTGAGGCCTGTTTCTGAGTCCTTGCTACTGATGAGATTGTCTTCTCTGAGGCATAGATAGAGCTTGAGTGACACAAGATCCTAGCACCCCTCTATCGCTGGGTGATTGCAGCCATCATTTCGGGCCTTGTTGCCCCTAAAAGGTGAGAGCAATACTTCAGTCCCAGCTGGGGATATTGCTGGGAGCAGATGGTCTGAGACAGGATGGTTCATTTTGCATGGGGGCCTATTCTTCTTGCTTCACTTTACATAGACCTCCATGTGTACGTTTATATGGACGACAGAGCATTGGGAGTAGGGGCAACTCTACTTCATGTTTAGGCATGGGAGAAACTTGATGTGTTGCGGCCATGGGTCATTTCAGTTATGATGGGGCCAAACGATCCCCTTATGGCATGATATAGAGGTGGTGTGTCTTTCACCCATACCGGCGAGCATGGGATCCCTTACTAGAGGCAGGTCCTAGATGAGATGCAGGTTTTCACCTAGCGACCCTACCTTGGTTAGCTCAGATGGGCCGATGATGCCGATCAGATATTCTACTACTGTCAAGACTGGTATATGCAGGGGCAGGAGAATAGTATGCTCAAGAGGTACTTGCCTGGGTTTGTGCAACATCAATTTGGGGAGCCACAGGATCAGCTAGATGATGACTATGTAGCCATCTTTGCCCACACCATGACACAAGTTTCATGGGGGTGATATATTCTTGCCTCAAAGGTAGTGGATAGTTTTTGATAGCTGGTAACCTACCCATGGGCTTATGATTAGGGGCTAGTAGATCCAAGCACCACCCAGGACCCTAGGGATTGGTTCCAGCCTCCTCTTCGGTTAACAATTCCAGGTGCAGTTCTTGATGCATGGCGAGTCAGAGGCAGAGGGGGAAGACAAGGACAGAGAGCCGAGATTCGACAAGATCCGCCATTTGTGCCTCCATTCTAGCCAAGGTAGGGGGATGTTCATATGTAGGACCAGTAGTAGGAGCCACCACAAGGCGAGGATCAGCCTTGGGTGTAGCCATAGGTGTAGCCACAGGTATGGCCAACAGGACAGGCGAATGCTCGAGATGTGCTAATTGTGCAGCTATAATCCCAGGTCTAGGCTTTGACAGCTAAGAGAGATCAGGCGAGGGTTGAGAGGGATTAGGCCGTGCAGTAGAGATAGGCTATGGAGCTATAGGAAATTACTGAGCTAGGCCGTAGATAGTAGATAGAGAGCATGACAACCTCCTCCTCCTAGGGTATGGTGGCATTTCGATCCTACAGGGATGTCGTCTGAGAGGCAGAGTATTACCGAAAGACCTATCATGAGGCCGTACCTAGAGCAGAGTGGGTCCCAGAGCACTCAGAGAGGGCCAGCAATAGACCAGCAGAGGGTCATGGTGATAGGGGCAGGGGCACCATTCATAGGGGTTGACCTTGATCGAGATGTTATGATACTTTTTGTGCCTTATGGGCTCATTTTTTATAGCCCAAATGGGCCTTTTGTACTGATAGACACTTATGTACAATGAACTAATTTATTCATTGTATTATGACAATGATGTTATTGATGATATATATATATGAGACAATGATGATTTTGATGTGATGCACTATGTTCTCTTTATGTATGATTTTACTTCTATATATGTTGTGGATGCTTTTATTTCTAATGATGTATGCATTATGATTATGACTAACAGATCTATATTATGTTAACCTATGATATGCAAATGTGATGATCTATTTATGATAATGCAAATGTGATGGTCTATTTATGATAATGCAAATGTGATGGTATGATATGTGAAATGATATGATCTATGGTGCCTATGTGAAATGATATGTAAATTGTGTTTATGAAATGTTTATGAATGGATGCATATATGCTTTGTTTGTAATGAATTTTGTACATTTATGCCTATGTGGAATGATTGATGCAATGAATTTTTTATGATGTTATTTATGATATGATATGGATGATGAAATATGAATGTGATGGTCATGATATGATGTGAATGAGATGGTTTTATGAGATGCTTAGAATAACAAATGTTATTATCCTAAATGTATTAAATGATGATGTAATGTATGTGATGCATTAAATAGGATGTGATGTTATGTTAATGCATAATGTAATATGAAAGTAATGTGAATGTATTGTGGTGAGATAATGTCATGATGCTATGCAAGTATGTATGCAAATGAATTAATTGCTTATATACCTATTGTTTATGATTATGCAAAAATGATTATGGAATGCTTCTATAGATGTTATGCAATGATGCAAGGGATGAATGTGATGGATGCTTATGATAATATGTTTATATGATAATGGATATGGGATGTGTATATTTCCTATATGATATGTTTATGCAATATGCTAATGATTTGTGGATGCAGGATTAATGATGATAGTGATGGTGATGGTGATGATCAACTATCATAGTACCTTGTTAGTGCGGTTAGTAAGAAAAGAAGAAGTCATTTCAACAAGACACAAGATGATGCAAATGAAAATGAGGATGATGATGTTGATTACTTGCTGAGGAATTAGGATTTTCAAAAGGGCCAAATTTCCTTATATTTGATAAGGCACATGGTATGATGCATCAAGGTATAGGAAAACAAGATGGTGTTGTACCCAGTGTGATGGACTTTGACTTGACAAATAGATAGGAGTATTCTTGCTCACACCTAACATATGAAAAACTTGAAGTTTCAAGCATCTCAGACCAAAACATGGAAAGGTAAACCTATCCATGCAATAATCAACAAGTTTCCCTAGACCTCCTCCATTCATACCTAACAAAGCAAGTATTCACTAAGGTTATATTACAAGAACTTCCAACAAGCATAGCAGACAAGAGATAATGATCGTTTCCCCATTCCTATTTCTCTAAATACCCTATTTTGGGATATCATCAAGAAGTCCTTGGAATGAGCGCAATAAGATAAGTCAAAAGATATAGACAAAATAAACAAACAAGCTTATGTTCTTCAATACTGCTAACTAAAAGGGAATGTGTTTTCAAGGATAGGAACCGAAACTTATTGCCAAAAGATAATGCCCATCATAGGAAGGATTCATCCTAAGACAAGCTAGTGGATGGCGGCACGTCATTTCATTTATCCAAAGTGCTCCTTCTGATAAATAATGCCCATTGTAGGAAGGATTCATCCTAGGACATGATGTTAACAGATGATTGATATGGGACTAATTCAAATGATGAGTTATTGATACAAAGAGATGACCAACTTGCTTATGTACTAACTTAGACCTAAGACTTGACATTTTTGAGTTTTCACTTTCAACCTGCTAGGCTTGCCCCTAATTGTTTCACCAAGGTTTGAAGATGATGATCAGTTTATTATGAGTGGTGTTATTGTGGGTGCAAGCAAGATGAGGTGGATGGAATTTTTCAAATATTTGGCTTTTTTGGAGTTTTGCAATGTTTTAAGGCTGTTTTTGGTATTTTTTAGGATTTTTCAAACGTTTTGATTTTCAAAATTTTTAGTGTTTTTGGGATTTTCTGAGATTTTGACCAAAAGACTAACCTAAGGACCTATCCTAGGGGTCTCAAGAGCTGATCAATAGATTACCCTTGCCTACGTTATACACGTAGAGACCACGTAGTTTGACTAATGACTTGATTGATTTATAGATGAAGATATCCATGATGAAATGTCACTTTATTATGATAGACTCCTAAAGGACTGACCTAAGTGTCTCGAGCGATGATCAAAGATCAACCTTGCCTACGTTCAAGCTCAGAGACGATGTAGCTCAACATGATGACTCTTTTTTTGACTTTTGTCTGACTTTTTGACCTGTTTTTGGATTTTTGATGTTTTTGAATGTTTTTGGATTTTATAATGTTTTGATGTTTTTGAATTTTCTAATTTTTTGATATTTTTGGATTTTTTGAGTTTTAGGACATTAAGAATATACACAAATCCAATCCGATGAGAACGTGCCCCCAGTGCGATGCAATAGACTACTCCGATATAGGTATGACAAACTGACCTTGAGGGTGGGTTGAGTAGTACTAAGAGGGATCATGATATGAAAATAGGACCAAGCTATGGTGTGGATACGATTGGATGAGTGATGGATGGAGATCTAGATGCGATGGATGATGGAAGCGAAATGGATGGATGATGTAGAACAAGCCATAAAGATCCTGATGGATGGAAAGTGCTTATTTACGCAAGGCACCTATTTGCCAGGTTTTCACCAAGGTACTTGCCCAAAGTGCCACCAAAGTGGTTTTCACTAGAGGATGATTTTTTTCTCTTTACTATTTTTGATCTCTGATTTTTTTGTTTTTTTTCCTTTTTGATTTTTTTGTTGTCACTAAGATGCCTATTTGCCAAGTTTTCACTGACGTAACCATTTTTTCAAGACATTTTCTATTTTTTTGGAGTTTTTTGGTTCCATACCTTGAAAGATTTAGGCATAGAACTTTTTGAGGTGAGAGTTATTCATGGGCTCTTGCAGAAGTTCCCCTTCGAGTGTTGATAACTGATATGCCCCTGACTTGTAACTTGCTATGATGATGAGTGGTCCTAGCCAATTAGGTTCAAATTTTCCTTTGTTGCTTGGGTTTGGGACATTCTTCTAATTTTCTTTTAAGACCAGTTCTCCAACTTGGAATTTCCTGCTTCTGATTTTCTTATTGTAGCTCCTTTTGAATCTATTCTAATAGACTTGCAAGTGATTTAAAGCATCGATGTGTCGCTCATCCAGTAGCTATAGCTCATTCAATCTTGACACTAGATATTCTTCATCTGTGATGAGGTTTTGTAGTGATATCCTAAGGGATGGGAGCTTGATCTCAATGGGGAGTATTGCTTCTGATTTGTAGACCAAGGAGAAGGGGGTGGTTATGGTGGGTGTGCAGATACTAGTTCGATAGGCCTAGAGGGTGGGATTAAGCTGCAAATGCCAGTAATGACCTGCATCATTGACTATTTTCTTGAGGATTTTAAAAATGGTTTTATTTGTAGCTTCTACTTGGCCATTGCCTTGGGGATAGTACGAGGTGAAGCGATGTTGGATTTTGAATTTCTCACATAAGCCATGAACTTCCTAATTTTTGAATGGTGTCCCATTATCTGAAATTAATGGCTTGTGGAACACCATAATGACAAATGAGATAGTTCAGGATGAACTTAGAAATTTGCTTCCCAGTTATATACATCATAGGTATGGCCTCCACCCACTTAATAAAGTACTCTATTGCGGTTACGATGAATTTGTGGCCATTAGATGAGGTGGGTGTGGTTTTCATAATGAGATTGAGTCCCCAATGTGAAAAGGGCCATTGTGTGACGATAGGATGAAGCTCTTGAGCTGGAGCATGGATGAGGTCCCCATGCTACTAACATTGTAGACACTTTCTGGCATGATCATGTGCTTCTCTTTCCATTCTGGGCCAATAATACCCTATCCTCAGTAGTTTCTTAGCTATGGTCATTCCACTCGAGTGTGAACCATAGATACCATTGTGTACTTCAGTTAGAGCGGTTAATGCCTCCTTAGTGTTTAGGAAGCGCAATAGGGTTCTTTCTATGCTCCTACGATATAGGGTATCACCTAGGATGAAAAATCTAGATACCTTTTTAACAAAGGTTCATTTTAGGTTTGAAGGTAGGTTAGCAGGTATGACTCCTATTCAAAGGTATGTATAAATGTCATGATACCAAGGATCGCCAGGACCAATCATTTCACACACATATTTCAATTCTGGTACCTCAAATGCAGGCACGAGAAGCTGCTCAATGAAGAAATCATATTTTGGAACATTGTGGGGGATATCAAGCAAGGATCCAATTATTGCCATGGTGTCTACTGCTCTGTTGTTGGTTCTAGGAATCTACTCAAATGTTATTTCTATAAAATATTCTTTGAAAGTCTCTAGCAATTTCTTGTATGGAGTGAACTTGTCATCCTTGGTTGATCTGTGTAGGATCTAGACTACATTGCAGTTTAAATGCTTAACTTTTACAATGCTTTACAATGATTATTTCAAGTTAATTAAAACAAAATTAACTTAAGGAAATAACATAAATAACGTAATAACAAGGTGATTATAACAGAAAGAAAGGAAATGAGAGACATAAAGAGAGAGAAGAAGAAGAGAAGTGCAAACAACGCTTGATAACGGAGTTCGTCACAGAATGTGACTACGTCTCCGGGTCCACTCCAACAGAGAGACCGATCCGATTAACTCCAAAATCAATTACAACCATTCTTCAAGCAATTCGACAGCATAACGATGCTCTGATATGCAAGAATGATTTGAAAACTCTTCAACAAGACTCCTCTTCCGTCACTTCAGCATCAGGACTTCATCACCTGAAAAAAAAACTTGATTCCAACTCTCACCTCAAGCCCCCTTTTTATACAAAGAATTTTCAAATTGGTTACTAACCAATTGATTTACAAAATATTCTCCAAATCACCTTATCTCTCCAAAATACATAAAAATCTGCAAAAATCTCCCTAATTTTACATAATAATTTTTAAAAAATCTCCCTAACATAATTTAAGCCCTTCCATTTATTTATTCCCGGGCTTTTGCCATTTGGGAGGTTATATTTTAATCTTTAAAAAGATTAAAGTTCATTTAAATTAGGGAGTTTTTGTTCATTTTAAAGGCATTCGGGTTAACAACTCGAACAAAATAAACAGAGCTCCATATAATACTTAGAGCTATGCGTTGGTGCATCGGTGGCTAACCATTTTATTAGCCGGCCGGTCCGGGTTCCAAACCCGCCGGCTGGCTTTTTGTTAACAAATCCAAACTGTTTTCTTAACAAAAACAGCCCGACCGCTATATATAGTATAGCGCATGACTTTTGGTCTAATGGTGGCACGGAGGCTTCGCACAGGAGAGGTGGCAATTTTGAATCCCGGCCGGTAGCATATTTTGCAACAATATAACAAATTTCTTAACAAACAACAACCAAATCCGAATCGCCGACAAAGAGCAGAAGATGGGGCCACGTGTCGCACCAGGAGGGTGCCACGTGGCAAACTCTCATTCGCCAAACATCTAGACGTGTCACTGACGTCGTAGCCTACGTGTCTGATGACTGGCTGATGACGTGTAATGCCAACTGTGCCGCTGACCGGATGCTGACTGGACTGTGTGACTAGACTGCCACGTCGATGCTGACTGTGTACGGATGCCACGTGTCGGCCGCCGATAGATCCGTACCATCTGACTCACATGCCACGTCACTTGTACGGACTTGACAAATGTCAACATCTGGTTGGTCCACTTCGGATTTATATGGACTGCTGACGTCATCTTGTACGGATGCTGACATCATCATTCACCTTCCGGTCACCAAGTCAACCAGGAGCTTTGACCACTGATAACTCTCACGTCCGATGTCGGATTTCGACGAAACAAGTTGTGTTGGAAAGCTTGTGATGAGCTCTTCGTGATGACGTCGGTTTCGTTGACTTGCGAAACAATCATTTTTTTCGCTTCCTGGATGCCCCTGATCCCAGTTTGACCCGAGGTTTGACTGGCCATAACTCGTGCAAACGGACTCCTTTTTGCTCCGTTCGAGTTGCGTTGGAAGCAGGACACCAAGCTCTTTCTGATGGTGCAGATTTTGGAGAAAAATGAGACACTTCAATTTCCATTGAAAAATGTCCACCGGATCAGGCCTCCCCACTGAAGACCTTTTGGACCTCCAAAAGTGGCATTTACTCTGACAATAAGTGAGGACTTGGCCTCCCCACTTGTCCTGTATCCTCTGTACATCTGAAAACCTGGCTCACAAGCATAATCAAGACTGCAAAAAGATTGTTTAACATAAACATAACTTTATCACTTCCATAAGCTTCTACATCCAATGTCGTAGCCACTAACCAACAAAAATTGACTAGTATCAAGCTGAACAATAATGCAGAAATGAAAGAGAATAAGTCAACAACACATCGATCCTTTACAACAGGAACATTATTACCCAAGGA
This sequence comes from Sequoia sempervirens, assembly GCA_007258455.2. Taxonomy (NCBI): domain Eukaryota; kingdom Viridiplantae; phylum Streptophyta; class Pinopsida; order Cupressales; family Cupressaceae; genus Sequoia; species Sequoia sempervirens. The sequence continues at coordinate 79,494,064 of VDFB02358134.1, forward strand.
TCCATCAATGCTTTCAATAATCATGTTCTCATGCTGTACTGCAAGTGCATCCTGCAACATCTGACCCTGGTTAGCTACTCCAAGTTCAAGTTTAGAACCACCTGTACTGAAAGACATAAGAGTTAACTCTTTACTTGCATTAATTACCCTCTTTAACTGCCCTGTGTTTGCAAAAGATTGATCAGTCTTAATCCTGTGAGAATGTACTATGTACTGAATGCCATCTTTAAATAAGTGATAATGATTTTTTTACCTGTAGAAGATTGCTTTTCTGTCATAAAGATAAGGGCTACCAAGCACTATCCCACAGATATCCAATGGAACTACATCAAACTGAACTTCATCCACAAATTTACTAGTGATTGTGAACCTTAAGGTGCATTGTTTCGTTACTTGCAACTTATCATTTTCACAAATCCAACCTAGTGGATAAGGTTTCTTATGTGGTGTAGTTCTTAATCCCAAGTTATTTACAACACTTTCTGAAATTAAATTCACCTGAGATCCACTATCTATGAGTGCATCAATTTTATTGTTCTTAGCAACAACCCTTAAATGAAAAATCTCATTCTTTTTTGCATCTTTAGAGAAATCATTAACTGTGGAAGTAGAAGCACAACTAGCAACAGAAACACCAGAAATAGAGGCTTTACCTTTTAGACCCATCGCTGTTATCTTAGTCTCATCATCTGAATCTGAGCCAAGATCCATAACAACATTCATGGATTTATCCTTACCCTTCTGTTTCTGATTACGTCTTTGAGCCCACTTAGGCTTCAGTTCAGGATGCAACTACCAACAATGTTCTTCATCATGACCTTTCCTGTCACAATGAGAACAAGAAAGCTTCTCATCCTTCTTGACTGTAGCTGCCTTCTTTCCTTTCCCTGTCTCTACATTCTTAGAAGATTTCTTTACATCATTATCAAACTTGTCAATGAAAGATCCTTTACCCCTTGACTCTAAGTGTGTAGCTTGAACAGACACTTCATCCAAATTACAAGGGTTCAATACCAAAATGGAATGCCTAAGGTAGGAATGCAAACCTCCTATGTACTTCAACAACGTGTCTTGGGTGTACAAAGGAACATTCAAAGAAATAGCCCTTTTCCTGAACTCATGGGTGTACTCTTGGACAGTTTGACCTTCCCTTGCCTAAACATTTGCCAATCCATCATTAACTGCTGCATATGTCCTAAGGGATAAAACTGCTTCTTAAGAGCATTAATAAATTTTGCCCAAGTTAAACTGACTCTACCATGTTGTGAAACTTCTGCCTTAGACTTACTCTCCCACCAAGTTAAGGCTGTACCACCTAAACGAAGAGAAGCTAATTGGATCCTATCAACATCATCTATTAGATTCTGGACTCTACAATAGACCTCTATTTGTTGTATCCAATCATCCAATTTATCAACATTAAGTTCACCACAATATTTAGGTAAATCAAATTTTACATCCAGTTTTATTTTAGGCTTATACCCACTCTTGAAAGGATTAGAAGAAATAAAATGAGGAGAAGATGGAGAAGAAGGGGAAGGAGAAGAGGGAGGAGAAGAAGAAAAAGGGTGATTTGGTTGCTTGTCACCATCTCCATGTTGTTTCCCTTTCTTGTCTTCACGAGCATCTTGCTTTGATGAACCTTCTTCACGTTCCTTCCGTTCTTGTCTCTCCTGAAACATAATATCCACCTTTGCCTTCATCTCGAGGAATGCTTTTCGAAACTCCTGCTCACTAATCTCTTCAGGAACCTCCATTCCAGAAACTGACATCTTTGGAAATGTTCTACGCTTCCCGATCTCAGGATCAAAGTCTTCGAGCTTGCCTTCGCCTTTCTGAATCCTGGATCTCGTTAGCATTCAAAAACAAATAACTGCAATAATAGCCAACTAGGCTCTGATACCAACTTGATCTGTGTAGGATCTAGACTAGATTGCAGTTTAAATGCTTAACTTTTACAATGCTTTACAATGATTATTTCAAGTTAATTAAAACAAAATTAACTTAAGGAAATAACATAAAGAACGTAATAACAAGGTGATTATAACAGAAAGAAAGGAAATGAGAGACATAAAGAGAGAGAAGAAGAAGAGAAGTGCAAACAACGCTTGATAACGGAGTTCGTCACAGAATGTGACTACGTCTCCGGGTCCACTCCAACAGAGAGACCGATCCGATTAACTCCAAAATCGATTACAATAGCACCACCATTCTTCAAGCAATTCGGCAGCATAACGATGCTCTGATATGCAAGAATGATTTGAAAAGTCTTCAACAAGACTCCTCTTCCGTCACTTCAGCATCAGGACTTCATCACCTGAAAAAAAAACTTGATTCCAACTCTCACCTCAAGCCCCCTTTTTATACAAAGAATTTTCTCAAATTGGTTACTAACCAATTGATTTACAAAATATTCTCCAAATCACCTTATCTCTCCAAAATACATAAAAATCTGCAAAAATCTCCCTAATTTTACATAATAATTTTTAAAAAATCTCCCTAACATAATTTAAGCCCTTCCATTTATTTATTCCCGGGCTTTTGCCGTTTGGGAGGTTATATTTTAATCTTTAAAAAGATTAAAGTTCATTTAAATTAGGGAGTTTTTGTTCATTTTAAAGGCATTTGGGTTAACAACTCAAACAAAATAAACAGAGCTCCATATAATACTTAGAGCTATGCGTTGGTGCATCGGTGGCTAACCATTTTATTAGCCGGCCGGTCCGGGTTCCAAACCCGCCGGCTGGCTTTTTGTTAACAAATCCAAACTGTTTTCTTAACAAAAACAGCCCGACCGCTATATATAGTATAGAGCATGACTTTTGGTCTAATGGTGGCGCGGAGGCTTCACACAGGAGAGGTGGCAATTTTGAATCCCGGCCGGTAGCATATTTTGCAACAATATAACAAATTTCTTAACAAACAACAACCAAATCCGAATCGCCGACAAAGAGCAGAAGATGGGGCCACGTGTCGCACCAGGAGGGTGCCACGTGGAAAAATCTCATTCGCCGAACATCTAGATGTGTCACTGACGCCGTAGCCTACGTGTCTGATGACTGGCTGATGACGTGTAATGCCAACTGTGCCGCTGACCGGATGCTGACTGGACTGTGTGACTAGACTGCCACGTCGATGCTGACTGTGTACGGATGCCACGTGTCGGCTGCCGATAGATCCGTACCATCTGAGTCACATGCCACGTCACCTGTAGGAACTTGACACGTGTCAACATCTGGTTGGTCCACTTCGGATTTATATGGACTGCTGACGTCATCTTGTATGGATGCTGACGTCATCATTCACCTTCCGGTCACCAAGTCAACCAGGAGCTTTGACCGCTGATAACTCTCGCGTCCGATGTCGGATTTCGACGAAACAAGTTGCGTTGGAAAGCTTGTGACGAGCTCTTCGTGATGACGCCAGCTTCGTCGACTTGCAAAACAATCATTTTTTTCGCTTCCTGGATGCCCCTGATCCCAGTTTGACCCGAGGTTTGACTGGCCATAACTCGTGCAAATGGACTCCTTTTCGCTCCGTTCGAGTTGCGTTGGAACCAGGACACCAAGCTCTTTCTGATGGTGCAGATTTTGGAGAAAAATGAGACACTTCAATTTCCATTGAAAAATGTCCACCAGATCATTGGTCTAGTATTCATTGTTTACTTGATTTATAATCAATTGAGAATCCTCGTATACCCTGAGAGCTATGATATTCCACTGCATTGCTATTGTGAGACCTATAGTCAAAGCCTTATATTTTGCAATGTTATTGGTGCAAGGAAATGCCAATTTGTATGACCTTGGTATGCAATCCCCTTGTGGGGTGATGAAGAAGACACCAGCTCCTAATCCATGCTATGTGTATTCACCATCAAAGTATAGTTTCCAGTGGTTAGCTACGTTGAGATTGAAAATGGATTCATTTGGAAACTCTGAGACAAGAGGGTTCTCTAAAGAGATAGGTGCTACTACCAGTTGATTTGCAATGACTTGACCTTTGATTTCTTTTATCTCCACATACTCAATGTCGTACTCTGACAATATCATCACCCATTTGGCCATTCTTGCCATGAGCATTGCCTTTGATAGTAGATATTTGAGGGGCTCAATTTTGGCGATGAGCTTTATCTTGTGTGCCAACATGTAATGTCTAAATTTATGAGATGCAAACACTACTGCGAGGCATGCTTTCTCGATGAATGAATATTTTATCTCATGCCCAACCATTGTACTACTGATATAGTAGATATCCCTTTCCATTTCATTTTCATCATGCTGAGCTAAAAGAGCTCCAAGGGCTACTACTGTTGCTAGCACGTATAGAATCAATGTTTTTCTTGGGATTGGCGACATTAAGACTAGTGGTGTCAGTAGGTATTCCTTGATTTTGTTAAATGCCTCTTCACACTTGGCGTCCCATCTGTACGCTACTCCCTTGTGGAGTAGGTGAGAATATGGGTTATGTTTATCTGCCAATTGTGCTATGAATCTATGAATGGATTGTAGTCTGCCTTGGAGACCTCCCAGTTGCTTTAATGTTTTTGGTGCCTCCATCTCGAGGATTGCTTTTACTTTTGCTAGATCCACCTTGATGCCCCTCATTGATACTATATATCCTATAATTTTACCTGATTGTACGCCGAAGATGCACTTCTTTGGGTTTAGTTTGACCTTGTACTCCTCCAGTCTATCAAAAATAGCACTTAGGGTTTCTATGTGATCTTTTCTCTTTTTGGATTTAGCTAGGATGTCATCGACATAGTCTCTAACTATCTTATGGATCATGTCATGGCCCTTTGGTATGTTTCTCATGCGTTCTTTAGGCCGAATGGCATCATGTTCCAGCAGTAAGTCCCCTATAGATAGGTGAAAGTTGTCTTATGTTGGTCCTCATTAGCTATCATGATATGATTGTATCCTAAGAATTCATCCAATAGTGATAGCATCTCATGTCCTGCTATCATATCTACTATCATGTCGATGTTGGGAAGTGGGAAGTCATCTTTTGGATATGCCCTGTTCAAATCCCTGAAGTCTGTGTAGATTATGATATTTCCATTACGTTTTGAAACTGGTACCAAGTTTGATACCCATTCCGGATAGTCTATCAGTCAGATGAATCCTATGTCTAATAAATTTTTTAGCTCCATTTTGACCAATAGGACGATTTGAGGATGCATTTTTCGAAGCTTTTGTTTGAAAGGCTTTGCTTCTGGATACACTGCTAAGTGGTGGACCACAATCTTTGGATCAAGTCTTGGCATGTCAACATAATTCCATGTGAAGTTTACTTGTCTTTCCCTTAGGAACACTGCTAGGAGCTCTTGCTCTTCTAATAGTAGTGATTCTGCATAGAATGTGATATGTGAGGTCTCCTCTGTTCCTAGGTTGACCGGATTGCATTTTTCTGCCAAGACTGCTGAATTTTCCTGATGAATAGCTTTTAAAGGAAGATTGAATCCCCAATCCTTGGGAACCTCAAAAAGGTTTTCACCATTGGATTCATCCTTTCTTTTTACTTTTTTCTTGTCAAAGAGTGCCACAGTGTGGTTTTCACTCAAGGACTTGGATATGATTCTTAATTTCTCACTTTTGTGACCAAGGGATTCAATCGTTTCCCCATAATAGGCATGTGTTTCCAAATCTATTATAAACCCTAATTTTTGATCCCCATCTGGAATGTTATCCACAATCCCATGAATTCTGAGAGTGCCTCATCATTTTTGAATGTATCTAGAACTTGTGGTCCTCGTTGGTCGTAGTCGATGAGTTGGGGATAAACTAGATGAATATCATGATTTTGATGTTCTATTTCAATGGATAGGGTACTAATCATATAGAGGGTGGTATCCTTGAATAGCCTGGGTAAGTTGGGTGTGGGGTCATCATCATCGCTACTAGTATAGACATCAGTTATATCAAATGTAAAATTATCTATGACACAACCTATAGATACTGGTAGATGTAATTCTGCTGGGGTTGGCTGAGGAGGATTGTTAACCATTCTAACTAGAGGACTTCGGCCATGTATGGTTATACTTGGAGGGGTACATGCAAGGCCAAGATTTTTTATTGGTCATGTCTCTAGCATGATAGGTATTCTGAGCCCATTATCATTTTGTCCTAGTCTTTGATTTCTGTCGTAGCCCATTGCGAGCATCATTTGTAGACCCTTGCTTTTGTCATCCATTGGTAATTCAGGTTTTGGTTTTTCATCTTGATATAACAGGTGAGATGGATCATCCTCAATAACTTCTCATCCAAGATCTCCCCATCTTGTGAATTCGGGATAGTTTTCAGGAGACATTTGGGATGTGGAAGCCTCATTTATTTGCAGTCATCTCCCTGATCTAGGAGATTGTGGTAACTCTCCTACCACAAAGGAATTATTAGGGATCTTGTAGTTTCCATAGACGTTATCTTGGATAATGAGCTTGATGTCAGAGATGATGGGGATGGTGGGAGTGGTGGGTGTCTCTGTCGCCAAAGTGGATGCGAGAGTGGCTGGATCAATGTAAGGTGTGGATGGGCCCTCATCATTTTTTGGTACTTGGGGGATTTTGTAATATTTTGCTTCAATATTTTTTCAATAGGAGAAGGGTTTAGGATCTCCATGGATGGTAACTTCTTGTCCATTATGTGTAAATTTCACACATTGGTGGAAAGTTGATGCTACTACTTTCATCACATGGATCCATGGACGTCCTAAGAGGATACTATATGGCAAGTCAAGGTCCAAGACCTGACAAGTGGTTTCCATGATTATAGGCCCTACTTGAATAGGGAGTTTGATTGTGCCTTGAGACACTCTTTCTTGGTCATCATATGCTCTTATCGTGATACCTTTCCCCTTGTCGATAGAATCTTCTGATATTTTTAACTGCTTGATGAGGCTTAGGGAACATATGTTCAAGCCTGCACCTCCATCCACCAAGACCCTTTTGATTTTCCTCTTGTGTACAATGGATTCGAAGTGAAGTGAATAGTTGTGAGATGGTTGAGTAGGGAAATCCTAGTCAGAGAATGTAAGAAGATTAGGCGTAATGATATTTTCGACCATAGCTTGGAATTGCTCCACATTGAGATCTACGGGGATAGTGGATGAGGCTAACGCTTCCTCAATGATCTTCTTATGAGATGATGATATTTTTAACAACTCAAAGATGGAGATGTGTGCTGGCGTTCTCTAGAGTATATCTAGGACATTGTAGCCATTAGGAGTGGATCTAGATGTAGAGATTCTGTTTGGTTGGGATGATCCTGCGATGGTTACTTTTCTGCCTCTTTTGGTGACTCCACAATCTTCGGCATAGGTGCCTTTGATAGTAATGACCATGTAGTCTTCATTTAGGGAGGCGACAACTGTTTCATACACATGATTTACATTTGAGTGGGTGCCTTTCCCTTTATCATTTTTATTCCCTTTGTTGCCATGATTCAACATCGGATTTATATATATCTTAAGATCCTAGTTTCCCATTGGTTGTTCCACGTTTATGATTCTTTTATTGATGAGATCTTGGACGATGTTTTTCATTCTCATGCAATTTTTTGTGGTATGGCCTTTGATTTTATGGAACTCGCAAAGTTGATTCTTGTTATACCAAGGAGGTTTTACATCCGGTTCTTGGTAATTTTCAAAGGTAGGGGCCTTGATGAGTTTTTTCGTCTATCAAATTTTTCATTATGTCCTCAAGTGGTTCCCACAAAGTGGTGTATTTTTTCTTGGGATAGCTCTTGCATTGAGGTGGTCCTCTTTGATCATTGAGATTATTGATGGTTGGGTTTTTGTTTGGTTGGTGTGTTATGTGATGAGTGTTTTGGTGTTGTGTTTGGGTTTGCGATGCGGGTGTGTTTTGGCAAGGGGCACTAATGACCACCTTGGCATCAATGATACCATCATTAGTAACATTTTTGTTCCTTTCCCACGTGCAAGGTTCATCATTGTAATTGAATGGTGGGTGGTTGTTTTACTATTTGTGGTATGATGTTGATTTTGCGGGTTGAGTCACAAGGGCTCTTTCAATGCTAAGTGCTTTGGGGATCAACTGATCGTATGTGGTTATGCCTTGAACCTTGAGATGAAATGCCAAGCGGCCTTCAAGGTTGGTTATGATGGTGCAAACTTGTTATTCTTCTGGCATGGTCCACTTGCTCCGATTGGCCTTGGATTTCCATCATTGTAGGAATGAGGTGAATGATTCTCCCTTTCCTTGTTTTAGAGTCGAGAGTTCTTATAGGCTAACATCCATTGCAATGTTGCATGCATAATTTTTTATGAATGTGTCTATAATTTCTTGGAATGTTCTAATGCCTGAAGGTAGGCAAGAAAACCATTCCATAGCATGGCCTGCCAAGCTCCTAGGAAATAGTTGCATCAGATAAGTATCACCATATGTGACCTCCATGCAATGAACCTGGAATTCCCTGATGTGATCTTCAGGGTTTCCCATCCCTCAATATTTGTCAAATTTTGGGATCTCAAATCCCTTGGGGAATGGTTTCATTACTAAGCTCCTATCAAATGGATAGGGACACAAGTTGCTTGGTGTTTTGGTTGTTCTCCCTGATTGAAGGTCGAGCACTTGTTGCAAGAGCAACCTGATTTGTGTTGTTACATCATTTTGTGTATCAGGGGGTGGGATGAAAGTGTTTTGTGGTGTTTCAATCATGGGTTGGATGGGTGGGTTGGTCAGTGTGTTGTTCGATGGTATCTATATGTTTTTTCGAGCGAGGTAGGCTTCCACCTACTTTTGTATGAACAACGCTTGTTGTTGATCTTGTTGTTGTTGCGCTAAGATTTGTGCTTGTTGTTGCACTTGTTGTTGTTCCAACAATGCTTGTTTTTGTGCTTGTTGTTGTTCCAACAATGCTTGTTGTTGGGTTGCCAATTGTGTTGCTTCTTGCTGCTCTTGATATTGCTTTAATGCTTGCTAATATGCTTGCAATTGCACTATTTATCTTTGTGCAAGGAGTTGTGCTTGATATTGGGCTTGTTGTACCTGATATTGAGCTTGTGCTCATGCTGATTGTTGTTGCAATAGAAGTTGTGTTTGAGCAGCCTTTTGTGCTTGAAATGCTTGTGCGGCTTGTTGTTGTTTTTGATACAATAAAGCTTGGGCTTGTGTGGCTTGTTGTGCTTGTAATGTGGCTTGTGTAGCTTGGGTAGCTTGTGCAGTTTGAGCAGCTAGGTGTACGGATTTTTTGTTTTTGCACTTGTTGGAATCCCCTTTGAAAAACAACTTGCAATGCTGCGTTGTATTGACTTGATGTGGTGGATGTTGGTGGTGGTGGCGTTGGTGGTGGATTTGGAATAGCATTTGTGGTGGGTGATGACGTTGTGTTGATGTTTTGAGTGTTGGATGGTGGTGTTGATGTGGTGGTTGGTCCTTGAGAGACTATGCTTTGTGATGTTAGGGGGGTGTTTGATGATGTTGCAATTGTTTGTGTGTTTGTTGCATGTTGTTGTGATATTAACAAATTTTGAGCATTTGGCATACTGCTTTGATTGATATTTGGGATGTTGGTTTGATTTATACTTGGTAGAGGGGGAAGCCTTAAACCAAGGAATGGTGTGGATGATAATGGAAATGATGGGAGAAGTGGAAATGTGAGGGGTACGAGCTCTTGCAAGAATGTTGTGGTGTCGAATATGCCCCCTAGTCTGAACATATCTCCCTCTTCTTGTGAATTTGTGAGGAGAGGTGTTTGAGGTGTTGTGTGAAAAAATGATGATGATGGATCATGATGGAAAGTGAGAGGAACATTTTTATGTAATGGGTTTTCAAGTATTTTTTGTTCCAAGGTGGTGTTTGCATCCAAGTTTTGATAATTAACAAGGGGTTGTGTTTTGATAGCATTGGAATATGCATTTCCCTTATTAATGTTAGGTTGAGTTGGAGCAAAATATTTCATGATTTGCAGAATGTTTTGCGTGATGTTTTGAGATGGAGGTGTAGATGAAATGGGAATAGTGGATGAGATTGGAGGAAAAGATGTCTCCACTATAGTACTCATATCAAAATTTGAAGGTAACTTGGCCCCTTTCTTTGCTAGCTCAAGCATGTACAATGAAGGGTTAACCCTCATCATGATATTGATGATTTTATGGTTCTCCGGATTTTGAAGCATTTCAATCATTTCATCACAAGACATTCCAAAGGTAAGATCTTATCCTTGGTTTACCTCTTGTGAATTTTGTGATGATGAGAGGGTCAAATAATTACTTTATTCGGTGGGATTCATCTCTAGGTTTGTTTGGCTAAGATAGCTTGAAGCGGGTGTTTCTTTGTTGGCTTCCATACTCTTCTTGTATTGACATCTAGTTAGAACCATAAAACAAGGATCAATTTTCAAGAATATGAGAGACAAATCTCTTGATTCTTTGGATTAATCTTTATTTTATGCCTCCAAGTGGAAAATTTTTAGGATATCTTGAGGATCAAAATGTGATATGATGATGATATAAGGGATGGATGATGTGAATGTTATGGTCTTTTGATCAATCTTGATGGGAGATGCTAAGATTTTGGAACTTTTAGATATGTTGCGGTTTTTTTATTTGGGATTTGTCCTTGATTGATTTTGATTTTTGATTGCTTTTTATTTTGAATGAATAGACCCTAAGATGTTCGGATGATTATCTAAGGGATAGATTTTATCAAAGCATGATAATTTGAATATGTGCGGGGAGAAGGATGCATCTACCCACACCTATCCAAACAAGACGATAGTTTCACTAAGCATATGAAGAAGGATTCATCTACACATACTAAGCTAAACAAGATGATTTTGATGACTTTGACTAAGCATATGCAAAAGAATGCATCTACATATACCTAGCCAAAGGTAATTTTGATAATGTTTTCAAGGATTTAGTGTCAAGGATTTTGATATTTTTGATTATGCCAAAAATCTTAGCATTAAGGATGATTTCAAGATTTTCCAAAAGGTGATTGTGAGATGGTGTATGTTTTGATGTTTTGAAGGATGGATGAAAAAACATTTTGATTTGTTTTGATCCTAAGGTGAACCTAAAAAAGACAATTTGTTAGCCTAGATCTAGGTATTGAAGAACATGCAAATGCTTCCTAGAGACCTTTTGTGACCAAAGAATGATTCAATATACTTTCGGATTTCCAACCAATGACCTTTGCTTTGAACTTTTCTCAAGAATCGTGAGGCTTCAACACACATGAAATTTTATTTTGCTTAGCTTTGCTTAATGGCTTCATTTTACCAAAAAACACTTTATTTGATTAAGTTTTCAAACTAAGATGTCCAATGTCTTAAGTTCTTCAAACCCCACAAGATATGTTATGTGGAAATTCGATGAACTTAAGGCAAGGGCTTTCCTATTGTTTACTTAAGTAGAAAAATTGAGATGTAATCCAATGTTTAGAAACTTCTAAGGATGTGAGTCCCAAGGGAAAGCAATAACATATGGATTGAATCAATTATATTTGTCTCTAAAAGGTTTTGAAGTTTAGATAATGATGTTAAGTGTTGGTTTTCAAGATGTTTTCGATCAAGCAAGGAATTTTGTAACCCAAGAATAAGTACAATCCTATGGATGTGTAAGAAAATATTTGTTGGATTCCCACTTGGACAAGTCTAGATACGCTTATCTTTAGCGAATGGTTAGATGCTTGACCCCACTATCTCCCCTCCATGGCACTCACTTATATGGGGCAGCCAAGCATCAACACCCATGAAACTCCCATGGCATGTTTTCCATTTCTACTAGAAGACCATAAAAGTGTGGGGTGGCTTCAGAATGACCGTTCTTGCACCAACAAATAGATTAAAGGATTTTGGCAATTGCTAGCATATGGGTTTTAATAAGGACTTTCCATTCGTGGAGATTGACCCATACGGCAAGAGTCCCCTTTCGGATCCATCTTATCGGAATCAACTACGTGATATTGGCGTTTACTCCAATATCCATATTTATATACCAGTTGGAAATACTCTTGGCTTTAGAGTGTTATCGGTTGAGTCGTTCCCCTGGGTGAGTAATTTTTCCCCAAGGCGGGCCCTCTAGGATAAACAAAAGTGAATGAAGAACAATATTCATAACTTGATTAATCCTTGTTGGCAACAAAGAGAGAGAATATATGCAACAATGCCCCCACTCACACTCACACAAGATTTTGTTCAATTTTTTAAACCCAAATCAAAGTGTGGAGGTGATTGCTTTATCTCACCCTAAAGTCATGAAAAAGGCCTTTTGATTCTCAAGATCGCTATAAAGTGCGAGAGAAGCACATACATCCTTTTTCAATGCCTTTAGTTTAAGTAAGCCTTCACAAAAAAAAAGTTACACTTGTTCTTTTTAAATCCACAAAGAAAAATGTGAGTTCTTTTTAAGCACCAAATGACAAGTGAGACATTTTGTTCAATTGTTACCAAAAAAAAACTTTAGTATGTGGTTGATCCTATTGTTCATTTTAGCCCTTTTGCAAGAAATGGAAAGATTCTTTTTAAACCCAAACGAAAATTAGTGTCCTAAGAAAGAAAGGATAACAATTTCATGAAAAAATGTTCAGCAAACACTAAAGTGTTTAAAAACACTTTGATTTGATAAAACATCCTCCTCATGCTTCCCCTTTCTTCATTTTTGATTTCCAACCTACAAGGAAGAAAAACCAGTCAGATTATAGAAAATACAAAAATTAAAAAGAAGAAAATAGAAGACAAATTAATCATCAATCAAAAGAATGTGCTAAAATTAAATTTCCCCTTTTTACTCCCTTCCAGTGTCACAACTCGTAATTGCATTGCAGTTTGATTTCTAAGCAGTGCTCTCACAGCACTGCTTGTCAGTCAGCATCACTCTGTGTTGGGGCAAAGAGTTTAACTGCATCACACTTTTCGCCTAGCATCCCAGTTTTCTTCTAGCATTGTAGTTTGATATTTTTGAAAATTTATGTGAATCAACAAGTCTAGTGGCAGAGTTAGAAATTCAAATTTTCTTGTCAGGAGGAGTCCAGCGTAGCACTTTGAGTCTCCCACGGTGCTATATAGTGATGGTGAAGAGACAACGGCACCAAAACAATGATGCTGAGCTCTCAGCATTAGAATTTTTTGTGTATGAGCAAAAATGCAAAAAATTTGGGAAAAAATGAGAAAGAATGATATCCAGCCCTCCTTCTAATGCCAAATGTGCAAACCCTTTTCCTAGTACCTGCAAAACAACATGAATAAATGAGTTAAATAAGGAAATGCAAGCTAAAACAAGGATTCCCCATGAAATCCATTTACAACACTCATATTAGGAAGAAAATCATGAAGAACTAAATGGAAATTGCAAAACAAAGATTGAATCCTAATTAGAATAGCAAACACATGATCCCATGGGGGAATTGGTGCCAATTTGATGTGAAAATTGGCCCTTTCCCAATTCCTAAGATGCAAACTTGATGTGTTGATGAAGATTTGATCCACTTTGTTGATGTTGAAGAGTTCTCCAAGCTAAAATCTACAAAACCTAACTATGATTCAAGAATGATTGATGAAATTTGATGGATATTTGGGCATGGTAACTTTGCATAATTTGTGCATGATGAGATGAGGATGTGAGCTCTTTATTTATAGAATATCAAGATGGATGAATGTCCAAATTTGAGCAATGTGGGACTAACATTCATCCAATGGCATGATGCCACTTGTCAAGCTATGAATGGATGGAGGATGTGCAAGATTTGGGGATTGTGCCAATAAGTGCATAATTTTGAATTTCAAATTTGTTGAAATGACTTGCAAGAGGGAAGGGAAAATGCAATAAATGCCACTTGGCTCAAGGAAAAGGACATGTAAGATGAAGTTATTGCTTTGTTGGATGTACATGTTGACTTGGAATTTTTGAATTCAAATTGAGAGAATATTCCAAAAGATGCCTTTTGAGGAAAATAGAGATTTAATAACTGAATTAAATCTATTTTCATGTGCGACTTGCATTATCTGGAGGATGGGACATGAGATGAGATTAAATGTGCGAACGCTTTTCCTAGTACCTACAAAACAACATGAATAAATGAGTTAAACAAGGAATTGCAAGCTAAAACAAGGATTCCCCATGAAATTCATTTACAACACTCATATTAGGAAGAAAATAATGAAGAACTCAATGGAAATTCCAAAACAAAGATTGAATCCTAATTCGAATAGAAAACACATGATCCCGTGGAGGAATTGGTGCCAATTTGATGTGAAAATTGGCCCTTTCCCAATTCCTAAGATGCAAACTTGATGTGTTGATGAAGATTTGATCCACTTTGTTGATGTTGAAGAGTGCTCCAAGCTAAAATCTAAAAAACCTAACTATGATTCAAGAATGATTGATGAAATTTGATGGATATTTGGGCATGGTAACTTTGCATAATTTGTGGATGATGAGATGATGATATGAGCTCTTTATTTATAGAATGTCAAGATGGATGAATGTCCAAATTTGAGAAATGTGGGACTAACATTCATCCAGTGACATGATACCACTTGTCAAGCTATGAATGGATGGAGGATGTGCAAGATTTGGCGATTGTGCCAATAAATGCATAATTTTGAATTTCAAATTTGTTGAAATGACTTGCAAGAGGGAAGGGAAAATGCAATAAATGCCACTTGGCTCAAGGCAAAGGACATGTAAGATGAAGTTATTGCTTTGTTGGATGTACATGTTGACTTGGAATTTTTGAATTCAAATTGAGAGAATATTCCAAAAGATGCTTTGTGAGGAAAATAGAGATTTAATAACTAAATTAAATCTATTTTCATGTGTGACTTGCATTATCTAGAGGATGGGACATGAGATGAAATTAAATTAATCAAAGGTTAATTAATTTAATAGGAGAGGTTAGATGATGTGACCTATTTGACTCAAATTGATGGATTTATTTAAATCAAATAAGAGAGGAATATGGTAAGGGATTAATTAAATAAGGATTTTGATTTATGTAATTAAAAGAGATGGCGTTAGATTAAATCAAACAAGGTTTCAATTTATTCAATTTAATCGACAAACTTTGGATATTTAATCAAATAAATTGATTATTTAATTAAATAGGGATAATTACATCAGATAATTTGATTTAATTAACAATAGGGAGTGACTTAATTAGACAAAATGATTTATTTAATTAAGGGATGAAAGTTTATGAATTTAATCAGATAAGGAGATTTGATTAAATGGTTAGACTGAGGGATTATTCCGAAAGAAACGATGTTAGTAGTCAGGATCAGATGCACAATGTCAATCAGTATATTTTATGTGTCTACATCAACAACAATTAAAGACTTCCAAATATGATGTGCAACTAAAGTGATGCTACCTGAATCAAAAAATCTTGTCCCAAGCTTCAGAATAACCAGGTTATTAATCAACTACACCAAATTGAAAAAAAAACTCATGCAAGAGTACCTGGAGTTGAAAATGATCAAGGAGTCTGGACTAATGAAAAAATATCTGAAACACCTTCTTGATGCTGTTGGAATCACCAAAATTTGACAATCTAATGAGAAGTTGTGAGCCTTTATGTCCAAATTAGGGTTTTTTCTTTAGTTGGCTATAGATTTTTTTGCAAAAAAAAATTCATAGAATGGATGTCACCACTAGAAATTAATCTGAATTACCTTTTCGATGGTATCTCATTTGTTGATTTTTGACATCATGGGTGAATGTTGTGATAAAATTAAAAAAAATCCTATTGGAGGCACTTTGTAGGCTAACTAGGGGAAAAATTCTAGCCCCCCAGGCACTGGCACCTAGTTTGCAATATGACTGTGGTTTAAATGTTGGAAAAAAGGTGCTCAAACAGGAGCGGTGTAAGAGCGGCCGGATCGGCTGAGCTGTGGAGGCGATTAGGCGGTGCCATTGGCACATGGCTCCGCCGGTCGAGCGAACCCCTCGGTCATTGATAGGACTGGGGTGATGTAGCCGAAAAGAGGTAAGGCGTTGGTGGAGGTCACCGATGATGGGAAGTGGTGACGACAGGATGATTGGCAGGAACAACCGACAAACAAGCCAGTGTACAAAGTACGATAGTTGGTCGTGATGTGACCAGTCGAGCAGACCCAAAAAAAACTACCCTTTGTAAAAAGTAAAAGTGACCGATGGAAACCTTTTCTACATAACTTTTAAAAAAAAAAGCCAACCCCAAATTAAAATTTGAATATTGCCAAAAAGTAATTCAAATTTTAAAGGGCGATAATCATATATTAGATGCAAAAAAATGAAATGTCGACCATAGAATTTAAAAGTCGATGATTTTAAAATAAATCAACCCCTTATATTTGAATAAAATGCTAATGGAGAATAAATCAAACCCCAATGCCAATGGATAAAATATAACTTCAAATAATAATGCCGATGGAAAAATTGATGCCGACCAAGGATTTATAATGGAGGTCACTCAAATAATTTTTCTGCAAACTATATAAAAGCCCCAAATAATATTTTTTTTGCCAAAGAATATATAGATAAATGCCCAATTTTTTTTTTGAAAAAAAGTGCCTACTTCTAAAAAAAACTTTCCTCAGAGGACAATTGACCGGGATGATTTATCACTGCAAATTGTATGGATCGTATGATTGATTTTGCAAACCCCAAAATACCTCTAATGGATCCCGAGTTGATGTATTTTATTTTGATGAATGGGAAGGTGATCCTAGGGTTTCGAGGCAAGACAATTGTAAGCTCTGATTTGACTCTATCTGCTTCAGAAATCAGCTTGGTCCCTGAGTGGAATCATGTAGCCTTCAATGAAAACCTTCAAGCCTACAAAGAATCTTGCACACCAACTTTCCTGATCGAGGGTTGACATTTCATTTGACAAGATTTGATATCATGTTGAGATTATGGATGCACAAGGTCCCTGAAGTTGCAGTCTTCAATGGAGGACCTTTGCCAGGAAAGATAATCAACCACCCAGAAAGTGTTGCAACTAGGCATGCACAATAGAGATTCTATTGATATGATTGATATTCATAGGTTACAAATGAACAAAATGCCTGATTATATAGGCAATCTGAAGGAAAACCTAAGATGCAAGAGATGTTGCCATGTGTCATGATCTAACAACATGTGAACCCTATCTAGGAAATTATTAAATGTTGAGATAAGTTCTAGAAGGACAACTCATCTTCTAGAAGAAATCTTATCCCTACAAACAAGGAAGGGAATATTATCCCATTTATTAAAATCTAACCTAGGACTAAATGATGCATGACCTAAGTTAACTTATGCTAGTGTAATAATTAATTAATTACACTAACATCTAATACTTTAGAATATCAATCTATTATTTTACATTGTGTTTCTTGGTTTAATTATGAATTATTGTTCACATACTATATTGATGTCTTAATTAGATAGAAGTATTTAAGATAACTATATTAGTATTATTTTATTTAAAAATATAATTCATTTATGAAATAAATATCTATTCAAATTTTTTTTTTTTATATAACATTTGATTTTCATTACTAATAATGCAATATCCAATATAAAATTAGATAATTTTCTAATTTAGTATATAACAATCCAATTAAAACAATTAAATTTTAAAAAATCTAATTAATAGGAAAATTCACACATGCCGGTACCGACATGGTGTATTGGTTTAAAGGTGGCATTATTGTTCTTGCCACCAAGGTTCAAACCCCGTTGGGGTGGTATTGTTAAATGGTTGTATTCTGGTTCATAGCTTTGGTCAAAAGCATTTACCCCTTGAATAAAATAAATAAATAAAATCACACACAACTTAATTAAATAAACAAAATTCAAATACATAACAATCAAAGTCTAATCACTATACAACATGCATTCTTATTATCATCCAAATCCTTCCATTTTAGTATTAAGATAAATTCTCCTCCACAAGTCTAAATTGCTATTAATTTTCAAATTTTTATATTTTTAAATATCATATCTATAAACTACAATCACTATCTTATACATAATTGAATTTAAAAACACTAAATTTCTAAATTTTTTTATGGATGTAGGTCCATTGTACACCATTGAAGAGGTTATAGGAGGGTTGGCCCTATAAAAAACTAAGCTCCAAATAAATGAGTTAAACTCCCAATTCCTCTTCATAATAAAAAAAAATACAATTGAATTTGAAAACACTTGGAAATAATTTGTGTTCCTATTATTCTAGGAAACATTGCTTTTTATTTTACTCTTGACTAAGGTTTTGTGTTGTCTATCACATCCATTTGTTGTCTAACTTTAAAGCAATGTGCTTCATCTACATTCCAAAAGTGGATGGATTATGGAGCAAAGCTTTCCATTTTCTCTTTCTCGAACACTATCTCGATAAATGAGCCACGGTAGTATCAACACAATATAGAATTTGGGGAATGAAACATGGGACTTGGGCACAACATAATCACCAAAAGCCTTTAATTTCTCTACACCTTTTTCTTTTTGTCATTATCGAACATAATTCAAATATTCATGGTAAGTAGAATTGGATAGAAAAGGAGTTGTCTATTATGTGCAACATTTTTAATCTCCTTAAATTAAAAGGGGTCTAACCATCATTTCCAAAGTAGACTATTCTCCTATTTATACATAGTAGGTCCTCAATGGTTCTTGGCATATGTTTTTTCAAAATCAAATAGATTGGATTTTATAGTTGGAAGGTGTTCTAGTTATAATTGTGTGTAAAAAATTATCATGTTAGTGGATCAAATAGTGGGTTAAATCCATCCCAAGATCTAAAAAATCTAGATTCCACTCACTATAGGTCTTTGGTTACTAATTCAATTCAATTTTCTAGATTACAAACTCCCAGGGGAGAGGGGCCAATAGTTGTGTGGTCCAACTTTGTCAATATGTAGTGATTGACTGGAATATCGTAGGACCTTCATTTTTCTTTAAATGTGGACTAGCCTCTTATCTATCAATAAATAAGGTTTGGAGGTGTGACTTATTATACAACTTGCCACATCAACACATCTACTAGGAAGTGTCCAAAGTTTTACTTTTGAAAGATTCGACTGAAGCTTAATCATATGGTACCCCTAGTAGTTGAACAAGAAAACATCATTTGTTGTTTGTAGAATATCATATTTTTATTTAAAATAAAACTTATATGCAACCTAAATGGACCAAATACCTATTGGTAACCATAAATCTTTGTTATCTCTAGCTTTTATATTCAATGCAAATGGACCAATACTTGAACACATAAAATCTATTTGTTGCTATAAAAACAACACTTAATTATTTAAAATACAACTTATACCAAACAAAAATGGACCAATAGTTGAACACTATTTTTTTTGAAAATCCTCCACATTTAATTAAAAAATACATGGTATTTATTGTGCTCACCTTTTATATTTGTGATAGGACAAATTATTAATATGAAATACTCCAATGTCTGTACATTGCTACCCCAATAGTTGTACACATAAGAACAACATTTTTCATTATGATAACAATACTTGTTTAAATGAGTGTCTTATTTTATTAAATGAACATTTAATTTTATAAATGACACACTTATAGTGGATAGTTATGATATTTTATTTGAGACAAAAAAATATTTATTTCACTTTTTCATGAATGTATTTATGTTTTTTTACTTGAGGATTATAAGTTCTCACCTGAACAACTATTGATCCCATAATGTCACATATTTAATAATATTTTGATTAATATGTGAAATGAATATATACAAAATATAATATTAATTCATTCTAGTATTAATATGAATAATCACAATTGGTTGCACAACTATTGGACCCTACACAACTACTAACCCCTCCTAATTTAACATTTCAATATTTAACATTCATATCACACTAAATTCCAAGTAATCCCTTATTCCTCTCACTTTTATTCATAACTTCTATATTTTTATTTCAAAGTCTCACATCATAGTTATTAATTTAATTTAGGTTCTAAATGGATTGATTGATTTATCATTTTCATTTAGACCATCTAAATGAATTTCTATGGTGATTTTATTTCCTTGAATTAATGTAGATAGATATAGATTAAATACATATTTCTATGTTAGGTAAATGTAATCAAAATGAAGATGTGAGTTTACATATTAGATCCTTGTTAACTTCCCAAATTATTCATATATTGATCATGGTATGTTTCTATTATTTTATTTTAAACATACATTTGTTTATAAATCATTCTAATGATTCCTTTCAAATCATATTTCATGATTTATCATGATTTTATAATCATTAATCCTTTCCCTAAAGAGTGTTTGTGTGAGGACTCTATTGATTTTCCCTCGAGTGGGTATTCCCTAAATTTTATAGAATGGATAACTATTTAATTTCTTAGGAGACATCATCAATATTTTCTAGGCTTATCTCCTCTAGATTCTCATCCCACACTCCCTTCTCTTTCATAGAACATAGTTCAAGTCATCTAGTCTAAATGTGTCCTTGCTAATGACACTCATATTAATATTCCTAAAAAGTATGAGGTCTCATATTTTACCACATCCTACCCCTTATATTTCCCTACTTTTCACTAGTTTAAACTTCTTATTTTCAAGACAACTTCTACTAACCTTAGTGTCACCTATTCTTCTTTCACATCCTTCAAGCCTTATTTCTTGCATGGATTATCTAATTATCTCAATACATGTGACTTTTATTATTTTCACAATGACTCCTAGATATGATTTATATATCATACCAAACATACAAAACAATGTCTCATAGATAAAAGGACCCACCCACTCAAAAATAAATTCCAAGCACTACTCTCAATTTACCACCTACTCTTAAGTTATCTATTAAGGTGTGTAAAGAGTATGATCTTCATAACTAACTTCAAAATGTAGGCACTACGAGCTAAGATGTACTTATGGTTGTTGTAATGTTAGAATATAATCATAATACAAAAGACATAATTACATTTGATTCTTATGAAATTCCACACCCTTTCATAATTTACAAAATTTTATCCTTGCATATAGTTATAGGATATGGAACATTATCTAACAAATAAGGCTTAGTTTATAATTGATTAGGATTGAACAAATGCATAGTGTAATTTTATGCAAAAGTCAACATTAACACATTAACTTTACAAAATTATAGTTCATTACAACTAAAGGATCAATAATGTAGGGTAGGAAGGTAGTATTACTTTTGTCATTAAATTAGGCATTGTCACTTTAGGTACTTGGTTCCTTGTGTTATGGGATTCTTAAGTTATAAATAAATTTTAATTCATCCATGATAGATCCACACTGTAAGAGTGCTCCTCTCTATGCTTAATTGGTTTAAAATTTATGTATAATAGTAATAATTATATCATTCACACTAATGAAAATCTCAACCAACTAAACCTCAAAGAATTATTATCCCCAAAACCCAATTAAAAAACCCTACCACAACCATGGAAACCCCTCATTTACCTAATTTCAATGAAGACAATATGGGTTCTCTTGATTTGACACTATTATAGGATTTAAATATAAAACCAATAATGTAGATTTTGATATATTATCTCAATTGATTATGAATACTGACACATTTGACCAACACCTTCAACTCTAACTTAATACACATATTAAAGCCCATTTCTAACCTTATTATGAATATGATAATAATAATTTCAAGACTATTTATTTTCATGACGATTCACCTTCCCATTTTCTTTCAATAAATAATTTATTAGATAATTTCTCCACATGTTTTTAATAGTATCAAAATTTCTCACATAACATATAAGATCATTTTGTATCCATGATATCCTATAGAGGTTTATTTCCTCTTTCTCTTCTCAGTATGAGCTTCATCATATATCTTTAGAATATCACCCTCCTTAAATTTATGATACCATTTCACCCTTTTTGTACCATATTTTTTCCCTATTATATATTGTGGTTCTGCCTACAACATCCCCTAATCTTCCCAATCTCATAATGCTTCTACTTTTCCTTGATTTTTGGTATTCATTTCCTACCAAAGAGACATTTCTTTATTTTTTTATTTTTGAAACCTAGCTAGATCTATTCCATGTCAAGATAATCATGTTAAATTGGTATTTTTATTATTGGAAATTTAACTTAATGGAACTATTATGATACTTATGCCAAATTTTGTAACCATGATATATTTAATATGATGTTATGAACATCATATCATATTTGGTAAATAATTCACACAAATCTTCTTGTTCTAGAATTATATGTGAACATACCTTACACTCAACAACATTACTCTTTTTTTTAGTTATTTTCCTCACAACTTGTTTTATATGAAGTTGTCTTTTATATTGTAATACGTTTCTAGTTATTCTCATAAATTACAATAATGTCATTGATATTTTTTATTGGGATTAAGGTGTCTCAACCTTTGCAAGTCCTAACATTTAATTATGTTTATTTAATTATTTTATCCTATTGAATTTACCTACTATGTCAAGTCACTTTTTAGGACTTGACACTGAGGTGGCATCTTACATGGCAAGTGATGTGTAAGAGATGCATCCTACTTTTGTGGAAGTAGGTGTACCATTTTCTGGCTATTTTGGTGGATTTTGACATAAGTTGTAAGAGTTTACTCTACGATGGATTATGATCATTTCTATGTCAAGACTATGATAAACTATGATGGCCATTATGATAGTGTAAGAGTCATGACTAATAATTTTGTGGCAAGTGGTAGCCTTGCATGTGGCAAGCACCTTTCATGTCATGTAGAATCTTTTTTATGCATGCAAACACCTTGAAAGTTGCTAATGCTGAAAATTTTGCATAGTAAGAAAAGGAAAACACCTCGCATATTGATTTTGATATGTTTTTCCATAGCAGGTGAAGTTTGGAACCTTGCATGTTCTCCTTTATATTTTACATGTACATGCAATGAAGAGGACGATGACACATGGAAATCTTGGGTGTTGAACTTGGTGGTCTATAAATATGTGTCATTTTGGAGTTGTCTTATGACCATTTCATAGGTACCATTATGATACTAGAATTTCTCTAGAATTATATTGTTGTGTGAAGTATCCTAAAATATCATAGCTCTACAATTGTATTATAAACTTTTATTAATTGTTAATGCATTGGATTGTGCTTTAAAGTGTGGGGTTTTCCTCCTAAAAGGGTTTTCCCTATGTATACACTATGTTATGGTGTTTTTTTTTTAAATATATTTTTTAATTTATTTGAATGTGCATCTAAATGTGTAATAGTTAAAGGTTTTAAGAATTTTTTGTGCCATCTCTCCTACTTAGATTGGTGTAGGCATTTGTTTCTTCTCACCTAGCTTCCTTTCATTGTTTACTTCTATTATATATTGATCTAAAAAAATTACATAAATTTATTACTATTATTAGATCATAAAATATTTATTACTTAATTAATGATACACATGCCTTTTCATTGCAAATTAACTTTTACCTCGTGTCAAATAAAATGATGAATTATGTGATTATGAAACTTTGATAGTTAAATACTATGATGAAATTTTATGCTATATGACGATTTTTGTATTATTGATAAATATGCAAAGATATGAATATGATGTAAGTGTTACCACTAACTACTTGGTTGTTTTTCTAAGTGAAAATGCAAGTTAAAGTTCATGCCTTGTAGAGGGAGAGGAAGAGTATCACATGGGAGAAGGGTATAGTCTAAGGGTTTACTAGTAATGCTATATGAGTTCAATTTCACCACGTAGGTCAGATTATTGGATACCCTCAAAACCAATTAGGTCTTTGGTCATTAGTTGCATCTTTTGGGTAAGTTAACCTACTCATTTTACGTTCTTGTTATCTTCATGTTTGTTCTTATTGCAAAATTGTTGTGATATGGTCTCATGTATAACATGTAAAGAAAAGTATCTGTGTATGAATGATATTAAGAAGGATCATATATATCTATGTGTATGCTTGTATGGATACACACACTTACACATTTGACAATTATACATTATCATTTGTGTGTATATACATATGAGTATATATATGTATGTATGTATGTATGTATGTATGTATATCTTAGTGCTCAAATTAAATGATACATTTACATTATATATTATATGTTGACACTATGTGTATATGTTGTTATATGTCAACATTATAGTAAAGTGCATCGAAAGGCATAATAGCCTTAATCAATAGTTATTGTGATGATATATCAATATGGCATCAAGCCAATATCATAGCAGGATATTTATCAAATGCCAACCATAAATTGCAAGTGCCACTAAATGCTAATATTCATCAAACATTGAATTAATTTTAAATTATATTTCAATTATATTATTAAAAGCAGTTTAAGTTGAATTGAGGGGGAGTTACTCGAACCCATGAAATAAAAATTCATTATATTTAAATTTGAAACAAACTAGGGAATGAGTAAGTGCTATTATTGAGCCTTTAAAGGTTATGCTATGAAGCTACAAAGTGGCGTGGAAAAATTGAAATATTGAAGTCATTTACAACAACATTAATTTGTGACCGGTTGAAGAATTCAAGCGACCAAAATGGAGCGACTAAGTCCAAAACATAGTAAAGTTTCACTTGTCATAGTTAAAGGAAATTAAATGAAGTCAAATGCCTAGTCAAAAGGCATTTCCATCAGCCATTTTGAGTAAATAAGAACAACCACATTGCGGCAATTTCAAACTAAATTCTTAAAGCCTTTCAAACCACATTCTAGCGTGGCTGTGAGGGAAGCATCAGGCTGGTTTGGAAGCTTCTATATATTGGTTTTGATCAGCCACATAGTGGTGCAATGAGCTGAGTTTTTAAGAGCTTTGAAATTGCATTTTAAATGGTTGTAAAACTATTATGAAACCATGACATTAATCTAAATAATCAAGGAGCCTATTAAATAGTCAATTACAAACTAAATTTTAATTTAACATGCATAAGGAGTGTCACTCGGAGCAGTGGCGAAAGGAATTTAATTTCCATAAGAGTGGTCATTGCTTATAAAAGCAAATAGTATTCTCTTTATGTGGCTTCTCTAGGCGTTGGTTGAAAGATTGGGCTTAGAAATGCGGAAGAAAAGGTGCTGCTGAATCTCTACGCTAATCTTGAGAGGACGATTATGCAAATTCAACTAACTATTACAAAGATTTCAATGGACAAATAAACATGCATAAATGAAATATCACAATAAACACATAACACAGTAATTACCATGGGGAAACCCTTCTGGGAGAAAAACCCCACCCTCCAAAACCCGCACAATGTATTATCAAATCAAGAAGATTACAATACACTTGCAATGCAAGTTCTTACAGGAGCACATCACCACAACTCGAACTCGGACTCGCAGAGACTCCTTCTAGCACCCAGTCTTGCAAACTGAACTCGATGATTCAAACACCTCCCCAAGCCCTCCTTTTATAGTGATTTACAACCTGGAAACCATTTGTGGTTTTACAAAACCATGGGCCAAAACCATGGGCAAAACAACCATGCCACATGTTACCCACTTGTCATTTGTAACTCCAAGATGGAAAAACAACCAAGTTAAAATAGCATTTTCGTCCATAATTTTGTCCTCTAGTTTAGACCCCCATAAAAGTTATACAATGAGTTGTTTATACTCTAAAAATAGCCCTCTTATATTCTACTAGGGACAAGGCACATTTTTTAACAACTCATACACCTTTTTCCAACACATAAACATGTGGAGAATTACCACAAACAAATTCTAGAATTTTCTGGAAAAAGCTTGCAAGGTTGAGACACAATTCTCAACATTCTCCCACTTGTCGAACACCTTGCAAGAGTCAGGGGATCCAAAGTGTCATGGACTTAATTGCTAGGGGCCGAGAGCCCCATAGACTCTGAACACCATCTGAATTTCTCTGTGCTCACGGGCTTAGTTAATGCATCAACAACATTCACCAAAGTCTCCACCTTCTCCAGCTTCACCTTGCCGTCCTCGACCATATCTCTCACAAAATGATATTGTACATCAATGTGCTTGGTCCTGGCATGAAATGTCGGGTTCTTCGCTAGGCAGATTGCACTCTGACTGTCACTATAAATTGTCACTGCACCCTGTTTGAACTCTATATCTGAACACAATCTCTTTAGCCAGATGGCTTCCTTGCAGGCATGAGTAGCTGCCATATACTCTGCCTCTGTAGTGGACAAAGCGACCACAGCTTGTCGCTTGCTCATCCAACTGATTGCACCACCGAATAATGTAAACACATATGCACTGGTGGATCTTCTTCTATCAACATCACCGGCCCAGTCTGAATCCACGTAGCCTTGAATATCCAAGGAATGCTCGTTTCCTGTTCCATGAAACATATAGAGTACTCTGAGGTACCCCGCAAGTATCTGAAAACTCTTTTTACTGCATCCCAATGTGCTCTTCCTGGATTAGACATGTAACGGGAAAGTACTCCCACTGCTTGGGCAATGTCTGGTCTTGTACAGACCATAGCATACATCAAACTTCCAACAACACTCTGATATGGTACTCGACTCATCTCTTCCATCTCCAATGGGGATGTAGGACACTGTGAGCTAGAAAGCTTTGTTCCCATAGTAACAGGAACACTCAATGGTCTGGAATCCTGCATATTGAATCTTCTTAGAATAGTACCAACATACTTACTCTGACCTAGCCAAAGCTTTCTATTTTTCCTATCTCTTATAATCTCCATTCCCAGAATATGCCTTGTTGTACCAAGATCTTTCATTTCAAACTTTGCTGAGAGCTGAGATTTTAATTCTACAATCAAACCTTTTCCTTTGCCAATAAACAACATGTCATCGACATACAAGGCAATAACCAAGAAATAATCACCATCAGACTTGTAATATATACAGTGATCAGATTTAGATCGCACAAATCCCAAACTCAAAACATATGTATCAAACTTCTGGTACCACATCCTAGGACTTTGTTTTAAACCATACAAGGATTTCTTCAACTTACAAACCAAATGACTTTTACCTTTCACCACAAAGTGCTCTGGCTGTGTCATATAAATTTCTTCCTCCAAATCTCCATGAAGGAAAGTTGTTTTCACATCCATCTGCTCAACCTCTAGATCATAAGCAGCTGCAATAGAAAGTAAAAATTGAATGGATGTCATTTTTGCTACAGGAGAAAAAATTTCACCATAATCAACTCCTGCAACCTGGGAGTAACCTTTTGCAACCAAACGTGCTTTATACTTCTCAATGCTTCCATCTGAACCCATCTTCCTTTTGAACACCCATTTACAACCAACAGGCTTCCGTCCTTCAGGCAATGGTACAAGGTCCCATGTGTCATTCTTCTTAAGAGCTGCCATCTCTTCTTCCATGGCTATTTTCCAGGACTCTGAATCATTCATACCAAGAGCCTCTTCTACAGATCTCGGTTCATCAATATTAGCATTCAAAGCAAATATACACCTCCAATCATCAGGAGAATATCCATACCTTTCTGGTGCTTTCCTCTGTCTACTAGACCTTCGAACAAGATCTGGTTCAGGTTCAGGTTCTCCCTCTTCCTCTGATGATTCAGAACTCGTAGAGCTCTCCTCAACATCTTGTCTTTCTAAGGGCCTCGATTCAACTTTCTCAGGTGTAGCAGGCAGTTGAATCACATCTTTCTTTTCTTCCATCTGTTCTGGCTGCACTATAACAGAAGAAGGCTTAGTTTCTCTAAAAATAACACTTCTGGAATAAAATACCTTTTGTGCAACAGGATCCCAAAGCTTGTATCCTTTCACACCATAACTATATCCAATGAAGATACATTTGATAGCTTTGTTGTCCAATTTTGTCCGCTTCTCCTTTGGCACATGAGCATATGCCTCACAACCAAACACTCTCAGATGTCTAAGTGAAGGCTTGTGGCCCGACCACACTTCCATTGGCGTCTTATCAACAAGAGCTGATGTAGGAGACCTGTTTATCAGGTAGCAAGCAGTGGCTACAGCTTCAGCCCAGAACTTTTGTTCTAGTCCAGCTCCACTCAACATACTCCTAGCCTTCTCCATCAAGGTCATGTTCATTCTTTCTGCAACTCCATTCTGTTGTGGAGAATACAGAGTCGTCTTCTCTCTTTTAATACCACAATCTTTACAAAATGTGTCAAAATCATTAGAGCAATATTCACCACCATTATCAGTTCTCAAACACTTTATCTTCTTTCCAGTCTGCAACTCAACCATTGCTTTAAATTCTTTGAAATGACTGAAAACTTCAGCTTTACTCCTAAGAAAATAAACCCATGTTCTTCTACTGAAATCATCAATGAAAGAAACATAATAAACTAATCTACCAATAGAAGAAACATCAACTGGACCAAATACATCTGAATGGATAAGATCCAAAATACATGAAGACTTATGAGAACTCGAGTAAAACTGAATACGATTTTGTTTACCATAGATACAATGCTCACAAAAATCGAACTCAAGATTGCAGTCATTCAACCCATCAACAAGGTTTTTATTTTTCAAGGTCCGTAGACCCTTCTCACCTATGTGGCCGAGTCTTTGGTGCCATAACATGGTCTTCTCTGCAGGCAACTTTGATTCGGTAGATAGAGCACCCTTGGGTACCCAAAAACCACGACCATCTATTGAAAGAGAAACCCTCTCCTTCTCCAACAAAGTAGTCCTTTTCACAATCTTATCAGAAGTACTATTGCACTCAACCGTGCATGCATCAAGCTGGTACAATGTACCCAATCTGCTTCCTCTTGCTATTACCATAGCACCTCTCACCATTTTCACACCTGCTTCAGAAAACTGTACAAGCACACCCGCATCTATTAGTTTGCTAACAGATAACAAATTTCTTGCTAGTCCCGGGATATGCAAGACACCATCAAATCTTCTAATTCTACCATCAAAAAATTTCACATGAATAGTTCCACGACCAACAATATCAAGAACAGAGTTATCACCCAAATACACCTTACCACCATCAAAATTTTCATACTTACTAAACCAGTTTCTATTAGGAGTCATGTGGAAAGATGCACCTGAGTCTATCAACCATGCATTGTCACCTGCATGAGTGGCCAAGGCTGCGATGAAAGCATCTCCATCTTCCTTCTCGGACTCAGAATCAGAATCTTGCTTCTTCTTCTTCTTCTTCTCCTCTTTGCAGTCCTTTCGGAAGTGTCCAGGTTT
The DNA here is from genome assembly GCA_007258455.2 of Sequoia sempervirens. Classification (NCBI taxonomy): domain Eukaryota; kingdom Viridiplantae; phylum Streptophyta; class Pinopsida; order Cupressales; family Cupressaceae; genus Sequoia; species Sequoia sempervirens. Next base: position 79,523,172 of record VDFB02358134.1, read on the forward strand.
GCCACAATTCCAGCAGATTGCCTTGGACTTACCAGGAGATTTTGATCTCCCCTTATTCTTGGACTTAGAACGGCCATGCTGCTTTTCGTTCTTGCCTCTTTCTTTTGGTCTTCCTCGAACACTCAAAGCCTCTTTGGCATTCAGAGAGACCTTCCTTCTCATCTCCTCAGAAAGTAGAGAACCAACAACGTCCTCCATCTTCAAGACAACTGAAGTGCTCCCTATGGCCATGACAAGGCTGTCCCATGAGTCTGGCAACGAACACAACAAAGTTTGGCACCTTTCTTCTTCATCCATCTTAACCCCAACTGAGGTCAACTGAGTCACCAACATATTGAATGTTTCAAGATGCTCAGAAATTCGTCCACCTTCTTCCATTCTCAAGGAATACAACTTCTTCCTCAAGAAAATCTTATTCACAAGTGATTTTGCTTGGTAGATCTCACTTAGCTTCTTCCAAAGCTTCTTTGCAGTAGATTCTTCATGGACATTAATCAGAATTGAATCTGCAAGACACAATCTGATGAGACCTTTAGCTTTTCTATCAGTCACATCATATTGTGCAGCTAAAGTTGGATCTGCGGGCCTCAGCGTATTCTCATCCACCGCATCCCATAGATCTCGATCAATTAACAGATCTTCCATCTTCAGCTTCCACATCTCAAAGTTTGTGCTAGAAAACTTTTCTACATCAATCCTCCCCGATATGCTTGCCATCTTTGCAATCCTGCAATACAGAAATGAAAACCTCTGCACAAGCTCCCACTCAAACCTTGATTAGCTCAAAAAACCCTGTACCCAACAAATAGAACCAAAACTGGCCAGGCTCTGATACCACTTGTAAGGAAGCAAAGGTGCGCGAAATCGCTTCCTACGCTAATCTTGAGAGGACGATTATGCAAATTCAACTAACTATTATAGAGATTTCAATGGACAAATAAACATGCATAAATGAAATATTACAATAAACACATAACACAGTAATTACCGTGGGGAAACCCTTCCAGGAGAAAAACCCCACCCTCCAAAACCCGCACAATGTATTATCAAATCAAGAAGATTACAATACACTTGCAATGCAAGTTCTTATAGGAGTGCATCACCACAACTCGAACTCGGACTTGGAGAGACTCCTTCTAGCACCCAGTCTTGCAAACTAAACTCAATGATTCAAACACCTCCCCAAGCCCTCCTTTTATAGTGATTTACAACCTGGAAACCATTTGTGGTTTTACAAAACCATGGGCCAAAACCATGGGCAAAACAACCATGCCACATGTTACCCACTTGTCATTTGTAACTCCAAGATGGAAAAACAACCAAGTTAAAATAGCATTTTCGTCCATAATTTTGTCCTCTAGTTTAGACCCCCATAAAAGTTATACAATGAGTTGTTTATACTCTAAAAATAGCCCTCCTATATTCTACTAGGGACAAGGCACATTTTTTAACAACTCATACACCTTTTTCCAACACATAAACATGTGGAGAATTACCACAAACAAATTCTAGAATTTTCTAGAAAAAGCTTGCAAGGTTGAGACACAATTCTCAACAAGAAACCTAAGTTTTATTAACTTAAAAGTATTTAGAGTTTAGAATTATCAGTATAGAGGTTATTACAACAAAGAATAGGAAACATTATCTCTTCCAGGCAGTTGGTAGTTGGACTTAAGGATGAAGGTAGTGCATTTAAAAAGTTAGAGGATTTAAGAAGAAGTTATTCACAGTCAAGAGTTAGATTAATATGCATGCTTTTTTCTGTTTTAAACTTGTTATTTTCTTCTATTCAAAGAACATGAAATAATGTTTACTAAAATTATAGTATCATCTTAATATCATGAAGCTAGGAACTCTTAGTTAATGTCATGCTGTTGTGCATGTTAAAGAAAATATATATTTTTTATTGTCTCTGATATTGAGAATACATATAATCTAAAATAGAAAACATTAAATTAAAGTTTATATTATAAATTTTTGAAAAAAAGAATGAAAGGATACATTTATGTAATCTTTTATATAGTTTATTATATAAAAATTCATAAAGGAAAAAATAGTTCAAATACTATAGAAATGAAAAGATTGATTTAATATTTCCTTAAAAGAGTTGAACAAGATTAAATAGTTTGTTATGTTGTTTATTGGATGGATATTTGGGGTTGAGCATGATATTTAGTTGCTCGAAATATTAATGATATTATAAATCATGTGCCCTATTATTTCTTATGGTATTTTGTGAACCCAAACCTTATAACTTGATATTAGGAGTTTGAAAATCGAGTAAGAGGAAGTAACCCTCTATTTGGTTTAAATATTATTACTTCAATTCTTGTTGATGTAATGTTTGTACTTTCTATATGATCATGTGTATGTCATGATGATGGCATAGTGTCATCAATATTTTCCAAAGAATCCTAAGAAGAGGTAAGAAAGTAAACCATATTGGTTCATGTCAGGATTTGAATTAGAGGTAGTAGCCTGGATGCTAGAGATTACAAAAGCAAGGGAATTCAATGTCCAAGATATTTGATCAAACTAGTCATATTACTAGCCTTAGTGAGTAAGCACTTATAAATGTTAATCTATTGAAATATTGAACTAGTTGGTCTATATTTGATTTTATCCTTTGTAGACACGACTACAATCTTTACCAAGAAAGACTAAAACCTAATGAAGGTTACATTGCATTAATATTCAAAAGCCATAAAAATTTGGTCATCAATATTCACCATTATTTCTTTCCACTTTAGCTATGTTACCTCTAATAATTTATATTCTAGTAACTTATAATCTAAAAATGATTGAATTTGAAATATTCTTTGGTTTTATTGATGGTATAAAAAAATTGAATGAAGCAAGTGTTGAAGGATTATTAAAATTACAAAACATATAGTTGACAAAAGAAAATTTCAAAATTGAAGTGATTGTCAAAATTGATACATCTAAATAAGTTATTATAGGATATGTAGGTACCTATAATCCTCATGTATTAAAATATGAAAATATTTATAAGAAAAGTGCTTTATATCCAAACCATTTGAATAAAACTATGTTCAGATCTAGTTTTAAGAGCTTTGTCATCCCAAGAATGAAATTTTCTGAATTAACTCTAGAATATGATCCTAATCAAACTTTGCAAACAAAAATGTTGCCTCTTCTTCCTAGAGAAGAAATAGAATATATATGAAAACATAAAGATGTTGAATTTGTATATTTTGGTTCTATAATTGTTTATATAGGATCATGTGATCCTAAGAACATTCAACCTATTTCATAATTATCTTTATGTGATAGATGCCAAGTCCCATGTTCATGTTTTTTTAATAATTATGCATGGATCACTAGACTATTAGAGAGTTATGTCCTCTATTTTTGGTCAAAACATGTTTGGTAAATTTATTTATGCCTTCATCTAGATAAAAGTATTGTATTTCATGAAAAATAAAAATCACCCAAAGATATTATAAAACCCATCATATGTTAAAACCTTAAATCGCGAAGTTCAACTCTACAAGGGTCATATCAATGCCATTTATATTCTTGTAGGTTTGAGAATATATTGGATGAGAAATGTGAATCCTAAAATATTAGAAGTTACTAGACCAATTCATTGATGTAGACACTCAAAATATTATGATCAACATCAAACATTTGATTCTAATTAACTAAATTTGATTCTTCCTTGATCATTTCTTTACTAACCAATTAATTGAATAATCTTTATTTAATTAATTCATCAAAATTCCTCCTTTAATTAAATAAATCAACTTTATTTAATTAAATCATAATATGCTCTCTTTGATTAAATAAATCAACTTTATTTAATTAAATCCTAATGTTCTCTCTTTGATTAAATAAATCAACTTTATTTAATTAAATTATAATGTTCTTCATTTAATTGAATAAATAAATTTTATTTAATTAAATTACTAATCTTCCAATATCCTCTCATTTGATTTAAATAAATTCAAGCATTTCAATTAAATGTCACAATCAACTACGTTCATCTAAGTTAATTAATCCTAGATTAATTTCCTCCTAACACTAATCCCCCATTCCTCTAGCTTTTGACTCAACCCTTGGGTAAGTCAACCTTGGTCAAGTTTCACATGTAAATCAATTTATTTGATTTAAAATTACCCTATTTTCATTCAAATATGGCATATTCTTGGAATATTCGACTTATTTGAATTCTCCCTCCCAAAGGACTTGTGTTCTCCAACGTGGCATTAAAAGCTCTTAAATGTCCTCTCCTTGAGCCACCTTGGAATTAACTCCTCTTATACCTCCTCTTACACAAGTCACCTCTTCATATTAAAACTTCACCTACATGCGTTTAACATACACATTGTTCAAAATGTGCTCCACTCTCCTTCATTAGCATGTTGACAAGTGGCATAATGCAAACGGTCCATTCTTTAATCCCACATTCTCCCCATTCTTCAATCTTCAAACCTTCTTCATTATAAATAAAGGCCTTCTCTATTGATTTGGGATCCACAATCATCCACAAGTTGACACAAGTTTATGCAAGCTTATTATACACAATCTTAGGCATTTTGAATCTACAAGTTTATGCATTTCTATTATAGTTATTTGAATTCATAACATCCATATTTTCATCCAATTTAGCATAGAATTTCACCATCCACAATCCATGTTATATGGCATTTTTTCTTCAAAGATACACATTCATCATCAAACTTGTCAAGGGATTGGGAAAGGGCTACTTTCCTCATCAAAGTAGCACCAATCCACTATGGGATAGGAGAAAGGGATTTTGTTCGCACAAGGGACTTGCAACATTGAAACATAAGAAGAAATCTTTGAAGAATTTTGGAGTTGAGGAAAATTGAGCATTGAACTTGAACTTGACAAGAAAATTTTTCAATGCTTATTGTAATAAGCCTAGGGCTTCCATTTTTTGTTTTAGGCCAACTCACTTTAGTTTTGGGTTTAAAATTAACCATCGATTTGATCTCTTCAAAGGGTTAAAAAGAACATTATAAACTCACTATATTTGATTTTGGGTCTTAAAATTGAACAAAAAACTTCAAACACTTGGTTTTGGTGCTATAAAAAGAATATATCATTGCTTTGAGGACTAAAAAATGAATTTTTTCTTATCTTGTTTTTCAATCTTCTTTACAAAATAATATCATTCAAATGTGTATGCACTTCTCTCACACTGAATAAATAGAGTGTCTTGAAAAGGATTAGTCCCAAAATCAAAATTCTACTTGATCTTCTTTTAGTATAATGAGATACTAATATAATTGCCAAAAATAGAGTGTATGAAGAAGGATGCATCCACACACACTTAGTCAAACAAGATGATTTTTATTTAAAGGATTTTCCAAAAGTATAGTATGAAGGATTTTTCCAAGATTATAAGAGTTGTTTGTGAGGTGGGTTTTGATTGATGTTTTAAGGATGGATGAAACTGTTGATTTTGATCCTAAGTGAACTTAGAGATACTTTTATTTACAAGACCTAGGTATTGAAGAACATGCTATACTTCCAAGAACTTGTCAACCCTACAAAGTGGGATACTCAAAATGTTGGAAGAGTGTTGGATACTCAAAATTTTGGAAGAAAGCTAGGTCAAGTTAAACAAAAAAAACTAAGTACTCCTATGAGATATTGAATCATGCCAAATAATGCAAACAAAGCAATAAAATACCAAAGAGACTAATTGAAAGCATGTAAAGCATGTTCAAACCTATCCCATAGTGGATTGGTGCTACTTTTATGTGGAAATTAGCCCTTTCCCAATCCCTTGATAAGCTTGATGAAGGATGGAATGTGTGCTTCTTGATGTAACATATCAATAACCTAGCTAGGGATGATGAATCCTATGCTAACTTGGATGAAAATGTGGATTCAAATGGCTATAATGGAAATGCAATGAGTTGTGGATTAAAATTACTAAGATTGTGGATAATGAGCTTGCATAAACTTGTGTCAAATTTTGGATGATTGTGGATCCCAAATCAATAGAGAAGGCTTGTATTTATAATGAAGAAGCTTTGAAGATTGAAGAATGGGGAGAATGTGGGATTAAAGAAGGGACCAATGTCATTGTGACACTTGTCAACATGCTAATGAAGGAGAGTGGAGCACATTTTGAATAATGGTATATGCAGGATCATGATGGGCCAAAAAGTGGCGATATGAAAAAAGTAGCATTTTTTATTCACCAAAAAATGCAAAAATCCTGGGTTGACTTTTTTTTGGGTTGGGTGTTAGTACATTGCTCCAAAGCAATGCCCAAGCCAAAATAGCACAAATCGGATATCCAATTTGAATAAAATATCCAAGTTGTGTTGGGTATATATACATTTTAAAATTTGATATCTAATTTGAAAAACATTTTAAAATGTATTGTAATGACAATATTTTGGTGTTATAAATCAGATATTTGATTTTAATCAGATATTCAATTTAAATCAGATATCCTATTTTTTCACACATATACCCAAGAGTAATTATGAGGTGGAGGGTGGGAGAGAGAGAGAGAGAGAGAGAGAGAGAGAGAGAGAGAGAGAGAGAGAGAGAGAGAGAGAGAGAGAGAGAGATTGAAAGGGAGAGACAAATAGAGAGAGGGAAAGGGAGAGAGACAGAGAGATAGAGAGAAACAAAGATAGAGAGATAGAGAGAGACAAAGAAAAAGATAGAGAGAGGGGGGAGAGAGAATTAGGAGGGGGAAGGGAGAGAGAGGGAAAGGGAGAGACAAAGAGAGAGAGAGGGAGGGAAAGGGAAAGAGAGATAGAGAGATGGGGAGAGAGAATTAGGAGGGGGAAGGGAGAGGGTAAGAGGGGAAGAAGGGGAGAAGGGGGGGAGAGAGAGGGTTGAGGGTAGAGGGTTGATGATATAGGGTTGAGGGATTAGGGTTCAAGTATTAAGGGTTTAGGGTTTAAGGGTTAAGGGTTTAAGGTTTAAGGGTTAAAGGTTAAAGGGTTAAGGGTTTAGGGTAGAGGGAGAGATATAGAGGGAGTGAGTGAGAGAGAGATAGGGAGACTTGAGGGAGAGATAAAGGGAGACTTGAGAGAGAGAGAGAGAGAGGGAGGGAGTGGGAGAGAAATAAAGGGAGGTTTATGGGTAGAGGGTAGAGGGTTTAAGAGTTAATGGTTTATGCTTTAGGGTTTAGGGTTAAGGGTAGAGGGGAGAGAGATAGAGGGAGAGATTGAGAGAAAGAGACCTGAGAGAGGGAGAGGGGTAGAAGGGAGAGACTTGAGAGAGAGAGGGAGTGGGAGAGTGATAGAGGGTTTAACAGTTAATGGTTTAGGGTTAAGGGTAGAGGGGAGAGAGATAGAGGGAGTGTGAGAGAGAGAGACTTGAGAGACAAAGAGGGGGTAGGAGGGAGAGAGAAAGAGGCTAGAGGATTAAGGGTAGATAGTAGAGGGTTTAAGGGTTAAGGGTAGAGGGGAGAGAGATAGAGAGAGTGACTGAGAGAGAGATGCCTGAGGGAGAGGGGGTAGGAGGGAGATACTTGAGAGATAGAGAGAGGAAGTGGGAGAGTGATAGAGGGAGAGTGATAGAGGGTATAGGGTTAATGGTAGAGGGTAGAGGGTTTAAGGGTTTAAGGTTTAAGGGGTTTAAGGGTTTAAGGTCGGCGGGGTTAAGGGCTCTAAAGGGTTTAGGGCTAATGGGAGAGGGAGAGAGAGAGAATTGAGAGAGGTGAGAGGGGTAGGGAGGGGAGAGAGAGAGGGGTATAGTAGAGGGAGAGACTCTGAGAGGAGAGAGAGAGGAGGGAGAGAGATAGAGGGTATAGGGTTAATGGTAGAGGGTAGAGGGGTTTAAGGGTTTAGGGTTGGCGGGAGAGAGAGACATATAAAGGAGTGAGTGAGAGAGAGAGACCCGAGATAGAGAGGGGTAGGAGGAGAGAATCGAGAGAGAGAGAGAAAGAAAGCAGAGGTGATAGAGGGGAGAGATAGAGGAGGGAGTGGGAGAGAGATAGAGAGTAGATGGTTGGCGGTAGAGGGGAGAGATAGAGGAGGAGTGAGAGAGAAAGAAAGAGACTAGGAGATAGAGAGGGGGTGGTGGGAGGGACAGAGAGAGAGGTAGAGGGTGGTAGAGGGAGAGATATAGATGGATTGAGTGAGAGAGAGACCTGAGAGAGGGAGAGGGGATAGGAGGGAGAGACTTGAGAGAGAGAGAGAGAGTAGAGGGTAGAGGGTTTAAGGGTTAAAATTTTAGGGTTTAGGGTTAATGGTAGAGGGGAGAGAGATAGAGGGAGTCAATGAAAGAGAGGGAGGGAGGGAGTGGGAGAGAGATAGAGGGTAGAGGGTTTGTTAGAATTGGCTATGGCTACCAAGATATATGGACCAAATAGAAAGCATAAAAGAGAGAGAAAATATGACAAGAATAAACTGTATTCAATGTCAATGATATGATATGATTATTTACAATGAGAGAGACCCCTTGATTATATAGCCAAGGTGAGAACATAAAAGAGCATAAGATTATGACAAGTGTCATAATATTATGACATGAGATAACTATGAAAAGATATTACTCCATCTAAGGTGGAGAGATAATCACATGATGTTTCCACAAAAGGTGGAAGTGATAAATTAATGACATGTCAAGTCCACCAAAAGTGGAAATTCTCCAACAACCTCCTATGTGGTCCCTAAGTAAACTTAACTAAGGTGTAATTATGACCTAGAACAAGGTACAACACATTTGATTACACCAACACCCCCTCTTAAGTGCAACTTAGGGAGTGGAAAATTATTATACAAATGACACAAAGATGCAAGGATGGGTCGTAGCTACTAGGCCATGTTAGGTACCCATGTACATGCAATGCAATCAATGCAATCTCTCACAAATGAAGAAAAGGAGAAAACCCAGTGGGACAAAACTCCTCCCCAAAAGAGAGATGAAATACAATAAAGAAATACTCTCAATGAAGAATGAGAAGGTAAAAATCCCATGTGAGGAAAAATACCCCCCCATAAGAGAGAAGTAGAAGAGAAGGTAGCCTCCCCTCAATGTTGAGTCTCCTGCAATGATGGTAGAAGCTTGACATTGAATATTGAAGATGATCCAATCTCTCCAAACAACGTTCCTCCCCTTAGGAAGAAACAAAAGCAAGAATGTATGTAGGATGTCAGGAATATGGTTGATGGATGATAGTGTCTCTGAAGAATGCTCAAGTGTCTCTATGTCAATGCTAAAAGCTGAAACACTCCAAACAGGCATTCTAGGCCACACTGCTCAAGAGGACAATCTAAAATCTAGTAGAGATTGATGTAGAAGCCTCATCCAAATGTTGTCCAAAATTATCCACACTAATTCCAAACTATGAAGAATGATCATGTAGAGAATGAGCAAGAGGCTCAAAGTGTTCCCTCACAACAACTGAAGAAGGTGCATCTTCATCAAAGAGAAGATGAATGCTATCAATGGTGTCCTCCAAATCTGCAAGATGAGACTCCACAAACAAGTCTAAAATACCTGTCAAGAAGTCATCCAAAGTAGCCATATCTAGAAGAAAATGAGGATCATACTGCACTGAATCACTAGGAGCCAAAATTATAGCAACACAAGCATCATCGAGTACAACAGTAGGTGAAGGAGACAAAATACATGGCTCAAGGACTAGATCTGATGTGAGAACTCCCAATTTCAAGAAGCCAAATGTCTCCTCTGAATTATGGTTCATATGATCAACAGGTGTAGGAACAAGGTCATCATCATAAGCAAACTACGCAAAGGTATACAACCGAGATGAATGATCAACCACCCCAGTAGCAATGATCTCTCTAGTCTCCAAGTCTCGAATGATGACCAAATTAGGAGTGAACTCCACAGTTGTCCCATCTCCACCATGTTTAATCTAATATATGGAAAGAAGATTGTTTGTCAAATGAGGAACACACAAGACATCCTGAGAAGTGTTGCCCCAAATGCTAATAGATCCCTTCCCTGTTACACTCATGTATGTATTGTTTCCCATCAAGATATGAGACATAGAACAAGGCTAAAATGAAGAGAAGATAGTCTATGAAGATTCAAAATGATGTGATGCTCCTGAATCTAGAAGCCATCTCCCTAATCCTGGACTTGAAAGAGCACAAAGAGCTTGTCCTTTATATCCTGATGTAGATGCTAGACCTTTTTCCTTTTTAGACTATTTTGAAGTAGAAGGAGAAGAAGATTCAAACATTCTAGAAGGAAAATCAATGTGATTCTTTTTGAGAAGATGTTTCAACTCATCAATAACCTTCTTATAACAATAATGTTCTTCATGTCCATCCTTCTTGCAATATGCACAAAAAGGCCTCTCCTTCTTTGATGTTTCTCCTTTTGAAGATGAGGATTTTGATTCATTATGTGGCTTGTTCTTTTTCTTCTTTTGCTTCTTATCATGATTCTATGATTCTGTATGTACCTTAGACTCATTTTCCACCAATGCTTGTGGCTTGGAAGACTTGATTAGACCCATGTTCATTAACTTAGCTTCTTCTTGGATTAGGAGATTTGCAAAGTCATCAAACTTATGATCAACATATGATGCTCCCATAGAAATTCAATGGGTATGAAAGCCAAAAACAAAAACTGAATACTCACGACCAAGCTTGGATAACACATTCAAAATCAATTGTAAATCCTCTTTTTCAATACTACATTCTTTCAATTGTGTTTTTAGTTGCTTGATTTTGGAGATGTAGTCTTGGATGTGGTCAAAACATTTTGGATCAAGATTCATCAAATCATTATCAATCTGATAGCCTCTAATCTTATATGTTTTACCATACAATTTCTCAAAAGTATCCCATGCTTATTTAGGTGTATTACGTGATTCAATATTAAATTGAAAATCAAATGAGACTAATGAACATATGCATCAAAGTGTTTTCTCACAATCAATCTCCCACTTTGCCAATTCTTTAGCATCAGTAGGTTTTTGAATTGTGTCCTTTAGATGACCTATTAGACCTTTCATCATGAAATAGTTCGATACTGATTTTCTCCATGTAGCATAATTATGTGGATTTAGAGGTTCAATTTGAGATTTCCCCATTGCAAGAACACAAATCAAGCAAAAGAATGCAAACAATCACTGTAGGATTACCTCCCTAGACCAATATCTAATTTGGCACTTTATACTTAGTGCATTTATAGTTGCCACTTGCCAAAAATAGCGAAGTGGTATTTGATCTTGGTACATGCAAATGCCAAAATAGGCCACAAAATCAAGTACAATTTTTGGTACAAAATCAGATCAATGTGATCATACCATTGAGAAGTACACAAAAAATCATGCACTTTCAAAAAACATTGCACCCAAAAATGTTACTGTAGGAGCAAGATATGAGCTCCCGAAGTTCCCAAAATGAGGACGAAGTAGCAACACCTATGCGAATCTACAATTTCTAGAAAAACCAGACACCAAAACCAAAAACTAATTGCACCACTATGAAGAGCATGAAAAATTAGCCCAAATAAAAAAAATTGCTCGAAAAAAGGTCTCAAAATGGCTAAGATATTGAGCTTCAAAGTTTGCCTATCGAAATGAAAACTTCAATGGAGAGGGGTAGAAAATTTTCAAAGTAGTGCTAACGTATTGCTGACGTCAACAACCCACGAAGTTAAATTTGATGGTTGTTGGATGAAAACAAATATTCTCCTTGCTTCCAGAATATTCTTTGTTCATGAGCTTAAAATTGACATGTGCAAGCCCGTCATGGGGGTTGGCAGGATCTTCCACCATAATCAGAATATTCTTCTTAGCCACATAATCTTCTGAGCTATCGTAGTTGATTTGATTGTCGATGTTGATTATGCAATTAAAGAGAGTCTGCCAGTGGAAATTTGTAGACCACCAGAGTTTTTTTTTGAATGCTGGAATTTTGCAATAGTTGTCAGAGTTTGATTTACCCCACTAGGTTGATGACAGGGATCGCCGGTGTGAGTTGGTGAGTGGGGGCCATGGTGGTGCCACGTGGTACATGCAGAGGGGCCTGGGTACTGCTGCAAAGTCAAATTTGCGGTACTATGTACAAACAAATCCGCAGAAGCTCTATGTTTTTTAATTTTTAATTTATTTTTAATAAAAACTTTACAATGAAAATTTAACTCACCCAAAATTGATTTTTCTAAGAGAAATTTCAAAAAAAAATTAATTTATTTTCTGAAAAATCATACCATGCACAATTATAATGACCTGGGGCCATACAACTCTTTGAGCCAAAAAAGTTTGCCTCACCAGATGACTTGCTCCAAAATGGACAAATTAACAGTTGATCTTAGGGTTTTTGGCCCTTTTGGACACAATGGAAAGGTCGTATTTGACCCAAAATGCTCCAAAATTGCAGCTACCTTCTGGATCTGGCAACCACTCTTTAGCTTGAAACCCTCCTAGATTTGGCCTCGTATGTCCAATTTGGACGAAACAAAAGGAAAAATTGACTTTCTCGAACCTTCCAAATGCAATGGTGAGCTTCGATTTGCACCAACAAGCTCTGATATGAACTTGCAATAAAGAGAAAAAAATGGAACTCTACCAAATCTAGAATCTCTCTTCAGAAAAAGACTCTCCAATGGCACCCAACCTTGCTCTAATACCATGTTAGAATTGGCTATGGCTGCCAAGATCTATGGACCAAATGGAAAGTACAAAAGAGAGAGAAAATATGACAAGAATAAATTGTATTCAATGTCAATGAGATGATATGATTATTTACAATGAGAGATACCCCTTGGTTATATAGCCAAGGTGAGAACATAGAAGAGCATAAGATTATGACAAGTGTCATAATCTTATGACATGAGACAACTATGAAAAGCTATTACTTCACCTAAGGTGGAGAGATAATCACATGATGTGTCCACAAAAGGTGGTAGTGATAAAGTAATGACATGTCAAGTCCACCAAAAGTGGAAATTCTCCAACAACCTCCTATGTGGTCCCTAAGTAAACTTAACTAAGGTGTAATTATGACCTAGAACAAGGTACAACACATTTAATTACACCAACAAGGTTAAGCGTAGAGGGCAGAGAGATAGAATGAGTGATTGAGTGAGAGACTTGAGAGAGAGAGAGGGAGTGGGAGAGAGATAAAGGGTATAGGGTTGATGGTATATGGTAAAGGGTTTAGGGTTTAAGAGTAGAGGGGAGAGAGATAGAGGGAGTGAGTGAGAGAGAGAGACTAGAGAGAGGGATAGGGGGTAGGAGGGGGAGAGAGAGAGAGAGGGTAGAGGGTTTAGGGTAGGAGAGAGAGAGAGGGAGGGAGAGAGAGGGTTAAGGGTAGAGGTTTAAGGGTTTAGGGTTTAAGGGTTAAGGATAGAGGAGAGAGAAAGAGGGAGTGAGAGAGAGAGACTTGAGAGAGGGAGAGAGAGAGGGGGGTGAGGGTTAAGGGTAGAGGGGAGAGACAGAAGTGAATGAGAGAGAGATACCTAAGAGAGGGAGAGGGGGTATGAGGGAGAGACTTGAGAGAGAGAGGGAGTGGGAGAGAGATAGAGGGTATAGGGTTAATGGTAGAGGGTAGAGGGTTTAAGGGTTTAGGGTTTAGGGTTAAGGGTAGAGGGAGAGATATAGAGAGAGTGAGTAAGAGAGAGAGAGAGACCTGAGAGAGGGAGAAGGGGTAGAAGGGAGAGACTTGAGAGAGAGAGACTAGAGGGTAGATGGTTTAAGGGTTAAGAGTTTAGGGTTTAGGGTTAAGGGTAGAGGGGAGAGAGATAAGAGTTAGTGAAAGAGAGGTAGGGATGGAGTGGGAGAGAGATAGAGGGTAGAGGGTTAAGGGGAGAGGGATAGAGGGAGTGACTCTGAGAGAGAGACCTGAGAGAGGGAGAGGGGGTATAGGAGAGAGAGAGAGAGAGATAGATAGAGGAGTGACTGAGAGAGAGAGGGAGTGGGAGAGAGTTAGAGGGTATAGGGTTAATGGTAGAGGGTAGAGGGTTGTAGAGGGAGAGATATATAGGGAGTGAGTGAGTGAGAGATAGATCTAAGAGAGGGAGAAGGGGTAGGAGGGAGAGACTTGAGAGAGAGAGAGTAGAGGGTAGAGGGTTTAAGGTTTAGGGTAGAGGGGAGAGAGATAGAGTCAATGAGTGAGAAACTTGAGAGAGAGAGAGGGAGTGGGAGAGAGATAGAGGGTATAGGGTTTATGGTAGAGGGTAGAGGGTTATAATGGTTTTGGGTTTAAGGGTCTAGGGTTAAGGGTTAAGGGTAGAGGGGAGAGAGATAGAGGGAGTGAGTGAGAGAGAGAGAGATACTAGAGAGAGGGAGAGGCGGTAGGATGGGGAGAGAGAGAGAGAGAGAGGTTAGATGGTTGTAAATCCCTTAAATTTTTTGAATACAATATCAAGCATATTTGGTTCATCTTCAAATGCTTCATTTGAATGCATGTCTTTATTTCTGCTTTGGTTCAATGAATCAAGTAAATTCTTTAATGAGGTCATGAATTTATGAGAATTTATAGAGGATTTGGTAAGAAGTGATGCTTTGTGGACAATGAGTTTTCATAATGCAAGGCTTTATGAAGATAGTCCATAATTATCATATTTAAAGAATTTCTATATATAATTGGTTGTAAGATGCATGACTTCATTGCCCAATTGATGAAGACACTAGACTATTTGTCATGGTATTTGTCATTTGAAGGATAATTCTAGTATATCTCACCATGGATTTAGGGTTAGAATGCAAATTTCTTAAAATTTACTTACCATGAGGCATATGTGTGAAGTATTTTTGTCCCTGGTGAATTAATAGTTATTTGCTTAAAGATTAGCCAACTTTTGAGTGAATTGTGTTGTTTACCTTTTATAGAAACCAATCTATGATTTGATTTGTCATTCATTGAGATTGTCAAATTAAATATTTCCTAGGAACACCCTCCTTGGTCCCACAGAGCTTAAAGTATAGAATATTCGATTGAATCTTGTCAATTGGCCATTCATTTTAATGATCTTGAATATAGGAGTTGGCTACTCTTTAGAGATTCCTTAGGTGTGCTGGAAAAACACCAACACTCTCGAATTATATCTTGAAAAAAAACTAGCAAATCAAAATCAACAAGTGACACAAACAACAAAGGAAGCTAAGAGATCAAGAATCATATGTAAATCTTTTGTTTATAATTTTCTTTAAAGGTGGGTGAGCCTCTCTCATCCACTGAACATAAAGGATCACATGTTCTAAATATTGAACTCGCACCTTGGAATAGATCCCAATGAATGGAATGAACTCCATGTAAAAGACATGTTTGCATTTATATGGACTAAATGTTTCTCTATATGTCATAAGAGTCATATGGGTTGCTGATATTGATTGGAATCATGATTTTGTCAATAGTAGTCAAAGATACTAATTTACATGGATAGATTTGGATGGAGAAGAGCTCTATTGTGGGCTTCACAACAAAGTGGGAACAAGCTATTTGAAAATAAACCCTTCAATTCATTCTTGCAGTCCATGATCTAGATGCTACAAATGATAAAGACAATAGCAAAAACCAAAAAGCAGTCATCAAAGGCCAACTCCAAAATACTCATAACACTATCTTCCCTACACCTAGACCTACTCAAGGCAGACTCTAGCTCAGGCAGAGCACATGTTTTTTTTATTATTAGTCCCCACCTGTAAGGTGGAGACTTATGTTTTTGCTTTACTTTTTCTAAATAATTTACTGCTCAAAGATCATGCCAACTGAAAAATAAACTGTTTTTCCACAAAGTTTTGATTTAAAATTCCATTTTTAAAAATTTTTGTGTTTTTTATTGGCCCCTCACATTTTTGATTAACAATAGGACGAAATATTATTTTGACCAATGAACGAGCAGGGGAAAATTTCCTGGTGGGTAATTGGCATACTGCAAACTAGTTCATGTGTCTTGTCTATGTTATCACATTTTTCATACATGCATAATAGGGAGCTCAAGAATCTAGTAGCTCTAGAATGCCAATATTTTTAGATCTCCTTTTTGTTTATTCTGAATAGATTGAAGCAGCCGCAGTGGAGAGACTATCCTGTAAAATCTGTCCATCAATCTCATTGGCATTGTTAACTCCATGACACATTTTTTGCAAAATATCGAGCTAAGTCACTTGTCATGGTTTTAGCAAGCTCTTTTTATGAATATGTACATAGCCAGATCATTTGTGCTTTTGTTTTGTTTCATTCTAAAACAATTCTATTATTATGTGCTTAATGAAGATGGCCTGACCTCTATAAGATAGCTCTGATAGAGATTTCTTTTACAACAGTACGTGGTATCCATTCAATACTAGTTGGTGCTAAGAATTCTACTTTGTTACAGTTATGTAATGTTTTTCTTGAAAACTCTGCTCATTTTTTCTCATTGGCATTGTTGATTGCATCAGATAATTGCATGAAAAGATAAATAAACCACTTTTCCTATTGTATAATTTTGATTTCCAAAATGAATTTTTTTCTAGTTTTTTCCTTCATCTCTGCCCGTGTTAGAACATGGGTTTTGAAACATAGTATGGACACGTATCAAAGGATAAAGGAAAAGGGGTTTTTGTCAAATGTTGTTGCAATTGCCTTGGTAGGCATGTACGTCAAATGTACAAGCATAGGAAGTCTATGCAGACAATATCCAATGTTGTACATCAGATGAATTTGAAAAAAACTATCAACTTCATAGGTGACATGGATAGCCCCAAAATAATGGAAAATTATACCTGGAAAAGGTAGGAGCATGCACCAAGATGGTTTGTTCCAGCTGATTAATCTATACATCAGATGAATTTGAAAAAAAAACTGTCAACTGCATAGGTGACATGGATAACCCCAAAATAATGGCAAATTATACCTAGAAAAGGTAGGAGCATGCACCAAGATGGTTTGTTCCAGCTGGTTAATCTTCTTGTAAGCTTTTTTCACAATTTTTTTTTTAATTTTTATTTAGGTTAAATTCATAAATCTCTACAATTAATTTAAAGATTTCATCAGATTTGCACCTCTTTGTTCACAGCTCTCCATATTTTTTAGATTTATACAAACTAAAAAGATAAATGGTGGCAATTTCAAATTGTTCTCATCATCTAGTGATGTTCATGGTGTTTTTCCAAAAATGAAGTAAAAGCAATCACAACCAAAGGAAAGTTAGTGCTCTACCACTATCACTCTAGAAAGGAAAACTACAGACACAATAACAGAAAAACCTACTCTTTACTTTGGCCATGCCCATTTTTTTAAATTACAGTCATATTTTTTGTGTTAAAAGTTTTGAGTTCCCCACAATGACAATACATGCAGGTCTCATCGTCATGGCTCTTACTCTTCTTTTACATCAACTCAAAGCTTCTTTCTGAATCTTGCCTTCTTGGCCCATGCAATTTTGAACTTCCTAGTGTGACACTGGTAGAGCATACTTTTCTTCTTGTTGGCCATTCCTACATTTTTCAATTACAGCCTTGTTTGTTTTGCCAGCAATTTTGAGTTCTTTGAAATGAAAATAGATGCAAGTTTCATATTCATGGGTGGGACTCATCTTTTGCATCAACTAGGGGCTTCCTTGGGAATTATGGCTTCTTGGTATGACACAGCTATGGTGGTTTTGTATTGGGCATTCCTCAACTATTTTGGTGTTAGATATGTATGAAATGTAGCTAAATATTTGGGGTTTTTAGTTAGAATTTAGGGCTTTCTGTTGAATAGTAGACAACACATCAAAAGAATACAGTACACTTGTATACATGATGTTAATAGTTTTCTAGCTGTAGAAGTTTGCATAATTATAGCATAGTCAATGTTTGTATTTGAACATGACTCTACCTTCCTATTCTCCTATTTGTATTGGTGTTTTTGTTACTTGAACAGTCAATAGAAAGTACTCCATTTTGTGTATTTCTTTGTTTTTTATTCATAATTCTGAGTTTCAGATAATAATAACATGGTATCAGAGAACACCTATTAGAGTTTGTTGAATCTGAAGCTACTAAGAGAAGTATTAGAAAAAGGATAGAGAGATGGCCTCATTCATTGCAAGAGATCCTCAAAGGATAGTAGAAAGATTTGATGGCATTGGATTTAATCTCTGGAAGATAAGGATACAGATGTTGTTGCTGAATAAGGACCTGCTCAATATAGTTGAAGTCACTGAGACTAAGCCAACACAAGATGCAGATTTGATCAATAAGTGGGAGTCAAAGGAAGGTAAGGCTTGGTCCTGTATACTTTTAAGTTTGAGTGATAATGTGCTTTTGCATGTAAGTGAAGCAAAAACAACAAAGGATTCTTGGGATTAGTTGATTAAATTATATGAATCAAATGATGTTAGCACAAGACTATATCTTCAAAGAATTTTTTTTCAGTTAAAGATGCAAGAATCATAAAAGATATCAAACCACACAAACAATTTCAAATCTCTAAAAAATCAACCGGTAGTGTGTGGGTCAGTAATTTTAGATGAAGATGTTGTTATGACACTTCTTGGGAGTGTTTCAAAATCCTATTTTGGAGTGGTAGTAGCATTGAGCACTCAAGCTAAGCTGGATTTGTCTACTGTAATAGCAACACTACTTCAAGAAGAAATCAAAAGGAAAGAGGTGGGTTTAATTGCTGAGAACCCTATAGCCTTGTTTTTAGCAGCACACAAGGGCAAAGCAAAGAAGAAGAGTGAATGAAAATTTTATCCCTCTCAGTCCAATGTCTCAAAGAATGGTAAAGACACAAAGGATGAGAAAAAGAAGGGAAACTCTTGTCACTATGGGGCTCCTGGACATTTTAAGAAAAAATGCAGAAAGTGGTTAGCATGGGTAGAAGATGTAAAGAAAAGTAAGGAAGTTGAAGCTAACATGACTTCAAGCGATGATGAAGAACAATTGTTTTTAGTTATCACATCCCCAAATTCTGATGTTTCAAAGTGTTGGTATTTAGATTTAGGACCAACTCAACATATGACACCTCAAAAAGGTTGGTTTACATCTTACAAAGATGTACCCAAAGGGAAGACTGTCAATCTTGGAGATGACAAAAAGCTTGAGATGATAGGAGTTGGAAATTTCTCTTTGAACATGCCAGATGGTGCACATAAGCAAATCCAAGATGTGTGGTATGTCTCTACTCTAGCAAAAAGTATTTTATCAGTAAGTAAGATTACCAATGCTAGAATATTTGCACAATTTGATAGCAAGGTGTGTGTTCTAAAAAATTAGGAAGGAGTTACTATTTCTAAGGGAGTAAGAGATGGAAATTTGTACAAGTTAATACCTAAAGTGGTGTTGAAAACAATAGATACTGAAAAATTAGATTCAGTGCTTTGGCATCATAGATTTGGACATGCAAATATGCATTCCCTTGAGGTATTAAAAAGGGAGCAACTTGTAGAGGATTTAAATATGCCTCTACAAATTGAGTTGGGAGTGTGTGAAGGTCTTTGTTTGGGAAAACAACATAGATTCCCCTTCTCAAAGAAAGGAGCAACAAGAACTAATGAGCAAATGGAACTCATACATTCAGATATTTGTGGTCCAATGCAAACAATGTCACACAAAGGGGCAAGGTATTTTATTACCTTTATTGATGATTTCTCTAGAATGACCTTTGTTTATTTTCTCAAAAATAAATCATGTGCATTAGAAATGTTTAAGATTTTTAAAGAATTTGGTGAGAAGCAGTCAAAAAATCCTTTGAAACAACTTAGATGTGATAATGGGGGTGAATATACCTCAAAAGCTTTCAAAAGTTTCTGTGCAAAAGAAGGGATTAAACTTGAGTACATTGTTCCTTATTCACCTCAATAGAATGGTGTTGTTGAAAGAAAGAACAAAAATCTAGTTGAAAGTGCCAGATGCATGCTTAAAAGTTGTGGATTATCCAATTTTTTTTGGGCTGAAGTAGTTTCTACTACAACATATTTACAAAACAGGCTGCCAACTATTGCATTGCATAAGAAGACACCTTATGAGGCATGGCATGGAAGCAAACCAAGTGTTAGTGATTTGAGAATTTTTGGCTGTTTAGCATATGCATACATACCATATCAAGAAAAAATAAAGCTAGATGATAAGAGAAAGAAATGTATAATGGTTGGATATAGTATCAATTCAAAAGGATACAAAATATATGATCCTATAACACATGAAATTATAATAAGAAGGGACATCATTTTTGATGAAAATTCAGTTTTGCACAAATCAACAGAGATGAAAAATACAAAGGATTCAAAAATAAGGCTTTATGATCTCAGATCTGATGAAGAATTTGAACATAAGGATTCTACTCTAGCAAGACCATTACAAGTTGTAGCCACACAACCCACAACAGAAGTACAAGAAGAGCAGCAATTGTGAAGATCAACAAGACCACGAAAGCCCACTCAAAAAGCATTAGAATCATATGCACTTCTTGTAGAAATTGATGAACCACTTAGTGTCCAAGAAGCACATGAAAGCATTAATGCAGCAGACTAGAAGAAAGCAATGGACACTGAATATCAATCACTCATAAAAAAATGGACTTGGGAACTCACAAGTCTTCCACCCGAAAGAAAAGTAATTGGGTGTAAATGGTTATTCAAGAAAAAGTATAAGTCAGATGGATCATTAGACCATTACAAGGCCCGTTTGGTGGAAAAAGGTTACTCCCAAATTTTAGGTTTGGATTATCATGCCACATTCTCACCTGTAGTCAAGATAACATGCATAAGATTTTTGTTAGCAATTGCAGCAACCTTGGATCTTCATGTGCATCAATTAGATATAAAAACAACATTTTTACATGGTTTCTTAAAGGAAGAAGTTTATATGGAACAACCAGAAGACTACATACAAGAGGTAAAAGAAAAATTGGTATATAAGCTACATAAGATATTGTATGGACTGAAACATTCTTCAAGAGCATGGTATGAACGTATTCATGGGTTTCTCCAAAATGAAGGATACACGAGTTGCAATATTGATTCAAATGTATACATCAACATATTGGTGAGTTGGTGATCATTTTATCCTTATATGTAGATGACACCATCATTTTGATTAATGATCTTAAGATGTTAGACTTGTTTAAATCTCAATTAGCTACAGAATTTGAAATGACTAGCTATGGTGAGATACATTATTACTTGGGCATTCAAATATTAAGAGATAGGGAAAAGAAGCAAATCCATCTTAATCAAGAGAGGTACATTAGGAACATTCTCAAGAAATTTGGGATGGAAGATTTCAAGCCAATAAGCACTCCAATGGAAGTAGGTAAGAAAATTTTGCTGGAAATGTGTCCCAGAACACAAGAGGAAGAAATTTATATGAGTACAGTTCCGTATCAAAACGTTGTTGGGAGTCTAATGTATGCAATGGTTTCTAGCAGACCTGATATTGCACACGTTGTAAGCATGGTGAGCCAATTTTCCAGCAATCTTGGACCACAACATTGGGTAGTAGTTAAAATAATTTTTAGATATCTTCAAGCAATAACTAATCATAGGATTACATTCAGTGGGAGTTCAAAAAAATCTCTGCAACTTATAGGTTATTGTGATGCAGATTGGGTAGGGGACATTGATATCAAGAGATCAACTTCAGGTTTCTATTTTATCCTTAGTGGAGGTGTAGTTTCATGGGAAAGTAAGAAACAACCAACCATTTCTCTCTTTAGCGTAGAAGCATAATATATAGCAACATGTCAAGCCCCAAAAGAATTGATTTGGTTGAGAAAATTTTTGTAGAACATTGAGGTTACTCAAACCCAACCAACGGTGTTAAAGTGTGATAGCCAAAGTTGCATAGCCATCACAAAGCATTCAAAGTATCATGGAACAGTTAAACATTTAGGGGTACAATACCATTTCATCTGTGAACAAATTGAGGTGAACAATATTCAAATGGAATACTACACAACTAAAATGATGGTGGTGGATGCATTGACAAAGGCATTACCAAGAATCAAATTTGAATTTTGCAAAGAAGGATTCAATGTAATATAGCCTGATTGACAAATATTTGGCTAAGTGGGAGTGTCAGATATGTAGGAAATGTAGCCAAATATTTGGGGTTTTTAGTTAGTATTTAGGGATTTATGTTGAATAATAGACATCACATCAGTAGAATACAATACACTTGTATACGTGATGTTAATAGTTTTCTAGTTGTAGAAGTTTTCATAGTTATAGCATAGTTAATGTTTGTATTTGAACAGGGCTTTGTCTCCTTGTTCTCCAATTTGTATCGATGTTTTTGTTACTTGAACAGTCAATAGAAAGTACTCCATTTTGTGT
Source organism: Sequoia sempervirens (assembly GCA_007258455.2). Lineage (NCBI taxonomy): Eukaryota > Viridiplantae > Streptophyta > Pinopsida > Cupressales > Cupressaceae > Sequoia > Sequoia sempervirens. The sequence continues at coordinate 79,545,369 of VDFB02358134.1, forward strand.
ATTTCTTTGTTTTTATTCATAATTCTGAGTTTCAGCTAATAATAATATTTGGAGTGTTGCTCAAAGTTTCTAGGTGATCTATGTGATTATAATTAATCAGAACATTTCAAGTCCATCCTTTTGTGTGCATGTTCTTGTTGAGGAATGAAGTAGTTCAATTGAAATGTTGAATTAGAAACCACTATGTGGGTCATCTAGAAAATATAAGCAATATGTTTCCCTACAAATGTTGTTCTCTAATTATGGAGTGGTTGCATATACTGTAACCCATTATGTTGAAGTAACACAAAGGTATTTGAAGGGGAGGACTGTATTGTTCTAATTAGTGTTTGGTAACTACTAAATTTGTCATTGTTGGACCTACAATATGAGTAGAAGAATTAATTTCAAGCATTTCAACTAACCTTGTCTTGATATTGAGGTTTTCTAATGTTTCTACTATTTAAATTGACTACTGATCCAATCACTCTAGATCCCAGAGTTGATAAAGAAATTCATCAGAGGGGAAATGGTCTAATCAACAACCAAGGCCTTTGAAACTCTTGGTGCAAACAATGGCCTTGTTGATATTAAGTTTTTTTATAGCTTTCAAGTATTCTAGTTTGCAGATTAAATATCTTTTGGATGTTGGTGATTTTTGTTTTTCATTTGTAATTTGGCCATAGGATTATTCATTAATGGTCTCAAATATGGTGTATAATTAATTATAGTCTGAATCTAGTATGGTGAAATACATTCAAATTTGTAAAAAGAAGTGAACAAAGAGGAAATGCTACAACCACCAGAAAGTTTACCCTCTACTTCTAAGTCTGGTACAAAAAATATTCTACCAACAAGTGGATAGAAAGAATAGATCGCACAACCACCAAAAGCTCCCTCTGCCATTTCCCAACTCTAGAATAAATTTTATATCTCCTTGAGAATTGTCAACATCCAAAAGTCAAGAAGAGGAACAAACAAACAAAATATGGGAAACATCTATTCAGTTTTCGACAATTTTGTGAATGGGAAAAACAAAGAACAAGGAAATAATATAGCTACAAGTATGGTAGGAAAGAGGCAGCGGACTAAAGACTTAAACAACCAAAAGAAAGAACACCAATTCCATAGTTCTGTCTAGGCACATGCATTGGATTGTTACTATGAACAAATTTTCTTTCCAGATCTTGATTTATTCATGAAAGAAAATATTCTATGGAGTCTTCATTAAGTTTATTGTTTGAAGCAATTTAGCAAAAAGTTGGAATTGAAGGGCATGAATTGTATGTTAAAATATGTTATCATTTCTATTGTGTGCAAAAAAATTCTATGCACATTCTACTTTTTCCCCTGGATATAAGAAATTTTTGAATAATTGATAATTAATTTCATATAAACATGCTCTGTGATAAATGAGACTGGAGATTTTAGTAAAACAAAATTCTCTTTGATGATGTAAGATAATTTCTTGACAGTATGTCCACATTCCATGATAGTGACCATAAGAGTGCTTGTAATTTTAGTTGTGTAATAGTTTTTAGCATAATCCACAGTTCATCAAATGGAATTGTATTAATGGAATTGTGTGTATGTAAAGCTAGTATACTAATTAATCCTTCATCTAGCCTCTCTACTCCATGCATCTAGTCCATCAGTTCATGTAAATCAGTAGATTCCTTTCAAGAAGCAAGATGTCATTTTGGTTCCCATAAAACATATATGTCAATTATGATTAGATATGCACTAGGTAATCTTGATCTTTGCAAAGTAGTCCTTTTTGGCTGACTAAAATTTGTTGCATACTAACTATTAACTAATAAGGAATTATGATTGGATACATGCCAAGTAGCAATTGTCACCCATAAATTAGTTAGCTAGTCTCCAATTGAATTTTTCTTTGTAGTATCTAATGATGAACTATATACTTGCTATGCCTCTGATTATAGTTTAACATATATTTGGAGGGTGACTTTGGAAACTGAAATTCTAATTGGTCCCTGCATTTTAGACACTTCCAGCAAGGAGTCACAATAATTTGTCCTGTATTTTTTGTATGTAAATGCCATCTGTAGCATTTCCTAGTGATTGTGAATCTCTTTCTATGATTCCCAAGTTATTTCATGATTCTTGCTCCATTTTTCCTTTTCTATCTATGTGGTTGTTACCCATTTTTCACTACGAGCTCAAACAGGTAGAGCTGAATCAAATTCATCATTGATAGGTACATAATTTTTCATGTTTTACTGATTAAAGTATTCATTGATCTTCATAGAGATCAATTCACATCTGAATCATAGTTTATTATGCAATCATTTGAAACAGAAAATTGAAAATTTGCATAGTAATTCCTTTTATTCATTTTGTAAAAATGTTGAATCTCGCACAAGTCGCGAGAGTAACTGAATTTGATTCTGACAATCAAATGATGAGTACAAATTTCAAGGACAGACTACACTACTAAAAATAACATAAGCATCAAGAAGAGGAGCAATTCATCACTGCCTGTAATGATGAATCACTTTCGTTGGTGTCTTCAGCCATCGCATCTCCAAGCAGATGCAACCTCATTTCCTCACTTCATGAACCTACAAAATTATAAAGGAGTGGTGTTAGAGTTATACTCTAAGCAATGATGAATTACATTCTGCCTTACACATTTGCTACCAAAAGAAATGTAAATCTACATTAAATTCAACATTCATTAGATGAGAGGCTAACAATCAAGAAAAACATAACTCAATGGAAGCTTTCAGCTTCTTTCATTTTGCTAACATGTTTGTTTCAATGTGTAGGAAGAGGTTCATCATGTTCGAGATCATTTTATTAGATATGTGGAGTAAAACAAGCTCCCACAAGAGTTGAGCTTGGTATATCAAGGAGGATACACTCTCAAGTTCCATACATAAGTTCATGAATATTGATAACAGTAATTAAAAGCATCAATGTTGCTAAAACAAAGAAATAATCAAATAAGCAACTTTATTTCAAAGAGATTCAAGAAAAAAATAGTTTAAGCATACAACATAACTTTGCTCTTCATGTTAAGAAAGGATCAAACAGTGTGAGAGCTCATCATAGTTTTCATTGATACCCCTATTTTTAGCTCTACTTTACATTTTCATATTACATTCAAATGAAGTATCGAGCCTCTTTACACTGAAAAGAAACTGAAACAGAATATCAAACACTCACCTATTTCATGGAGTTTTGAAATTTATTTCACAAGATACAATGAGGATTAACTGTGCTTGCAAACATATGTTACAACTAGATTTTATTTCTATTTTGAAATTTAATAGAGCAAGAACATGTAAAACGAAACATTAAATATCATACAATTACTAGTATTGAATAAGCTTTTCACACTGAAAATACTTCCCAGGTCAGAGGCTGTATTATGGTCTTTAAAATGCAGTAAAGGAGCTCATCAATTTCATATTTAAAACATCCAAGTGCCATTACCATGTGACACCTACAACAACAATCATTAAGAGCAACAACTATGAACAACAATATTTAGCAATATATGCTTGAAGTGGACAACATTAGTAAGGAACAATGAAGCCACAATGTATGGAGTAGTATGAAAAGGAAAATCAAAGTCACAATGCCATTCAAATCCATGACAGTGAATTGTGTACAGTCTATTTCAAAAGAGGATACCATTATGTTCATATCATAAATTAAGAATGATAATATACTCATGGTGGAGTTCATACACAATAGTATAAAAGATAGCGCTGCCATCCATTTGAAAATATTCTTCCTGTCAAGGGTGATAGAGTGCAACAAAGCTTGAAGGAAGATAAAGTTTTTGTAAATCTGTTAATGCATAGTGACTATCACAAGCATGAAGATAGCTTCTCTCTAGAAGACAATTCACAAGGCAATATTTATGATAAACATTGTGGAAAATAAGATCTCAACCACTGTGATAAGGTGCAAATATGTCTATGAGGATACAACAAGAGTATCAATCATCACAGTTACGTGGTTCAGCTATTTACATAACCACATTTTTCACTAAAGTATGGCAGTCACCGCGTCTTCAACAACTCAAAGAAAATGCATTGGAATGATTAGTTACATAATAACATGTAGCATCATAACAAAAATGTGAAACAACGGGAGGTTTCCCAACTACCACAACATAAGCAAGGGACTCAATTTTTATCATCAAAGACTGAGTGTAGTAGAGTATGTAGGAAATAAGACTCATTTTCATCATTTTATAGCCATAGTCTTGTATAACCAGAAGATTCTCTTTTTTCTTTCAAAATGAATAATGTATAGTTTTAAAGCAAGCCAAAGTCATGTAGATGGAAGCTTAATAAAATATTTTACAGAGGGTATGATTGAATGGAAGCAATACAGTGCAAAACCCACGGCCTGTCACAAGGAAATGAAACCCCAGGATTTGCTTATGTTTTCAGCCAAAGGAATAAAGAGAATGCACATTTCTAATCTTCAAATGATGACTTGGGGATTTCTTTTATCTCACAAATGAAAAAATATTGAGATATTTGAACTTACCCTAGAGATATCTTTTCAGTAATTGAATATGGTGCATACAACAAATAGATCAAAGCACACACAACAAGAAGGCATGAACAAGAGAGAATACAAATGAAATCATCAGTTCAACTGCGGCTTTAGGGATTCTATCTTCTTTACAAAAGGGAAAAAATACCAGTATTTCTAGCATGAAAATAACTTACAGGAACACAGAGAGATAGTGAAGAAGCACAGAATTGAGAAGTTTTGAGTTTTGTCAAATTTTAAAAGCACCCAGAAAAATGATGGTGTATTAGGCCTTTCATATGAAAAATATATTAGCAAATGAATTTTGAAAATACAGTGAGAAGAAGAGAATAATGACAAAATCATAAGCCTACCTAGGCTCTTCCATTTCTAGGCTTCAGGAAATTGACAAAAGGCAACATTAAGTGTGCAAGCCAAGCTCGACTCCAACTCTCATGGCGGCCAAAGTTAGACAGAGTGCCAAGAAGATACAAACAACAAAGAAATGATAAAGTATATATCTGATAGTGAACACAGCCATGGCTTTTAAAGCCTCATAAAAAGCTACATAATGGAGTCAAACTAGTAAAGAATGAAATTTTACCACATGAGAATCACGTTTTAGCTCATAAAATATTCAAGAAGTGCAGATTCATGCCATTTCATGGTGGAATTCGAGCTTCAAACGCTACTCACCAGTGGTGGCTGACTTCTTCAAGAAGTTTCATCAAGTCAAAAGAATGATAATGATTTAGTGTTTGATGTTTGCTTTTGTCCATTCACCCTAGTTCCACTTTGCATATTTTTCTTAATGATTTTCGATAATCACTATGTTTTTTATTGTCCCCATGGCCATGACATTTAAGTCAATAAGCCTAGAAAAAGTGGTCAGCCTTATCAATATATGAATTTTTTGCTAAAATATTATGGCATGGTTTTAATAATTTAAAATATATGCATGGTAGTCATCAATGATTATTAATGAACAATGCATATTTTCAAATTTTTGTTGAGTTTGAAGTTTAGCTTTATCCTTCATATTTATTTGCATAATTCAATGTAAATGAATAAATTAAACGATGCATTATAAATCATTTAATTAATTCATCTTTTTCAAATGCAAATAAAGATATTATGTAAAGTTGAATCTCAATTTTACTTCAGTTACACATCAGACTCAACTGAAGACTTTCATATGAAGATGGAGTTCCAATGTGCATGGGCGAATTGAAAAGAATGAGAAAGTTTCGCATGCTTTAGCCCACCTTTTCAGGGATTTCCAGTTTAGTTTGAGTTGCAGATCAGTTGCATTCTTTATGACTGCTAGTTTGAGATTGAGTTCACTCATTTTTGAATGAGTTTGAGCCTTATTTTCAGGGATTTTTGCTTATGCTCGAATTTCACTTTGGAATTGTCACTTTCGCACTGAAATTGACTTTCAGTTGCTAACTCATGCACTTTGAGGTGTATTCTCAATTGTATATATTGAAAAAGTTTATCTTTTTCAATTTGAAAAAGTTTATCTTTTTCAATTTGGTTCTTATTTTTCTCCTTTGCACTCTGCAAAAGTGAATTATTTTGTAACTCATCATTATTTTCAGATTAATATAGCAGCAGGTTTACAGGTCAATTAGTGTGTTTTGTAGAAAGACTTCTTTCATTACCATCTTTTAGAATTCACCTTCAAGTTTTCAAGCATCATTGTCATGTAGGATTGATCGAAGTGATTATTGTGTGTGCATTTTATGAAACCTTTAAATATTTATGTATCCTTAATGAATTTTGTATGCATCCAAGTTTAAATCCGCTGGTTAAACCTTGTGCTAATCAATAATTGAACAGTCTAGTTGTGGGAATCATATTTTCCTTCTATGATTATTTCTTTAAAAGCCTCTATTTAAAACATTCAAGCATTTAAGCTTTTAGATCTAGTTGTGCGAATGAAAATAATGAGTAATCATTATGTGAGTTAAGTCTACATATTGAATTCTTCGGTGCATCACCATAGTTAAGTTTCATAGTTCAGAATTTAGATTTAGTTTTTCTCCCTTTTCCAACAAATCACTCAGTTATTAACCATAAAATTAAATAGGAACCAACCTAGAATCTAGAGGTCTAATTTTTTATAGGATACCCACAGCCTGGAATTAGTTCCAATGTTTCAACAGATTGTCAAATATCAATATTCAAGCATTCGGATGTAATCTAGATTTGACAACAGTTTTTGGCACACCTGGTGGGACTCTGAACATCACTTCAAAGAAGAAATTCAAAGAAACAAGTTGTTGTCCTGGTATATATAGCAGCATATTTTCACCTTTCAGAGGTACAAATTTATACCTTGTGACTCTAAGCACAATCCACTAGTTTTAGCAAATGAAGTGCTGGTATGTTTATATTTACAAAGGAGGTCTTATTCTCTTTT
>VDFB02358134.1:79552393-79620222 GCA_007258455.2 Sequoia sempervirens
GTGAATGCTTGTTAAAGGCTGTAGGAGCAGCGAGATATCCCAACACATGGATTAATCCACCAAGTTTGTGAAATGGATGAAACTTGTCAATGAAGGAGTTGTCATCTAATTTTGATTGCTGCTATTGGCTAGAGACAAATGAATGAAGCACTGTTGGAATTCAAACCTAGTCAGTCCAAAGTGAGCCGCTTGATCTACCATCTCATCAAGAGATCACTGGTTGACATTCAAAATTGATAAACAGACACATGATAGCCATTTCATTTTGCAACCAGTGAGAATTAATGATCTTCTCTTTGCAAGTGCAATCAAATTGATCTCCGTGCATGTGGAGACTTAATGTTTGGTAATCATGAAGTATGATATGTAGATTTCCATGCACTTGGGAAATAAACAATGACAATATGCATGCCAACGAATTTCCCAATTTGTGCATGTGTTTTCATTGAGCATTGATGATTGCTATTATCACATTGTTCAATAAATATAGGTTGAGAGTTGCTATTTTCACCATCACAATTAGCCATCAAGTCTTTTGAGTTTGTGCAGGAAGCAAATATTACAAGTGTAGATTCTTTGAGTTGCAGGATGAATAAGTTTGGCACTTCATTTGTTCCAGTATGAAGGTCTCCTCAACTCAATTTGCAGAGGTCTCGTGGCAAAGACCTGGAGCATACAAAGGGCGCTCATAAGGATATCCATGGCGAGAAATTTGTACCTGTCGTTACTAGATGTAGCCATTGACAAGGGCCAAGCTACGAGCTCAGAAGTAATGGGAGCAAAAGAAAAAGAATCTGTTGGGCCCTCCAATAGAATTCAGAGGAAAATTTGATATGGTCATGGTTATTTTGGATGACATAACTCACCCTTTGATGTCACAGACAACCTGTCTGAAAGTGAAATAGAGACAGACTCTGGCTATCACCAGTATCTCGTGACTCTGGGTCGGGTTCCATCCCTTGGAGCGGAGGTATTGTATGTCCCGCCTTTAGCTATCAAGACTCCTATTGGGCAAGATGGTGTTGTGTTGGGCAAGATGGTGTTGTGTTGAAACAGGACAAAGTTGAAGAAGGAGTTGAGGTTTCTTCTCCATCTCTCATGATGACGTGAATTGGGCATGTGTACCGTGGATTGTGTGATGGTGGCGGTAAGTCTTAAGATTGTTGAAAAGGTGGTGTGTGGAATTGAAAATTTTGTACTGTTTGATAATCTCTGTGGCAGTTGCTTTTTCTCTGCGTGTGTGGCTGGTATTTTTGAGGTGCTTGATGTTGACTGTGCACTCTTGCGGAAATATGAACGTTGGATTTGTTGCTTACCTAGAAATTGAGGAACATTTTGGTGGCACTTTAATTTTCCATTTTTGGTGGCTATTGCAATTGTAGTTTCCCTATTTCAATGTGCTACTGCAAAATCAACATGTGGGGAATTTTAAAATGTAGGTGAAATTTGAAGTGAAATGAAATTTTGTAATGTGGTATGCATTTCGAGTCGGAAGCTTGTCTGCTCCCTTAGATTATAAAAGGGAATTTATGGCTCATTTGTAGGGGGTTCTAATCTTTTGAGTCTTTAGGTCCAATAAACGAGAAGGGTAGAAATTAGAGAGAATACCAGTAAATGGAATAGTCAAATTGTCTTGGTCTTTGAACTGTGTATATGTAAATCTTAAATAATTTTATAGAAATTAATGATATCAAAACAAATTTTATGCATAATTCATATACTCTTCTCTGTAAATCATCTTGCAAATTTTGAATACAATATCAAGCATATTATGTTCATCTTCAAATGCTTCATTTGTGTTAATGTTAGGATCAGATTTAATAGAAAGCAGAAAAATGAACATAAAGAACAAATGAACACAGTATTTATCCTGGGAAAACCCTCCTTCTCGAGGGAGAAAAACCCAGCCACAAATATGTCTCTTATATATTGAATGAAGTAGCAGCAAACAACTTACAACTTGACCCACAGAAGAATAGCACCTCTCCTAGATGCCAATATACAGAAAACTTCTGATCAATCTGCTCTTCAAAGGATAATAACCTGCTCTAAAATAATCCAACTTCTTCTTGAAGAAATGACTTGTTTTTATAGACAAAATAAGTCACCAAACAAGTCCACACTTCAACCTAAATATAGGCAGATATGCAGCCACAAGAAGACGCACAAGGTGGCAGTTCATGAGTCTATTTAAGGAATACAAACAGAGATTCTCATGCATGTCAGTATGCAGATTCTCCTGCATGTCAGTTACACCTTGCATGTAGAATAAGACAATTTATGAGGTCGGCCAGCTGACACAACAATTTATTTAAGGAAGATTCTTCTGACACAAGAAGATACCTCCTGCAGCTACCAAAACATTAACAATTTGAATGCATGTCTTTATTTCTACTTTGGTTCAATGAATCAAGTAAATTCTTTAATGAGGTCATGAATTTATGAGAATTTATAGAGGATTTGGTAAGAAGTGATGCTTTGTGGACAATGAGTTTTCATAATGCAAGGCTTTATGAAGATAGTCCATAATTATCATATTTAAAGAATTTCTATATATAATTGGTTGTAAGATGCATGACTTCATTGCCCAATTGATGAAGACACTAGACTATTTGTCATGGTATTTGTCATTTGAAGGATAATTCTAGTATATCTCACCATGGATTTAGGGTTAGAATGCAAATTTCTTAAAATTTACTTACCATGAGGCATATGTGTGAAGTATTTTTGTCCCTGGTGAATTAATAGTTATTTGCTTAAAGATTAGCCAACTTTTGAGTGAATTGTGTTGTTTACCTTTTATAGAAACCAATCTATGATTTGATTTGTCATTCATTGAGATTGTCAAATTAAATATTTCCTAGGAACACCCTCCTTGGTCCCACAGAGCTTAAAGTATAGAATATTCGATTGAATCTTGTCAATTGGCCATTCATTTTAATGATCTTGAATATAGGAGTTGGCTACTCTTTAGAGATTCCTTAGGTGTGCTGGAAAAACACCAACACTCTCGAATTATATCTTGAAAAAAAACTAGCAAATCAAAATCAACAAGTGACACAAACAACAAAGGAAGCTAAGAGATCAAGAATCATATGTAAATCTTTTGTTTATAATTTTCTTTAAAGGTGGGTGAGCCTCTCTCATCCACTGAACATAAAGGATCACATGTTCTAAATATTGAACTCGCACCTTGGAATAGATCCCAATGAATGGAATGAACTCCATGTAAAAGACATGTTTGCATTTATATGGACTAAATGTTTCTCTATATGTCATAAGAGTCATATGGGTTGCTGATATTGATTGGAATCATGATTTTGTCAATAGTAGTCAAAGATACTAATTTACATGGATAGATTTGGATGGAGAAGAGCTCTATTGTGGGCTTCACAACAAAGTGGGAACAAGCTATTTGAAAATAAACCCTTCAATTCATTCTTGCAGTCCATGATCTAGATGCTACAAATGATAAAGACAATAGCAAAAACCAAAAAGCAGTCATCAAAGGCCAACTCCAAAATACTCATAACACTATCTTCCCTACACCTAGACCTACTCAAGGCAGACTCTAGCTCAGGCAGAGCACATGTTTTTTTTATTATTAGTCCCCACCTGTAAGGTGGAGACTTATGTTTTTGCTTTACTTTTTCTAAATAATTTACTGCTCAAAGATCATGCCAACTGAAAAATAAACTGTTTTTCCACAAAGTTTTGATTTAAAATTCCATTTTTAAAAATTTTTGTGTTTTTTATTGGCCCCTCACATTTTTGATTAACAATAGGACGAAATATTATTTTGACCAATGAACGAGCAGGGGAAAATTTCCTGGTGGGTAATTGGCATACTGCAAACTAGTTCATGTGTCTTGTCTATGTTATCACATTTTTCATACATGCATAATAGGGAGCTCAAGAATCTAGTAGCTCTAGAATGCCAATATTTTTAGATCTCCTTTTTGTTTATTCTGAATAGATTGAAGCAGCCGCAGTGGAGAGACTATCCTGTAAAATCTGTCCATCAATCTCATTGGCATTGTTAACTCCATGACACATTTTTTGCAAAATATCGAGCTAAGTCACTTGTCATGGTTTTAGCAAGCTCTTTTTATGAATATGTACATAGCCAGATCATTTGTGCTTTTGTTTTGTTTCATTCTAAAACAATTCTATTATTATGTGCTTAATGAAGATGGCCTGACCTCTATAAGATAGCTCTGATAGAGATTTCTTTTACAACAGTAGGTGGTATCCATTCAATACTAGTTGGTGCTAAGAATTCTACTTTGTTACAGTTATGTAATGTTTTTCTTGAAAACTCTGCTCATTTTTTCTCATTGGCATTGTTGATTGCATCAGATAATTGCATGAAAAGATAAATAAACCACTTTTCCTATTGTATAATTTTGATTTCCAAAATGAATTTTTTTCTAGTTTTTTCCTTCATCTCTGCCCGTGTTAGAACATGGGTTTTGAAACATAGTATGGACACATATCAAAGGATAAAGGAAAAGGGGTTTTTTTCAAATGTTGTTGCAATTGCCTTGGTAGGCATGTACGTCAAATGTACAAGCATAGGAAGTCTATGCAGACAATATCCAATGTTGTACATCAGATGAATTTGAAAAAAACTATCAACTTCATAGGTGACATGGATAGCCCCAAAATAATGGAAAATTATACCTGGAAAAGGTAGGAGCATGCACCAAGATGGTTTGTTCCAGCTGATTAATCTATACATCAGATGAATTTGAAAAAAAAACTGTCAACTGCATAGGTGACATGGATAACCCAAAAATAATGGCAAATTATACCTAGAAAAGGTAGGAGCATGCACCAAGATGGTTTGTTCCAGCTGGTTAATCTTCTTGTAAGCTTTTTTCACAAATTTTTTTTTAATTTTTATTTAGGTTAAATTCATAAATCTCTACAATTAATTTAAAGATTTCATCAGATTTGCACCTCTTTGTTCACAGCTCTCCATATTTTTTAGATTTATACAAACTAAAAAGATAAATGGTGGCAATTTCAAATTGTTCTCATCATCTAGTGATGTTCATGGTGTTTTTCCAAAAATGAAGTAAAAGCAATCACAACCAAAGGAAAGTTAGTTCTCTACCACTATCACTCTAGAAAGGAAAACTACAGACACAATAACAGAAAAACCTACTCTTTACTTTGGCCATGCCCATTTTTTTAAATTACAGTCATATTTTTTGTGTTAAAAGTTTTGAGTTCCCCACAATGACAATACATGCAGGTCTCATCGTCATGGCTCTTACTCTTCTTTTACATCAACTCAAAGCTTCTTTCTGAATCTTGCCTTCTTGGCCCATGCAATTTTGAACTTCCTAGTGTGACACTGGTAGAGCATACTTTTCTTCTTGTTGGCCATTCCTACATTTTTCAATTACAGCCTTGTTTGTTTTGCCAGCAATTTTGAGTTCTTTGAAATGAAAATAGATGCAAGTTTCATATTCATGGGTGGGACTCATCTTTTGCATCAACTAGGGGCTTCCTTGGGAATTATGGCTTCTTGGTATGACACAGCTATGGTGGTTTTGTATTGGGCATTCCTCAACTATTTTGGTGTTAGATATGTATGAAATGTAGCTAAATATTTGGGGTTTTTAGTTAGAATTTAGGGCTTTCTGTTGAATAGTAGACAACACATCAAAAGAATACAGTACACTTGTATACATGATGTTAATAGTTTTCTAGCTGTAGAAGTTTGCATAATTATAGCATAGTCAATGTTTGTATTTGAACATGACTCTACCTTCCTATTCTCCTATTTGTATTGGTGTTTTTGTTACTTGAACAGTCAATAGAAAGTACTCCATTTTGTGTATTTCTTTGTTTTTTATTCATAATTCTGAGTTTCAGATAATAATAACATGGTATCAGAGAACACCTATTAGAGTTTGTTGAATCTGAAGCTACTAAGAGAAGTATTAGAAAAAGGATAGAGAGATGGCCTCATTCATTGCAAGAGATCCTCAAAGGATAGTAGAAAGATTTGATGGCATTGGATTTAATCTCTGGAAGATAAGGATGCAGATGTTGTTGCTGAATAAGGACCTGCTCAATATAGTTGAAGTCACTGAGACTAAGCCAACACAAGATGCAGATTTGATCAATAAGTGGGAGTCAAAGGAAGGTAAGGCTTGGTCCTGTATACTTTTAAGTTTGAGTGATAATGTGCTTTTGCATGTAAGTGAAGCAAAAACAACAAAGGATTCTTGGGATTAGTTGATTAAATTATATGAATCAAATGATGTTAGCACAAGACTATATCTTCAAAGAATTTTTTTTCAGTTAAAGATGCAAGAATCATAAAAGATATCAAACCACACAAACAATTTCAAATCTCTAAAAAATCAACCGGTAGTGTGTGGGTCAGTAATTTTAGATGAAGATGTTGTTATGACACTTCTTGGGAGTGTTTCAAAATCCTATTTTGGAGTGGTAGTAGCATTGAGCACTCAAGCTAAGCTGGATTTGTCTACTGTAATAGCAACACTACTTCAAGAAGAAATCAAAAGGAAAGAGGTGGGTTTAATTGCTGAGAACCCTATAGCCTTGTTTTTAGCAGCACACAAGGGCAAAGCAAAGAAGAAGAGTGAATGAAAATTTTATCCCTCTCAGTCCAATGTCTCAAAGAATGGTAAAGACACAAAGGATGAGAAAAAGAAGGGAAACTCTTGTCACTATGGGGCTCCTGGACATTTTAAGAAAAAATGCAGAAAGTGGTTAGCATGGGTAGAAGATGTAAAGAAAAGTAAGGAAGTTGAAGCTAACATGACTTCAAGCGATGATGAAGAACAATTGTTTTTAGTTATCACATCCCCAAATTCTGATGTTTCAAAGTGTTGGTATTTAGATTTAGGACCAACTCAACATATGACACCTCAAAAAGGTTGGTTTACATCTTACAAAGATGTACCCAAAGGGAAGACTGTCAATCTTGGAGATGACAAAAAGCTTGAGATGATAGGAGTTGGAAATTTCTCTTTGAACATGCCAGATGGTGCACATAAGCAAATCCAAGATGTGTGGTATGTCTCTACTCTAGCAAAAAGTATTTTATCAGTAAGTAAGATTACCAATGCTAGAATATTTGCACAATTTGATAGCAAGGTGTGTGTTCTAAAAAATTAGGAAGGAGTTACTATTGCTAAGGGAGTAAGAGATGGAAATTTGTACAAGTTAATACCTAAAGTGGTGTTGAAAACAATAGATACTGAAAAATTAGATTCGGTGCTTTGGCATCATAGATTTGGACATGCAAATATGCATTCCCTTGAGGTATTAAAAAGGGAGCAACTTGTAGAGGATTTAAATATGCCTCTACAAATTGAGTTGGGAGTGTGTGAAGGTCTTTGTTTGGGAAAACAACATAGATTCCCCTTCTCAAAGAAAGGAGCAACAAGAACTAATGAGCAAATGGAACTCATACATTCAGATATTTGTGGTCCAATGCAAACAATGTCACACAAAGGGGCAAGGTATTTTATTACCTTTATTGATGATTTCTCTAGAATGACCTTTGTTTATTTTCTCAAAAATAAATCATGTGCATTAGAAATGTTTAAGATTTTTAAAGAATTTGGTGAGAAGCAGTCAAAAAATCCTTTGAAACAACTTAGATGTGATAATGGGGGTGAATATACCTCAAAAGCTTTCAAAAGTTTCTGTGCAAAAGAAGGGATTAAACTTGAGTACATTGTTCCTTATTCACCTCAATAGAATGGTGTTGTTGAAAGAAAGAACAAAAATCTAGTTGAAAGTGCCAGATGCATGCTTAAAAGTTGTGGATTATCCAATTTTTTTTGGGCTGAAGTAGTTTCTACTACAACATATTTACAAAACAGGCTGCCAACTATTGCATTGCATAAGAAGACACCTTATGAGGCATGGCATGGAAGCAAACCAAGTGTTAGTGATTTGAGAATTTTTGGCTGTTTAGCATATGCATACATACCATATCAAGAAAAAATAAAGCTAGATGATAAGAGAAAGAAATGTATAATGGTTGGATATAGTATCAATTCAAAAGGATACAAAATATATGATCCTATAACACATGAAATTATAATAAGAAGGGACATCATTTTTGATGAAAATTCAGTTTTGCACAAATCAACAGAGATGAAAAATACAAAGGATTCAAAAATAAGGCTTTATGATCTCAGATCTGATGAAGAATTTGAACATAAGGATTCTACTCTAGCAAGACCATTACAAGTTGTAGCCACACAACCCACAACAGAAGTACAAGAAGAGCAGCAATTGTGAAGATCAACAAGACCACGAAAGCCCACTCAAAAAGCATTAGAATCATATGCACTTCTTGTAGAAATTGATGAACCACTTAGTGTCCAAGAAGCACATGAAAGCATTAATGCAGCAGACTAGAAGAAAGCAATGGACACTGAATATCAATCACTCATAAAAAAATGGACTTGGGAACTCACAAGTCTTCCACCCGAAAGAAAAGTAATTGGGTGTAAATGGTTATTCAAGAAAAAGTATAAGTCAGATGGATCATTAGACCATTACAAGGCCCGTTTGGTGGAAAAAGGTTACTCCCAAATTTTAGGTTTGGATTATCATGCCACATTCTCACCTGTAGTCAAGATAACATGCATAAGATTTTTGTTAGCAATTGCAGCAACCTTGGATCTTCATGTGCATCAATTAGATATAAAAACAACATTTTTACATGGTTTCTTAAAGGAAGAAGTTTATATGGAACAACCAGAAGACTACATACAAGAGGTAAAAGAACAATTGGTATATAAGCTACATAAGATATTGTATGGACTGAAACATTCTTCAAGAGCATGGTATGAACGTATTCATGGGTTTCTCCAAAATGAAGGATACACGAGTTGCAATATTGATTCAAATGTATACATCAACATATTGGTGAGTTGGTGATCATTTTATCCTTATATGTAGATGACACCATCATTTTGATTAATGATCTTAAGATGTTAGACTTGTTTAAATCTCAATTAGCTACAGAATTTGAAATGACTAGCTATGGTGAGATACATTATTACTTGGGCATTCAAATATTAAGAGATAGGGAAAAGAAGCAAATCCATCTTAATCAAGAGAGGTACATTAGGAACATTCTCAAGAAATTTGGGATGGAAGATTTCAAGCCAATAAGCACTCCAATGGAAGTAGGTAAGAAAATTTTGCTGGAAATGTGTCCCAGAACACAAGAGGAAGAAATTTATATGAGTACAGTTCCGTATCAAAACGTTGTTGGGAGTCTAATGTATGCAATGGTTTCTAGCAGACCTGATATTGCACACGTTGTAAGCATGGTGAGCCAATTTTCCAGCAATCTTGGACCACAACATTGGGTAGTAGTTAAAATAATTTTTAGATATCTTCAAGCAATAACTAATCATAGGATTACATTCAGTGGGAGTTCAAAAAAATCTCTGCAACTTATAGGTTATTGTGATGCAGATTGGGTAGGGGACATTGATATCAAGAGATCAACTTCAGGTTTCTATTTTATCCTTAGTGGAGGTGTAGTTTCATGGGAAAGTAAGAAACAACCAACCATTTCTCTCTTTAGCGTAGAAGCATAATATATAGCAACATGTCAAGCCCCAAAAGAATTGATTTGGTTGAGAAAATTTTTGTAGAACATTGAGGTTACTCAAACCCAACCAACGGTGTTAAAGTGTGATAGCCAAAGTTGCATAGCCATCACAAAGCATTCAAAGTATCATGGAACAGTTAAACATTTAGGGGTACAATACCATTTCATCTGTGAACAAATTGAGGTGAACAATATTCAAATGGAATACTACACAACTAAAATGATGGTGGTGGATGCATTGACAAAGGCATTACCAAGAATCAAATTTGAATTTTGCAAAGAAGGATTCAATGTAATATAGCCTGATTGACAAATATTTGGCTAAGTGGGAGTGTCAGATATGTAGGAAATGTAGCCAAATATTTGGGGTTTTTAGTTAGTATTTAGGGATTTATGTTGAATAATAGACATCACATCAGTAGAATACAATACACTTGTATACGTGATGTTAATAGTTTTCTAGTTGTAGAAGTTTTCATAGTTATAGCATAGTTAATGTTTGTATTTGAACAGGGCTTTGTCTCCTTGTTCTCCTATTTGTATCGATGTTTTTGTTACTTGAACAGTCAATAGAAAGTACTCCATTTTGTGTATTTCTTTGTTTTTATTCATAATTCTGAGTTTCAGCTAATAATAATATTTGGAGTGTTGCTCAAAGTTTCTAGGTGATCTATGTGATTATAATTAATCAGAACATTTCAAGTCCATCCTTTTGTGTGCATGTTCTTGTTGAGGAATGAAGTAGTTCAATTGAAATGTTGAATTAGAAACCACTATGTGGGTCATCTAGAAAATATAAGCAATATGTTTCCCTACAAATGTTGTTCTCTAATTATGGAGTGGTTGCATATACTGTAACCCATTATGTTGAAGTAACACAAAGGTATTTGAAGGGGAGGACTGTATTGTTCTAATTAGTGTTTGGTAACTACTAAATTTGTCATTGTTGGACCTACAATATGAGTAGAAGAATTAATTTCAAGCATTTCAACTAACCTTGTCTTGATATTGAGGTTTTCTAATGTTTCTACTATTTAAATTGACTACTGATCCAATCACTCTAGATCCCAGAGTTGATAAAGAAATTCATCAGAGGGGAAATGGTCTAATCAACAACCAAGGCCTTTGAAACTCTTGGTGCAAACAATGGCCTTGTTGATATTAAGTTTTTTTATAGCTTTCAAGTATTCTAGTTTGCAGATTAAATATCTTTTGGATGTTGGTGATTTTTGTTTTTCATTTGTAATTTGGCCATAGGATTATTCATTAATGGTCTCAAATATGGTGTATAATTAATTATAGTCTGAATCTAGTATGGTGAAATACATTCAAATTTGTAAAAAGAAGTGAACAAAGAGGAAATGCTACAACCACCAGAAAGTTTACCCTCTACTTCTAAGTCTGGTACAAAAAATATTCTACCAACAAGTGGATAGAAAGAATAGATCGCACAACCACCAAAAGCTCCCTCTGCCATTTCCCAACTCTAGAATAAATTTTATATCTCCTTGAGAATTGTCAACATCCAAAAGTCAAGAAGAGGAACAAACAAACAAAATATGGGAAACATCTATTCAGTTTTCGACAATTTTGTGAATGGGAAAAACAAAGAACAAGGAAATAATATAGCTACAAGTATGGTAGGAAAGAGGCAGCGGACTAAAGACTTAAACAACCAAAAGAAAGAACACCAATTCCATAGTTCTGTCTAGGCACATGCATTGGATTGTTACTATGAACAAATTTTCTTTCCAGATCTTGATTTATTCATGAAAGAAAATATTCTATGGAGTCTTCATTAAGTTTATTGTTTGAAGCAATTTAGCAAAAAGTTGGAATTGAAGGGCATGAATTGTATGTTAAAATATGTTATCATTTCTATTGTGTGCAAAAAAATTCTATGCACATTCTACTTTTTCCCCTGGATATAAGAAATTTTTGAATAATTGATAATTAATTTCATATAAACATGCTCTGTGATAAATGAGACTGGAGATTTTAGTAAAACAAAATTCTCTTTGATGATGTAAGATAATTTCTTGACAGTATGTCCACATTCCATGATAGTGACCATAAGAGTGCTTGTAATTTTAGTTGTGTAATAGTTTTTAGCATAATCCACAGTTCATCAAATGGAATTGTATTAATGGAATTGTGTGTATGTAAAGCTAGTATACTAATTAATCCTTCATCTAGCCTCTCTACTCCATGCATCTAGTCCATCAGTTCATGTAAATCAGTAGATTCCTTTCAAGAAGCAAGATGTCATTTTGGTTCCCATAAAACATATATGTCAATTATGATTAGATATGCACTAGGTAATCTTGATCTTTGCAAAGTAGTCCTTTTTGGCTGACTAAAATTTGTTGCATACTAACTATTAACTAATAAGGAATTATGATTGGATACATGCCAAGTAGCAATTGTCACCCATAAATTAGTTAGCTAGTCTCCAATTGAATTTTTCTTTGTAGTATCTAATGATGAACTATATACTTGCTATGCCTCTGATTATAGTTTAACATATATTTGGAGGGTGACTTTGGAAACTGAAATTCTAATTGGTCCCTGCATTTTAGACACTTCCAGCAAGGAGTCACAATAATTTGTCCTGTATTTTTTGTATGTAAATGCCATCTGTAGCATTTCCTAGTGATTGTGAATCTCTTTCTATGATTCCCAAGTTATTTCATGATTCTTGCTCCATTTTTCCTTTTCTATCTATGTGGTTGTTACCCATTTTTCACTACGAGCTCAAACAGGTAGAGCTGAATCAAATTCATCATTGATAGGTACATAATTTTTCATGTTTTACTGATTAAAGTATTCATTGATCTTCATAGAGATCAATTCACATCTGAATCATAGTTTATTATGCAATCATTTGAAACAGAAAATTGAAAATTTGCATAGTAATTCCTTTTATTCATTTTGTAAAAATGTTGAATCTCGCACAAGTCGCGAGAGTAACTGAATTTGATTCTGACAATCAAATGATGAGTACAAATTTCAAGGACAGACTACACTACTAAAAATAACATAAGCATCAAGAAGAGGAGCAATTCATCACTGCCTGTAATGATGAATCACTTTCGTTGGTGTCTTCAGCCATCGCATCTCCAAGCAGATGCAACCTCATTTCCTCACTTCATGAACCTACAAAATTATAAAGGAGTGGTGTTAGAGTTATACTCTAAGCAATGATGAATTACATTCTGCCTTACACATTTGCTACCAAAAGAAATGTAAATCTACATTAAATTCAACATTCATTAGATGAGAGGCTAACAATCAAGAAAAACATAACTCAATGGAAGCTTTCAGCTTCTTTCATTTTGCTAACATGTTTGTTTCAATGTGTAGGAAGAGGTTCATCATGTTCGAGATCATTTTATTAGATATGTGGAGTAAAACAAGCTCCCACAAGAGTTGAGCTTGGTATATCAAGGAGGATACACTCTCAAGTTCCATACATAAGTTCATGAATATTGATAACAGTAATTAAAAGCATCAATGTTGCTAAAACAAAGAAATAATCAAATAAGCAACTTTATTTCAAAGAGATTCAAGAAAAAAATAGTTTAAGCATACAACATAACTTTGCTCTTCATGTTAAGAAAGGATCAAACAGTGTGAGAGCTCATCATAGTTTTCATTGATACCCCTATTTTTAGCTCTACTTTACATTTTCATATTACATTCAAATGAAGTATCGAGCCTCTTTACACTGAAAAGAAACTGAAACAGAATATCAAACACTCACCTATTTCATGGAGTTTTGAAATTTATTTCACAAGATACAATGAGGATTAACTGTGCTTGCAAACATATGTTACAACTAGATTTTATTTCTATTTTGAAATTTAATAGAGCAAGAACATGTAAAACGAAACATTAAATATCATACAATTACTAGTATTGAATAAGCTTTTCACACTGAAAATACTTCCCAGGTCAGAGGCTGTATTATGGTCTTTAAAATGCAGTAAAGGAGCTCATCAATTTCATATTTAAAACATCCAAGTGCCATTACCATGTGACACCTACAACAACAATCATTAAGAGCAACAACTATGAACAACAATATTTAGCAATATATGCTTGAAGTGGACAACATTAGTAAGGAACAATGAAGCCACAATGTATGGAGTAGTATGAAAAGGAAAATCAAAGTCACAATGCCATTCAAATCCATGACAGTGAATTGTGTACAGTCTATTTCAAAAGAAGATACCATTATGTTCATATCATAAATTAAGAATGATAATATACTCATGGTGGAGTTCATACACAATAGTATAAAAGATAGCGCTGCCATCCATTTGAAAATATTCTTCCTGTCAAGGGTGATAGAGTGCAACAAAGCTTGAAGGAAGATAAAGTTTTTGTAAATCTGTTAATGCATAGTGACTATCACAAGCATGAAGATAGCTTCTCTCTAGAAGACAATTCACAAGGCAATATTTATGATAAACATTGTGGAAAATAAGATCTCAACCACTGTGATAAGGTGCAAATATGTCTATGAGGATACAACAAGAGTATCAATCATCACAGTTACGTGGTTCAGCTATTTACATAACCACATTTTTCACTAAAGTATGGCAGTCACCGCGTCTTCAACAACTCAAAGAAAATGCATTGGAATGATTAGTTACATAATAACATGTAGCATCATAACAAAAATGTGAAACAACGGGAGGTTTCCCAACTACCACAACATAAGCAAGGGACTCAATTTTTATCATCAAAGACTGAGTGTAGTAGAGTATGTAGGAAATAAGACTCATTTTCATCATTTTATAGCCATAGTCTTGTATAACCAGAAGATTCTCTTTTTTCTTTCAAAATGAATAATGTATAGTTTTAAAGCAAGCCAAAGTCATGTAGATGGAAGCTTAATAAAATATTTTACAGAGGGTATGATTGAATGGAAGCAATACAGTGCAAAACCCACGGCCTGTCACAAGGAAATGAAACCCCAGGATTTGCTTATGTTTTCAGCCAAAGGAATAAAGAGAATGCACATTTCTAATCTTCAAATGATGACTTGGGGATTTCTTTTATCTCACAAATGAAAAAATATTGAGATATTTGAACTTACCCTAGAGATATCTTTTTAGTAATTGAATATGGTGCATACAACAAATAGATCAAAGCACACACAACAAGAAGGCATGAACAAGAGAGAATACAAATGAAATCATCAGTTCAACTGCGGCTTTAGGGATTCTATCTTCTTTACAAAAGGGAAAAAATACCAGTATTTCTAGCATGAAAATAACTTACAGGAACACAGAGAGATAGTGAAGAAGCACAGAATTGAGAAGTTTTGAGTTTTGTCAAATTTTAAAAGCACCCAGAAAAATGATGGTGTATTAGGCCTTTCATATGAAAAATATATTAGCAAATGAATTTTGAAAATACAGTGAGAAGAAGAGAATAATGACAAAATCATGAGCCTACCTAGGCTCTTCCATTTCTAGGCTTCAGGAAATTGACAAAAGGCAACATTAAGTGTGCAAGCCAAGCTCGACTCCAACTCTCATGGCGGCCAAAGTTAGACAGAGTGCCAAGAAGATACAAACAACAAAGAAATGATAAAGTATATATCTGATAGTGAACACAGCCATGGCTTTTAAAGCCTCATAAAAAGCTACATAATGGAGTCAAACTAGTAAAGAATGAAATTTTACCACATGAGAATCACGTTTTAGCTCATAAAATATTCAAGAAGTGCAGATTCATGCCATTTCATGGTGGAATTCGAGCTTCAAACGCTACTCACCAGTGGTGGCTGACTTCTTCAAGAAGTTTCATCAAGTCAAAAGAATGATAATGATTTAGTGTTTGATGTTTGATTTTGTCCATTCACCCTAGTTCCACTTTGCATATTTTTCTTAATGATTTTCGATAATCACTATGTTTTTTATTGTCCCCATGGCCATGACATTTAAGTCAATAAGCCTAGAAAAAGTGGTCAGCCTTATCAATATATGAATTTTTTGCTAAAATATTATGGCATGGTTTTAATAATTTAAAATATATGCATGGTAGTCATCAATGATTATTAATGAACAATGCATATTTTCAAATTTTTGTTGAGTTTGAAGTTTAGCTTTATCCTTCATATTTATTTGCATAATTCAATGTAAATGAATAAATTAAACGATGCATTATAAATCATTTAATTAATTCATCTTTTTCAAATGCAAATAAAGATATTATGTAAAGTTGAATCTCAATTTTACTTCAGTTACACATCAGACTCAACTGAAGACTTTCATATGAAGATGGAGTTCCAATGTGCATGGGCGAATTGAAAAGAATGAGAAAGTTTCGCATGCTTTAGCCCACCTTTTCAGGGATTTCCAGTTTAGTTTGAGTTGCAGATCAGTTGCATTCTTTATGACTGCTAGTTTGAGATTGAGTTCACTCATTTTTGAATGAGTTTGAGCCTTATTTTCAGGGATTTTTGCTTATGCTCGAATTTCACTTTGGAATTGTCACTTTCGCACTGAAATTGACTTTCAGTTGCTAACTCATGCACTTTGAGGTGTATTCTCAATTGTATATATTGAAAAAGTTTATCTTTTTCAATTTGGTTCTTATTTTTCTCCTTTGCACTCTGCAAAAGTGAATTATTTTGTAACTCATCATTATTTTCAGATTAATATAGCAGCAGGTTTACAGGTCAATTAGTGTGTTTTGTAGAAAGACTTCTTTCATTACCATCTTTTAGAATTCACCTTCAAGTTTTCAAGCATCATTGTCATGTAGGATTGATCGAAGTGATTATTGTGTGTGCATTTTATGAAACCTTTAAATATTTATGTATCCTTAATGAATTTTGTATGCATCCAAGTTTAAATCCGCTGGTTAAACCTTGTGCTAATCAATAATTGAACAGTCTAGTTGTGGGAATCATATTTTCCTTCTATGATTATTTCTTTAAAAGCCTCTATTTAAAACATTCAAGCATTTAAGCTTTTAGATCTAGTTGTGCGAATGAAAATAATGAGTAATCATTATGTGAGTTAAGTCTACATATTGAATTCTTCGGTGCATCACCATAGTTAAGTTTCATAGTTCAGAATTTAGATTTAGTTTTTCTCCCTTTTCCAACAAATCACTCAGTTATTAACCATAAAATTAAATAGGAACCAACCTAGAATCTAGAGGTCTAATTTTTTATAGGATACCCACAGCCTGGAATTAGTTCCAATGTTTCAACAGATTGTCAAATATCAATATTCAAGCATTCGGATGTAATCTAGATTTGACAACAGTTTTTGGCACACCTGGTGGGACTCTGAACATCACTTCAAAGAAGAAATTCAAAGAAACAAGTTGTTGTCCTGGTATATATAGCAGCATATTTTCACCTTTCAGAGGTACAAATTTATACCTTGTGACTCTAAGCACAATCCACTAGTTTTAGCAAATGAAGTGCTGGTATGTTTATATTTACAAAGGAGGTCTTATTCTCTTTTATTTAAAGAATATTTGCATATTTCAAATGCTTTAACATGTCTGGTTTTTATGAAAAAAGCATGCTTTCACCTCCGTTTCATGAAAATCCTGCCTATTCACACCCTTATCAACCATATCAGGCCATTCAATCTATTGGTTTTATTCCAAATAGCCATGCAACAACAGCCTATCAACATGTTCAACATACTTACCTCCCACCCACCCCTGCTCAACCTTCAGATCCATATTCTATTTTCCAAAATCAGCTCCAATTGATGATATGAAGAATAACATGAATAACATGAAGGACATACTATCAGACATCCCAAAGCAGATAGAAGAGTTTAGGAGGTAGCATGAGTACAATGAACAGAAAGAAGAGATGGCCTATTGGGACTACCTTCATGAGAAAGAATTACTGATGCAGAGGAAACAATTTGAAGAAAAGCTCGAGATGGAGTTAGCAACAAAAGAGGAGCAAATGCAGCTTTTGCTTGCTAAAACACAGAGGCATGAAGTAGCTCCTTATACTCCACATCAGCCTATTCAAGAGGAGGTTTGTAATTTAAAATGCCCAAGTTTCAAGCAAAGTGAGTCTCTTGACCCTTTTAAAATCAAGGTTCCAAGTTTTAGAGATGTTTTACCAATACAAGAGCCTATGCTAGTACAACTTGAATTTGTTAATCTTCAAGATCAACCACATGAAGAGCCTATTTTCCTTCAAAAAATTCAAGAGATTCCTCAAGTTCCCTCTACTTTAATAGCTCAATCCCTATAGGAACCCATGAACCTTCATTTTCAATCGTATCAAGAGCCTGAACCAAGTAATAAAATTACTGGACAACCATGGCAGCCTTCTTGGACAAAACATCTTGACTTCAAAATGCCAAATCTAGTTCAAGAGGCTTCCATTCCAAGTTTCAAAAATCCTCTTCTATTGCAAAGACAAGTACAGGTAACAAATCCAGCTATGAGTCTTCATGAACAGTCATCCCAAGAGAGCCAACTTATCCATACATGTCTTAAAACCATTTGCAAAGCAAACTTGCAATAGGAGGTGAACAAAAATGATCACTTAAGAAAAAAAGTTGAGAAGCTTGAAAAAGGTATGAAAGGCGATGATTTCATGTTCTTATCTAATGAATTACCTTCCTTTATTGAGCAGCAAGATGACAAAAAATGTGATGAGTTGATGGTTTAGGTCAACAAGCATGACAAGTTGGAAGCTGCTCATCTAATTCTAGAAGATAACGCAAGTGATGATTGTGAAGAAGCCATATTTTGGAATGATCTTGAGTCCTTTGTTTTAAACTTAGATGACAATCAACATCAGGTTGAGCATGTTTTAAACAAGGAAATGGAGGTTGAATCTCAAGATTTAGCTAATTCATTTGAGCAATTACCTGAATTTATTAATGAAAATGAAGACAACATATGTTTACTAATATCAGTGTCTACCTTTGAGTAGCAGAGTGATGACACTCATATGAATCCAGTTCAAAGTTATGAATTAGATGAGAATATGTTTTTAGGCATAATAGAGGTTTTTTTCTCTAACATTGATGACAATTTGGTGCCATATGAGCTAGTAGCACATGATCAGCCTGTTCAAATCAAAAGAGCCACACATTCCTTCATTTCATTTATCTGGATCATCTCTTTCAGATCAGATTGAAATTGAGGCAACAAAAAGGAAGGAATAAAATCTTACACTGCATGCAGTGGAGTAGTCTAATCAACAAGATGGAGTGCTAACAATTTATAAACATGAAGGCAGCAGTAAGAGGCCAAGCTTTATGCTCTCAATAGGGTGACCAATCAGGTATTTATCAAAAGAAGAGTCTACAGAATTACAACAAGACATGATTCTGCCAAAGCATATGATTGTAACTACAAAGCAACAAGTTAATCTTAGCTATATGCCTCAAAATAAGGTCTTTAATGATCAATCAGATAAGGAAGGTATGCTTTTTATGATGATCCAAACTATGCTGACAACAATTTTTGAATAGGAGTAGCAGTTAATCAAATGTCTATACTTCTTTTTGATTAATCTTATAGATTTGAAGTATCCTCTATTGTTAAGAAAGGGCAACTATTTTTCACAACCAATGAATGGTCATGTCTGAGCACTAATGCTATTAGTTAGTGTAGGGTAGGGTAGATTTTACTGTTTTTCTTTGAATAAGTGCCCCATGGCACATTTCATTCCAATATTGTTTTTCTTTCAGTATGTATTGTTTTTCATTCAATAAGGTATAGTTGTTGCACATTGGTTTCCATACTCTGTCTTAAACCGAGTTGTAGTAGTTTCTTTCAATTGGTTTGGTTTGAAGTTGAGTTACAAGGTTTTCAGAGGTTAAGAGCAAGAACATGGACTCCATGCCCAATGGATAAGTTATATACTAGTCTATTGTATTTAGCAGGAAGACACTCCGCAGAGGTCACCAATTTGTTACCTATTTTTCACAACAAGCTCAAATAGGTAGAGCTGAATCAAATTCATCATTGATAGATACATAATTTTTCATGTTTTTCTTATTAAATTATTCATTGATTGTCATAGAGATAAATTTACATCTTAATCATAGTTTTATTGTGCAAGTATTTGAAATAGAAAATTGAAAATTTGCATAGTAATGCCTTTTATTCATTTTGTAAAAATGTTGAATCTCGCACAAGCCATGAGAGTAATTGAATTTGATTTTGACAATCAAATGATGAGTACTAATTTCAAGGAAAAACTACACTATTGAAAATAACATAAGCATAAAGAAGAGGAGAAATTCATCATTGCCTGTAATGATGAATCACTTTCGTTGGTGTCTTCAGCCATCACGTATCCAAGTAGATGCAACCTCATTTCCTCTCTCCATGAACCTGCAAAATTATAAAGGAGTGGCGTTAGAGTTATTCTCTAAGCAATGATGAATTACATTCTTCCTTATGCCTATGCTACCAATAGAAATGTAAATCTTCATTAAATTCAGCATTCATCAGATGAGAGGATGACAATCAAGAAAAACACAACTCAATGGAAGCTTTCAACTTATTTATTTTGGTAACATGTTTGTTTCAATGTGCAGGAATAGGTTCATCATGTTTGAGATCATTTTATCATATATGTAGAGTAAAATGGGCTCCCACAAGGGTTGATCTCGGCATATCAAGGAGGATACACTCTCAAGTTCCATACGTAAGTTCATGAATATTGATAACAGTCATTAAAATCATCAATGCTGTTGAAACAAAGAAATAATGAAATAAGCAGCTTTATTTCAAAGAGGTTTAAGGAAAAAATAGTTTGAGCATACAACATAACTCTTCTCTTCATGTCAAGAAAGGATCAAATAGTGTGAGAGCTCATCATAGTTTTCATTGATACCCCTATTTTCAGCTCTACTTTACATTTTCATATTACATTCAAATGAAGTATCAAGCCTCTTTACACTGAAGATAAATTGAAATAGAATATCGAACACTCACCTATTTCATGGAGTTTTGAAATTTATTTCACAAGATACAATGAGGATTAACTCTGCTTGCACACATATGTTACAGCCAGCTTTTATTTCTCTTTTGAAATTTATTAGAGTGAGAGCATGTACAAAAAAAAATTAAATATTATACAATTACCAGTATTCAATAAGCTTTTCACACTAAAAATACTTCCTAGGTCAGAGATTGTATTATGGTCTTTGAAATGCAGTAAAGGAGCTCATCAATTTCATATTTAAAACATCCAAGTGCCATTACCATGACACCTACAAAAACAATCATTAAGAGTAATAAATATGAACAACAATATTTAGCAATATATGCTTGAAGTGGACAACCTTAGTAAGGAACGATGAAGCCACAATGTATGGAGTAGTATGAAAAGCAAAATTAGAGTCACAATGCCATTCAAAGCCACGATAGTGAAATGTGTATAGTCTATTTCCAAAGAAGATACCTTTATGTTCATATCATAAATTAAGAATGATAATATACTCATGGTGGAGTTCGTGTACAGTAGTATAAAATATAGCGCTGCCATCCATTTGAAACTATTCTTACTGTCAAGGGTGATAGAGAGCAACAGAGCTTAAAGGAAGATAAAGATTTTGTAAATCTGTTAATGCATAGTGACTATCACAAGCATGAAGATAGCTTCTCTCTATTAGACAATTCACAAGGAAATATTTATGATAAACATTGTGGAAAATAAGATCTCAGCCACTATGATAAGGTGTAAATATGTCTATGAGGATAAAACAAGAGTATCAATCATCACAGTTACGTGGTTCAACTATTTGCATAACCACATTTTTCACTAAAGTATGGAAGTCACCGTGTCTTCAAAAACTCAAAGAAAATGCATTGGAATGATTAGTTACATAATAACATGTAGCATCATAAGAAAAATGTGAAACAACAGGAGGTTTCCCAACTGCCACAACATAAGCAAGGGAATCAATTTTTATCATTAAAGACTGAGTGTAGTAGAGTATGCAGGAAATAAGACTCATTGTCATCATTTTATAGCCACGATCTTGTATAACCAGAAGATTCTCTTTTTTATTTCAAAATGAATAATGTACAGTTTTGAAGCAAGCCACAGTCATGTAGATGGAAGCTTAATAAAATATTTTACAGAGGGTATGACTGAATGGAAGCAATAGAGTGCAAAACCCATAGCCTGTCACAAGGAAATGAAACTCCAGGATTTGCTTATGTTTTTCAGCCAAAGGAATAAAGAGAATGCACATTTGTACTCTTCAAATGATGACCTGGGGATTTCTTTTATCTCACAAATGAAAAAATAATGAGATATTTGAACTTGACCTAGAGATATCTTTTCAGTAATTGAATATGGTGCATACGACAAATAGATCAAAGCACGCACAACAAGAAGGCGTGAACAAGAGAGAATACAAATGAAATCATCAGTACAACTGCGGCTTTAGGTATTCTATCTTCTTCACAAAAGGGAAAAAATACTAGTATTTCCAGCATGAAAATAACTTACAGTAGCACCGAGAGATAGTGAAGAAGCATAGAATGGAGAAGTTTTGATTTTTGTCAAATTTTAAAAGCACCCAGAAAAATGATGGTGTATTAGGCCTTTCATATTGAAAATATATTAGGAAATGAATTTTGAAAATACAGTGAGAAGAAGACCAAAATGATAAAATCATGAGCCTACCTAGGCTCTTCCATTTCTAGGCTTCAGGAAATCGATAGAAGGAAACATTGAGTGCACAAGCCAAGCTCGACTCTAGCTCTCATCACGGCCAAAGTCATATAGAGTTCCAAGAAGATACAAACAACAAAGAAATGATAAAGTATATATCAGATAGTCAACACAACCGTAGCCTTTAAAGCCTCATAAAATGCTACATAATGGAGTCAAACTGGTAAAGAATGAATTACCACATGAGAATCACAAGTTTTAGCTCATAAAATATTCAAGAAGTGTAGATTCATGCCATTTCATGGTGGAATTCGAGCTTCAAACCCTACTCACCAGTGGTGGCCGGCTTCTTTAGGAAGTTTCATCAAGTCAAAAGAATGATAATAACTTAGGGTTAAATTTTTGCTTTTGTCCATTCTCCCTAATTCCACTTTTCATATTTTTGTTAATGATTTCTCATAATCATTATGTTCTTTATTGTCCCCGTGGCCATGTCTTTTAAGTCAATAAGCCTAGAAAAAGTGGTCGGCCTTATCAATATATGAATTTTGTCCTAAACTATTATTGCAGGGTTTTAATAATTTCAAATATATGCACGGTAGTCATCAATGATTATTAATGAACAATGCATATTTTCAAATTTTTGTTGAGTTTGAGGTTTAGCTTTATCCTTCATATTTATTTGCATAATTCAATGTAAATGAATTAATTAAACAATGTGTTATAAATCATTTAATTAATTCATCTTTTTCAAATGCAAATAAAGATATTATATAAAGTTGAACCTCAATTTTACTTCAGTTACACATCAAACTCAACTGAAGACTTTCATATGAAGATGGAGTTCCAATGTGCATGGGAAAATTGATAAGAACGAGACAATTTTGTATGCTTTAGTCCACCTTTTCAGGGATTTCCAATTCAGTTTGAGTTGCAGATCAATTGCATGCTTTATGACTACCAGTTCAAGATTGAGTTCACTCATTTTTGCATGAGTTTGAACCTTATTTTCAGGTATTTTTTCTTTTGCTCGGATTTCACTTTGGAATTGTCACTTTCACATTGAAATTGAATTTTAGTTGCTTATTCATGCACTTTGAGGTGCATTCTCAATCAAGTATATATATTGAAAAAGTTTATCTTTTTCAATTTGGTTCTTATTTTTATCCTTTGCACTCTGCAAAAGCGAATTATTTTGTAACTCAACATTATTTTTAGATTAATATAGCATCAACTTTATAGGTCAATTAGTATGTTTTGTAGAAAGACTTCTTTCATTACCATCTTTTAGAATTTTCCTTCAAGTTTTCAAGCATCATTGTCATGTAGGATTGATCGAAGTGATTATTGCGTTTGCAATTTATGAAACCTTTAAATATTTATGTCTCCTTAATGAATTTTTGTATGCATCCAAGTTTAAATCTATTGGTTAAACCTTGTGCTAATCAATAATCGAACAGTCTAGTTGTGGGAATCATATTTTCCTTCTATGATTGTTTCTTTAAAAGCCTATGTTTAAAAAATTCAAGCGTTTAAGCTTTTAGATCTAGTTGTGCGAACAAAAATAGTGAATAATCATTTTGTGATTCAAGTCTGCATATTGAATTCGTTGGTGCATCACCATAGTTAAGTTTCATAGTTCAAAATTTAGATTTAGTCTTTCTCCCTTTTCCAGCAAATCACTCAGTTAATAACTAGAAAATTAAATAGGAACTAGCCTAGAATCTAGAGGTCTAATTCCTTATAAGATACCCACAGCCTGGAATTAGTTCCAATATTTCAATAGATTTATGAATATCAATATTCAAGCATTCAGGTGCAATCTGTTTGACAACAGTTTTTGGCATGCC
The DNA here is from genome assembly GCA_007258455.2 of Sequoia sempervirens. Classification (NCBI taxonomy): domain Eukaryota; kingdom Viridiplantae; phylum Streptophyta; class Pinopsida; order Cupressales; family Cupressaceae; genus Sequoia; species Sequoia sempervirens. The sequence continues at coordinate 79,576,521 of VDFB02358134.1, forward strand.
CGGTGGGACTCTGAACATCACTCCGGAGAACAAATTCAAAGAAACAAGTTATTGTCCTGGTATATACATCAGCATATTTTCACCTTTCAGAGGTACAAATTTATACCTAGCGACTATGAGCACATCCACTAGTTTTAGTTGACGAAGTCTTGGTATGTTTATATTTACAAAGGAGGTATGATTCACTTTGATTTAAAAAAGATTTGCAGATTTCAAATGCTTTAACATGGCTGGTTTTTATGAAAAAGCATGTTTTCACCTCCATTTCATGAAAATCTTGCCTATTGACATCCTTATCAACCATATCAGGCCATTCAAGCTACTAGTTTTATTCCAAATAGCCATGCAACAACAGCCTATCAGCATGCTCAACATACTTACCTCCCACCCACCCCTGCTCAACCTTCAAATCCATATTCATATGTCCAAAATTAGCTCCGAGAGGTTGATGATATGAAGAATAACATGAATAACATGGACATACTGTCAGACATCACAAAGAAGATAGAAGAGTTTAGGAGGTAGCAGGAGTACAATGAACAACAAGAAGAAATGGCCTATTAGGCCTACCTTCATGAGCAAGAATTACTGACGTAGAGGAAATAGTTTGAAGAAAAGCTCGAGATGGAGTTAGCAACAAAAGAGAAGCAAATGAAACTTTTCCTTGCTCAAACATAGAGGCATGAGGTAGCTCCTTATACTCCACGTCATCCCATTCAAGAGGAGGTTTGTAATCTAAAATTCCCAAGTTTCAAGCAAAGTGAGTCTCTTAACCCTTTTAAAATCAAGGTTCCAAGTTTTAGAGATGTTTTACCAATACAAGAACCTATGCTGGTACAACGTAAATTTGTTAATCCTAAAGATCAGCCACATGAAGAGCCTATTTTCCTTCAAGAAATTCAAGAGATTCCTCAAGTTCCCTCTACTTTAATAGCTCAATCCCTACATGAACCCATGAACCTTCATTTTCAATCATATCAAGAGTGTGAACCAAGTAATAAAATTACTGGACAACCATGGCAGCCTTCTTGGACTAAACATCTTGACTTCAAAATGCCAAATCTAGTTCAAGAGGCTTCCATTCCAAGTTTCAAAAATCCTCTTCTATTGCAAAGACAAGTACAGGTAACAAATCTAGCTATCAGTCTTCATGAATAGTCATCTCAAGAGAGCCAACTTATGCATACATGTCTTAAAACCATTTGCAAAGCAGACTTGCAGCAAGAGGTGAACAAACATGATCAATAAGGACAACAAGTTGAGGAGCTTGAAAAAGGTATGAAAGGCAATGATTTCATGTTCTTATCTAATGAATTACCTTCCTTTATTGAGCATCAAGATGACAAACAATGTGATGAGTTGGTGGTTGAGGTCAATAAGCGTGACAAGTTGGAAGTTGCTCATCTAATTCCAGAAGATAATGCAAGTGATGATTGTGAAGAAGCCATATTTTGGAATGATCTTGATTCCTTTGTTTTAAAATTAGATGACAATCAACATCAGGTTGAGCATGTTTTAAACAAGGAAATGGAGGTTGAATATCAGGATTTAGTTAATTTGTTTGAGCAATTACCTGAATTTATTAATGAAAATGAAGACAACATATGTTTAATAATATCAGTGTCTACCTTTGAGCAGCAGAGTGATGAGACTCATCTAAATCCAATTCAGAGTTATGAATTAGATGAGAATATGTTTTCAAGCATAATAGCGGTTTTTTGCTCTAACACTGATGATAGTTTGGTCCCATATGAGCCAGCAACACATGATCAGCCTATTTAGATCAAAGAACCACACATTCCTTCATTTCATTTATCTAGATCATCTCTTTCAGATCAGATTGAAATTGAGGCAACAAAAAGGAAGGAAGAAAATATTACACTGCATGTAGTCGAGCAGTCTAATCAGCAAGATGGAGTGCTAACAGTTTATAAACATGAATGCAATAGTAAGAGGCCAAACTTTATGCTCTCAATGGGGTGTCCAATCAAGTATTTATCAAAATAAGATTCTACAGAATTACAACGAGACATGATTCTACCAAAGCATATGATTGTAACTGCAGAGCAACAAGTTAATCTTAGCTGTATGCCTCAAAATAAGGTCTTTAATCATCAATCGGATAAGGAAGACCTATTATTTTTATGATGATCCAAACTATGCTAACAAAGTTTTTAAGCACAAGGAGCAGTAGCTAATCAAATTTCTATACTTCTTTTTTATTAATCTTACGGATTTGAAGTATCCTCTGTTGTTAAGAAAGGTCAGCTATTTTTCACAACTAGTGAATGGTCATGTCTAAGCACTAATGCTATTATTTAGTGTAGGGTAGGGTAGATTTTTCTTTTTGGCTTTGAATAAGTGCTCCATGGCACGTTTCATTCCAATATTGTTTTGCTTTCAATAAGGTGCAGTTTTTGTACATTGGTTTCTAGACTCTGTCTTAAACAAATTTGTAGTAGTTTCTTTCAGTTGGTTTGGTTTGAATCTGAGTTACAAGGTTTTCAAAGGTTAAGAGCAAGAACATGGACTCCATGCCCAATGGATAAGTTATATACTGGTCTATTGTGTTTAGTAGGCAAACACTCCGCAGAGGTCACCAATTTGTTACCTATTTTTCAATACGAGCTCAAATAGGTAGAGCTGAATCAAATTCATCATTGATAGGTACAAAATTTTTCATGTTTTTCTGATTAAAGTATTAATTGATCATCATCGAGATCAATTTGATTCTGACAATCAAATGATGAGTACAAATTTCAAGGACAAACTACACTACTGAAAAAAACATAAGCGTAAAGATGAGGAGCAATTCATCATTTCTTGTAATGATGAATCACTTTCATTGGTGTCTTCAGCCATCGCGTCTCCAAGTAGATGTAGCCTCATTTCCTTGCTCCATGAACCTGCAAAATTATAAAGGATTGGCATTAGAGTTATAATCTAAGCAATGATGAATTGCATTCTCCCTTATGCCTATGCTACCAACAGAAATGTAAATCTACATTAAATTCAACATTCATCAGATGAGAGGCTGACAATCAAGAAAAGCATAACTCAATGGAAGCTTTCAGCTTCTTTTAAATTGCTAACATGTTTGTTTCAATGTGCAAGAACATGTTCATCATGTTCGAGATCATTTTATCATATATGTGGAGTAAAAACGGGCTTCCACAAGGGTTGAGCTTGGCATATCAAGGAGGATACACTCTCAAGTTCCATACGTAAGTTCATGAATATTGATAACAGTCATTAAAAGCATCAATGCTGCTAAAACAAAGAAATTATCAAATAAGCAGCTTTATTTCAAAGAGATTCAAGAAAAAAATAGTTTGAGCATACAACATAACTTTTCTCTTCATGTCAAGAAAGGATCAAACAGTGTGAGAGCTCATCATATTTTTCATTGATACCCCTGTTTTCAGCTCTATTTTACATTTTCATATTACATTCAAATGAAGTATTGAGCCTCTTTACACTGAAGAAAAATGAAACAAAATATCAAACACTCACCTATTTCATGGAGTTTTGAAATTTATTTCACAAGATACAATGAGCATTAATTGTGCTTGCACATATATGTTACAACTAGCTGTTATTTCTCATTTGAAATTTAATAGAGCGAGAGCATGTACAATACAACATTAAATATCATACAATTACTGGTATTGAATAAGCTTTGCACATTGAAAATACTTCCCAGGTCAGAGGTTGTATTATGGTCTTTAAAATGCAGTAAAGGAGCTCATCAATTTCATATTTAAAACATCCAAGTGCCATTACCATGACACCTACAGTAGCAATCATTAAGAGCAACAACTATGAACAAAAATATTTAGCAATATATGCTTGAAGTGGACAGCCTTAGTAAGGAACAATGAAGCCACAATGTATGGAGCAATATGAAAAGGAAAATCAAAGTCACAATGCCATTCAAAGCCACGACAGTGAAATGTGTACAGTCTATTTCAAAAGAAGATACCATTATGTTCATATCATAAATTAAGAATGATAATATACTCATGGTGGAGTTCATGCATAGCTATATAAAAGATACCGCTCCCATCCATTTGAAACTATTCTTACTGTCAAGGGTTATAGAGAGCAACAAAGCTTGAAGGAAGATAAAGATTTTGTAAACTTATTAATGCATAGTGACTATCACAAGCATGAAGATAGCTTCTCTCTAGAAGACAATTCACAAGGAAATATTTATGATAAACATTATGGAAAATAAGATCTCAGCCACTGTGATAATGTGCAAATATGTCTATGAGGATACAACAAGAGTATCAATCATCACAATTACGTGGTTCAACTATTTGCATAACCACATTTTTCACTAAAGTATGTTAGTCATCGTGTCTTCAACAACTCAAAGAAAATGCATTGGAATGATTAGTTACATAATAACATGTATCATCATAACAAAAATGTGAAACAATGGGATGTTTCCTAACTGCCACAAAATAAGCAAGGGAGTCAATTTTTATCATTAAAGACTGAATGTAGTAGAGTATGCAGGAAATAAGACTCATTTTCATTATTTTATAGCCATGATCTTGTATAACCAAAAGATTATCTTTTTTATTTCAAAATGAATAATGTATAGTTTTGAAGCAAGCCATAGTCATGTAGATGGAAGGTTAATGAAATATTTTATAGAGGGTATTACTAAATGGAAGCAATAAAGTGCAAAACCAACAGCTTGTCACAAGGAAATGAAACCCCAGGATTTGCTTATGTTTTCAGCCAAAAGAATAAAGAGAATGCACATTTGTACTCTTCAAATGATGACCTGGGGATTTATTTTATCTCAAAAATGAAAAAATAATGAGATATTTGAACTTGACCTAGAGATATCCTTTCAATGATTGAATATGGTGCATACAACAAACAGACCAAAGCATGCACAACAAGAAGGCGTGAACAAGAGAGAATACAAATGAAATCATCAATATAACTATGGCTTTAGGGATTCTATCTTCTTTACAAAAGGGAAAAAATACTAGTATTTCTAGCATGAAAATAACTTACAACAGCACACACAGATAGTGAAGAAGCACAGAATGGAGAAGTTTTGAGTTTTTTCAAATTTTAAAAGCACACAGAAAAATGATGGTGTATTAGGCCTTTCATATTGAAAATATATTAGGAAATGAATTTTGAAAATATAGTGAGAAGAAGACTAGAATGACAAAATCATGAGCCTACCTAGGCTCTTCCATTTCTAGGCATTAGGAAATTGACAAAAGGTAACATTAAGTGTGCAGGCCGAGCTCGACTCCAGCTCTCATGGTGGCCAAAGTCAGACAGAGTGCCAAGATGATACAAAGAACAAAGAAATGATAAAGTATATATCAGATAGTCAACAAAGTCGCAGCCTTTAAAGCCTCATAAAATGCTACATAATGGAGTCAAACTGGTAAAGAACGAACTTACCACATGAGAATCACAAGTTTTAGCTCAAAAAATATTCAAGAAGTGCAGATTCGTGCCATTTCATGGTGGAATTTGAGCTTCAAACCCTACTCAGCAATGGCGGTTGGCTTCTTCAAGAAGTTTCATCAAGTCAAAGAATGATAATGATTTAGTGTTTGATGTTTTATTTTATCCATTCACCCTAATTCCACTTTACATATTTTTGTTAATGATTTTTGATAATCATTATGTTCTTTATTGTCCCTGTGGCCATGAATTTTAAGTCAATAAGCCTAGCAAATGTGGTTGGCCTTATCAATATATGAATTTTGTGCTAAAATATTATGGCATAGTTTTAATAATTTCAAATATATGCATGGTAGTCATCAATGATTATTAATGAACAATGCATATTTTCAAATTTTAATTAAGTTTGAAGTTTAACTTTATCCTTCATGTTTATTTGCAAAATTCAATGTAAATGAATTAATTAAATGATGTGTTATAAATCATTTAATTAATTCATCTTTATCAAATGCAAATAAAGATATTATATACAATTGAATCTCAATTTTACTTTAGTTACACATCAAACTCAACTAAAGACTTTCATATGAAGATGGAGTTCCAATGTGTATGGGAAAATTGACAAGAACGAGATAGTTTTGCATGCTTTAGCCCACCTTTTAAGGGATTTCTAGTTCAGTTTGAGTTGCAGATAAGTTGCATGCTTTATGACTATCAGTTCGAGATTGATTTCACTCATTTTTTAATGAGATTGAACCTTATTTTCAAGGATTTTTGCTTCTGCTTGGATTTCACTTTGGAATTGTCACTTTCGCACTGAAACTAACTTTTAGTTGCTTATTCATGCACTTTTAGGTGCATTCTCGATTATATATATTGAAATTTTTTATCTTTTTCAATTTGGTTCTTATTTTTCATCTTTGCACTATTTAAAAGTGAAGTATTTTGTAACTCATCATTATTTTCAGATTAATATAGCAGCAGGTTTACAGGTCAATTAGTGTGTTTTTTAGAAATACTTCTTTCATTACCATCTTTTAGAATTCTCCTTCAAGTTTTCAAGCATCATTGTCATGTAGGATTGATTGAAGTGATTATTGTGTTTGCAATTTATGAAACCTTTAAATATTTCTCTCTCCTTAATGAATTTTTGTATGCATCCAAGTTTAAATCCACTGGTTAAACCTTGTGCTAATCAATAATCAAACAGTCTAGTTTTGGGAATCATATTTTCCTTCTATGATTGTTTCTCTAAAAGCCTTTGTTGAAAACATTCAAGTGTTTAAGCTTTTAGATCTAGTTGTGTGAATGAAAATAGTGAGTAATCATTCTGTGAGTTAAGTCTGCATACTGAATTCTTTGGTGCATCACCATAGTTAAGTTTCATAGTTCAGAATTTAGATTTATTCTTTCTCCCTTTTCTTGCAAATCACTTAGTTATTAAGCTGAAAATTAAATAAGAACCAGCCTAGAATTTGGAGGTCTGATTCCTTATAGGATACCCACAGCCTAGAATTAGTTCCAATGTTTCAACAGATTATTGAATTTCAATATTCAAGCATTCGGGTGCAATCTATTTGAAAACAATGACAGAGGTTCAAACAAGTTAATAGTGCCATTACCTCGAGCATGAGCATTATTTTTGTTCCCAAAGAATATACACATAGGATATAATTGAATATACACTAGGTAGTCTTGATCCTTGCAAACTAGTCTGTTTGTATTTGTAATTATGCCAACTAAAATATTTTGCATGGTGGCCAATAAAGAATTATGATTGGGCACATATTGGAATGGTCCCTCTAAATTAGTCAGCTACTTGCCAATTGAAATTGCTTTGCTATAGTTGACAAATAATTATATACTTGTAATGCCTCTAATTATAGTTAAAATATTTGGAGAGTGTTGTGTGAAACTGAAGTTCTAATTAGTGCCTACTTTTATACTAGTAATAAGAAATCACAATATTTTTTCAGTTTTTGTCCAATACTTTGTGTGTATATATGCCATATGTATCATTCCCAAGTGATTGTGACTCTCTTTTTGTGATTCTGACGGTAAATCTCATCTATCATTTCATGATTCTTGCTCCAATGATCCCCTCAACTTCATGATGACACTCTCTTTCATGCTATGGATAGGATTTCTTGAGGTCTTTTTATGTATGTTTTGTTTATGGATTCCTTTCCCATTCAAAGAAGCAACTAGTCATTAAATAATTGAAAAATGAAACCCTAAACTTGGGTATTTCTCCCTGATTTAGGGTGAAAGCTCACCTTGAGCTCATGACTGAACTTTTCTCTGGATTTGTGTATAATTTAATTTAATATGTGTTGGTACTTGTTCTTGAGACACTCTTTCATTAGTTTACTTGGGCACCTCTCTATTTCTTCCTTGGTAGAGGTTCATTTGTACATTTAATTTGTGTGAACTACAATTGTGTATTCTTTAATACCTTTGTTCTTGGCCTTATTGACTTGATCTCTTATTGTACCTATTCATATTTCAATTCTCAATTCTGTAAGCTAATTTAAAACCAGGGACATAGAAAAATTGAACATTAGGAAAAAAGATTATGTGTGCATCATAGTATGCATGTGGTTTGTCTTCTAATACAATTCAAAACATCTTCATTTCTGTTAATCTGACATAAATGAGGTGGTGGTTATCTAGTTTTGTTCCAACCGGTTAAAATCTTCTTGTAAGTTTTGTTCACTCATTTATATATATATATTTAGGTTAAATTCATAAACCTCTCAGGCTGAGTACTTGGTGAGTTTTTTTTGGGACTCAGCCTTGGACTCGAGAGTTTCTTTTGTAGATTTTCCTAGTGATAGGTTATAACAAAACCCACATTTTAGTCTCATTTTTCCTAACATAAGATAGAATAATCACTCAAGTAGATCTTTCTTAGATTAGCTGGAGAGAAGATTCAAAAGCTCATATTTACTTGGATTTCAAGGCTCTAGCACTAGTAGGAGAGAGGGGCACATAGTGGAGTGGGCTCTAATAGTGGGGATAGAAGTAGTCATGAGTGGTCCTCATAGTTGAGCATCTTAATATCCAATTGCAAAACACTTTTTATCCATAAAGTACACAAATTGACAAATCATGTGATGCCACATCGGTGCACCAATAAAACATGACTTAGTGCACCACTATCAGTCTCACTTTTTTTTTAGCCTTTTTTAATACCTTAACAAAATTCATGTTGATGTGGCATCATATTTGATGATGTGACCCTAAAATTAAATGTTTTAAGCAAGTAAGTTGCCAAATAAACTGCAATACAAAATTGGGATTGATTTGAAATTCCATGTAGGATTTTGAGAAACACGAAGTTAGGGTGCTCCACTATAGGCCCCTCTCCCCTACCATTTTTAAATAGGTAAATGCCTAGTACTTGAAATATGTGATTTCCATGAAGCTTGGATTCATCGATTTCTATTTCTTTGGTAACAATTGGGGGCATTTATCTAAATGATAATCTTGAAACACTGCAAAATGAAAAAATGAGTTGTAGAAAAAAAAATTATTAGACTTGAATCATACATATATTTTAATTACCAAAGCTATAGAACTTGGTGAAACTAGTAGATTTAAATGTACCAATAAAGGAAAATATGATAATTATTAGACTAGAATCATACATATGTTTTAATCAACAAAGCTCTATAACTTGGTGAAACTAGCAGATTTAAAAGTACCAATAAAGGAAAATATGATAACCTTTTCAAACTATGATACTTATTGTTACAATTGAAAGCAATGAAAACCTTGTCACTAGGAATTTCAGAATTTACTATCCATTTCACAACACATGGCTTAAATTTCATACAATATTTGTGTTGTATACTTTTATTACCTTTCTATCATAATTAGTAATACTAGGTGCTTGTGGTTCTATATTTATTTGGCAGGGACTGTAGCTGCACCGCAACTCTTGTTTATTATGTGTTAATATTTAATTTTACTATTTAAATCTTTTTGATATATTTATTGATTTCAATTTTGAATTTAATAATTTATTAATTTATTATGTAAAATATTTTATTTCAAATCATTATTATTTTAACTTTTAGAAAAATAAAATCTTTAGATTAGATTTGTATTTATGTCTTTAATTGATGGAATAGATCATGGGTGCAATATTTTCTTTCATTTTAAAATTCATTTTTTTATTTCAAAGATGATGATCTTGAGATAGGGGTGTTACCCATCAACATGCACACCAAAAGTTTCAAATAGTGTGTCTTGGGTTGTGTATCTAAGGAATCATACTAGGGTACTTATATTATCAAATATCAATTAGTAGCATCTTACATTTACAAATCCAATCACACAAACATACACATCACATGTTTAATTGGCACTAGTCATAGTTTACATCTAACATTCACTATTTCGATCTTCTTAAATTAACCAAGGGGTTTAACTATCATTGAGGAAGTTGAACATTATTTTTTCTATGCATAGTAGGTCCCCAATTTTCTTCTTAACAGACATTTCTATATAATTAGTAAGTGTAGTAGAAAAAATCATGTCTATTAAACATGATCATATTAGGAAAAACCAAATAATGGGTTCAATCTATGTGTATGCTTTCACATTTGGCATGCATTTCTACTAGAGTAATCACATGCCTTATCTATGCTTCCAAACTTTGTGTATATGTTTACTAGAGATGTTGAGACCACATCTAACAAAAAACCATTTTCAATCATACTTTGACAGATGACCATATTGTGTTTTGTGCTCATTATGCTCCAAGAGACCATATTTGTTTGAGGTGTTTTGTGAAATAGTTCACATGTTTTTTCTTTGTGTCCATGATGTTACATGGAACTCTATAAGGGAACTCATAGATGCAACACTAAAAACAATTGTTTTGGAATTGTTCCTTGATAAATGTATAGGTTCCTTGTAAATGCTTCCACATTTTGCATAAAAATATACGAATGAATTTTCAACCAAGGCATCAACTAAAAATCACCTCTATTATGCTTTGATGGTTATCCATGCATGGATTCAAGGCCCCCATTTGGGTCTAGACTAGGGAGCATGTTGGGAAAGGTTATGTATCCTGGCATTACACCTTTCTCTCACATTTATGTAAGAGGTTTCATATCCTTTGCATCAAATCCATTTGGTTCAAATTTTCCAACCATATCATGCCTTGATACCACATTCCTCTAAGGTGTTGTGAAAAATATTTCACACATGTTTAAAATTCTACATATTTCATATGTGCCTATCAAAACAGTTGGAACTACCACATTCAACAAGAATTCCTTTTTTTAATGCTTTGATAGATTCCCATATCTTATTGTTGTGTGTCATTTCAATGTTTCTACACTTTTCCAATGTGGCTACGAGGGAGAATAAAGGAGTGTGGAGGGGATCAACATAAGATTGGGTGATATGAAATAATGTTTAGAGGAAAATGAGGTTCATAGGGCCCTAGGAACCTTTGATTTTTTCTTAGTTCCCACTAAAATATAGAAAAGTTCATTCAAATTACCACTTGAGAGTACTGTCAAAAGTTTTGTTGGATATAGGAATGGTTGGGGATATATGGGATATTAGGAACTATTAGTTCCTAGTGGGTTAGGAACTTAGTAATATCAGAGGTTTCAGATAGAGTATGAATATCATAAAATTTTAAAACTCTATAACTTTTTAAATTTGAAATGATAAGGGTGCAATTTTAGAATGGCATAATGTCTCAACAATAAGGAGTTTAAAGAGAGCTTAAAAAATTACATTAATTCATTCCTTTGAATTTGCATTTTTTAAACCTCCTCGGAGATTTACAATCTTAAAACTGCCTAATTTCACTTGGTGAAATCCTTATAAACTTTTCTCAATCAATCCACCAACCAAAAAAAATGAAGTTTAATTCATAACTTCCACCTAGATCCATATTTTCTTCTTATACCTTGTCACATTATGTATAATGGTGCCACAAACTTCCCTACTAGGCCATTTTTCTCCAACATTTGCATAGATATTGATTTAATTGTTTTCGTAAATCACCTTGTGAAAAAATATACTTTTAAATATCCCAAACCGAAAGGCATTATAACTTGAAAACTTGCCACATTAGGAGAAAATATATCAATAACATCATTATAAAATGATTTTTCATCATTCTCCATAGATTTTGATATTTAATTGTTTTCACAAATCATTATAAAGTGCACCACTACTTTGATGGTTCTCCTTGAAATGATAGACTGTTCTCCTTAATATTACATACCTATACTAGGTTTAATACATGGAGGTAACATAAATAGAAGTTAAATGTGAAATTTTAAAAATGGAAAAGTATGACAATTGGTATAGAAAACATGCAACACTAACATTTTGTGACTAAAAGTGACTTAGCAAAGGATTTTGATATGAAACTATGCTTGTTGTTTCAATGTGAAAATTTTAAATTTGGTGGTGTCAAAAATAGGCCAATAGTTGTCCTTGAATGGGGAAAAGGATTGTGAAGGATGTAGGATCAATCCCACATATTTTTTTGAAATAATTAGTACCTTAATTCTATTTGGAAATAGATTCAAGGGGAATCAACATAGAAGACTAACTAGAGAGACTATACCCAAGGGAAAAATGGGATATACACAATAAATATTATACAAAAAGTATGTACATGGTAGGTACCCCTACCTTGAAATGATCTAAGTTGATCACATGAATATATTAATAGGTTTAGAAAAATGTGTGCCAGTGTGGAACAAAGACGTGCAATCTTGTAGCACATATAAACTCTCAAGGTTGGAAAAAATAAAATATGTATTACAAGAAAATATTCTAAATGATGGGACAAACAATAATATGTTAGAATCAAAATGATAGAGCTCTGAGGTTGAAATTCCCCTAGCAAGCATTTTTCAAAATTTTCTTCCACAGATGCATCATGTTGAGGGTTTCTAGATGGTAGAGCTGGGCATAAGACTGCATACTAGCTAGAATAGTGTCAACAACCAAGATAGTTCAAGACCATGGGCTATGTAAACCCTTCTCCAAGGACATGGAATAGTGGGAAGGGTTTTGCGGGCTAGAAAAAACATGTTTCCTATCATCAACAATCAGGTTGATCCAAAAATCAAGGGCCAACAAGAAATCTATAAAAGGAAGTGGAAGGTGGGAAGGGATCTACAACCTTTCCTAACAATATATCCATCGCAAAACCAAGTCCATCAGATCCCCCCTTTAACCCACCTCTATTAAGGAAATTGTAGTTTCAAGAAACCACTAGGAAACTTTTAGGTGGCATAATAAGAAGAACCCAAGTCCCAACTTTCAACAAAAAGGAACATATCTGAGACATCAACTATAGAAAAAGGTTGTGAACCCATTAGCTAAACAACACACGAGGGCTCAAGAAAGCAATAAAATTCTATGAGGTGTCATCTAGGTAACACTCTTAGAAGAGCAACTCAACTCTCAAATCAAGGAACTTCATGAAAAGCTACCATTGGTAAGTTTTGGAATCTTAACCCTTCTAATTTTTTTTTTTACTAAATGGGTTGAGGACCATTGGGTGGGAGCTAATGAAGTTCATTATTTAGACAAGGGTAAAGGGTTTTTCATTGCTATTTTTTCATCAAAGAAATCAAGGGATGCAATCTTCAAAGTGAAGACATGGTTTTTGTGAAGTGTGGGACAATATATTTAGCCTAGATCCCCAAATTTAACCCTTCATCTACAATGATAAATTTTGTGTCATTTTGGGTGCAACTGCTAGCCCTACCACTTGAATACATAGATCTTCAAATTGTAGAAATCCTGGGCAATCAAATGGGTATCTTCATGAAGCTTGATCAAACCTGTTTTGACAATAGCGAAGCTCCGGTCAGGTTCTATGCTTTACTAGACACCACTAAGCCTTTCCCAAGGACTTCTAAATTTTTTCTAGGAGTGGAACCTAGCAACAACAAATCTTTCTTAAAGGGCCAAAAATGGAATGTCATTCTATCCATCTAAAGAATCACCCGAGTATAAAATGTTCGTATTGAACTACACCATATTGGGAGGCTTAGGAAGATTAGGAAAGTATACTAGTTGAGAAAATAATGCTTTCCAAGGATGATTTAATCTTGTTTCCAAATATTGCTTCAATGGTTAAAGAGGTTGCATCAAATAGGATGGAAGCTTCAGAGGAAATTTTTCCAAAAATTGCGTAGGGAGATAAGGATTTGTTGGATGTTCAACTAGAAAAGCCTTTTTCTTCTTCAAAGGTACCAACATGTACTAAGGAGAGTGAAGGTTCAATATAGTTGAATGTAATGCTTGAATTACCAATCTTACATGCACTATAAAATTCTAGTTAGGGAACATAATCTAATAGTATGATCTCAAACTTACGGGTAGAGGAAATGATGACTCAAGATGTTTCCTTAGTAGTCCTAGATATGTTGTCTAAAGATTCAATTAAGTAGTTCGGAGATGGAGTGCTCTCCCACAATACTCCCATTAAGGAGCTAAGTAACTAAATACTCCTCCTATCCCTCAAAATGACACGAAAATAGTCCCACTTGTAGAAAATCAAAATAGGGAGATTACAAAATGAATTCCTTTAGGCTCTCAAGCTCCCTTCTCAAGGTCTCTGTCAACAATGGTAGAAATGATCTTAGGAGGAGGAAAAATCATTGATAAAATCAATGAGGAAGATATAAATGATTTTGATTACTCTCATTCACTTTCAATCTCTCAGAAAAAATTTAAGGTGTCTACATTGTCTCCTAAAACAAATACAAAGAAAGGGAAAAAGTACAAGTCAACGAAAATATATGAAGAGATCACGGCAGGTTTGCATACTACCTTAGACAAAAATATGAATGTGAGACCTAGGAGGGCCTGTTGCTCGCTTGGAGACCAATGAAGGTCCCTTCATGGAATGTTAGGGGCTTAAATGTCCCTAAAAAATGGTGCTTGATTAAGTGCTAGATTAACTCAAGTGATGGTGATATTTTTCTACTACAAGAAACTAAATTTTTTGATGAACAAAATAAAGAAATCCTAACTAAATGGTCCAAATGGGAAGTTATTTATACCCTTGTGGTAGGGGCATTAGGAGGACTGGCAGTATTATGTTACTTGTGCAAAGTTAAGGTAGAGGTCATTGCCACCCAACAATGGTCGATGCTCATCAAGATTCAATGCTTTTAGCTTACTTTTGAATATTCAATGTTTATGGTCCCACATAAATTGTTGGCAAGAAACAAGTACATGGGACTCTTTGAAAACAACTCTCCTTCTGTTAAACAATGAATTGATTATCTTAGGATGGGATTTCATTGCTATTACCTCCTTGAAAGAAAATAATGGAGTTATCATCCCTCCTCCAAAATAAATGGAGAATTTTTCTAATTTCATCTCGGATAACACATTGATTGATTGTTTATCAACTAATGGTAAATTTACCTAGAAAAATAGAATGAAACATTTTTTCCTCATTGAAGAGAGGTTAGATGGATTTCTCATCTCCATAGTTTGGACCAACAGTGATTTTAAATATGCCTCTTCCATCCTCTCATTCTCAGGATCATATCATTATCCAATCTAACTAGATATTGTTTGGAATTTTATACCAAATAAATTTTAGTCATCCTTTAAAATTGAAAACATGTGGTTTAGGGATTACAACTTTATTCTTTCCCTCAAAAAATGGTGGGAGAATGCACCATTCATAGCAAACTCCATACTCCACCAATTAGAAAAAAACATCAATTCATAAAAGGATAGATCAAAAAATGGAATCATCTCCACTTCAAAAATATTTTTAAACAAAAGAAACTTCTTATTTAGAAAATTCAGGTGCTTAATGGACAAGTTATTAAAAAAGGTATGGACAATGAATGCTTCTAACATCATAACCAACTTTAAAAAGAAGTTGAAGAATTTCTTGCTAGAGAAGAAATATTTTGGTAATAGAAGTCAAGAGAAACTTAGTTAAAAGAGGGGGACATGTATGAACACTAAGTTTTTTCACAACTCAACCAAGGTCAAATGTAATGCTAACACAATTTTTCCTCTAAATTTTGCATCTAATGAGCTTCTAAAAGATGAAAAACATATTCAAAATGAGGTCATTCTATTCTTTTCTAGCCTCCTTACCAAATCAATGAATCTGGACCCTAATGTGGTAAAAAAATAACAAAAGTTTCTAAATTTCATTCCAAAATTACTTAGTCCAGATGATAAAAAGTTTCTCCTAGCTCCATTTATGTTGGAAGAGGTCAAAGTTGTAGTCTTTGCACTTGCCCCAAACAAAGCTCCTGGGCTGGAGGACTTCACTGCACTATTTTGTCAAAAATGCTAAGATTTTGTAGGAAGAGATATCTAGTTGGCTCTAGAAGAATCTCATAGAAATGACTCAATGTTAAAAGAGATCAACACCAACTATATTTATCTTATACCAAAAGTTAAAACACCTTCCTCATTTGTAGAGTTTAGAACTATTTCCCTCTATAATCCATTTACAATTCTTTGTCTAAAGCTATCACTCTAAGGCTTTCCAAATTCATTCCAAGAATAATCTTGAAGGAACAAGGTGATTTTATTCTAGGGAAAGAGACAACTGAAGGGGCAATAATAGCTCAAGAAATCTTGCACTCGATTCATCAAGAAAAAATTCCAGCTATGATCATAAAATTAGACATGATGAAGGCCTATGAGAAAGTAAACTAGGATTTTTTAGCAAAGGTTTTAGCAAGGCTGTACTAGGTTTTTCTACAAAATGATGTAAATGAATTATTTCATATCTCAAATCAGCTAGATGTTTAGTCCTCATCAATGGCTCTCTAGAGGCAGGAGTTAGGCAAGGAGACCCTCTTTCACCTTTCCTCTTAATCCTGATGGTAGAAGCGTTGAGCCAAAAAAATTCAGCCTTCCATACATCAAGTAAATGGAATGCTATAAAAATACTGGTAAGATCAAAAATCTCTTCCACTCATTCTTTATTTGCAGATGACATATTACCATTTGGCCATCCCTCACTGTGTGAAGCCAAAAACATAAAGTACGTGTTGGATAGTTCTATTGTCTGATTTCAGGCCAAATGATTAATCCAGGGAAGTCAAAATCTTTTTTTAGAATACTAGCAACCTGGTCATAGGCTGCATCCTCTTTATCTTTGAGTTCAAACAAAACAAACTACCCCATAGCTATTTGAGCATTCCTTTCTTTACAGGGGCTCAAAAAACCTCATTTTGGCACAAGATCTTTTTGACTATACAATGTAAAGTAGCATTTGGAAGGGTAGATGGTTATCTCTAGCTGGGAGATTTACTATTGTAAGATTAATGTTTTCTACCATTCCAAATTACTTCTTATCAGTACTCAAAATACCAAGAGGGATTCATGAGAACATTGCCAAAGCAACTAGGCAATTTTTGTGGATAGGTAATTTGGACAACTCCATAAAAATGCATTTTGTTTCTTGGGAGAAAATGTGCAAGGATAAAGTTTTTGGAGGTGTTGGGGGTTTAAAATATGGAATTGAGAAACCTAGCCTTAGGTGTGAAACTAATTTGGAAACTATATACAAACCCTTCTTCAAAATGGAGCTGAATCATGAGATCCAAGTGTAACTTGAAAAAATGAGATTAAAAATAATAGAGGCAATGAATTAACATAGTAAACCACAAAGACTACAATTCAAAACCCAATACAAATCCAAGTCAACAATATAATGCAAGAAAAACAATGAAATCATAATTAAGAAAGCTTGCACTATGCCTAAGTCGGGTAGTTCTACCCTTAAAACCAAAAGTGTTCGTAAGAATCTACCAGTTAAAAACCTTGTGTCGTACTCTGAAGACTCTCTTGATTCTGAGGATTCTGGTCCTAACAAAACTTCATCCTTTGATGCCCTGTCGTTGGACAGAGATGCTAGAATTGGTTCCCCTATAACCCCCAATCCTGCTAAAACTTGCTTCAACTTTGAAAGGGAGCCCACTATGGATGTCTTGGGTTTTGCTAGGAATAATGCAACTGACCATTTCAGAATTTTGAAATGGATCTTTCATGAAATCAACGAGCTAAAAATAAAAAATTGGGCCCTTTAAAGTAAACTAGAAGAAATGGGAGCTAAGGTTACAACGCTTGGCAAGAAAGAGGCTAAGCAAAAAGATCATGGTGCCAGTAAAGAAACCCAGAATCAAGCAGGCATGGACAAAAGGGTTGAAATTGAATTGGATAAAATGAAAAATACTGTTAAAATTATAGCTGAGCAGAACAATAGGATGGCAAGACACAATACCATCATCATCAATGCCATAACTAAAAAATTGGACAAAGCTCAACAGGGGTCTTTGGTGGTTGATCTGGAAGAGGTCAATGAAAACTAGGATGAGGATGTTGGTATTTCAAAGAGAACTAAGGCTAATTTGAAGAGGAAGGCTCCTCCTACTCTGCAGATGATTCAAACATTCAAGAAGGGTGTTCAGGACATGCAAAACCTAGAGGCTGAGACTAAGTCTGTTCTGAAGACTCTCGGTTAGTTGCGGTTGGTCTTTTTGTTAGCTTTTTGACTGGTTTTTTGTCTAACCCTCTTAGTCTTTTGCGGGTGGTTGCTGCTCTTTTCTGGTTTTTTCCTTTTGTGCAGCCTTTTTTTTTTGTTGGACTTTTTAGTCCTTTCTCTTTTGTTGTAAACTTGGTGGTTTCGGGTCCCTATAAAACCCGTTTTTCCTTTTATCAAAAACATTACCTTCACCATGTTGACATGACTTACTTTCATTTTTCTCTTTTTATTTTCTTTTCTCTCATATTTGGTATGCTCTTCTTCGCTTCAAGTTCAAAAGTGTGTGAAAGAGATCAATGATGCAAAACTTCAAAGTGTGTGGTTAGCCATCAACGAGATGCGAGAGTTTCCTTTATACAACTAATTGATTTGAATAAATGATCTAGATTAAGAGATGGATGATCAAGATCAAGGGTCAAGAATTGTTGAGACAAATTGATTAGGGAGTTAACTAAATGCAAATAGCTGCAGGATTTCAGTTAACTATTTTCTTGCAAAATTTATTGATCAACTATGGGATTTGATTGCCTCATTAACTCACACTGAGTGAGAGTGAATTGATTTTATTGATCAGTGAACTAGAATTGATTATCCAGTCGACTAGAAGAGAGTGGTTGTTAAAATTGAGAGAATTATGCATGAGAAGATAATAAATAATTAAATAGCTAATTATTTGAGGAAACGTGTGAGGATTAATTAATAAATAAAATATTTATTTAATAATAGTGAACGAATAATGTTGAGATGAAAAATGAGAATTAAATAATTAATTCAATTGTTTAAACTAGAAGTGTGAATGTAATCAATTAAATAATTGATAAGAATTACTTAATTGAGGAAGGTGTTTGAATGTTAATTAAGTAATTAATAATAATCATTTAATTAAAATAGAAGAGTAAGTGTAATTAACAATGTAATTAAATAATTGAAATTTATTAAGTTAATCAAGAAGATTAATGGTAATTACATTGAGAGGCGTAAGCTTACAATGACAGCACGACCTCTATAAGAGGCCAGCAGAAGTAATGGTATAAAAAAAAAGAAACCGGTTCGTATTCTGCCAGCTATTGACATTTTTGTGCCTATTGCAATGGTTAGTGTTGGTGGTGGTTAGTAGGACGTTACATGCACACTACTGCCGTCCATATCCAGCCATTACCTAAGAACACCGCTAGAGACGGAGAAGGGAGGGGCTCAAATCTGGGAATCTAAAGTGTTGGTAATGATCTGATATAAAGGATGCACCAGAGAGGCATCCGTGGGACTGGAGTTGAGTTCTACACTATTGCTTACTATGGAATCGCCATGACATAAACACTCTTGTGGTACGTTAACTCAGAACATATCTATTGTTGTAAATTGCAATGTTTGAAATCCCTGAACTTCAATTAGGATTTATACCTGTAAATATACTCTGTCTCCATCCCCATAAGCTTTTGTTCTTCGTTGATTTGGTAAATACACTCTGTCTCCAATGCTTTCTGCTCTGTAATCTACTAAATAAAGAGATTTTCAGGTTTCTTTTGTTGTGGGTGTCTGTCTTTGGATGTGTTGAGGTTGCTGAGTTAATTACAGAGCTTAAGGAACGAGTAATCAAAGGTATGTTCGATACCATTTGCTGCACAATGTTCTTTGTGAATCTTTGTTTGCTTTAATATCACATTTTGCATACATGCTACTATTTCATTTTTTCCCATTTCATTGCAAACAGTAAGGATTTGAGAAAGCTAATGAAATTGAGTTTCACTCATTTTGCATGCATGTCGATCACATTTAAATGTTAAATATATCCATACCTGCAATTTCAATATTTGTCACAAGTCTACATTATAATACTTTGACAAAGATAACACCTTATTCTAATGCTCCAACTTTGGTGAAGGAGGATGCAGGCGTGGGAGCTAAGATTTTAGCAAACCCCTTCGAGCATGCATGTATAGTGCGACTCATTCTAGCTTCTACGCAGATTAAAAGACATATACACTCACTTCAAAGCTCCCATTTCATTGCAAGACTTGGAAATTGACACTCATAGCTGCTAGCATATATATATATTTTTGTTCTTTTGAAAAATTCAGAATCCATTTCAACAAATCCTTTTTCCACAGGTCTAGCGAAGCAATCTAAGCTTTTACACCTTGTTTATACTTCACCATTCTGCATGTTCCCATATTTGCACAGGCAGCGAGGATGGTAGTATAGCTTACGGAATTTGGTTTTACACTCGCCAATTAAATTTTCTTGAAAGTCTCTAAAGCCTTTTCACACATTTATTTCTACTTAACCTGTAGCCATTGCATTCCTGGGATGACACTCCCTTGAGGCAAAATTTCTTTTAGTCAAGACCTTTGAACATTTCACATGTTTTAACTATGCTTCCATATTTTGCATGCATATCTACGACACATAAATCTCCTCCTTGTGACTTTCTCATGCCACAAGCAGAGGATGGAGGCATGAGGATAGAAAACTAAATCATGCTGGTGCGGCTTGCAAACATTTCTATAACCATTGCATTTCAAGAAATGGCATGGGCAATAAGTCTTCATTGTCTTTGTGGAAGGAACTTCATGCGCCTAGTTTACACTGCCATTTTACCTCTATCCTTTATGCTTTAGCTGATGCAGCCAAAGCGTATGAGAATATATCAACACTTAAATCTAGAATGGATCAGCCTTGTTATGCATGCGCTTTCCACAATCGGATGTTCTTGCTTGATTTAAAACATTCGCTAACTGTGTCGTGCCTATCCTATAACTCCTCTATGCATCTCCGGATTTCTTTAACAAAGTCACCAAAATCTCCATATTCTTAGCATGAGCAAAGAGGTTCTGTATTTCTTAACCAAATCTTAAGATGATAGCTCTTTAAAAGTTTCTTCACCAAATCTTCATCGTACCCCTATTGTGTTTCTTAAGATGATAGCTCTTTAAGAGTTGATTGAAACTATTCCTTTCTCCCTCATTGAATGACTCTATCTAAGTCTTCCACACGAATTACAATCTTAACGTCAGCAAACCGTATTCTTTTATTAGTGGTGGCATGAGAAATAACGGCACCTCTAGTAGTCTACTTGAGTTTCATTCTCTTCATGCAAGAGTATCCATTAATAATTTTTTTAATAATTTTTCTTTTTAAGTGGAGAAAAGAATTGAAATTGGATTGTGAAAATCTACAATTCAATTTTCTAATTTAGATTGTATATTTAATTCTTTTAATATATATAAGTTGTATTTTAGATTTTTAGGAATAAAAATTTAAAAAATAGTATAAATTATATAAATTGTAATTTATAAAAGATATAATGATACTTATCAAAGTCATTTTAAAAAGGATGATTCAAGAAGTTTAATTTATATTTCAAAATATTGTATTTCTAGATAATTTACATATCGTTTACAAATCAATGTTTCATTTTATGTAAAGGGAGAGAAAATGTAATTCTTGTTGGAGGTTTAGTGTAAACAAATGCATCATGTAATCATTTGAATTAAAAAAAAATCAATTCCTTAAAACATTATAAAATAAAATCAATTTTATTTACAAATTTCTCAAAAATTTTGTGATACTATTTTAGCTTAATGGAAAATGTAGATGAAAAATAAAATAAAATTAACAATTAGGATTATAGTTGATAATGATAATTATCTTTATGGTTGAGGTTAGTCTTAGTATTTGAAAAGAAATATGGGTAGGATTTGAGTTTTCGATTAGGGAATAATTTAAGAACATAATAATAAAGGTTAGTACTAATATTATAATGATTTTTGAAAATCTATCTATTTTGTTCCCATCTACAAATAATCCTTCTATTATTAGTCGATAGGCTATTGTGGGTGGGAAGTCCCACTGGATTAGTCCGCTGTCTGATGCAACAAATTTTTTCTATTATTAGTCGATAGGCTATTGTGGGTGGGAAATCCCACTGGATTAGTCCGCTGTCTGATGCGGACAAATTTTTTAAGTTTTCCGCTGCTGGATTGTAATCTCGAGATCTTGGAGTTGATAGGTGGACAGTATGAAAAGAGTGGTCTTCCCTGGCGTTACAGAAGATGTACAGAGCACAAGTAATAACGTAAATGCACAGAAAAAAATGACGCAGATTTTGGTGGCATAAGAGAGGCAACAAGAAAACCAGGCTGCGAAATAAACATGAAGTGACAGAGAAAGCAACGAAAGCTCCAGACTTTGCAAAGCCCAGGCTGGCGTATTGCCACATGCACGGCTCACTACACGAGAGATATAAAATATCAACATTCTCCTTAGGAAGATGTTGTTGCTTTATGTTGTCCGTTCTCTTCATAGTAGCGAGCATAATAGGCATAATAGCGCTGGTTGTGTTCTTAGTAATAAAGCCCAAGAAGCCTGAGTTGAAGCTGCAAAGTGTCACAGTAGAGGCACTGCACGTGGACCCACCTCTAGGCAGCACCTCCGCCATGGCCAGCATGGAGGTGTTCCTCTCGCTCAACACCACCATGGTGTTTGCTGCCAGTAACCCTAATAATGTGGGGATTAAATACAACCCCTCTAAGTTCTATGTCATGTATAAGGGCATGCCAATTGGGGTCGCTGTTGTTCCCACCTTTTATCAACCCTCGCACAGTCATACGACAGTGCAGACGCAGTTGCTTGTCAACAGGGTCAATATTTTGCAGGTTGTTGCGCTTGATTTGCTCAGAGATGCAACTAAAAATGATCGATTCTCGCTACACTTGACTGGCGATGTTGGTGCCAAAATACGCGTTGTTCAGATTGCTCTGCCCCAAGTTCAGGTTTGTCTCTACGTGCTCTGTAATACTGCATTTTAAGTCGACAAATCAGCATAGTCAAATTTTTCTGTCAATTGATGGAGGCTTCGACATACTTGAATAGCCATGTCATTTTATAAAAGCTTCGGTTTTAGCTCTGCTGCTTTCTTGTACAGCAATACCAGCTTCCTCCAATTATTATATATATTGGGTTTTGTGGAGGAACTTGAGAGATGGATATAGAAGTTTGGTATGGTAGGTTTGTTAATTGGACTATTTGTCAATATGAAGTAACTATTTAGGAAGAAGGGATCCAGATGAGCGGCTAGGGTGGTGTTTAATTGAAATTTTGTTTAGGGCGATGCTCCCTTAGAAGGGTGGGATTAGGACAATTTTCTTAGTGAGCGATGCAAAAAATATTTTCAAAGTGATTTGCAGGAAAATATCTTTATACAATATCAAATTTTTAGCTTTCCTAAAATTTCAAACAAAATGTAGTATACAGATGCTTACATTGAAAGCGTTTAAAATTCGCGACGTTGTAGTAGATTTCCAAGAAAATAGCCGCTCTACATTTAAAGGTGATGAGATTTACATGTTTTTTTCTTCTTCTTCCATGCCCATTGAAAATAGAAGAGGGGAGTTGTTCATGGGACCACATACTTAGTTTCGCTATAATTTGACTAGGTCTGTTGACTGAGTTGAGGAATTTTTGGGGTCATTTTTCATAGAATACTGTTGATAAAAAATTAGTTTCGCTAGAATATGTTTGACGAAAATTTCCTCTTGCCCATAGCTTTTTAATTATTTCCCAAATATTGTGGCCATACTACATCCGTTTAAACGTATTTTCCTGGGTTCTTATTTCGACAGCCCTTTGCATTGTACCATTGTATTTCTTTAATTAGACAATGGCTCCCATCTCTGACTAAACAAATGGGTCCATTGAAGATTCCATAGTTACCCAGTTTCCTAATTTGCAGTTTCTGGAAATAAAAATACGAGTAGTAGCTCTCTCTAGGGAGGCTTTTTCTCGGGGCAAGTTAGAGTATGGTACTGTGGACAGGTACTACAATATTTTGTGTATCTCAACAAATTAAGAAACCGTGTGTAAATAGAGTTATCGTTGCAAATCGAATCTTGTACTGGTTGCAAATTTTTAGGGGACTGTGTAGATATATTACACTGTGTTTGGCTATGGCTTACCTCAGCTTCATTTTCTTCGGTGTTTTCAACTTTATTTTTTCAGGTCCAATTCTATCAAGGGGTTATATTCAGGGCCAGTGTTTATCTAGTTATAATTACAATCTAAATGGCTTTGGGCTTCAATATGTGGGGTATGGTTGATGTGAACCCAAATTCTCTCCCACATGCTAAATAATCTTGTGAGAAGTCTTAAATCTAAACTTTCCCTTTTAAAAGAATGCCACTTCTCTGTCCTTCTACTTGGTAGTATCTTTTGCTGCCATGATTGCTTTTTACTAAATCTTGACACTTCATGCTCATCTCATAAATAGTTTGACTAAATCTTGACACTTCATGCTCATCTCATATATAGTTTGACTATTATTTACTAGAGAATGAAGTACACCCTTATATTCAGCTCGCCTAAAAAAGGTTTGTTTGTCAACTTGGCCTGACTTGGAGGAAATGGGTGTTTGTTTTATCTTTAACCTCTATGTTTTATGATGTGGATGAATGAGATGTTTCAAGTGGGAGGAGGCGAAGAAGAAACTGAGTAATTTGTTAATGACAGTAGCTCTATAAACCTTAGAAGGCTTGTGTGATTGATGATCTCATGGAATCCATTCCCATTAAGATCAAAAACATGCTTGTTACACCTTCATTCTCACATAATTGATAGTCAACAAGATTCAAGAAACTACAAACATTGTTGTTGAAGGAACACAATATTTCTCAGGAGCAGGAGTAACATTCTTCTGAGGTATGTTTAAGGCTCCTTACAAAGTGATATTATCTAAGACATGGAAGAAAATTTGGGTTGACATGAGAAACACCCAAACTATTAAGCTGCAGTCATTCAGAAATAAAAGATACTATAAGTTAAACCTTATTGGTATTTTTCTCTTCATTTGGAAAGTCCCATAAAAATAAAAAGCATCAGATCTTTTTAGAGCTTTCTATATTTTAAATGCCTGAAAATTCATGTTAGCTATTAAATTTTTTTTTAAGAAGTCCCCTAAACGTTAGTGAACTCCAAGCATGGGTAAATATAATCTTACATGTAATTTGTATCTCAAACCTTGTGAATGATTTTACTTTCTTGTTTGGTTATAATATTAAAAGATGCACAACAATATACATTGAATGTCGAAATTGTTTGTCTATTTTGATGTTTGCATTTAATTATTGTGTATTTTTTAGTTCATCATTATTTGGCTGATTTAGTTGCTTAGGGTGGAATGATAGATTGGTTTTCCTGGATATCTGCTCAATGTGCATTAACTTTCTCTTGATCTGGTTCTCAATTTAACAATTAATCTTATTTTTTCTGGGATCAATAACTAGAGGGAGACTATTGGCTCTCCAGATGTTTATTGCATAGACAAGTGTTTATCAATACCATTTGTGTTTACATTCATATTCAAATCTTCTCGTATCCCATCATCAATTGAATTTTGCTATAAATAGTTAGTCTTAAGAAAAGCAATTTACATTTTCTTGTGATTTTTTCCCCTACCCTTCAATATATTGCTAGAGTATATCCTACTATCAACGTAATCATTGCACCTCGCTGAGGTACAAGCGCTAGTTTATTTTAGGTCATGGAAAATCATATTGAAGAAATAGAAATGATCAAGATTCCAGTCATGGAAAATCATATAGAAGAAGTAGAAATCATTGACATTCTGGATATCGATTCTGAGGACAGCTTAGTTACAAGTCTTGCACTTTCAAGCATTGATTCAAATGAATTCAATGATACAGAATTCCAACGATTGGGAAGAGATGTTATGAATCAACAAAAGGAACTCATAGACAGACTTAAATTCATAACATCTCGTCTACGTGTAGTTAAAGGCAGAGACATTACTTCAATTCAAGAAATAGTTGAAACATGTTAGGCCACATCTAACATACTTGCTACATTTGGGGGCCTTGTTAGGGAGATATTTTATGATGAACAATATGAACAAGGTGACTCTAATTTACTTATACAGGGGTTTCAAAGATATCTCAACCCAATGTAATGCAAAAAATAGTCATAGTACCATGCAACAAAAAAAATTGTAATATGTAACAAATAGTTTTGTATTTGTTAAAATATAAATAAAATTTTGTTTTTATCAAAATAAAAGTATTTCCGACATCAAAAAGACTTCAAATAGTGAATTGTAAGTTGTACAAATTTGTATCAAAAGCTCAATACATAGAATATTTCATGAGAGATACATTAGGGTCGATTTATCATCTCGACCAAATATAAAATTAGTCTATTAGCATAATTCAAGACATTAAATATTTCCTTCATTTATTTAGGTAAATCTATAATGAGATAAACATATCAATGTCATATTTATTTTGATATTACACAAATGATGATTCACAACCTCACACCTTATTTCTTATTGAACTTTGCTTTCAACATTTATAATATGAGTTCATACATTTTTTAAGTATTTATGTCTTTACTATTTTTACAAGTTCTATTTTTGAGTTATTTTTTTATACTATTAATTGATTTTGTACATTAATATTTATTGCACACTCTATTTATTTTTGAAACTTTATCTTTATAAGGATAATATAAACAAATATTTTTTATTTATTTAAGTTCTCTATGCATTTTATATAATAGTTATGGTTTGAATGAGGAAAAACTTATTCGAGATAGAGGAGCAAAGAAAATAATACAAAAGAGAATGTTCGCTGGTTTTTTCTGCCTAATGGATGGGTCAAGGCTAACTTTGACGGTGCAGCTAAAGGTAATCCGAGGGTGGCTAGCTATGGTGGTGTCTTAAGGGATTCCTTTGGCAATTTCCTTGGTGCGACGACCTCTCCTCTCGACTCCCAAACCAATCATTTAGCGGAGGCAGCTGGCGCTTTTCATATTATAAATTTGGCCCAAAGTCTTAACTTCAAAAATCTTTGGATTGAAGGTGACTACAAAAATATAATTGATTTCCTTTGTGGCAAGTCTCCTCCCTTGTGGACAATAAAATCTTGGATTGATGACGCCATCTTTACTTTGGCTAAATTTGATAAAGTTAAAATATCACATGCTTACAGAGAAGCCAATGTTGTTGCAGATTTTTTTGCTAATGAAGGAGTTAGGAGTAATGATTTGTGCACCTAGCTTAATGTTAGCAATCTAAATTCTAAGTTCTGTGCATTATTGAATTATGATAAATCACATGGACAAGAGGCGGGTCATCCATTTAATGAGGATAGGTTGGATTTATCACATCACAATCATTAGATTGTATGGGACCGAGCTCAAAGGCTTAGGTTGCAAGGAAGCTCTGCACGCTTTGTGGGTAAAGATTTTGTTTGTGTCTGTCCCACAGTGTTGGCCAGAATGGGTGGAGACAGGAAAAGAACCGAGCCGGACAGCTTTGAGGTGCACACTAAAAATGTTAAGGCTTGGAATAAAGTCAAAAGTGGTGGATTACTCCCTTTTCTGGAGAACCTCCATAGCTCCAATCAGGCGGCTATGGACCTTTTGTGAAAAAATGGAACAATGGTAACCTTACACTATTTGGAAGGAATGTGGAGCTCAATGAAAATTTGATAGCTGATGTGCCAGGTTTGTCTACTGATGGGAAGAAGTTCTTTAGGGATAGGGTTTTCTTGGATGATGATGTTGTCAGATTTCCCAAAAAAGAAAAAGAAAGGCTGAATCTTGTGAAAATTGCCAATAGCTACTTTGATGTCAATACCATAAAATCCCTTTGGCGTAAGGTCCTTCAGGTCATCATGGGGTACATTACAGTGGACGGGTGCTTCACCAGGGTTTATGGCTACCACTTTTCTCTGCTCAATCACTTCCACTACAAGGTAAGGGTTTCGTTCCCCTATTACCTTTTCTGTTCTATGAGAAAAAGCTTAGTCAATCATATGAGAAACCCTAGAAGATTCTCAATCCTGCATACTAGGCTGGTTAGGTTGATTGTTGAGCATTTTCAAAACATGTCCATCCCCACTAACCTAGAAAACCTCCCTGACTCTGAGGATGATGACACTGAGCCCAGTGGTTCAGAGTATTTTCCCAACTTAAGTCCAGATAAAACGGTCCTTAGCCCGCATGCTAGCCTTTCTAAAAAAAAAAACCCTACCCCCTCTTCTGATAAAGCTCGTGTTGTGTTTGAGCCAGGAAGTCCCTCCCTCAAGACCAATCTTGTCAATAAGAACCCCAAGGCTAAAAACCTTGTTTCCTATTCTGAAGATTCCCCTGAATCTAAGGAGTCTGGGGCCAATAATACTGAGTCAAGTGTCGACCCTTTGTTGGAAAAAATTTCTAGAGAAGGTTCCCCTACTACTCCTGACCCTACTAAAACTTGTCATAATACTGGAAGGGACCCCCCTTTAGATGTTTTGAATTTAGCCAAAAATAATGTTGATTCCCATTTCAAATTTTCAAAATGGACTTTCAATGAAATTAATGAGATCAAGATAAAAAATTGGGCCCTTCAAAGCAAGTTGGAAGAGTTGGGTGCCAAGATTGTAGCAATGGAAAATAAAGATGAGGACAGAGATGATCATGGCATCAACAAAGAAACTAGGAACCAAGTTGAAAATAATAGAAATGTTGATATTAAGGTTGAGAATATGAGGAAAACCATCAAAATTATTGCTAAACAAAACAATAGAATAGCTAAACACAATGCCATTATTATTAATGCTATGACTGAAAAGTTAGACAGAGCCCAACAAGGGTCTTTGGTAGTGGATCTGGAGGAAACTGATGATAAAAGCTAGGATATGGATGCTGGGATTTCAAAGAGAACTAGGGTCAATATGAAGAGAAAGGCTCCCCCTACTCTGAAGATGATTCAAATCTTTAAAAAGGGCATCCATGACATGCAGAATTTGGAGGCGGAGACGGAGTCTGTCCTCAAGACTCTGGATTAATTGTGGCCGGTTTCTTTTTGTCTGCTATGATGGACCTTTTTTCTTGACTTTTCTGGTCTGGTACAGTTGGCTGTTGATTGCTTGATTTTTTATCTTTTGGGCAGCTGGTGTATTTTGTTGGATATTTATTTCCTTTTCTTATCTCTATAAACTTTGTGGTTTCAGGTTCCTGTAAAACCCATTTTACCCCTTTATCAAAACAAGCATATCGTAGACTTCATATGCAATAATTGGAAAATGCTCAAGCGGATGTGTACAAAGGCCAAATGAACGAAATTGATAGAGAACAATATGGTAAACATAGATAAGAGATCACTATTGAATAGTTACAAAGTGAAACAATAATAGAGGGTAATGTTAATAGAAATATAGGCCACCAAATGCCTGAGCATCACTCAAATTTTCAAAGACAAGACATGGACAACCCACAACGTAGAGACGCAAATAGAAATACACACCAACACACATTTGAGGAGGAACATTCACAACAATTGATAAGAGAACAAAAGTATGTTGAGGTATGTCCTCTAGATAATGAGGGAAAAGTACAAAACAATCCTAAACTAGGGGAAACAAAATGAATTAGACATCAGGACAATATTGAAATGAATATACACAGAGCATATTTTGAAAGGAACGTAGAAGAGGAAGCTTCTAGGCTAGTAGAACATGTTGCAGAAACACCAGAAAATGTAAATCAACATGCAATGCGATCAACTCTTGAATCACTTCCACATGAATTCTTAGATGCCAATGGATTGCTAAACATGAATTTCATGAAATTTTAGATGTCGTTTCCTAATAAATTAGATAGGTTGGCATCACCAACAATATGTTATATTTGTCAAGAATGTTACATTGGAATTAGCATCTTTCATAGTCCCCAAGGTCTTATTTGTAATAGATGCAAACAAGAAAAAGGAAACCATAGATTCTCAGTTGAAAACAATATGGATCCTAAGGCCCAACTGGTAGAATTGGCAAATCTAACTCAAATGGAAGAAATGCTCATTGCACATGTGAGCCCAATTTTGCAGGTGACACATGCAATTGGTGGTTAGTTCAAATATAGAGGGCACACTATAAGTTTTCCATAGAACATAGAAAGTGTGGCAAAAAAATTGCCACATTTAGTTAAAGATCTTCCAACACTTGATTATAGTACGAAGAAAGGATCAACATGGAACAAACTATAATCTCATAGTAAATAGAGCTCGTGTATACACTACCCTACGATACAAAATTATGCATGACAAGTTTTATTATGATGTCATTATTCATGAAAACACTCTTGACAATATATCACCAAATTCAAATCATAACATTTTCAATGAGTTGCGAACAATGCATACGGATTTTGATTTTGACAAAAATGATATTGTTTTTTGTGGGATCCTTGGTGTAGACAGATGAGAGAAACATAATAGAGCCCACAACATTGATGGCATCCAAACTTCCAAATGCTCATCGGGAAATGGAGTTGATTCATGCATGGGTCATAAATCCTAATGTAGACCCAACAATGATGATGGATTGGCCTACCATTGGTGTTTCTCCCATAAATGAATATACCACGCTAGATTTGTTTGACATGAAATTCCCCTCTTTGTTTCCCAATGGTAAATGTGATTGGTTGGAACCACAACTAAGGAGAGTACACCATGAATTTATCAAGCGCTTGCTATGATATAGAGATAATCGATTTGGAAAGCATCCAAGGTTTCATTATTATATGATGAATATGATTACGAGACACCGAGCACAAAATACCACAATAGTTTGGATTAAAAGAAGTCTACACAAAATGCCAATCGCAATATAGGAGTTGCCTAAACATATGGAGAGCACACCACACTCCCATCTAGTAGACAAATTGATGTGATTTGGAACCAATTTAAGGGAAACAAGATCATATTGGGAAAAGTATCAAGTAGAATTAATCAACATGCTTCATCAAATTGGAACATGAACAATATTTTTCACATTAAGCGCAACAAACTTGTACTAGCTAGATTTGCAAACATTGATGCATGGAACACCACCAAGCACTCCATGAGAAGCACAACTTTGGTGGAAACAAAATGTCATGGACTACCCACACATTGTTGCACAATATATGCATTTACGAAACTCAAATTTCAGAAAAGAAATACTTGAGAATGGTATAAATGTTAAAGACTATTGGTACAAATACGAATGGAAACATAGGGGATCTGCGCATGTGCATGGTTTTATATGGTTAAATGGAGCACCAAATATGGAAACTATAGATTGGAATAATTTAGATCAATTGTACTATGTTGCATCATATCTCCATGATTTAGTGCACACATGCAACCCTCAACAAGATACACACCTTCAAAACATACAAGTATGATTATAGTGAGTTAACAAATTGAACCTTTTCTTTAATATATTTACTTTTAAAATAGAACAAATATGATATTGACATATCTAAATTTATGTTCGAGGCATATCAAAATTTTAGTCTGCACCCATGTTTGAAAAACAGTAGACAACTGATAGAAAATTCTTTCAACGACGAAAAATACCAGATTCTAAATACCATATAAAGACACATAATGTGCAAAGAAGGTGCATGTCTACGCAAAAAGAGAGGGAAATTGGTTTGCAAGAAAATGCTTCCTAACGAGTTTTATTTATTTCAAATACAAATATTGTTAAATATATCATTTTATTTACCAAGAAAATATGTTAATGATGTATGGGTATAATACACCATGGCCATTGAATTTATAAGGATCTAAAATAAATAGAGATTTAGAAAGTGATGAGATAAAATTTGAGGCATTCAAAAATGATGATATATTTAATTCATACAACCATTACATACTCCAATTGTGGAGAGAAAATATTGACTGACAACCTGTTATGTCGAAACATGTCATAATTAAGTATATCACAAAGTATGCAACCAAATTTGAAAGAAGTTTAGAGACATACCATTAGATGCTATTTCGACTAGCAAATATAGAAAATCATGATGATTTAGCATCAAAATTTAATAGATGGCTTCTCATTGAAACATAATAGAAAGAGATATTGGAGCCCAAGAAACAAGTCATATGCTACTAGAACTTCCATTGGTAGTAGAGTAGTAGAATATTTGTCAACTTAAATGTTTCAAAGGAAGTATTCAAACATGTAGACTTAAATGTTGATGAAGAGAATGAGGAACAAACCATATCTTTCATCAATGCTTATAGGAATAGGCCCCAATTTATGGAAGTTTTTTTCATTATTGATGTTGCAAAATCATGGATATATAACAAAACATGGAGAGGTGACAATAAATGAAGTCCAAGAAAAATAACAACTATTGTAAGAGTCTTTCCTAGATTTCAATCAATTCTTGCACATCACTCAAAAAAATAGATTGATTTTTTCTCTTCAAAAGTTATTTCTTTACAAACCTTTTTGTGACATTCACATAGATATTGGTAATAATGATGAATCTATAGTTTCCACATGGGATAACTTTAGATATTATCAATGGAACCTAGAAAGAAAAGGAGATACTAAAAATACTAAAAATGAGACTGATTTAGAATCTAAAGACAACAATAATGCCCAAGGTACTACTATAGAAAAAAAATGAGAGATTTTTTTCTAGACTTCATCATGGACAGATTATGCAAGTTTCAAAAATAGATATGTTGGGAAAAAGAGATATAGATCGACAAACAGATTGGTCTTAAGAATTTCAAAATGAACAATACACAAATGAAGCTACAAATTGATGGAAAATATTGATTTTCTTATTCATGATGAGATACCACAATGTGTGCACTATGGAAAACCTCAGTGACAAACAAAATAAAGCAGTTAACATCATAATCTCCCACTATCATACATGTCAAGATGCATCACCCTTATTTATGATAATCTAAGGGACAACAGGAATAGGCAAGTCGTATTTAATTGGTGCAATCAGTCAAGCATTAGACAATGTAGCCTCTCCATAACACTCTCCTCTGCTTCTATTTGCACCAACAGGAGTTGCAACATTCAACATTGGAGCATCAATGATTAATTGTAAGTTGAGAATACCAATAAAAGAATTTAGTGAGCTATAAGGCATGAGACTTGCAAGTTTCCAAGAGGAAATGTCTCACATAAAATATATATTGATAGATGAAATGGGCTTCTTATGAGAGAGGTTACTCCAAAACATAGACTCTCGTCTTTGACAAGCATTTCCAGAAAATATCCATAAAAGTTTTGGAGGTATGTTCAATATTTAAATTCCTTAGAATAAGAGATCTACATTGTAATATACTTTGTTCCTTACTATTAGAATACTAATTTCAAAGTAAATATTTTTTAATGTATGTATTATAATATTTTTTCAAGCATATCTATGATATTGGTTGGGGATTTGGCACAATTGCCTCCTATCAATGATAGACCAACATACGAAAGTAGAAGGAATGCAAAGCTGCTATGGGAAGAATTCAAAACTGTAGTTACTTTAAGTCATATTTTCAAACAGGATGGACAAAGCAATGAGCAAGAAATATTTTATGTTCTTCTATCAAACACAATGGATGTGAACCCTAAAATAGATGATTGGATGTTACTTATTTCAAGATCCAATGCAAACCTGAGTACTACAGAAAATGATGAGTTCAAAAATAGTGTTCATTTATTTTGAGCAAATGATAATGTGCACAATCATAATAAGAAAAACCTATTATCGTTCAAACCCCATTGCATGAAGCATTGTTGTTAAAACAACAACACATAGTTCTATAGATGGAGATGGAAGTAACAAGCTTGACATGGAACTATTACTCAACAAAAATGCAAAGGTAATGCTAACTTCAAACTTATGGATTGAAGTAGGTCTTGTCAATGGAGCACTAAGATATATTCGAAGTATTGTATATAGACCTGGAGGTGCATGACCTCTACTGCCATCATATGTACTTTTAGATTTTGATAGTTACTATGGAATTCCTTTAAATGTCCATCATCCCTAGAGAGTTCCAATTCTAGCAATTCATAGGGGTAGTACAAAACAAATTCCATTGAGATTGGCTTGGGCTTTGACCATACAAAAGTCACAAGGGTTGACACTAGAGAAAGCTACTATTGATATATGCGCCACTAAAAGAAGCAGTCTCACATTTGTGGAAATATCATGTGTCAAATATTTGCAAGGACTAATAATTATGCCACCCTTCACATATGATAGATATGAAAAAATGAAGATAGGAAAAAAATTTGCTAGAAGAAAAGAAGAAGAGAGTAGACTGAAATCCTTAAAAAATATTTGATGTAATAAATATTGCCAACACACTTTTTTTTCTGTACTTCTCTAACTAATCAACAATATCATGATCCTTTCTCTCTTGATCCAAATGCTTGGTAGTAAAAATCTACATGTTAATTTTTTTATATTGAAAGAGTTTGGTAATTACACAACTAATCATCTATTGTATAAATTTTATCAACATTTATTATGTCATTGTATGTATTTTATTTTTAGTTTAATAAAATATAAATTTTAAATTTCTTTATGTAACATCATTTCCCTATAATTCTATATACTATTTTTGGTATTTCAAATGACTTTGGTGACATTTCAACACCGTAAATCAACTAATATCTTATTCTAAGTGTTTTAAATTATTTTTTTCATAGTGTGTATTACAAAACATTATTAATTTCAATTTTTATTTTATCACAAATTACGTATAGTTTCATTCTCATAATTCCTAAATACTAATCTTTAAAAAAAAAAAACAGCAAAGAATTCAAACTATGGATGTTTCAAAGAACGAATAAGAAATCATTGTTGCAAGCCCAAATGCCTCTATAAACTCGAATGAATTTTTTAAAACTGATGTTGACAAATGTGCAAGTTATGTTTTAGAGTCCCACAGAAAAATTGTCAAAGATATTGAAAACACACCTTTAATGATTGACAATGTTGAAGAACTAGAAATATTAAAAATGGAGGATGTTACAAAAGTAGTTAACGAGACATCTATAAAAGTAGTTGCATTTCCATCTATGATGAAAGAAGTATATCATGATCATTATGCAAATAAAGGTTGCAATACCAATCTCATCATTGAAGAATATGTGATGTACTTACATCATTACGGTGAAGCATTTTTCATATAGTTACTTCTTATTTGATCTTTGATACTTCTTAGTTATTCAAGTTGGTTGTAGTGAAACATATTTTTTCTCTCTGATTTATATAAGTTCAATGGACAACAAAATTAACTAAATCATATATGTGTTTTATTAAATTGTGTGGTGTTAAAGCTATTTTGAAATGGAGGTGCGACAATTATATATGAAATGTTAAATGTGTGGCAAATACATATGATATAATTTTTGACAATTTTTTACAAACATTTTACTCATTTTAGAAAATTTTAACAATTTGGTTTAACTTATATTATAATATAAGATAAATACTTTTCAAATAAGATTGATGTGATGTGTAGTAGTAGATAAGACATCCATGATTCTAAATTTTAACATTTTGTAACAAATTTTGTTCTACTACTTATTTGTAATATACGTGGATTTCTAAAATGTTTAGCATTAAATAATGTCTTGAAGTGGATGTGAGGAAAATATATGTGAAAAATTAATTGTAATGAATGTGTCACAAATATATGAAATACTAAATGTGTCACAAATTTGTGTGTGTATATAACCCAAACCCTAATTCTAAGCATAATCCTAACCATAATGTAAACCCTAAGCCTAACCATTATTTGAACTCTAACATTAACTTAAACCTACCATAACTATTATTCTATCATTTTATCATAATCATAATAATAATCCCAATCCTACCCATTTCCTCACCCTAACCATAATTCTTACCCTAACCCAAACATTAATGTAAACCCTAAACATAATCCTAACTATAGAACAAAATTATAACGCTAACCATAAACCTAATGCTAACACTTACCTTAACACTTGTTAGAGTAAATTACATTTACCATCTTAAGTTTTAACTTAGGGATGTTGCATTTAGATTAGTTATGCATTTAATTATTTTTGGGTAGTTTTTCCCATGCTAGGAAGTTTCTCATCTGTCATCTATTTCATGACTTTAAAACCATGTACCATATGTAGATTATTCACCTCATTTTATTTCACTTCGTATTTGGTGAAATGGCCTCATGTCTCTCACTTTCTTGGAAAGGTGATTTGTTGTAGTTGATGATCTTGGAATCACACCAACAACACTAAACCTTGTTATAATTATGATCGAAACCCTAACCCTAACCATAATTCTACCCCTAACCCTAACATAATTCTCACACTAACTATGACCATAAAATCAGCCTTAACACTAAACCCTAATGATAACTATAACCCTAATCATAAGTCTAAACCCTAACCCTCACCATAATCATAATCGTAAACCAAATCCTAAAGAAAACCCTAACTCTAAACCTAATGCTAACCCTAACCATGATATAAACCCTAATTCTAAAAGCTAACACTAATCATAACCCTAAATATATTAATTTATTCAATGTGCTACACACGCCGTGACTACTACTAGCATATATATATAATTTTAATAATATATATAATACACCAAGAGATAGCCTATATATAAAATACACTTAGATGTCTCGAGGCATTTAATTTTTTTATCATTTAGGTTTAATAAAAATTAAAGTTGAAAAATTTCAACACCTTGAGACATCTTGGTGTATTTTAGATATAGGATATCTCTCAGCATATTATATATATATATTATTAAAATAATATCTATATTCTAGTTAAGACATAATTAGATAAATATGATTTATTTAATTAGTTAGGATATAAATATTCAATTAAAATTAAATAAGACATAATTAAATAAATAAAATTTATTTAATTAGTTAGGAAGGGTGAATTTTAAATGAATTAGTTAAATAACATAAAGTCAATTAATAGTAGAATATTATATTTGATAATAATTAAATAATGAAATATTATTTAATCATTAAGGGAAAGGGTGAAAGTTAGTATAAAAGTCTTACTCGTAGACCAGGTCAATTTTGGGTATCTACACCAAGTACCTTGATTCGATAGCCCCAAAATGAATCTTCACTAAATAGAAAATCCACCAAAAGGCTCAAAAATGTGGAATTCCATGGTCACATGTCAAGATGTACTCTCATAGGTTTCCCATCATGAACTATCAACAATTGTGAAAAGGTAAATTTTTGGGAAGATTCTTGAAATGGTAACCCCCCGCTAACTATAGTTGGTGGTCTACACGAGGCTCAAGCCTATCTAAAAGTAGTTTGGGGATTCAAGCTCAAGTACTATGTAGTAAGGGACAATACAAATTTCAAATCCAACCTTGTATGGTAAAATTTTCATAATCTCCCATTCCGTCAGAAACAAAAACACAAGTTGCAAGCAATATTGAACACAAGAACTATTTTATTTTTAGCTTCTGAGGAAAAAAATATTTGGGCCCCATCTAAAATAGGAAAATACAATATCAAACAAGGATACAAAACTCTGACCTTTAAGGATAGAATCCAAATAGATAAGTAGCCAAATAAGCTTTGTTGTCGCACCTCAATTCTCCCTAAAACAAGTGATTTTGCTTGGTTAGCTCTTCACAACTGGGTCCTAACCAATTTTAGGCTTTCCAAGCTAGGCCTAACCCAACCATTCAACTATATACTATGTGGCACCCACCAAGAATTAGTGGATCATATTTTTATCCACTGTAATTTTTCTCAAACATGTTGGAATTGGATCCAAAATAAACTTGATTGGTATTCCCCCTGCCAAACACCATTTTTGAGTTCTTTTTAAGTTAGTTGTTACTCCATAAAGATTCTCTCTTTGAAGCACCATGGGTGATGATCCTAGCATTACTAGTGTGAAACACATGGCTCAAACAAACTAAAAGGATTTTTAAAAATATTTTTTTAGATTCAAAAATTTTCCTCAAGAAATTAGAAAGGAATATATTGGAGGTAGTAATAGCAGATATAGTGAAAAAACCAAACCCATGTAGCTCATTCTCAAGTGGGGATAATGAGATGCTAAAGAATTGGCCTCTTTTGAAGGTTCGAAACCAAGGGGCACATTCTAATGCCCAAAAGGTTGACAAAAGTAAAATCAAATGGTGCACCACACCTCCAAATGTCATGAAATTAAATTTTGATGGTGCATCTAAAGTAAATCCGAGATTATCTAGATGTGAGACCCTACCCTCTATGACCTTGTTGAGTTTACATGTTTTGGTTTTCTTGTCTACATTTCATGTGCTCCATGATGGATGTTATTCCTAAGTTAGGAGTAATTTTCATTGCTTGAATGATTTTGGGATAACGTTAAATGGGAGATTTTACCTATTCAGTGGGTATTGTGATTTCTCTTTGATTATCAGATGTGTTATTTTGTTGATTATGTAACTGCTAGAAATGAAACTATATATATCAAATGTATCGAGTTATCAGGGTTGTTGGCAATTGGTAATTGGCTTACTTATGAATGAAATGTTTTGTGATTAATCATTCAATTTCATATGATGTGCTCTGGTGTGATCTTTTGGTGATTCTAGACATTTATGAGACTTAGTGTGTTGTTGATGCATATTCACTTACTAAGGATGATATTTGATATCATATTAAAGGATTTCATGACTGATAATGGGACTCTAGTGCATATTTTTGGAAGGAATTGATGTGATTATGGGTGTTATGCTTATAGTGTTCCTCTAATAATTTTTGATATGGTTATTGTGACTCATGCATTCCAAAAGGATGTATTGTATATGATAGCTTATGATTGATTAGTTGATTTGTATGCAAGTGAAATGTGCTTATTTTGGATATATATATATATATGTTTGTAGCACACTGGCACATCTTGTTGAGTGTATAGGGACTTCTAATACTGATGGAATTGAGGAGATTCACTTAGCCACCTTTCATCTTTTCTATATTATGTTTTTCTTAGTTCTTGGTCCATAGGCCTTGATGTTAAGTTAGAAGGATTTCATGTTGGTATTATGTGGTGATGGAATTTTGGTTGTCTTGTTTAAACTTTGGTCTTGTAATTTGAAATGGAAATTTTAGAAAAAAATTAACAAGAATTAAGGTATGTTTTATGTTTGGGGAATAACTTATGCCTAAGGTATAAGGGTTAGAAGTTTTTTTTTATCATTTATGTCCTTTTTAAAAGTGTTTAGGATCCTTTTTTGTCCCCTTTGCAAAAGTGGAAAAAAATGGGGAAATGGTTTTGGTGGTTGAATTAGTTTGAGAGGAAGTTACTTATTCCTTCCCTTTTATAACTCCCTCCTTATGGAGAGGAGGGGTTACCATTCCATTTTCTCTCTTTAAATTTTGAGTTTCTTTTGGTAGGAGATTTTGGAGAGGAGGAGATCTTGGAAGAAGAAAGAAGAGTCATTCTTTGTTGAGATCATTTATCTTGAGACATTCCACTCTCTTGTTCTTGTATGCATATTTCGATGAAGTTAGAAATTGAGAAACTAAAGAGGTTTGTCAATTGTTGCAACCTTCCTTCATGAAATCCATACTTAAAAAAATATTTGAAGAAAATATCCAACACAATATTATTTCATTTGCATTCAAATAAATATCAGGAAGTTAACAAAATTCTTAAAACTCAACATGCTATCCACTAACAAAAATTCAACTGTAACAAAAATCATCTACAGGAAAGATTAAGATTTAAATTTTTAAAGTTTCACCATAAACCCGTCTCTTTTTTCCATCACTACTTCTTGATTATCACAAATATTTTAAAATGTCTTCTAGGTTTTATGCTCCTCTTTCACAGCTTTCCAAAAAAATTTGAATTTCTTAATTGCATTACCATATGAGAAAGTCATGCACAATTTATTGAAATTAGGTTTCATAGTCATAACCCAAACACTCTTCCTCTCCCCAAAAAAATGCACAGTCAAACCTCCCCCTCCTCCATTCTAGCGCATTAATTCATGTCATTGGCCTCTTTAATGTTTTTGGAAAGAAAATTTCAAATATTTTCTAAAATTATCATCCACTCTCTCTTTCCAGCATCTCCACTCCCACAAAATTTTATTCCTTTTCTTTTTATTTAATCTAGGGAGTTACAAAAACAATAGAAAATAATAATATCCCAATCTAGGAATTGAATTTTACATTCTAAGTGTAATGTAAAATAACACCAAATGTCTTCAAATTTCATATGAATTTGGAGCCAAACAACCTTACAAGGGTGTAGAAGGAGAGTTAATTCATGCTTGCAAGATAAAAATAGACCCAAAATTGAAAAAGGAAAAATTAAATAAAAGAACTTTTCTTGTTGTGCAAGATTTCCCATGCACCTAGATGCTCTTGCATCAAACACCCATGTTAAGAAGAAATGATCCATTAGTTGGAACCCATGAAAATTTAAAAATCTTGTGTTTATTCTTCAACCATCTTTCTTCTTTATCAACCCGTTTCTTCTTCTTCACCCTGCTCTGAATCTTCTTATCTCTTCCTTACTTCATCCTTTCTCTCTTTCTTCCCCTCATGAAGTTCATTTCAAAATTCCAATGTTGTTCTTTTCACCCTACTTCTTCACTATCAACACCTACATACAAATTAGCATTA
The DNA here is from genome assembly GCA_007258455.2 of Sequoia sempervirens. Classification (NCBI taxonomy): domain Eukaryota; kingdom Viridiplantae; phylum Streptophyta; class Pinopsida; order Cupressales; family Cupressaceae; genus Sequoia; species Sequoia sempervirens. Next base: position 79,616,969 of record VDFB02358134.1, read on the forward strand.
ACAAATTCATAGAAATCAAAAAAAATTGTTTGCACTTCTTGCTCACCTTGTCTTCCTTCATCCTCCTCTTCTTCTATGTCAATAAATTTTATCATACCTTTCTATTTTTCAATTTGTAACCTATTATTGCTACCAATAACCATCTTTCCCATTTCACTTTCCTTCACTAACTCATCAAAATACAAATCAGTTTGAGCATAATTTTTTTTTGAAAAATCAACAAATATCTCAATCTTCTCCTATTTCCCTACTAGTGTATCAATCTCATATCCGTTATTGTAAACCATGTCATTTTCATATAAATCAACCTTTTCTTTATTGGAAAATAATTTTGAAAATTCAAAATTTACCCCAACTTTGTAACTTCTATTTCACCTATTAATGCAAGTCACTCCTCTACTATTGCAATCTGCATTAATAAGTCACCTTCTTCACTTGTTAATGCTCCTTAAATTTCCTTATTAACTATCTTCTCCATAGCCTCTTCTTTACTCTATTTTCCCAAAAAGTACAATGTTTCAAAGTCCTTCAATGGACTAAACTTTTTTGCAACTTCATGGTTATCTTCTATAACAATACTATCCTTTTCATGCACACATTCATTTATCTCTTTCAAATCAAATTTTATTTCACAAATATCATATGGATGACTATTTACCTAGATGTTTTTTTGCTTCTCCATTGCTGCCCCAACTTTATAATTACCATATTCTTGTATCTTTTCTTCATGCAAATCAATATTTACTTTGTAAAACTCAAAAGAAGATAATACCTCTATTTTTGCTACTACAAGCTCTTTTCCTATGCATGCAATTTCATTTTTATTTTCTTTTATGTTGCCAACAAAATGTGCATCTAGTGCTACCTCTTTCTTTCTCCATTCTTTGCTTGTGCCTTTCTTCTTTCCTTGATTTTTTTCACCTGCATTCGTGTGGGATACTCCCATATTACTTTCTTTCCATACACTTTCCACCATAGGGCTACAACACTGCACTTCAACATTCTCCTTTTTGTTGTCCTCTTTTCCAAGCCTTTGATTTTCCTCTTCTATAACTTGCTTCTTCATTCGCAATATTTCCTCAAGGGAATCTAATATCACTTATGTCTTCCTCAACTTTGTAATGAGCTTCTTTTCTCTCACCATTTCCCAAGACTCTTCCCAAAATAAAATTCTCACAAGACTTCCAATGACCCATCTTGTCTTATTTTTCATAGTCATTTTTAGAGACTCACAAGTCCCTCTATAGTTACAAGTACTCCTTGCAACAATTTCTCACTCACACAACTATCCTCTACCCAACAAAGACTTTGGGAGATACTTCCTCTACCCACCTTCTCTCAGTGGAGGAACTCTACAGCTACCCAACTCTATCTCTATTGGAGGATAGAAGTCACAAGCCCTTTTTCATGCCTACAACAAATGTACCTACACACAACTCTCTCTCTCTCTTGCAACCTCACTTCTTCACTATTCACCAAAAAGATATCCTGCAACAAACTCATACTTAACACATCTCACACCCCAACAAGATCAACCTGCTAAAATACCATTTGATGCAGTCAACAATTGAGAAAACAAGGAGGTTTGTTAATTGTTGTAGCCTTCCTTCATAAAATAAAAAACTTAAAATAGCATTTAAATAAAATCTCCATCACAAGATTATTTCATTTGCATTTGAATAAATATTGGAAGTTTACAAAATTATCAAAACTCAAAATGTTATCCATTAACAAAGCTTCAATTGCAACAACTTGATCATCTACAGACAAGATTAAGATTCAAATTTGTAAATTTTCACCATAAACATGTCACTTTTTTCCATCATTGCTCCCTAATTATCATGAATATTTTAAAACAACTACTAGGTTCTATTCTCCTCCTTCCCAACTTTCCAGAACTTTTGAATTTCTCAATTTCATTACCATATGAGAAAGTTATGCCCAATTTATTGAAACTAGGTCTCAAAGTCGACCCAAATAGTCTTCCTCTCCCCAAAAAAATGCCAGTCAAAACCTTTACCTCCTCCATTCTGCACAATAATTCATGTCATTGGCCTCTTTAATATCTTTTCCAAGAAAATTTCAAATATTTTCTAAAATTATCATCCAATCCCTCTTTCCAAAACCTCTACTCAGGCCATAAACTTTTATTCCCTTTCTTTTTATTTAATCTAGGGAGTTACAAAAACAATAAAAAAAAATCCCAGTTTGGCCATTGGATTTTACACTCCAAGTGTAATGTGAAATAATACCAAATTTCTTCACATTTCATCTGAATTTGGAGCCAAACAAAGTGTAGAAAGAAGGGGCCTTACAAGGTTGGAAAAGGAGAGTTAATTCATGCTTGCAAGATAAAAATTGACCCAAAATTGAAAAAGGAAAAATTAAATATGTGCAAACCCTTTTCCTAGTACCTGCAAAACAACATGAGTAAAAAAGTTAAACAAGGAATTGCAAGGTAAAACAAGGATTCCCCATGAAATCCATTTACAACATTCAAATTAAGAAGAAAATAATGAAGAACTCAATGAAAATGATAAAACAAAGATTAAATCCTAATTAGAAAAGCAAACACATGATCCCATGGGGGAATTGGTGCCAATTTGATGTGAAAATTGGCCCCTTCCCAATTCCTATGATGCAAGCTTGATGTGTTGAAGGGATTTGATCCACTTTGTTGATATTGATGAATTCTCCAATAAGAAAATATGCATAACATAGCTATGATTTAATAAAAATGGATGAGGATTGCTAATGGTTTGAGCATGGTAACTTTGCCTAAATTGTGGATGATAAAATGAAGATATGAGCTCTTTATTTATAGAATGTCAAGATGGATGAATGTCCAAATTTGATCAATGTGGGACTAGCATTCATCCAATGATATGATGCCACTTGTCAAGCTATGAATGGATGAGGGATGTGCAAGATTTGGGGTTTGTGCCAATAAATGCATAATTTTGAATTTCAAATTTGTTGAAATGACATGTAAGAGGGAAGGGAATATGCAATAAATGCCACTTGGCTCAAGGAAAAGGACATGTAAGATGAATTTATTGTCTTGTTGGATGTACATGTTGACTTGGAATTTTTGAATTCAAATTGAGAGAATATTCCAAAAGATGCCTTGTGAGGAAAATAGAGATTTAATAAATGAATTAAATCTATTTTCATGTGCAACTTGCATTATCTAGAGGATGGGACATGAGATGAGATTAAATTAATCAAGGGTTAATTAATTTAATGAGAGAGAT